>CAWUFW010007233.1:405000-1035212 GCA_963921515.1 Calotriton arnoldi | reverse complement strand
CCTCAGTTTTAATCTGACATCATATGCTGACGACACACAAACTGTGGTCATAGTCTCTAAAAATGAACCATCTATCTCGCTTCGTTTTCAGGACTGTATATGGGAAATAAGTACCTGGATGAGTAAGCATTGCCTAAAGCTCAACTCTGATAAAACAGAGGTAATAATATTCAGCAGCCTTTCCCTAACTTGGGGTGGCTCTTGGTGGCCGGTTGATCTGGGTGATCTTCCTAAACCAGTAACTAAGGCGAAGAATCTGGGTGTGTTGACTGATAACAAATTGACATATGTAAATCAAATAAATGCAACGACCTCCTTTCTTTTTTTATAATTAAGAAAATAATGAAAATTCTCCCTTATCTGCCAGCCAATACTAGGAAGACTGTTATGACTCCATTAGTGCTATCTAAATTAGATTATTGTAATGGTTTGCATTTGAATATTCACAGTCAACACTTAAAAAAGTTGCAGATGACACAAAATGCAGCCACTAGTGTTTTGCTAGGTATAGCCAAGTTTCAGTCAGTTTCTAAAGAAATTCAACAATTGCATTGGCTTCCAGTGGGGAACGTATTATGTTCAAGTCTATTTGTCTGGCATATAAAGCCTTAAATAATGCAGGCCCTGCTTTTCTTAGAAATCTTTTTAACTGGTACCAACCCAGTAGACTTCTATGCTCCACTGGGGCTAAATTTATGATTATCCTCAGATTTAAAAAAACTAAATGGAGTGGACGAAGTCTGAGTTATGGAATAGCTAAACTGTGGAACACTCTTCCCCTGCATATTAGATCTTTGCCTTCATTGATCTCCTTTAGGCAGGAGCTAAAACGTGGCTTTTCCAGAACTTGTTTCCCTCTTCCAGCTATATTCTTTTTGAGCTTCAGCGCCAAGACACCTCGGGGGATAAGTTGGAATAACATAACATAACTGAATGAACGAGACTTGGAGATGAGGGTTGGTGGTCGCAAAGTGCTCCTTTTCACGGCGGATTGTGCTGCTGCCCAGGAAAAGGGCCCCAGCACAAGCCGCTGTGAAAAGGAGCACTTCCTGCACGCCAATGGACCTTGTGTCATGCACCATGTGGTGCATGGCACACGGTATATAGAGGTGTCTGGGGGCACTACATGTGCCCCCAGGGCCACTGTACAGTCGCCGACGAAAGACGGGCTCCGTATTTGGCACCCAAATCCCATTTCCAACAGCCTTTTCATGGCAGTCTTCCTGCCAAGAAAAGGCTGGTGGAAGGCTTTTGGAAAGGAATATCGTAATCTCGATGGCAGCACCTGCCTCAGCACCACTGCCATTCGGGACTACGAATCCAAGCCCCTTCGGGATCACTAATTTTGGCGGAGGCAGTGGTCGTCCACCCGACCCCTGTGGGCCTAGCCGCCGGTATTGTAATCCGGCAGTCGGACGGAGGGGCTGTCGACGGTCAGACGACCACCGATGACCTGTCGGTGGCAGTCTACCCGCCATCATATTCAGGCCCTAAGTTTACACTAGCACATGAGACTTCCTAGACTTACTGTGTGCATTCCAGGCATTATGATGGTCCTTCTTAGCATACTGCAGAAATTCTAGGAACTGTGATGGACCTGGTTTGTGCTGGTCTACTTTGGCATGGTCCGGTAATTTTAAGAATTATGATGGCATTGGTATAGAGCACATATTTCATTGCATATTATGATATTCTAGGCATTATCGTGGTTCTGGCATAAATTGACCCAATTTGACAAAGTCTGGGAATTCTAAGAATTATACCAGCATTGGCAAAAACTGGCCATCCATGGCATACTGTGAATATTCTAGGCATTATGAAAGCCTATTTAAAAGCCAACATAGTGTGAGGAAACAAAAAAATCAAAAGAGAAACATTTGTCCAAAAAACAATTAGAAAGTAAACTTTTTTGCCAGATAGGTAAGCTAGGATGTTAGGAGGGAGTACTAGTGACAAAGGGCCTGATTACGTGTCTGGCAGTCCATGGACCGCCATACTCATAGTGGCGGTGTTCCATCTGCCAGATTACGACAATGGTGGTGGGCCACCAGCTGCAGCAGGGACCCGCCTGTCCCTGGTGGTGGCACGGCGGAGGGGCAATGCAATATGCTGAGTGAGACTGGCGCAGTCCAGCCAAGCATATTCACGAGTTACTATCATGGCAGCCTTTTCATGGTGGTGAGCCCGCCACGAAAAGGCTGGCGGTGGGGGATTAAAGGGTCCCCCCACCATGGTGATGCATTTAGGGTGGCACCACATGTGCCCCCCTGTCTGCTTACACCCCCAGTTCAAGCCCGGCATGGACCTCACAGTCCATGTCATGCTGGAACATTTTTGCTGTTCCCATTGTGGTGCCCTTTTTCAGGGCACCACCATGGGCAAGGCAAAAGGACCATCCCCCTGCATGAGTTGAACTCGTAATCAGGCTTAAGGTCCTTGCGCGGCTTTGGCATTGCTGTGCCTGTGGAGAACCAGCGCAGCACCGCCAAAGTCGTAATCAGGCCCAAAGATACTTTTGCAAACTGATTAGAAAGTGTAATGTGCTTAAAATATATCTAGTCCAATTGTTATGTTCAGTCAAGAAAAACATTTCAAAGACAGATTAGAAAGAGAGAATTTGCAGGTACAATGAGCAAGTGGTTGTAAAGATAATCATAAAAGGCAAACGAAGATTGGAAAGAAATACAAACTAGATAGACAGGATAGACGTGAATGTGGAATATAACTTAGTCTTTAGGGAAATTCCTTTGCAACTGTTGGAAAGAAGAACATTTGCAAGAGTGGCATAATAATGTCAAGGAGGGAAGATAACTTAGGTGAGCCACTTTTTGAGCATATTGCTTGGATGTTTTAACAGCTAGTTGTAAGAAGGTTGTGTGAGGGAATGTGACTCAAGAGGCAGATAGACAATAAACAAGATAGAAATGAACACCTATTTGTTAGAATTGTGTAAGGAAACAAAGGTTAAAAAAGCACATGCCCTACAACCAGCTGAAATATATAAATAATGTTCCCATGTTGGTATTTCAAAGTTTTGTGTGAGAGCCAAGTCAAGGGAATAAAGACAGAAAGGCTATTAATATGTGAAGGAACATCCATAAAAACAAATACAATTAGTACATAATCGAAAATAAAAATTTGTCTGATTAACACTCTAGGGTTATGTGAGAGAACACAACTGAGAATTGCAGATAGGAAGACTGGGATTGAATATATACACATTAAGGGACTGGAAGAGACACATTTAATACACGACTTAGAAAAGATTAGATAATTGCCAAATAGGTGAGAGATATTTGAAGGATAGGGTGACCATTACAATATGTTTGATAGACATGTAGGCTTGGATTAGAAGAGTCACTACACCTCGTGCAAGTTACATTGTTAACACGGTTTGAAAAGATAAATTTGCAAGATAGGCTGAGTAAGGTGTGCTGAGGTGAGAGATATTTGAAGGCTAGGGTGACCATTACAATATGTTTGATAGACATGTAGGCTTGGATTAGAAGAGTGACTACACCTCGTGCAAGTTACATTGTTAACACGGTTTGAAAAGATACATTTGCAAGATAGGCTGAGTAAGGTGTGCTGAGGTGACATCATTAACTAAAGTGAGACACCTCTGAAACACCAATGGCCTGATTCTGAGGGCAAAAAAATCTGGTCAACTGTGCAACTATTTTAGTTTGACATTCTACCCAGTCTGGCACAATCACACATTGCACCATGTATTAATGGTGGCTTTGACGTCCTCTGAAGGGATTTAAAGGTCGTGACTAACCACTACATTTCTTTGCAATTTGTCCATTGCCCTCCCATTTGTTGATTTACCAAAGCATGTGACCCAGCAGAAAATATAATAAAATGTCACTTTATATGGACATTGTCGCCATTACTAACTCTCTTGTTGTTTTGGCCACTATACTGGAAAAACACAAAAGGAGAATAAAATGCCAAAGATCACCTTATAAAGCATGCCTGTCACCCTCTTAGGCTGTCCAATAAAAAATAGGCAACAGAGTAAACACATCATTAAAAGAACAAGGAGAAGGTAGCTGAGTCACAGGTTGTTGGCTCTTACACTGGAGTATGACAATGTTGTGTAAAAATCCACAAGACCCAGGCGGCTTTAAGGAAGAAGAAGACAGAGATGAAAACTAAGATGAATCTCAGGGTTGCAGCAGTCTCTTTCCAGGCTTGACCATTGTTCATGTGGACACTTCATACATGCTAAGGAGTCTAAGGAAGGTACACAAAATATTATTTTAATAAGACAAGATGAGCTTAATGCTACAGAAAATTGTGTATTAGGTAAATATAGAAAGAAGAAATAAAATGTGGGAAATATTTTCTAAATGTAAACTTCATGCAATTAATTGGTTGCTACTTAGACTTAATGGTAAGGGTTCCCTTAATTGAAGTAAAACTGCTTTATGAGGAAAAGCCAGGGCACATCTTTTAAACCAGGATCTCTAAGGGCTTTATTATGAGTTTGGCGGTCCATAAGACTGTCGAAACCATGGTGGCGGTCCGACCACCCCCACACTGTTGGACCTTCGACAGTATTAAGACTGCGGCAGTCCGACCGACATGAGACTGCCGGCACCACCGGGATCAAGGATCCCGCTAGGAGGGCGGTCTTTCACCGGCAGGAATATGCTGGCGATGCTGCAGCGGGGACCACCGAGCATAATCCGAGTTGCCACTTCACCGCCTTTTTCATGGTGAGGAACTCGCCATGAAAAGGGTGGCAGAATGGCAACAAAGGGGACTCTAAAAGGGCTCCCTGTCAGATTTGGGCCTGCATGCGGTCCCCCGGTATTTACACCCTCAGGTGCAGTCGGCACTCTGGCAGCGGCGGTCTTTGGTGGTCCTACTGCAGATGGCACGATGCACCGTCCGCTGCAGGACCGCCGAAGTCTTAATTAGGCCCTTAATCTTTTTGGCTCACCTAGTTTTGAATCATGAGCCACATCCTGTTCACAGAATCATAAGCATTAGCAAAAGGCTTGTAGTAATTTTATTTTGCTTTGGGGACAGACAACTCTTGCTGTTACTACTAACATCTACTAATAGCTGTTAGCTCAGTGTACCTAATCATGCTACTTAATTTTCATCTATGAAACGTTTGTTTTTCATGTCTATATTGATTTTACAAAGTAAACAAAAGAACAACAGTCAGGCCAAAATCCAGTCCTGTACACAGTAATAGCACACCAAAGGTACCCCATTACACCCAGCCTGTCCACAGGGAACAAATAAGAGGGTACCCCATTACACCCACCCTGTCCACAGGGAACAAATAAGAGAGAAAATATAATTTCTTAACAAAATGCCCCATACCACCAACCCACTGCATTTTGCATACAATCAGTTATCTTGTGTCCAGGAGGGCAACCTCAGCACAAGCATAAACCCGGGCATATGTACAGTACCACTCCCTCTGCCACCAATGGGGCATTCGTGCGATGTTAGTGAAAACAGCACATTACCCCATAGCGCTCCCACTAAACTGCAGTATCATGCACTTTGCCACAGTGCCAATAGTCTCAGTAACAGGACCAAGAAAGGATTTTATCAAGGGGAATACAGCAGGGTACCTAGGGGGGATGCAAGTCATTTTTTGCCTTTAGATTACTGAGGTAGCAGCTCCAACACATCAGCTCCTGCACAGAGCCACCCCTCCTGCGGGCCTCCGCCAGCATGTCAGACTCGACCTTCATCCATTTTAACAATATACAACGCCAACTCTTTACCTCCAAGGTGGCCGGTGACTTTCAGGCCATAGCAATTTGTCTCATACAGTATAAATGCCAATCGTATGAACCTGTGAAGGTATTTATTGTAGTGACCTGCTGGTCACTGTTCTAGTTGTTGCCAGCACCAGCCACTCCCCGAGGGCTGGCTCACACCCCACCCCACACCCATCCAGCACAGGCCTCACAGGACATGTGACCCTGCCAATAAAAGGGGCCGGGCGCATGTGCCCTGGGCCAGTTCTACCAACCAAGTATTGGTGTCTGTGCAGTCATTATGCATGCATGAGGGCCTAGGGCCCTACAGCATTACATTGGCGACGAGCCGGACCTGCCCGCGTGTGCAGTCACCTTGTTTGGTGGTTGAAGGTGGAGAGTGCTGCCCGCATCGAGGGCAACCGCCTGCCAGCAGCCTGATCGCCCGCGGGCATGTGAAGAGCCCGGGCATGAAAGAGGTGATTGGGAGCCCACCCCTCACCTGGTGTGCCCGCAAGTGCGTGGTGGCACACGAAAGAAAGAGTGACCAAGTGGTGAGTAAGGGAGCCGGTGGCATGCCCCGTGCCACCAGCATGCTGAGGCCCAAATGACATGAGAGCGGAGCGGAGCCCAACCGCATCAGAAGCGACTGCCCGCTGGGCCAGAGGTGAGCCACAGGGTCCGAGGCAGGGCATCAGGATAGCCTGCATGGGGAAGTGGCACGTCTTGTCAGGAACGCAAAGTGAGGACAAAGTGCAACAGAGGCGCTGTAAGTTTACCGATGCTATGTACCGGCACAGGACTCTGTAAGCTGCCTCCCCCCGTCAGCTGCTGTGAGTGGGTGCAAGACGAAGGCCGTCAGCTGCGCTGCAAGAGGGCCATGTAGCGGTGCGCAGGAGTGGTGAGAGGCCCACCAACATTAGGTGAGACCCCAACCCAGAAGAGCCAGTGCGGGCAAGAACCCTGAATCCACCTGGAAGGGGTGGACGTGCCCCCATCGGATCAATTTCTGCAGAGCGAGGACGTCCCGTGAAGAGAGCCTACTACAGCTCCTGGTAGGAGCGATGTGCCGGGGTGAAAGCGGGGCCGCGCCTGCATGGTGCAAGATCTCCGCGGCCCCTGTGAGTGAAGAGACACCTCTGCCAGAAAACAAAGGGACTCCAAGGATGGCTCAGCTCGACAGAGGCCGTAGACTTCCGGCAAGAGTGAGGAGCGCAGACATGCCAACCCTCCCGAATCAGGCAGGAGACTACCGATTTGAAGTCTAGTCTCCCGCCTCCCGATTCATGCATCCAGATACCCGATTCCACCATGATGCTCTAATTATAGGTTACCTGCTTAGGCTGCTTAAAATAACAGAAATAGCAGTGCGCTCAAAATGAGGCCGGCTTTGGTTTCTGCTCTTTTCTTCCCCCACCTAGTCCCGGTAGTTGTTACTATAGCCTGAGCCCGCCCAAAGCTATTGGTTTAAATGTGAGCTTGGGCGGGCCCAGGGTTGAGAACTCCGGAAACAAATGTATTTTCCTGCCTCCTACACCCCTGCGTAATAGTATTTCTTGGCAGACTTCAGCACAGCAGGAATCTTCTGTGAGAGTCACAGAGACTCGAAGTACTGCACTGCCGTTAACCTGCTCCTGCAGGCCAGTGCACAATATTGCCAAGCTCCCAGTCACTCTGCCTGCTATAGTGTGCTCCTGAAACAGGTTAAGAAGTCAAGGAAAGAAAAAAACATTCAGTAAAACCGAGAAATAGCCCTCGGAGAAAAAATGTGTTCCAACTCTGTTTTTGTTTGAACACTTTGTAAAACTACTATCAATAAAATGTTGATGCCAGTCTTCATTCACGCACACTCTAATCTCCCTCTCCAAGAATTACCTCAGACATCAAAGCTTAACGCTTTGTCCTTAATTCTTGGAGGGGGAGACAGGAGCATGTGATGGGAATCGGCATTTTATTTTTGGCAGTTTTACATATTAGTGCACAGAGTCTAAAACTCTGTTTTTGTTAGCGCCAAAATGAAATGCTGATTTTCTCATGATGTGGTTTTATTGCCAGAGTTGCAGACTTAGAAATAGGGAACCAGGTTCAAGTCCTGGAGTTGGCTCATCATCCTGTGATTCTGGATACATAATTTAATCTCCCCATCCCTATAAGCAATGAGTGGTGACATTGTGTAATGTAATTGATGCTCATGTAAAGCACTCCAGTACCTTCAGGTCGGGTCGGCTATATGAAAAATGAACAACAAGGTAAAAACAAAGCATTAATATAAGTAAAGACAAGTACATACCTGTTTAGTGGCTGATTTGTAAATTGTGGGTTCCCCGCTTAAATTGTGATCTTGGGTAAATACTTTTTTTCACCCAAGCTTCTTTTTCTTCATTATAGAATATGAAAGCACTTTCAAATATGTGAGTTCATAATACCAGTTACAAAAAATCTATTGTGTTTGATTTAATAGACTATAATGATGCTCTATAATATCCTGGGCATTGTACAGGGTTTACATGACACCTGTCTTGCCTTTTAGGGCCAGATGTATGACCATTCCATTTTGCAAGCTGCAAATTGCGACGTTTTGCGACTCGCAAAATGGAATGTATGACAGGGTCTCAGACACTGTTTGCGATTCCCAATTGGGTCGCAAACGACCTGCCTCATTAATATTCATGAGGCAGGCCGCAATTTGTAACCCCATTGGGCGTGGCCAGCACTCACAGGGATGGTGGCCTGCTAGGGTCAGCAGACCACCATGTCTGTGGCTGCTTTATAAATAAAGCAGTTTTTTTTAAATGCAGCTCGTTTCCATAAATGAAAACTGGAAGCATTTAAAAAAGAAAAATGAAACGTTTCTGTTACATTTTTTAAGAGTAGGCAGTGTTCTGTGGGACCACTGCCTGCTTGTAAAAAATATTCTCGCTGCCAGTCATAAAGGGGAAGGCTCCCCTGGGGACCCTTCCTGTTTGCGAGTGGCTTACCACCTCCTTGAAGTAGGTGGTAAACTGCGAGTGTTTTGCTACCGCAATTGCGGTTGCAAAACACTCGTAAAAAGAAGTGCCAATGGCTGTTAGGAAAGCGATACAAAAGGGGATGATGGACGGAACGCTTGAGCCAATCAAACACTCACCCCCAGTCAACTGATCTGGGTTTAATCCATCATCATTCTTTAGCTCACTCCACCACCCCAGTTCAGACATGGCCATATGCAAATCAGTCTGACCCTGTGCCTCATGGGAACAGTCCAGCCCGAACTGCCAAGCCATGTCTTCCCTGGACCGGAAACAAGCATCCTAGACCAGTTTCCAGCCGTCATCAGCCAGGCTTGCTTGAATCTAGTGGCAAAGTGAGCAAGGGACCCACGTCTGGGCATACCCCCGCCAACTTAGGGCGAACAAAGCGATACAAAAGGGGATGATGGACGGAACGCTTGAGCCAATCAAACACTCACCCCCAGTCAACTGATCTGGGTTTAATCCATCATCATTCTTTAGCTCACTCCACCACCCCAGTTCAGACATGGCCATATGCAAATCGGTCTGACCCTGTGCCTCATGGGAACAGTCCAGCCCGAACTGCCAAGCCATGTCTTCCCTGGACCGGAAACAAGCATCCTAGACCGGTTTCTGGCATTCCAGCCGTCATCAGCCAGGCTTGCTTGAATCCAGTGGCAAATTGAGCAAGGGACCCACGTCTGGGCATACCCCCGCCAACTTAGGGCGAACAAAGCGATACAAAAGGGAATGATGGACGAAACGCTTGAGCTAATCAAACACTCACCCCCAGTCAACTGATCTGGGTTTAATCCATCATCATTCTTTAGCTCACTCCACCACCCCAGTTCAGACATGGCCATATGCAAATCAGTCTGACCCTGTGCCTCATGGGAACAGTCCAGCCCGAACTGCCAAGCCATGTCTTCCCTGGACCGGAAACAAGCATCCTAGACCGGTTTCTGGCATTCCAGCCGTCATCAGCCAGGCTTGCTTGAATCCAGTGGCAAAGTGAGCAAGGGACCCACGTCTGGGCATACCCCCGCCAACTTAGGGCGAACAAAGCGATACAAAAGGGGATGATGGACGGAACGCTTGAGCCAATCAAACACTCACCCCCAGTCAACTGATCTGGGTTTAATCCATCATCATTCTTTAGCTCACTCCACCACCCCAGTTCAGACATGGCCATATGCAAATCAGTCTGACCCTGTGCCTCATGGGAACAGTCCAGCCCGAACTGCCAAGCCATGTCTTCCCTGGACCGGAAACAAGCATCCTAGACCGGTTTCTGGCATTCCAGCCGTCATCAACCAGGCTTGCTTGAATCCAGTGGCAAAGTGAGCAAGGGACCCACGTCTGGGCATACCCCCGCCAACTTAGGGCGAACAAAGCGATACAAAAGGGGATGATGGACGGAACGCTTGAGCCAATCAAACACTCACCCCCAGTCAACTGATCTGGGTTTAATCCATCATCATTCTTTAGCTCACTCCACCACCCCAGTTCAGACATGGCCATATGCAAATCAGGCTGACCCTGTGCCTCATGGGAACAGTCCAGCCCGAACTGCCAAGCCATGTCTTCCCTGGACCGGAAACAAGCATCCTAGACCGGTTTCTGGCATTCCAGCCGTCATCAGCCAGGCTTGCTTGAATCCAGTGGCAAAGTGAGCAAGGGACCCACGTCTGGGCATACCCCCGCCAACTTAGGGCAAACAAAGCGATACAAAAGGGGATGATGGACGGAACGCTTGAGCCAATCAAACACTCACCCCCAGTCAACTGATCTGGGTTTAATCCATCATCATTCTTTAGCTCACTCCACCACCCCAGTTCAGACATGGCCATATGCAAATCAGTCTGACCCTGTGCCTCATGGGAACAGTCCAGCCCGAACTGCCAAGCCATGTCTTCCCTGGACCGGAAACAAGCATCCTAGACCGGTTTCTGGCATTCCAGCCGTCATCAGCCAGGCTTGCTTGAATCCAGTGGCAAAGTGAGCAAGGGACCCACGTCTGGGCATACCCCCGCAAACTTAGGGCGAACAAAGCGATACAAAAGGGGATGATGGACGGAACGCTTGAGCCAATCAAACACTCACCCCCAGTCAACTGATCTGGGTTTAATCCATCATCATTCTTTAGCTCACTCCACCACCCCAGTTCAGACATGGCCATATGCAAATCAGTCTGACCCTGTGCCTCATGGGAACAGTCCAGCCCAAACTGCCAAGCCATGTCTTCCCTGGACCGGAAACAAGCATCCTAGACCGGTTTCTGGCATTCCAGCCGTCATCAGCCAGGCTTGCTTGAATCCAGTGGCAAAGTGAGCAAGGGACCCACGTCTGGGCATACCCCCGCCAACTTAGGGCGAACAAAGCGATACAAAAGGGGATGATGGACGGAACGCTTGAGCCAATCAAACACTCACCCCAGTCAACTGATCTGGGTTTAATCCATCATCATTCTTTAGCTCACTCCACCACCCCAGTTCAGACATGGCCATATGCAAATCAGTCTGACCCTGTGCCTCATGGGAACAGTCCAGCCCGAACTGCCAAGCCATGTCTTCCCTGGACCGGAAACAAGCATCCTAGACCGGTTTCTGGCATTCCAGCCGTCATCAGCCAGGCTTGCTTGAATCCAGTGGCAAAGTGAGCAAGGGACCCACGTCTGGGCATAACCCTATGGAGTGAGCTAAAGAATGATGATGGATTAAACCCAGATCAGTTGACTGGGGGTGAGTGTTTGATTGGCTCAAACGTCATCCATCATCCCCTTTGTATCGCTTGTTCGCCCTAAGTTAGCGGGTTATGCCCAGACGTGGGTCCCTTGCTCACTTTGCCACTGGATTCAAGTAAGCCTGGCTGATGACGCTGAAATGCCAGAAACCGGTCCTAGGATGCTTGTTTCCGGTCCAGGAAGACATGGCTTGGCAGTTCGGGCTGGACTGTTCCCATGAGGCACAGGGTCAGACTGATTTGCATATGGCCATGTCTGAACTGGGGTGGTGGAGTGAGTAAAGAATGATGATGGATTAAACCCAGATCAGTTGACTGGGGTGAGTGTTTGATTGGCTCAAACGCTCCGTCCATCACCCCTTTGTATCGCTTCGTTCGCCCTAAGTTGGCGGGGTATGCCCAGACGTGGGTCCCTTGCTCACTTTGCCACTGGATTCAAGCAAGCCTGGCTGATGGCGGCTGAAATGCCAGAAACCGGTCCTAGGATGCTTGTTTCCGGTCCAGGGAAGACATGGCTTGGCAGTTCGGGCTGGACTGTTCCATGAGGCACAGGGTCAGACTGATTTGCATATGGCCATGTCTGAACTGGGGTGGGAGTGAGCTAAAGAATGATGATGGATTAAACCCAGATCAGTTGACTGGGGGTGAGTGTTTGATTGGCTCAAACGTTCCGTCCATCATCCCCTTTTGTATCAGCTTGTTCGCCCTAAGTTGGCGAGGTATGCCCAGACGTGGGTCCCTTGCTCACTTTGCCACTGGATTCAAGTAAGCCTGGCTGATGACGGCTGAAATGCCAGAAACCGGTCCTAGGATGCTTGTTTCCGGTCCAGGAAGACATGGCTTAGCAGTTTGGGCTGGACTGTTCCCATGAGGCACAGGGTCAGACTGATTTGCACTATGGCCATGTCTGAACTGGGGTGGTGGAGTGAGCTAAAGAATGATGATGGATTAAACCCAGATCAGTTGACTGGTGAGTGTTGATTGGCTCAAACGTTCCGTCCATCATCCCCTTTGTATCGCTTGTTCGCCCTAAGTTGGAGGTATGCCCAGACGTGGGTCCTTGCTCACTTTGCCACTGGATTCAAGTAAGCCTGGCTGATGACGGCTGAAATGCCAGAAACCCGATCCTAAGATGCTTGTTTCCGCGTCCAGGGAGACATGGCTTGGCAGTTCGGGCTGGACTGTTCCCATGAGGCACAGGGTCAGACTGATTTGCATATGGCCATGTCTGAACTTGGGTGGTGGAGTGAGCTAAAGAATGATGATGGATTAAACCCAGATCAGTTGACTGGGGGTGAGTGTTTGATTGGCTCAAACGTTCCGTCCATCATCCCCTTTTGAATGGCTGTTAGGAAGGCACGCCCCTTCCCAATAGAGAGTCGCAAACCCTATTTTGTGAGTTGGTAATAGATTACTGACTCGCAAAATAGGGTTTGTACATTGCACAGAGCTAATTAGCGGTCGCAAAAGGGCTGATTTCCCATTTGCGACTGCTAAAAAAGGTTGTACATCTGCCCATTATTTCACTAATGAGTTATGCTTCAAAACTATCACTTGTAAGTATTTCTTAGTGCAGTGCTGTGAGGTGTGAAAGAAAGGCACTTTTTTGAATTTTGAAGAGACTTTGTCATATTTTACATGATGATTGTTATATGATTTAGATAGCAAGCATTCTCAGTGCTCGGCTCATGCACAGGTCCTAAATGCCAAGCCACACTCACACTCTTGGCTCAACTCTCCCTGTTAATTTGTTGGTTCGCCCCCTCTAAGAAAGCATTAACCTTTAATGTCAGAGGTAGGTGGCCATATAGTGGCTGAACTGCACAGCATAGAACTAGAAAATGGGTGATCATTGCTTTGTCATTAATTCTTGGAGGGGGAGATTAGAGTGTGTGACATGCATCAACATAACATTTTTGGCAGTTTTACACAGCAGAAACAAAAACAGACTGTGGGACTGTTTTGGTTGCAATAGCAGAATCTGGGTGACTGTCAAAAATAAAATGCTGATAGCCTGTCACGCAGGCTTTATTCTCCCTTTTCAAGAATTAATTCCAAAGCATTAACCTTTGATTTTTGAGATGGTTACCCATCTAGTAGCTGAATTGCACAGTGTGAACATGGAAAATTGGGGATCAATCTCGCCTTCGCTGCTCAACGAAAATGTGTGATCCATCGCTAGTGCGTGGAATACAAAGTATGCACCTTTATCACCGTCCCATTCATTTTCCGGTATAGCTTCAATGATTCCTTTGATAACTTCCATCTCCTGCTTAACAACGTCCAGTAAGGGTGATTCTGTAGCAATCCCACATGCACCCTTCTCCGTCATCTATCTCTATGTGGGATTATGAACATTCGCTATAATCTCTATCGCTTCTTTCGATACAGAGATATTCACAGCCATTCATTGAGTACAATAGACTTCACTCTGTTTAATCATAGTATTTTGCTGTCATTCATTCAATACAGAAAGAATAGCTAACAATAATAACAGCAAGTTACAATCATTCAATTCTGTATAACAATAATGGTATGTTGATCATTAGCTCAATATAGTGGGATTCACTCATAATGATGATAGCATGAAGGTGCAGGTCTGGAGGAGAGACAGGGAAGGCAACATTGGAAGGACCAGGGTATCACAGGATGCAGTTGGTGCAGTGGCACCGGGGCCTAGAAGCCTCGGGCCCACCAAAATCTGATTATTGCTGTATTTTACAATTCATACAGTGGCTAGAGGGGCAGTTTCCTTCCTTGCACCAAGGCCCATGGGGATTGGAGTCACAAACTATAGGGGGTTGCATGGGAATGCCCATGTACCATCCCTAGTTTGCCACCCTAAGGCAAAGTAAAGCATGACTTTACTCTTGCATTACTGTGGGGTTACTTTTCCAGTGCAAAACATGTTGGCACTGTAAGTAAATCAAAAAATTAACACTTGGCGGCGGTATGTATCACTTTTGAGAGGCAAAGCTGGTGCAAAGTGTTGGCAAATTTGGCCCCCTGTATTTTAGCACTTCTCTGGACAGAGCAGCCTCATTTTTAATACATTACCCTTATTCTGAAGTAAGTGTTGTACATGCAATATAAAGTCATTTGCTTTCTTTATTAGGACCCAGGATTTGAAGTGCAGCCAGACTGAGAACACCTTCAGTATGCTTGTTAAACAAAGACCCTGCATAGGCAGGGCTTTCTCTCAAGATTATACTGCATATTGCTATCCTTTCCCTTTACATGGATAACCTGGGTAACAGAGGTATGTAGTGATTTGATTTAGCAGGTAATCTCTTATTGGTATTGATTTTATCCAGGTTGAACTCGTAAATTGTTGCCCGACTACGGCTAGTACAAGCCTGCACCTGCAGTGAGCCTCTGCTTTGATGCAAGTGAGACCATCAGCCCCTGTTCAGGTCAGGTGTTTTGTATCCACTGTATTTTGATTGGATAATACAGGAATAGTGTTTGAGCATGAGTTGGAAGCAATCAGATTGCACGCCACCAAGGGGAGAAAAAAAAAAGAAGTACGATTGTACATTTAAAGAGACATGGCAAAAAGAATTTCCATTCATTTTGAAATCTAGAAATGGGCCAGGCAGTGCATTTTGTGAAATATGTGCATCAGATTTCAGCATTACCCATGGCGGTAGGAACGATATAATAAAGCATGTCAGTACACCAAGATACAAAAATAGTGAACTGTCACAGACTCAGACTAGAAAAATGACCGATTGGGTTGGAGGCCGGGCAGCAGAGGATATTGATGAAAAGATGATAAAAGCTGAAGTTTTGTTTCTTGGCTTCCTAATAGAACATAACATACCCCTAGCAGTCTCTCATCATGCTGGTTCACTTTTCAAATTAATGTTTCCGGATTCAAAAATAGCTGCAAAATTCTCCAGTGGAAGGACAAAAGCCAGTCACATAGTTAATGGAGCTAGTGCCCCATACAGAATTGATGAGGTAAAAAAGGCTCTAGAGAATAAAACTTGGTTTGGCCTAGCAACTGACGGAAATAATTATGGAAATGATAAATATCTTCCTATTTTAGTGCCCCATGAAGATCCAAATACAGGGCACATAGTTACATCATTGCTTGACATGCATTCTATTGTTGCAGGAGATGCCTAGACCTTGTTTGACACATGCAACCACGTTATCAGTGAATCAAATCTCAGTTGGAAAAACTGTGCAACATATTCCTCTGATAACACTAATTGCATAAATGGTAAGCACACCAGTCTACTAGTGCACGGTGCAAACAGGAGTATCTGCTCTAATGTGCTCTCTCCACCTCATCTTCATCACCAGCTCATCTTCCAGGTCTACAGATTTGTACTTGAGTGCTACAGACTGTCGCAGGTATTGACTCAGATTACAACAGGAACACAACTAGTGTACTGTGTGGGCAAAAACACCCCTTTGTAATTTGTTGCCTTCTTCATTACCCCCTTGTAGTTGTCACTTCTAGGTTTATTGGCTTATACGTTTTCGCCCATTATGTTGACTTTTCATGCATTTATGAAATTAATACATATGACTCTTTTCCTGGAAGTGAGCATGCTACATTCTAATTACAGGTGTATGTATGACCTAATTATATGAAGCAGACGTTATTTCTTGAAGATGGTAAAAAAAATCTCTCCCAGTTACTCCTGCGACCCATTTCGTGTTATGCCTGACCCGTTTCGTTATTCAGGTCGTTGCACCCACGCATATTTCTCCCTCTTATCGAAGTTGAAATGTTACCATGTATGGGAGCAGTAGAAATGGCACACCAAAGTTGCGCGTGTCAAGGCAGACAAATAAAAAAATAAAAAATATAAAGAAGAAGATGGAACACCTACCTTGGTGCGAGGTGACCCGCAGCGGCAGGGGAGCAGATTGGGTCGAAGTGGAGTCCTAGCACCGGCATCTCCACAGGAGAAGAGTGGAGACAGCACAAGGCCTCGGTGTCAGGAACACAACCTGGGCCAACGCTGGAAATAATGCAACACTGCCATCTAGTGTCCGTTTTGCGGTACCGCTCTGTCAGAATAAAGACTGTCATGACAGGCTTGCAGCATAGGGAGGAAGACTGACTGCTGTAGCCTATGACCAGTGCCAGAGGTGAGGCACCGAATTCCCCTCCAGAAGGAAAAAATGAAATGTAGATAAATACTGGTGCCATGAGTAGGAAACCGCAGTGAACGAACTCTGAGCCTGAATTTAAAGGAATGACAGCGAAGACCCACAGGTGGAGTGGAAGGGTGTTTTTAGCATGAAGTGGAGGGCCAGCCCAGTTGAGGCTGTGTCAACAGGCCAGGTGTGTAGGGAGGGCGACCCTTATTCCTGAATGTTCAAAGGAGGAGGGCAAAAATAATAATATGGTGCCTGAAAAGAATGCAGTTTGCAGTATGCAAGACTAATGTGGCTAGGACGTGGAGCACCCAGAGCTAGCTAGTGGTGTCAAGCAAGTGCTAAAAGGAACAGGGAGGACAAAGGCTGCCAGGGCGGGTGAGGACAATGCGGTGATGCCTAGTGGCCATAGGTGGTCACCGCAGCAGCAGCAAGGATAGCCCTGGGACAGCGTGAACAGGAACATGGTGGCCCTAAACAGCTGGGTGCAGAGGAGAAGCTGAGAACACACTGTGTACCCTGGAGGGAGAAGCTCAAACTAGCCAAGGCAGATGTAAGTGCGCAGCAAGCAAGGACACTGGAAGTTTTGCCACCAGGAGAGAAGGCAGCAAGTCCCTGGAGAACAGAGGAAGTGTGCAGCATGCACGCCCAGTGGCGAAAGGACGGACGCCACCGCAAGTGGAAGATGAGGAAAGAGCGCAAGGAGAGAAGTTGTGCCAAAGATGTACCCTAGACATAGACGGTACAGGCTGGAGCCCGAGAGCGAGCGCCCTGCAAGGAATTCAGGTAGTCACATGGCGTGACTCATCTTGTGAAGCCAGCCCGAGAGGAGGCTGCAAAGAGAGAGCCACGTCAGTGTGGCATTGAGGCGCCTGGAGCGCGTCCTCGCGAGCAGAGAAGACGACCTGCCAGAGGGTCGCAGAGAAGACGACCTGCCAGAAGGTCGCGACGAAGATGATCTGCCAGAAGGTCACGGCGAAGATGATCTGCCAGAAGGTCACGGCGAAGATGACCTGCCAGAAGGTCACGGAGAAGATGACCTGCCAGAAGGTCACGGAGAAGATGACCTGCCAGAAGGTCACGGAGAAGATGACCTGCCAAAAGGTTGCAGCGAAGATGACGAAGAAGTCTGACAAGATTGACCAGAAGTCAAGATAGAAAAGTACGAGAAGTAATGAACTGAAGAAGGTCGCGACAATAGGTCTGGTCACCAAAAGAAGAGAATGCATTGTCCTAGTGGGCAGGACAGGACCAGGGAAACCTGTGTGAAGTGCATGTCACATGGGGAGGCCTGGTCAGTGAAGACTAGCAAGAAGGTGGGACTAGATCGTGTCGCAAAGCGAAAGAACAAAGAGGAAAATGTGTGGCATGATGCCACCGTGAAGAAGTCTCAAGAAGAAGAGAGCAGAAGAGAGGAGTGTGTGATCTGCCAACTCACACACCGGAAGGCAAAGGTGACAAGTGCAAGAACACCTGACTTGAAGCACAGTACCTGGAGAACATTGGTGGCACTTGGAGAAACTACCTAGCCATGAGTTTTCGGAACACCTAGTGATTGCAGAGGCGAGCAGGCCGGACCATTCGTGACATCCACCTTTGGGGTCGCACGGGAGACTGGACAGTTAGACTGCTCGGACAGCCTGGAGAAGAGGATTCGACCACTCCACACCAGACCGTGTCAACCCAGGGGCAAATGCCTCAGGGACGACGGTGAGAGCGGGTCCCACCACAAGAGATGAGTCTACAGCCGCCCTTCTGCAAGTCCCAGGTAGATGAAGATCTCGTGCTAAGTGGCAGGAGTAAACAACTACCCTTCAGGTGGAGCTAAGGACTTGAAGGTGGGACTTGTAGCGCTTCCTCCACACACTGAGAGGGTGGCGTTGGAGCGACACGGCGAAGTACACCCAGTCCAGTGGAAGCCTGGTGAAGAGGGCCTCCAGGACATCCCGTGAGAGGGGAACACCTGCGAGAGGGGTGTTTGCAACTACTCCACCATTCTGTAGAGAGAAGCATTGCAGCACTTTGTGTGGATGCCACAACAACCAGGACTGATAAGTGATTCACCATCACTCTACCTGCACTGTCACAGAGAGCAGTACAGAAAGAGAGACTTTGGTGTCTACTTCCACATCGTGAGCCCAAGGAGGACTAGACCTGCAGGGCAACACTGAACTGTGCCAAGCAGAACTAGTGAGCCTAGCTGCAGTCGTACCAACGTTTTATTTCTGCAAGCAGCTGAACAGACTCAGTGGAAGTTCTTATTTACCATTTTATTCTCTCCCACAGGTTGGACTCTGCTGTTTAATTTTGAATAAAGTTTTGGAGGGATGTAGTGACCTGCTGGTCGCTAATCTAGTTGTTGCCAGCAACAGCCACTCCCCAGGGGCTGGCTCACACCACACCCCAGACCCATCCAGCACAGGCGTCACAGGACATGTGACCCTGCCAATAAAAGGGGACGGGCGCACGTGCCCTGGGCCAGTCCTACCAACCAAGTATCGGTGTCTGTGCAATCATTATGCATGCATGAGGGCTAGGGCCCTACAGCATTACATTTATCACCTTTGGCTTTGGGCCTAGTGCCTAACAGGCACAAACTAAGAGTGGCCACCTTGTCCATGTCTGCCCGATCGCCAGACACCCCCACACCATATGATAAAAGTCCGCATCCACCGACCCACATCTGGGGCACCCAGGTGGGAGGCTGGGTAGATTGCGGTGTGAGGTACATCTCATGAAGGTAATTAAACTGGGTAAAGCGAAAGCCCGGGTTGAGAGAAACCTCCTTGACCTGCTGCAGAGCTTAACTCCATTGTGTGTCTGCAATGAGCATTTGAAAGGCCAGAGACCAACGATCATGGACTTAACTATCACTGGCGTGGGTTCGCATTAGCAGTACCATGTAAAGTGCCGATATGACCCTACGCATGCCACTTTACGACAGCACCATGTGAAGTGGCCTGCTATAGGAGGCTCATTGTACCCCTACCCCCAGCATGCAAAAATCACACGAGGAACTTCGTATAAGGCCCAAAAATGTCCCATCAGTAACCCATACATGTCAATGGGCTCTGGGAAGGATCGAAGAGTGCCCTCCGCATACAAGTCCCCAGTGTGCACGACTCCCACCTAGCTCCAGCTCGTGAGGTCATGGTGGGTGATAACTCCTTGCAAAGCTGGCATGTGCCAAACAGGAATCAATGCGGAATATGGGGGATGAGGCCTAAGACTTTGTCCAGTTCATATTTAGGCCTGACATATTTCCGATTTCATCCAGCAATTCCATAAACCCTGGTAGCGAGGCCCCAACGTCACGTAAATTGATCAGCATACAAAGAGACTAAATGTCACCTACTGTGCACTGCAATCCCCCATTGTCATGCCCGTAAACACAAAGCGCACATCACCTGTTCTATGGCCAATGTGAAGATTAACGGACACAGAGGTCTGCCTTGTCTCATGCCCTGTCTGATATCAACCTGATGTCAACCAGTCTTGACTCTCGCCATAAGATGCCCATATAAAGCACAGACCCAGGCAAGATACCCCAGGCCAATATTTATTTCCATCAGCATTGCAAATAAGTAATCCCACCCCAAGGTGTTAAAAGATTTTCTATGTCAAGAGACGCCACTACCGGTTGTGTCGCCCCGTCCAAGTCAGCCCTCATCAGGTGGTGGAGCCACTGAATATTAAGAACCTGTTCTGTTCCACGCGCAAGAACACCCACCACTAGAAGCAGTCTATACGCAAGGACTTTCCAGAGAATCTTGTAATCAAGATTCAGCAGAGACAAGGGTCGGTAGGAGGGGACATCCTTTGGGTCTCCATCCGGCTTAGGGAGTACCACTATTATGACTTTGCGAAGCGAGTCCGGCAGGCACACACGGTCCCACTCCTCCAGTATCTTCGGAGACAGGGTCACGCTAAAGGCAGCGCAATATTCTATAGGTAGTCCATCCGCCCCTGGGGGTTTTACTATGCGCTATCTGAGAGATGGCCGCTCGGATCTCCTCCAGTTGGAGAATGGCTTCGAATTCTGCATGCTGCACAGGATTCATACTTGGGTTTGGGAAATCCCAGAGGTAACAATGCAGGGCAGCCCCTGAAGGGCCCACCTCAACTACATAGAGGGAGTGGTAAAACACCACAAAATCATCAGTAATGTCCCTTTGGGTGTTGGGGACCACTCCACTATCTGAACAGATTGCCCCGAGGGGTGATCGCAACTAATCATCATGGAGCTGCCACACAAGCATCCTACCGGTCCGGTCTCCTTCACCGTCCAGGCTCGCAAGATAGTGCTTATAATTGAGTTTCCCTTGGTGGGCCTCAAGCTCTCTATGTTTCGCATTCAACTGCTGCAGCTGCTCACTTCTGTGGGCGTGCATCGCTGCTTATGTTCCAATGGTCGTAAGGCCCGCACCCTTGTTGACAGCTACTGGTGCAGGGTCTGGCAGACCCCCCCATGTAGTGGCAAAGCAATGGTCCCTCACCACCACCTGATGTGTATTCCAATCCACTGCCCTGGAGGATGTGGAGCCCTCATTGACTTCAAAGTAGTGAGCTAGGTGCATGGCAAAGGCCATAGTGTAAGGGAGATTCTTGGAGCAATTCAGACTTGAGCCTACATGTTGGTATACGGGGGCTCACTCCACCCCACCGTATCACCATCTGTAATAGGCAGTGATCAGAGAGCATGCGCACCAGGTATTCCGTTAAGAGACTGAGGGGTCCAGGTATTCACTACACAGAAAGACGTCTAACAGGGTTTGGATCCCATGTACCAGGGAGTAAAAGGAGAACTTGTTGACAAACGGATGTTGCAGGCACCAGATATCATGTATTCTATGACTAGTCAACCACTGCCAAAAATGCTGCATAGCCCTGGGACAGGCTGCTCCCTCCAGCGGGGGCAGAGTGGTCATTGTCAATGTCAGGGACACAATAAAACTCCCCTCCCCAAACAGTAGGAGTGTGTGGATCATTTTTCAGAACTGGGGTCAAACGTTCCAGGAAGGCAGAGCACCTATCGTTGGGCTTATGAATAGCCAGCAGCACCAGTGGTCTGCCATCTAAACGCCCTTCTACTACCACTTATACGCCCTTGTGGTTGTGGTTGTTGTTCATAGCATGTAGCACTTTGCCTGTTAAGAAGCAGTTTGTATATTAGGGGTGTACTACTGTTATGATATTCACGATTCATGGTGTATATCTATGTGAATGGTGGAGGGCAAAATTTAAAAGTGCCATCCATCATCCACGCTTTGTTTTGGGTTATTTCAAGGATGCTACTTTCTGTTCCATATATTATTATTCTCCTTTCATTTTTTATATTGTAGTGGAAGGGTGTTTCAGTATGTGTAGGTGTTAAATTCTCTGAATTGTGTATATCTTGGAATTTTTAGGAGCAGCGGGGGTTTCTGTGGTGACCTTTCTAGTGTGTGCTGTTAATCTTTTTGAATTAGGGATTGCTGTAGTGTTCCCTGGAACTTTGGGACTATATTTTTAAAATAGTTCCTGTGACTTCCTGATAGCTAGTGCTTGATTCTCTGCAGTCTTGCAAAATATATCTAACTTCTATTTCTGTTATATTTGTGGGTGGTTACACCCTCAAATAGTAAATACAACATCATTTCTAGTTATAGCCCTCCCATAACAAGTATTAGCATAGTATAATATACATTTCCAAAGTATATTCCTGGTGCACTTGCTCTATTGGCTGTATGTATATCCCATGTGTGATAAAGATTGTTTGCCTTTCTGGGAGGTGATATAAGTAACTTTTTCTGCCATTAATTCTGCAAATGTTAGTGGTACACATTTATTACTTTATGTGAAAAACATAGTTTTATTTAATCTTAACAATTTAACATGCATTACCAGTTTCCTCATGTTATACTTACATATTTTGCAGTCTTTTTAATGTGCTGCTTTTTTCAGCTTTTCTTTAATATCGTGGAGGAGTGGGTCAGGTGGTGCTGTTTTCATGTAGAATGTTTGTTAGTATGTTTATTTTTATCTTCCTATTGAATGTTTGTTTTTCCTATGGAATTTTTGTTTCATTTTAATGTTGAAAGATTGTGAGTTGAAGATCACGCATTTTCTGTGTTTTATATAAGACAAAATGGAGCTCATACAGTTCGGGAACACCACTTTCTAGTCTAATGACTAGTAGCCTAGGGGATTATATCCTCTCCCTAATCCTTCTGAGTCCTATAAAAACCTGGGGATCACATTTGAATTTAAACTTTCATTCAAAACAGTCATTTCAAAACTGTTAACTATCTGCTTTCCGGCTCTTCGGACACCATGAAAAATTCTTCCTCTGTTGCCAGAAACCATTAGGAAGGCATCTGTCGAAGCCTTGATATTTCTCAATTTAGCTACTGAAATTCTTCTTATCTGGGTCTTCTAGCATTCTTAATGTGAAGAATCAAGCGTAGTTAGAATGACACTGCATACTGCTTACTATCTTTAAGCAAAACATCTCACATTTCAAATAATCTTCATTTCCTGCATTTGTTGGCAAATAAGAAAAGTTGTCTTCTTAAACCTAAGTCCTGCCATGAAGCCATTTATCATTTATCTTATTGAGCTCACTGCATGCAGACCCAATTTAAGCGATATCCTTCTTTAGAAATCTTAGATCTCAATCTGACAAACATTTAGTGATTCCATGCATCTCCAAAGCACATCTGTCCTCCATGCTTTTTCTACCATTAATGTGAAAATCTGTAATTCATTGTGATCCTAACTACAATGTTCTCTACTTTCGAAAAAGTCTGAAGACATATCCTTTTAATAGGCCATAAACCTTTGCAGGTGTGTATGATAGTGGTTTCTATTTAGCACCTGGATGCCCTATAGGCAATTTTTATGCTTCTTAAAAATCTTAACAAATAAATAAGTCAGCAAACAAAGATGATAACTATGAACACACCATTAAGAGTAAAGTTAAAGGAATACATGGACCCAAACCCAAAGTCAGGTGTTTTGATTGTAGGGGCTAGATCCATATTATTTGTTGCAGAAAAAATAGGAGACAGGATGTTGGCAAAGTGAAAAAGATTGAAAGTGTGTATCAGGTATGTGTTCGACCTGACCCTCTCTGCAGTGTCACCCCCAAAGGTTTTGCCTTTTACCCTACACTTTTTGCTGAATTCCCTTTTGTTGGCCTTAGGACTCTGTGCACTTTCCCACTGCTAACCAGTGCTAAAGTGCTTGTGTTCCCACATCAAATAGATTTCTCCCACAATCAGACTTGGCTAACATTGACTGATGCCTAGATACTACTGATGCCCCCACAGAGTCTATCTATTAAGGGCTAGAGGATTTGGGGGATTCCTCTAACTCTTTAGCCTCCATATTCATTGGTCCTGCACCGGCAATCTCCAATAGGCGTACTCTTGTTTCTAATAGTGACTCCATTGTGTTATCCACTAAGCTTGTCTCCTGGAACTGCATAGGGTTAACCTCAAAATTTGACATCTGCCTTTTCCAGGATACTTGGTCCATGTGCTGCCAGTTCTGCTCCGGTTTTGTTTATTTTACTCAGGCTGCTATATTCTCAGGGAAGGGGCAACTATCAGGGGTCTTACCAGTTGGGTGAAGACTACTCTGCTTTGTGTGGCCAAAGTGATTGATCTGGACTCACCTGATGCTCTATGTGCCAGTTTGCGATTCCCCGCTAATGTGACCTGTTACATCTATAATTTTAATGTGACCTATTACATCTATAATTTGCTGGCCTGGGAGTAGCATATCTGAATCGCCTATTATAGACATTGCAGACTCCCATATAGCAGTCCTCCCAGTCACATCTTATAAAATTGTAGCTGGAGATTTTAATTGTAAATTTGAGCCATTGAGTAATCAATAATTCAAAAGACCTTACTGGTGTTGAAGGCCAGGATTGGTCAGTTCCTGGGCTCACACTTCCCCCTATAAAGAAATGGTCAGATGTTGTAGTCCTGTTAATAGCATTCACCCTGAATCAAGGCCTGCAAGCCTGCAATGGTAGAAGTATCTCAGACAAAGAGGGGAGGCATACATTTTACCACCTACACTGTGCTAGTCTAAAAGACTACATCTTGTTGGACATTAGACTTTGGCCCAAACTGGTTGATATGGCTGTCATACCTCGGCAGGACAGTGATCACAACATATTAGATCTTAATTTGAGTCGACTAGTAACCACCTTGCATAGCACCCTTACTGACCCCTTATATTTACTAACAACCGGTGAAGGTTAAAATGGAGCACAGTTGTAGAATCCCTGAAAGTACTGAGGGAGATTTATGAAATAGTGGCAGATGTGTTCAAAGCCTTGCAGTCTATAGTAACACCTTTGAATCAATTACAAGCCCTGGTGAGCACAAGCGATATCCATTACTCTATAATTACGTCCTTAAGGAACATCTTTTTGCAGAGATAAATGCTCTTACTAACAGGAAAACACAGGCATTGTGGTATAATAAATCCTGTGGAGTAGCCAGGCATCTATTATCCAGCGTCATTCGAGATCAAGATAGGAAGTAAGGGTGGGCGGTGAACTCTGCTCCGTAGGCGGAGCTTGCGAGGTTTCGCCCACTTCGTGCTCCGCTTGGAGCGCGGAGTTCAGCAAAACTCTGCACTGCTGCGTAGCAAAGTTTACAGGCACCGGCCCTCCCCTAAATTTTCAGTCACTGTGGAACTCTTCTGGCTTCTGACTCTTTGATGTAGTGGTCTCACCACACTCCTCCTTCCGAGGCGTGAGTGACCCTCGCACCCAATCAGAATGCTAAGTACCCAGACATGTCATGTGACCTCGCGGCTGGGCACCTGCCTGAAGGCTGCATGGACTAAACTAAACATGGCGGATGCAGCGCCGGCAGCACTCCGCTGACCTGTGCTTACGGATGTGGCTGTTGGTTGTAGCTTGGAGTCTCCCCAGTAGGGAGAATACCTGTGTTGAGGGACGCGGTGAGACACAGCACCAGTATTTCGTTTGCTGCGTGCCTAACGCTACGGCTGCGCTGAACTCTGCACATGCCCATGGATGACCAAGAGCAGAAAGCCTCATGGGTGCCGCATGCACTGGACCATGCCCCAGCATGAGCATCAATGCTTTCCAGCCCACCACCACTCTGACCCACTGACACCTGGGGCACCAGCCCCCCCACCCCAATGTGTTCCTGGTTTACCTTTGTGCACTGCTTGGCTCTCTCTGTCAGCTCTGCCGGGGCCCATCACAAGTGCCCTGGCTGCAGCAGTCCAAACCCGGGGCAGTTCTGGTCATCAGGATGACAACCATGGCCGACGGCACTCAGCAGCCCAAGGTCACTTATTTCCCCAGGATGCCTGCCCCGCAGATCTTGTTGTCAACCAAAGTTCTGCCTACGTTCCAGCTGCCAGACAATTTTCAGATCCTACCAGGTGAGTACAGCGCTTAAGTTGTCCTTTCATGCCACATCTGTTATTCAGAGACCGTATTATAAAGGTTGCTTAATTTATTTGTGCAAAAATAGATGTTGTAAATGTCATAGTTGTATGTGATATGTTGCTAAATATTAACACATGGAGGCTTGAAATACAGTACCCGCAATGGTGGCAGAGCGATGATGAGTATGTTTTTCAGTGGAGGTGCATTAATTACGTATTCAAGGTGTACCGATGTTGACAGCGGTCTAACGATATTGATGTACTACTGACAGTAACATTATTTTTGCACAGCATAAATGGGAATGTTCTCTGTTGTGAGTCTGGGGCAGATGTTGGTGTGACAGATATCTGGTTGGGTGATATAGATATGGTGTTGCGCCATTCCTAGTCAGGGCCCTGCCATGATTGTGTTAATTTCTGCTTCTACTTGAAGTGTTGCATGTAGGGACCTTGGAAGGTTGAGTACAGACCTGTCACAAGTCAAAATTCTGCCTATGCATTTGATTTATTTGGCAGTATGTTTTACACCAGGCATATCTTCAATATATGGAAATGGTGATATTAACGCAGAGGTTGTGCTGTGGATTAGATTAGGGTGGAGAGGAGCTCTGCAGAATTCCACAGAGTTATTAGGCAACTCTGCGGAATTCCACGTAGTGCAACTTCGCAAGGTCCGCCGACCCCTGATTGGAAGTCGATCCAAGAAGCCAGGAAGTCATACAAAGCAGCAATATTATGTGCTAAGAGAGACTGGGAAAACCCGAAAATTGGCTTCTGTGCTATGTTCTATTAAAAAGAAGGACCATTGATCCTTTTGGCACATTTTTGTCAAAAGTGGCACAGATGATCACTCACCAATTGATAACAACATTTCCGCAGCTGACTGAGTCAATCACTTTTCCAACTATACTCCCCTGCTACACAGTTGGATTCTTCCCAGAGTAGGGCTGTTGAGCTAGTGCTTATGGTTACTGGTTGCGGTGAAGGTAGTGCTGGGACATGAGATTCCCAACTAGAATTTTCAGCCCAAGATACCAACTTTATTCTCAGCTCAGAAATTAGGAAAGCTTTAGATTGGATAATTCCGAATAAAGCCCCAGGATTTGATAAGATCCCAGGGGACCTCTTTAGGGCTGAAAGGATATTTGGTGTCTATATTTAGCACTGTTTTTTAAAGCTATAATTAGAGGTGCACCCATGCACACTACATGGGCAGGAGCAGAGATCATTCTGTTCTTTAAGAAGGGCTCCAGGTCTCTCCTGTCAAACTATAGGCCTATCAGCCTCATCAACAGTACCCTAAACATATTTAGCAGGGTATTCTTGGATAGGCTATGTGAGTGGCTATTTGACACTGCAATCTTGACACCGCTGTAAGCTGGCTTCAGGGGTGGTATAGGCACTATAGACCAGGTGTTTCATCTGCAGTTACTCTACTGGAAATATGTTACCCTGGGGGGTGGCCATCTTTATTTGACTTTTGTGGACCTTTGGTCTGCCTTTTACATAGTACCTAGGGTATCTCTGTGGGAGGTGATGGCGGACATAGGGATCCCGAAGTCCCTCTTGGATGTTCTTATCCGACTACAAACTAGAAACTTTGCGCAGGTCCGTTGTGGGACCCTATTCATCAATGACCTGGTATCTTACCTAGAGACCTGCAAGAATAATGCCCCAAGACTACCGATGTGAGGTTACTGGCCCTTCTGTTTGCAGATGACACACTCTTAATTTCTAAAGCACCCATGAGACTACAAAAGCTCCTGGACCAGTTTGGGTTTTTCTGCAAACAGAGGTGCCTAGAGATGAATATCGAAAAAATACAGGGTTTTTAATCCCTGCACATCAATAAGAACTAATCCAACACTCAACACAGCCCCATTGGAGAGAGTCCATGTATTTGATTATCTAGGGGGTCACACTCACTGAGCACTTTGATTGGACATCCCATATTTTGAAGTGCAGGTTAAAACTAGGGGGAACTGTTAGGTCACAGAGGGTTTCCACAATTCACCTCCTATCCCAAGCTCTTCTAATGTACAACCTGCAAGCCCTCTGAGTGACTTTGTTTGGTGCAGAGTTATGGGGCCATAAAGATGTAAGCTGCTTGAAGAAAGTCAAAAATCGCTTTAAGCGATTCTTGACCAATGTTCCTGTCAGTATCCCATTAACTCCTCTATGCCTGGATTTGGTTCTTAGATTGATTGCTGATAAATTGGGACTGAGACCCATATTGCATTGGCGTAGACTTTGGGCAACCCCTGACTTGATTTCTTACCGGCAGGGTCTGGAGGATGTTCTGTGTCAACATGGGGCACTTAAGATTCCCTGGTGTAGGTTTATAAAACAATGCCTTATCCAGATTGGTTGTGAGAATCTATGGACCACCCCGTTGGATTCTCTGGGATTTCTGAAGCATTTTAAAGGAAATATATTGGCACTACATACAAGCTTCCTTTCCGAGGCAACCAAGAACAGGTTCCCTTACAGCCTCCTTTCTTGAGTTCAAAGATGAATACATCACGGAATGTTTCTTGGATGAGAGAGAACCCCCTTAAGCCAAGACACTTTACATAAAATTTTGGTTAGGGATCCTGCCACTCTGCTGCACTACACCCAAATTGCAGTGTGTTCCCAAGGAGCCCGATGGGTTCTGTCCTTTCTGTACTAAGGTTATAGAAACAACGAAACATGCTGTAATTTTTTTTATCCAACTTACCTGGGGTACAGAAGGAAATGGATACTTCAGATCTGTTGTAACTTGGGACGTTGGGATTACAGAGCAGAAAATAGCATCCTGAGAAGAGGTGTTAGAGAACCCATTGAGCTTACAGTCTCATGCTTTCTGCTGCATAGGCTTAAACTAAAAAAGCTTGCAGTGTAGAGGGACACTTTAGCAATTTGCCAGAATTTGTTATTTATATTTATTATAGGAGTATAACCTTAATCTTGCATATTGAACTGTTTATGAATTGATTTAATAGCCTTTTAATTTATTTATTGTACTTGTATCTTAACTGATTTTATGTATTTTATATTGTGAAGGATATCATGTTCTGTTATGGCTGTATAGCCATATAGAGCTTTATAGAGTAAAGCTTGCTCTCTCTCTCTAAAACATGATCAAATAGGTTTATTCCCAATTGGCCTATTTAATTTACTTGTGAAGCCCCTTTAGAGTGGTATATCATATACCCAGAGCCTTTAAATTAAATCATAATAGTGGGCCTGAAGCCCTTATTGTGCCACCCACCTAAGTAGCACCTTAAAACAGGTCCGAGGCATGGCATGGCAGCCTGAAGTCAGTGTTACACTGCCTTGTTGTCTTGGCATTTAAAACTAGGCCTGGGCGGTGAACTCCACTCCGTTTGTGGAGATTGCTGAGTTTTCTGCATTCCCTGCTCCGCAGTGATCGCGGAGTGCAGAGAACTCCGCTCAGCTTAGCGCAGCGGATATTTTTCCCCGCTCGCGCTCACCAACGGTAAGTTGGCAATCGCGAGCTGCCGGTCGGGTAGATTTTCTACCAGAGTGGCAGGAAGATCAGTGCGAATGGCAGTTCGCGCTGCACTCCGCCGCTTGTAGAAATCCGCTGATATTCTTTTTGTCACTTCACGGAGTTCTGTGTAATGGTACTCCGCGAACTACACCCAGGCCTAATTAAAACCCATTGCCAAGTCTTCAACTCCGCTTTTATTACATTCAAGTCAACCGTAAGGTAGGCCCTAGGTAGCCCATAGGGCAAGGTTCTGTGTATTTTTAAGGTTGGACATGTACTTTTAGGTTTTACACATACTGGCAATGAAATGACACCTAAATTAGTTTTTCACTACCATGAGGCCTACCCCTCCCACAGGATAATATTGGGGATTCCTTATAACCTTTCATAAACTGTAATCCCTAATTGAGTGGCGGTAGCTATGTGATGTTTGATACCTATGGAATTGTAATGATAAACCTGGTTTAATGGAAAAGTTTGATTTTTCATTGCAATTCTGAAATGCCCCATTTAGAAAATTTGCATGTTCTTGCCCTTAGCCCTTTGTGCCTGCAGCCTATCTTCAGTCAAATGCCTGGGTGTAACTGAGAGTTAGACTTTGTGAATTTCTCCCAGACAGTCACACAATAACTGGAATGAGGTGGGCCTCAATGGGCCATCGACTGGCAGGATGGGGGCGGAGCTGAACACAGTCCCACTTGCACCTGAATAGGTCATGCCCTGCTCTCCTCCCAATAGACCTAACAACCCTGTATTGTCACTGCATCCAGTTTGGAGCCGGGGGGAGGGGGATGGAATTCCAAGAACTTCAAAGAACCTTTCCAGAAACTTCTCCCACCCCACCTTCCAGGAGAAGGGCACCAGGGTATAAAAATAGGGCCTTCAAACCCACTCTATATTTCACTACTGGAACTGTGGAAGGACTCTCAGAGAGCTGCCTGCTGTTGTGATCTGCTGTGCATTCTGCTTGATTGACGCTGTAACTCCAGTTCTACTCTATTTTTCTAAATTGGTCTGGGAATTTTCTTGTGCTGTGTTTTCACTTTATTCCTTTTTGTGTGCTGCAAAAGTACTTTACACATTGCCTCTAAGTTAAGCCTGACAGCGTTTTGTGCCATGCTACCCGGGGTTAAGCAGAGGTTAATTTAGTGACTTTTTGTAGTTCACTCTGCAAGGCATTATGGCTGTTGCTTGACCAGGGCTCACACCCCAGTCAACCAACAACCTAATTTTTACAGTATGCCACCCACTAGTTGCTTGTTATAATCGAAAAGCATAAAATCCAGCTGCTGCAATAATGTGAACATCAAGTTTAAGAAAAATAAATAAAATGGTAGCCATCTTTACTAAGTGCAAGGGACTTACTTTGTGAAGAGGCTGCTGCATAAGAGAAGAGCCTTTGTAACATGTACCATGATATCTTTTTATGTTCACCTCCTTTTTTCACTTGCCCTTCCTCATTATTTATGTATTATTTCTCTCCCTTTCTTATTTCTAAATAATTTTCCTTTTTTTCAGTTTGCTATTATTTCTTTATTCTTACTCTTCCTCTCTCACATGCCAGCGGTAGTTTTTCTTCTTTTTTTTAAGCTCTGTTCTTTATTTCTTGATAGAGTCTCTAACGACCTTTCCAACCGCCTCAAGCCCCATACATTTTTTCTTTTTTACTCATACATTTGTAACTCTTTCCTATGCCTTAATTTTCTGTCTTCAATTCTCCAATATCCTCACTTCCTTTCTTCCCACTTTGTTGTTTTTCTTTACACTTTTTGTGTCTTTGCTAATGGCTTTCTTTTCCACATTTTCCTGTTTTGCTCTTCTAACTACAGCTGTCTTAGTCTCATCTCCTCATCTTTCTACCTTGCTCTTTCTTTCATTCTTTCTTACAGAATTTATATTTTCTCTCTCTTTAATCTTTCTTCATTATTATATTTTATTCTTTGATTTCCTTGTCTGTTTATTTAATTTACTTTCATTTCATATTGCATCATACCTTTTTTTCTCTAGTTTTTCTTTCTTTCTTTTTTGTTCTTTTCTTCTTCCCCTCCTCTACTTCCTTTCTTCTTTTCATCATTTAGTTTTCATTCATGCTTTTCCTTTCCTTCTACCAATAACTCTTTTTCCTCTCTTTTCATAATGTTTATTATTTTCCTTTTTTATCATTCCTGATTTGCATTTCCTTGCACAGTTTTCTACTATCTTTCTTTCCTTCAGTCCATTCTTTCATACATTCCCTCCTTCTATCCATATTTCTTTTTTAAAGTCTTATATCATTTGTATATACATTCTTTGAATAATGTAATTCTTTCTTTTATTATTGTTCTTTCTCTCTGCTCCTTTGGCACACTTGGCACTTTCAAGGACATCTCAGGGATGTTCGGGGCCCAGGGCCAAACGTGTTTTGGGGGCCCCTGTTCGGATCCAATTTCAGCTCTTTCATGCCCTGTTTGCCCAGATGACTGACAGTGCATATACACACTAGTCTAAACTCTAAGGGTCTCATTACAAGTTTAACTGTGCAGGAGCGGGGCTGTTTATCATCCCTTGCAATGCATCAGAACACATAGGTGAGTCCCATTGTAAAAGCCCTGTGTCAATCCTTATGCTTGGTCTGAGCAGGAACATGGATTTGGACACAGTCAAGTCGTAGAGTGGCACAGTAAAATGTTATAAAATTCAAGGAGCCACTTCTACGTGGCTTTTTTGCATGGGAATGCCTACCCTGCATACATTATACCTGGTGCAGATATAATGTAACAAAGGGCTGTACAAACTGACGCATTACAACCCAAAGCATCAGTTTGTAGATATGGAGCAGTGTGGCACACTGACTGCGCCACTGCTGCATCAAAAAAAGGTGATGCAGTGGCGGTGCAAGCTCCTCATAAATGAGGTCCTTTCTTTTTAAGAAACGTCATCATCATCATCAAATCTGTTTATTTCGGATTGCAAATCCATAAAACATATTCAAGAAAACACAGTATTTGGTACAAGGACCATATTCACTAGCTAGTTCATAGGTATCAATAGCAACTATTGTAAAAACAGTACTGATTCAATGCTCTCTTGTGCAAATTAGCAGGTACAAGTACCCATTCGAAAAAAAAAGCATTGAAACACAGATTAAAATAACAAGAAGGAAACCTTATAGTTCAAATTAATCTATGGGGCATATTTTTTTTATAGGACAGGGAACTTGTTAAAGTGCTTAGTGTTATAAGAGACAGACCAATCTGTGTCAAGTGTCTCTGTAGTACATAATTTTCAAATATGATACTATCCATCAAGCAAGTGGTTTAGACAAGGTTGTCAGAAGGAATGACTATGTTCATTTTCGTAAAAGCCAGGTGGCATGCTAGAATTTTGCCAAACGAATAACTACCACTTCACTTGTATTTGTCTTCAAATTTCTTGCTACTTAAAATTTCCTGACTCCTAAAAGATGGCACATGGGAATAATCTACTTCCTGGGGGTAGCCCTCTAGTCGCTGCAGAAAAGAACAGAATTGTGCAGAGTTTCAGGGACAAGGTTTAATGCAGGGCATAAGGTGTTCAATTCAGTGGTTCCTTATTTATTTATTTATTTATTTATTTGATGAGTTTTATATAGCACTGGCTAGACCCGGAGGTATCAGAGCGCTTTACATAAGTGAGTTACAAGTTACAAGTTACATCAGTTACAAGGGCATAGTCAAACATAGGAAAAAAAAAGCAATGTTACGGTAATTCGTCGGGGGGAGGGGGAGGAAGGAGACATAACAGGGAGACGGGGAGAAACTGTGCCCAATGTCCGGCTGGGCAGGTGACGGCTGAGGGGGTGAACCAGGGCCGATCTCGTCTATAGCTGTCTAGGCAGCTCCACCGGGCATCGGCCATAATGCTCGGACTCGGCTGTCAGGATAATGATCAGGTTTAATCTGAGAATGACGAAATCAAACGAGGGAGTTGGAGATATGAGAAGCCACAGTCCGGTCAAAACCCAGGTGTGAATGGGATTATTGTTTCAGTGATTATCAAGGCACAGTCAGCAGGAAGCTCGATGTCTGGGAGAGGCAGCCGCCAAGAGAACCGGAGAAGACTACGGGCAGAACGAAGTCAAGGGGCGGGCACCATCTTAAAGTCAGGCATTGTCCTGTCCTGACCTTACAGTGGACACCACGGCCTCGAAATGTCCCCAGAATAGAGCGCCTTCGTAAGGGGGGATCAGATGGAATGCCCCAACAACTCAATTTGGGAGTGTCCCGGAGCCTCAGGAGTCCCCCATGGCGGTAATCAAGACTGGTCCCAGCCGCCATCTTGAGGTCAGGCACTGCCCTGAGAAGGCACTGCAATGAATATTTCGGCCTCAACAAAGTCCCAGGCCAGATCGCTATGTCGGGGAGGATTCCCAGTAATGCCCCCACTGCTACCATTAAAATGTTAAAAATCTGCTTCTTGGAAGAACCCCTATTCAGTCACAACGGGTGCCATCTTGGAGTCAGGCACTGGCCCCGGTCTCAATCATAATGAGTTAGGGTTTGAGCTCACTGTAGCTTGGGGGGCTATTGAGGGCACAACGTTAGTTCCTCGTGCCAGAGTCATCTGTGTCTTCCCCCTAGGAGTCACGCTCGCAAGACTCAAGCAGTGCAGGGAGGGCTGCTCTTACCGAGCTTGTGAACCGCATCGGGCGCATCTCCGCTCCTCCTCGCGTCTGTAGGGCAGTTATTCCTCTTTCGCGGTGGGGTCAGAGGCATCCCCACATGCAGCTAGCCTCATCCCTGGGAACGCAAAGCCGCTGGTTCCATCCGCCTGGAGGTCTCACTCTCCGGTCCCTAGCAGCTGCTGGGAGCCGCTGCCATGTTGTCTCGCCAGCACTGTTTGCCGCAGCCTTCAAGAAGCTGTCGCCGGCCCTTTCCACCAAGCTGTGAGCATCCAGAGGTGTCCTCATTCAAGCGCACACTCAGCCCCGGCATAACGGAGTGTTTCCACCGGGTGTTATGCTGCGAAGCAGTCCAACTCACGAGGCTCACCGTGGAGCAGAGCGGGTACACATCCTCGCGGCCATGATGGCATAGGCTCCGCATAGGTTCCTTCCCAGCTAGCAGTGAACCCATGGATTGTAAGGGTCCTGTATCTAAATTTTAAATACAGCTGTCTCGGTAGGGGGCCCTGGGCAGTATCAATAAAAGCTGCATAAATTGGAATGTTTTTATGATCTAAAAATTAATCGGTAAGGCTGCCTGACTTGCAGTTTCTGATTTCTTTGCCCCCGAAATATTCCCTGCACCTGACCTTGATTAGTTGCTTTGGACTATGAACAGCTGCATCTAGGGATTCCCAGAGGGAATGGAGGCCAAGTGTATGAAGCATTTTCTTTATGTAGGCCAGTCATGGAATTCTTAAGTAACACTTTGGGGCCGATTCCGATCTCGGCCGGTAGTGCTCCGAATCGGATTCGGTTTTACCGGATCCGATCCGGAGCCCTATTTTCCGACCGAGTCGTACGCGCGTCCGGGCGAGCGAGTACGATGCGTATTCGCCGACCGACTCGTCCGGGCGACCCGACCGCTCCGACCGACTCGTACCCGGATCGTACCGCTCCGACCGACTCGCTCGGACCCGATTCGCACCGCGCAATGGAGACGTTTTCCGGCCGGGTAAGTACGATGCGCACCTCGACCGCTCCGACCGACTCGCGCCGTCCGACTCGAACTCGCTGTCGGAGCCGTACTTTGGGGTCCGTGTCGGACCCCCTGTACGCGTACCCGTGCGAGGCGCACACAGGGGGACCCATGGGTCCCCCTACCTGTGCGTGTACGCCGCGGGCGCTTCGCGGCGTACTCGCTGTAGGGGCGCCCTTGTCCGCCTCGCACCCATTGAGGCAATGGGAGCCCGCGTACGCGTTGTACGACCGGCTCCCATTGAGTTCAATGGGAGTCCGACCGACTCGTGTCCGGTGGCATACGAATGCATCGGACTCGTTCGGTCGGACTGCACGGGTCCGATTCGGTCGGAAATCTCTCCGGGTCCGGCTCGGTCGGAGAGATTTCCGGCCCGAATCGGAATCGGCCCCTTTGTATTTAGATGTTCCCTGAAGAGGAGCCTATAGTGTTCCAATTCTTTGGAGGACCATAACCTGTGCCAGAACAACAGGGATCTTGTTTGCACAGTGGAAGAAATTGAGTATACGCCCATATCTTGCTTCAGGGGAAGGCATGGCGTACTTTGAGGAAGATTGGTTAGATGCTTTAGAAATCTATTTTCCGCCAGTGTCAATTCATTGACACCTACATAGCCCAAGAGTTTGCCGCCATATAGGGATACATTTCTTGCTTTCACCTTATAAATTTCTAGAGCTGGGAAGAGATTATTAAATGTCATTCTTTTTGCCAGCTTCAAGACTGTGCTTGCCTCCTGTGCAGTTTTAATGAGTTCTTTTTAATCTGAGTCCTCCAACTAAAATTGTGAGTCAGATTCACCCCGAGATAGAAAAAATCTTGGACCTGCTCAAGAAGTGAGTTTTGGGCTAGAATTGTAAGATATACAGCCCTAATCATTATCATTAAATGGGGACAGCTGTCAGTCTGTAACTTGAGGAAACTGTCGCAGAAATGTGCACTGAAAAGATCATGTCCTCTAAATGTTCTCAATCCTAACACAACCTACGAAGATCCAGAAATGAGCTTTAAACGACCCTACAATTATTCCTTGGTGGTCACTTTTTAAGGGATTTTATTTGACACAGAACTTGAATGCAACAGTACTAGAAGAGTTTGCATAGCCCAATGCAAGCAGAAACGAAGAAGGAGGCAACATCTAGAGACCGCTAAATTATGGACAGCAACTGAGATAATGTATGAATTATGTAGCTGCCACAGATAGAGACAGAACAGAAACAATGTGATTGACACTCGCAGAAACCATTCACATTGTGGGATTGGCTGACTTCGTGGATGGGGAGACAACGCACAACAGAGCAACAAGATGTAAAGAGGTAATTCAGAAAATAAGCATTGACCCATTGCTAGAGAGAGGCATCAGCTGAACACAGATGGCACAGTGACATCACAGTGACCTGCAGGTATCCCTCTGCTTCACTGGTACATTATTCATCCCACATAATCGAACAATATATGGCTAATCTTATAGCTGTACCCGGCTGATGAGCTCATAACTTTGCGCAACTGGTCCTGGGTTGCTTATGTGCGGTTCAGGGAGGACCTTGCTTGGTAGTTCTGGCTGTACCGTTCCCATGAGGAGCAGGGTCAAGAGTGATTTGCATATGGCTGTGGCCAAACTGAGGTTGCATCGTGAGCCACAGAACGATGGGTTGGAGTGCTAACCCCAAGCCATTGCCGGCAGTTAGACTTATTGCCAGCAGCCTTCCATCACCTTTTGTGTATTTCGTTTACTCTTATTATAGGACAGTCTCAGAAAAGTACCTGCGGGGTCCTGCCCAGAAGGAAGTGCAGCATTTCTGTTATTGGAGAATCACTGATAAATATTTCAATGGAATACTGAATATTGTTGACTTCTCAGAAGAACAACAATGGTGTGGAGCCAGTATGGGGGTGATTAAGCTATTGGGTGGCTTGACAGTGGAAAATATGGTTTAGAGAAATTGATGCCACAACGTATTGATATGCACAAATCACTGTGCATCTCTCATTTGCAAAACACATCTTCAAAGACTGCAATTTAATCATAAATGTTACTTTGGATTGTCTCCTACAATTACCTAACAATTAGCAAGAGAGAGCAAGTTGTTAGGGTTTGGAATGAGGAGGAGCTGTCAAGGGAACATGACAAGATGTCACTGCAATCAGATGCCTGTGCACAGAAGGAGAGCGAGGATCATAGAATAAAAGATCTCTCTTGACCGGTGCCAAGAGAGGCTTCCATTGTTGGTGAGACATTCATCTTCCATTATCTATCTCTCCGTTAAGGATACACACCACCCACTGAAGAGCTGCCTACGTATTGCCACCGAAAGAACCACTGTTGCAACCAGTAAGGAGTCCCAAATGTTTCTATGACAGATTCTACTATGAATTTCAAGATTTCTGCACATAGTTGGCAAGTGCTTTCAGGAATCTTAATTGTGACACTGGTTGTACAGCAGACACTGCTGAAACCTTATAGATGATAAAGGTTCTTCTGTCAATGTTTGGTAAAGGATGATGTATGTCAATTTAGACTTCTGTTCTGCCATCAAGCAAAGTGTGTTCCATGAACAACTGAGATCATGCTAGTGTTATATGGAACTGTGAATATTTAATATTTATTATTTACACAGTGCGGTATATGCTCAAGGGCACCTTGGAACTAGTTACTTTAACCAGAAAGATCAATTGTATGCAATATATTGCATCTACATGGAAAGAGGAAAAAGTTATGTTTTGTGCTGTCTCTGAAATATCATCAGATTTGCCTGGCTTCTTAAGTGCCAGGGGAGCAGGTTCCAAAGCTTACACGTTGAACCTCTACCACCCCACGAGGCTGTCTGAGTTCTTTGTAATTCAACTTTTTTGAAGGTGTCTGAAAGAAGGCTTCTTCCCAGAACATACTATGAAAACATGTTCTTAAGGTATTCTGGTCCAAAGCAATGGAGCGCTTTATGAGCAGTGCACAGTCCCTTCAATTCCACTATTTTTTATGGGGAGCCAACGCAGCTCCTCCAAGGTCTTTGAAACTGGGTGAAAATGTGGGAATTTTTTGAGCAGCCTGGCAGCCGCATTCTGAACTTTCTGCAATTTCTGGAGAGAGCCCTGCTGTATGCCCAAATACAAGGCATTGCAGTGGTCTAGCCTTGAAAGGGCAAGTGAAAGGACCGCTGCGTTCTGTAAATCATTTGCAATGAAGGGCAAGATTTTCCTCAAAATTGTCAACTGGTGAAAACAGATAGAGGTGAGTTTATCTGATTTCTCCCTAAACAAGAGTTTGGAATCAAAAGTTATTCCGAGATTTCTTACTTTAGGAACTGGGTTTTGGAGAGTCCCCTGTGTCTGTGGCTGCCAGGTCTCACGCCAAAAAGATGTGTTCCTCCCAAAAAGAAGTACAATTATTGAAATGATGAGCCACCTCCTCAATGTTATTTGTGATAGACTCCACAATTTGTGTGTCAACAGCGTAGGAGGTGTTTGAAAAACCAAAGGAGAGAAGGGAGTGGAAACAAAGGGGCATATTTACAAGCCCCTTGTGCCACCGGAGCATTACTTTTTTTGATGCTCCGGTGGTGCAGTGTGCTGGCCCATAGTTACAAGGCCACGGAAAGCCGCCCTGCGTGGCTTTTCATGGCCTTGTAAATATGGCCTCTTTTCATGCATTACTCTGCTTGAAAGGAGCATTCCATGGTTGTTGCTGTGGGTGCTCCCATGCAACACAATTGGAATCTGACGCATTCACAGATTTGCAAGATTTTGTAAACCTGGCAAAGCATCAGATTCTAATGGCTCCCCAGGGGAGGCATAACATTGTTGTAATGAGGAGAAATACCTATATTTCTCCTTGTTTTTTCTCTTTCTTTGCGTGCTGCATTCTGAAAACACCATCAATGATTGCGGGGGTCCCTTCCTGCACAAAAACAAACATCCCTGTGTTGGTACTAGGCAGCCTATTGTGCGCAAGAGTAAAGCACAGCGATTTGTCGTATTGTTGTAAATTTGATGCATCCCTGCACTTTCCTAATGACGCAGCTCAGCACAGCAAGATGGCTTTGAGCACCGCGCTGCATCATTATCTTGTAAATATGCCCCCAAGTCTTCTAACATGACTGTTTGCTCTCTATCTGACAGATAAAGAATTAAAAAGATCGATAGATGACCCAGCAATTCCTATCTCCGCTAACTTTTGCAACAGGACTAAATGGCTTACAGTGTCAAAGGCTGTGGATAGGTCCAGTAGGACCACTGCAACGTTGCCGCCATTCTCCATAATGTTTCTGATATCTTCTGTAAACACTATGGGGCAGATTTACGAGTTCTGGCGCATCACTGCAAATCAGCAGGGATGCGCCAGAACAGATGCGACACACAATTCCCTCCCGGCGCCACGACAAATGCGTCGCATTTACAATGCGGCGCACCATGGCGCAAGGATAGGGCGATGCGTGTCGCATCCTGTGGCATAAGGGCGGCTCATTGCTGGAGTCGTGTCGCAAGCGCAACGCGGCTCCAGCAATGCTCAGGGGTGCCCTATGCCTAACATGCTGCGTCACTCCTTACGCCTGCTTCAAGCAGGCACAGGGTATTGACGCAGCATGGACGTAAAAGTGACTCAGTGAAATCTTGTAGATTTCACTGCGTCACTTTTACGAGGCGTTCCTGCGACAGAACGCCCACCCTGCACCGGAACGCCCACAATAAACCTAACGCAGGTTTCATGTAGCGCAGGGCTTTACAACATGACGCATCTCCGTAGATGCGTCACGTTGTAAATAAGGCGCAACGTGGCGCATGGTTTGCGCCGCCGCTGCGTCTCAGAAGTGACGCAACGGCGGCGTAAATGTGGCGCATGGGGCTTGTAAATCTGCCCCTTTGAGAGCCGATTCGATACTGTCCGACATCAAAGTTATATGGGTGGTATTTGGCAACCCGTTTGTGGTTCTAGCAGTACATCGAATGACCCATTACTTGCCAAAAGACATATTTGTTTTCTTATTAAACTTTAAGGTATGTTTGCACATGCTTCACAGTAAAATTTATGATTGTAGAGCAGCATGGAGTTAGGCCTATGGGCTTAATTACGAGCTTGGCAGATGTCCTGTCAGCCATATTATAAGTTCCATTATGTTTCATTGGATATCATGGAACTCATAATATTGCAGACAGGATAGCCGTCACATTTGTGAAGGAGTATCCCATCTCCCAAACTAGTTATCAGGCCCTATATTTTGTTGTGGGTGAGCCACAGAAGGTAAATCGATTACTGCTTAAACTGTTATGCCTTCGCAGACCATTTCTGGTGTCAAACGAATATCCACCACAATGGCATATGGCAAATCCTGAAGAAGGCCATGTAGTATATTTGTGAAAGCCAAAACACTAGTGACACTTCTGTACCTTCAGGCTGCTGTCCTTGATAGGTCACCCAAATTGTGTAACTTCTATAAATGATTGGGTTTCTGAAATCTTTCATGTGCACTCAATCATACTTTATACTCTCAGCCCTTTTGTGTTTACAGTTTACAGTTTATTTCAACCAAGCCACATTTGTACATTCTCTGAGATAGATTGTTAAAAAGTGTTGAAAACTCACCTCCCATAGAATGTCCGCAAATGCAATTAGTTGTAGCTGAATTGGAAATGACTTGTCTGTTATCTGCTGTAAAACTGTATCACACATGTATAATGTAAATTGCTGCAATGCACCTGTGGTTAGGGTCACACTCTGTAAATCCATAAATAAATAAATATATATCATAAAAGCTCTGATGCATGCTTTTAGTGATGTATTTACTTATCAAGATTTATAGCATGCTGATTTGTAGCTAATGCTGTTTTAGAATGTGAAAATATTAAACATTCAATTTTCATGGATTTTAATCAATTTCATGTATGTAAATAAAATATAGGTATCACTGTATTTTAAAACTTACAGCAGTGTTTTTTTCTTTAATGACGGTCACTTCTTTCAGTCTCAATGTTGGAAGTGATTGGGCAGAATGATTAATGCTTATTGTTTATTACAATTAGAATGCAATACAAACTTTTAGCATGGTTCAAGTGCAATTTAAGTTTCAATTTCTATAAATTTCCCACACATATCCAGTTACAGATTAGAATGAACCCGCCATTACAGTAAGTTGTGTTGACTTGTGGTAGGTTGTCTCATTCATTTATAGCAGTTCTCTGGGACTGTACCTAGCCCGTGAGTTAGTGACTCTTTTATCTGCATCCATAGGCTGCCTCACCAGTTCATTTGTGCTTAGATTCAGATGCCTCCTTGACCCCATGCTTCTTTGTCAGTTGCATCTTCTTGCTGAACACTGTGTCAGTTCATTGCTCTCTGCATACCTTCACTAGTCAGTATACCTGTCTCCTGGGGTACCATGCACTGTCCCTTGTGTACTGCACCCATATCCTGCTCACTGCACCTCTTCATTGAGACCAGATCTAACATTCTGAGGCTGAACTCTAGTAAAACAGAGCATCTTGTAGGAGGCAACTACCAACTAGTATAGAGTAGCTTTTCTTCATCTACATTAGGTGAGCATCACAGCCCTTTTCACCTGCTGGTTTTAGAATTATGCAGTTTGAAGGGTGTTCAGTGTATGCAAATTCACCACGTCTTCTAGGCTCTTATATAACTCAATTAGCTACCTGTTGTTTCTAAAGTCCAACGACTTCTCTGTTACTCTCTCCCGTCTGATTGGCTAGCCAGTTTACCAATGCAATCCTTTGAGAATTTTTCCTTCTAATTTGTGTCCTCTGTTTTCTGCTCCCCAGTTTAGCAGCTGCTAGTGTGGCGGCCGCGCCTTTAGTACTCTGGGTTCCAAGCTCTGGAACAAACTGGCCGTCTACTTGTACAATAGAACCCTCAAGTCATATTTACTGTGTTATCTGTTGCTTTTCTGACTTTCTCGTCATCTCTTTTACCTTGTGCACCAGACGATTTATCAAATCTGTTATCTGTGTATTTTTGAAGTAATTGAACCCTGCCTTTGATTTTCTAGCACCAAGAGGCCAGTTTGTGGTTTATCTTGAGTTGTATAAATTTTACATTCAAATTAAACCACAATAAGTCAAATCAAAGCAGCGTGGGGCATCTTTTCCTTATTATGCTGCACATCACAGCTAGTGCCAGAACTTTAAAAGGAAAATTATCAATGTTCTCACTGTGATCATCAAGTAATATCTTTTTATGCTTTGCCAAGGTTATCTAATTCCTTTATACTATCCCTGGTCGTTTTTAGGTCGCAGCCTATCAGACAGCGCTTTGTCTGCGTTTGCTAAAGACATCTAGGGGACTTTCAGAAAGTTGACCCAAGAATGAAATCCGCCCGTTAGTTACCATCAGCTTTGTGGTTTATAACTCACATTTTCTGACTTTCTAGTTGCTGGCTTTTTTTGCTTTAGGCTCTAAAGGTTTTCCTCGTCCCTCTGGTTGCCTAAATCGTGTTTTCTGTATTCTTTCACAAACTCGGTTTCTGTAAACAGGTCTTTAATTCTTGTTCTTATTTGGTCATATTTGATGTGCCTTCAAAGACAAAGGTCATGTGTCAGGATCTGTGTTCCAGGGATCTGGTATTTACTTGTCTTTCTCTGACTTCAAAGTGAGAAGATTTATGTTGCAATCCTGCTGGGTACCCATGTGAGACAGAAAGAGTGTAGGATGTTATTTGTTTCTAGCTGGCTACTCAGGAAGTGCTGTATGCTGTTATTTCTTTTTAGCACAAAACAACATTTAAATATCTGTAAATGAACTGTGCAGCTATTTCAGAATATGGAAAGCACAAACAAAGTACATTTTTGGGGAATTCTGAAGTGTGGTGGAAACAAATAACAAATCAATACCCTAGGTGATGATATTTCCACATGTTAACATTTGTGCACCGTATACCTTTTTTGTGAAACTGTATGTCTGTGCAAATGTAATGGTCATTTCAATTGTTATTATTACCTGTAATAGCAGTGTGCTACCACACCATGCATACTCCACTTTACTCTGCACCACCCCATACTATGCCACTCTATTCTGCATCACTACACTCTACTCTACACCACTCCGCTCTACACCATTTAACTCAACGCCTCTATGCTCTACACCACTCTACTCTATGCCAGTGCACTCTACCCCACACTACTCTACTATGCAACGCTGCACTTTACTCTAATCCACTCTAAGCCACTCTAATTTACTCTGTATCACTGCATTCTACAACAATGCACTGTACAGCACTTGTACTCTATGCCACTGGACTGTACGCCACTTCACTCTACTCTGAAACAATCTACTTTATCCCACTCTATTCCACTCTGTGGCATTCCACTCCACTCTACCCCACTGTACTCTATGCCATTGCACTATATGCCACTGCACTCAATGCCAACCTACTCTGCACCACTGCATTGCGTGCCACTATAATCTACTTTGCAACGCTCCACTCTATGTCACCTTACTCTGAACCACTCTAATCCACTGCACTCTACACCATTGTACTGTATGATACTCTACTCTGCAGCACAGCATTCCCTTCCACTGAACGCTACAGTATTCAGACAAAATATCGAGTTTAAAATATCGTCCTACATAAATATTGAGTCAAAAATATTGTGATATGGTAAGTAATATCGTTTGCAAAAATATAGTTGTTTAAAATATAGTTTTTGAATTATTGCTATGTATTTTAGTATACATTATAATTGTATATGTAATTTTTTTGTTTAATGTTTTTAATATATTAATTAAATGTTGTGTTTTTTAGTTCCATAGCGGGTTGTGGGCTTATAGGAGTACAGGGTGGTAAGTAATTTAATTATAATAAATTAAGGATTATTTTTTCTGATATTATTATTTATTTAATTGATATTTAATTATGCTATGTGAGAAGTAATTTATTTTTAATTAATTAATTAATTGGGGATTAATATTAATTTTAATATTAATTAATTGATAATTATGTTAATTGTGTAATATGTTTTTGGGTGTGGGTTGTGGGGTTTATAGGGTAAAGGATGGGAAGTAATTTATTTTCAAATAATTAACATTTAGTTGTTAATTAATATGAATTAATTAATAGATAATGAATTATGTTATGTGTTTACATTTTTTTAGTGCGGGTTCTTGAGTTTTTAGGGGTAAAGGGTGGAGAGTAAATTATTTTTTATTGTTAAATACTATTAATTATTTAATTGTCAATTAATTATTGTGCAATTCATTTATTTAAAGTTTAATTTAGGGGTAAAAGGCGGGAAATTAATTAATTTTAATGAATTTATATTTAGTTTTTAGTTAATAAATGATAGTTGTTTAATTGATAATGAATTATGTTAATTGTGCAATTTAGATTTTAGATGTGGGTTGTGGGTTTTATAGGGGTCTGGAGTAGGAAGCATATTAATTTGATGTAATTAATAATTATTTTGTAATTAATATTAATTAATACCTTGATAATTGATTATGGTAATTGTGTAAATAATAAGTGTGTTGTGTGGTTTGTAGGGATGTATTGTGGGAAATAATTTAAATTAATTAATAATTAATATTTAATTAATAATAATTGGTTTGTTGATAAATATGTATATTAATAGTGTACATAATAGTCTTTTAGTTAAGTTTTAGGTGAGTTTTGTGGGATTATAGGGTGGGAAGTAACTAAATTAAATTTACGTAATAAATATATTTTTGTTCATAAATAATTTCTGAATAAAAAAGGATTTTTGTATAACAATTGTTTGTATTTTATTTATAATAATGTTTGTTGGTATTTGTGATATGCATTTAACATTGTAATATGTTTTTAATTTTGTTTAATTTTCAATCTTAGTTACACTTGTATTTTTCATTCAACATATTTATATTTTTATTTATTTCAAAGATATTTTTTTTGTTTTACTGTTGCACTGACTGGAGTGGGAATAGTAAATGTTACCCCTCTGTAATCCAACACTTTCCCTACTGTTGCACTTTTTGGAGTGGGAATAGTTAATTTTACCCCTTCGCTATCCAACACTTTCCCTACAGTTGTACTGAGTGGAGTGGGAACAGTATATTTTACCCCTCTGTAATCCAACACTTTCCCTACTGTTACACTTATTGGAGTGGGAATAGAAAATGTTATCCCTCCGCAATCCAACACTTTCCCTACTGTTATATTGACTGGAGTGGGAATAGTAAATTTTACACCTCCGCTATCCAACACATTCCCTATTGTTGTACTGGCTGGAATGGTTATAGTAAATATAACCTATCCGAAATGAAACCGTTTTTATTATTGTTGTATTTACTGGAGGGAGATTTGTAAATTTTACCTATTTTAATTAATTTTTGCTTTGTGTGTAGTGAGAGTGGTAAGTTTTGTGTATGTTTACTATAATAGTTTGCATAGTTTTGAATAAACTGTAGTGGGATTTGTATATGTATTTCATTTTATATTTTATAATTTATTTTATATTGTTATAATTTATATTATGTTGTTTTTTATTATAATTTTTGTATTTATTAATGTTTTTAATGTGTAAAATAAGTGTTACTAAATTTTAAGAATTTTAAATTGTTTACTTTTTTAATTTAATTAGAACAGTTTGTTTCTTAAAGATTTTTTTTTTGGTATATATAAATATAAATTATAAATATAAATTATAAATATAAATATATATAAATATGCTTTACGAGTTTCTTGCCGATATAGACGCTCTCTTCCTGCTCACACTCGGTGGCAAAACCGTATATTCCAAACAACAATCACTTTGCATGAGGCACAGGGTCAGACTGATTTGCATATGGCCATGTCTGAACTGGGGAGGCGGAGTGAGCTAAAGAATGATGATGGATTAAACCCAGATTAGTTGACTGGGGGTGAGTGCTTGCAATGTTCAACACTCCGTCCATCATCCCCTTTGGTTTTGCTAAGTTCGCCCTAAGTTGGCAGGGTATGCCCAGATGTGGGTCCCTTGCTCACTTTGCCACTGGATTAAAGATAGCCTGGCTGATGAGGGTTATGAACCTGAAACCGGTCCCAGGATGCTTGTTTCCGGTCCAGGGAAGACATGGCTTGGCATTTCGGGCTGGACTGTTCCCATGAGGCACAGGGTCAGACTGATTTGCATATGGCCATGTCTGAACTGGGGTGGCAGAGTGAGCTAAAGAATGATGATGGATTAAACCCAGATCAGTTGACTGGGGGTGAGTGCTTGCAATGTTCAACACTCCGTCCATCATCCCCTTTGGTTTTGCTAAATTTGCCCTAAGTTAGCAGGGTATGCCCAGACGTGGGTCCCTTGCTCACTTTGCCACTGGATTCAAGATAGCCTGGCTGATGAGGGTTATGAACCCGAAACCGGTCCCAGGATGCTTGTTTCTGGTCCAGGGAAGACATGGCTTGGCAGTTCGGGCTGGACTGTTCCCATGAGGCACAGGGTCAGACTGATTTGCATATGGCCATGTCTGAATTGGGGTGGCTGAGTGAGCTAAAGAATGATGATGGATTAAACCCAGATCAGTTGACTGGGGGTGAGTGCTTGCAATGTTCAACACTCCGGCCATCATCCCCTTTGGTTTTGCATTGTTCGCCCTAAGTTGGCAGTGTATGCCCAGACGTGGGTCCCTTGCTCACTTTGCCACTGGATTCAAGATAGCCTGGCTGATGAGGGTTATGAACCCGAAACCGGTCCCAGAATGCTTGTTTCCGGTCCAGGGAAGACATGGCTTGGCAGTTCGGGCTGGACTGTTCCCATGAGGCACAGCGTCAGACTGATTTGCATATGGCCATGTCTGAACTGGGGTGGCGGAGTGAGCTAAAGAATGATGATGGATTAAACCCAGATCAGTTGACTGGGGGTGAGTGTTTGCAATGTTCAACACTCCGTCCATCATTCCCTTTGGTTTTGCTAAGTTCGCCTTAAGTTGGCAAGGTATGCCAAGACGTGGGTCCCTTGCTCACTTTGCCACTGGATTCAAGATAGCCTGGCTGATGAGGGTTATGAACCCAAAACCGGTCCCAGAATGCTTGTTTCCGGTCCAAGGAAGACATGGCTTGGCAGTTCGGGCTGGACTGTTCCCATGAGGCACAGGGTTAGACTGATTTGCATATGGCCATGTCTGACCTGGGGTGGCAGAGTGAGCTAAAGAATGATGATGGATTAAACCCAGATCAGTTGACTGGGGGTGAGTGCTTGCAATGTTCAACACTCCGTCCATCATCCCCTTTGGTTTTGCTAAGTTTGCCCTAAGTTGGCAGGGTATGCCCAGATGTGGGTCCCTTGCTCACTAGGCCACTGGATTCAAGATAGCCTGGCTGATGAGGGTTATGAACCCGAAACCGGTCCTAGGATGCTTGTTTCCGGTCCAGGGAAGACATGGCTTGGCAGTTCGGGCTGGACTGTTCCCATGAGGCACAGGGTCAGACTGATTTGCATATGGCCATGTCTGAACTGGGGTGGTGGAGTGAGCTAAAGAATGATGATGGATTAAACCCAGATCAGTTGACTGGGGGTGAGTGCTTGCAATGTTCAACACTCCGTCCATCATCCCCTTTGGTTGTGCTGTTTATTCAAACAACCAAAGGGGATATTACCAAGAAATTGCGATCTTTTTATCGCCGGCTATCGCTGGATTTCATCGCGGAGATAACGCGTTATTATCAACGCTTATCTCCAAGGCGATAAAAAATCCAGCGATAGCGGCGAAACCCAGCAATAGCGCGAGAAATCCAGCGATAAATTCTACGCGCTAATGAAAAGCTTGCTAATAGGCAGGTGAGGACTTGACCTTACAATCCACCTCCCATTGACTATAATGGTTAAGTCAGGTTTTTCGCAGGTGTTAGATTCCAGCGATAATCGCGGTTAGCGCAAATTATTTTATCGCTTCGCGGGCATTGCTTTTAGGGGGAAGTTGTGTTTGCGACTGTTTTCAGTCGCTTTTAGTTGGAAACGCCTACTTTGCATGTCATTAGCGATATATATCGCTGACATGCAAAGCGGCACCAAAACGGTCGCTTTCGCCATAAAGCTGGCGCTAACAGCTGTTAGCGACAGCTTGCTAATAGGGCGATAGAAATATCGCCACTTTAGCGGCAAAAAGTGCCGCTAAAGCGGCGATAAGGCCCTTGCTAATATGCCCCCAAGTCTTTAGATCTCCTCTGAATTGTTGGAGTGACGATCCCGTCCCTAGGTGCAGAGGGAGGTTGCTCCAATCCTTGGCTGCCAGGTGCTAGAAGGAGTGACCTCTGCTTTTGGCTTGACTGATCTGTCGGGTGTCTGCGATGGAGAGGGAGACTAATCGGATGTATCTGGATGCCTTCTAACTATCTGGACACATGGCCCTTGTTAAACGCAGCTACCTTTAAAGAACTTTTAGATAGTGTTAAATCAGGATCACCTAGGGATCCTCTGCCCATCTCCGTGCTCCAGCAGCTGGAGCCGCCATCTCTTCTTGTTGTTATGGACCTTCTGAATGCCTCCTTGCAGGAAGCTACTGTCCCACCAGACTGGGAACACGCTACGGTGCTCCCTCTCCTCAAAAAGGCCAATGCTGACCCCTATTTATCCTCCAACTATCGGCCCATTTCGCTGTTGCCGGCATTTTCTAAAATTTTAGAGAAACATATCCACGCACAGCTCTCTAATTTTGTAGAAACCCAAGTGTTTCTTCATCCCTCTCAATCGGGCTTTAGAGCTGGTTTCTCAACGGAAACTACCCTGTTGGGGGTAATGGAAAGATTGCGCTGTCATCTGGATGCTGGAGACACAGTGGCCCTTATTTTGCTGGACTTAAGCGCAGCATTTGACACGGTGTCTCACACCGTGTTAGCTAAAACTTTAAGATCATTAGGCATCTGTGGCTCAGCTCTAAACTGGCTAATTTCTTTTCTTACTAATCGCACTTTTCAAGTTTTCTCCCCACAGCTAGTTCCGATATTCACTCATCACCCCACGGGTACCTCAGGGCTCCATTCTTAGCCCTTTACTCTTCAATCTATACGTCAGACCTTTAGCTGATGTTGCGGAAGATGCTGGGCTGTCCCTGTTCTCTTATGCAGACGACTCCCAGATCATCTTCTCTCTCTCCATGAAGAGTACGGCCGGGCCATCGCCCCTTCAGCTGGGCCTGAGCAAAATCGCATCATGGATGCAATCAAATTACCTCTAACTCAATGGTGAGAAAACCGAGGTTTTAATACTTGGGGAAAAAAAGGATCTCTGGGGCCCTCAACATTGGCCCTGTGAGATGGGTGCACTTCCTTCACCTTCCTGTCAAGTTCGCAACTTAGGCGTCATCGTCGATGACTCGCTCAGTATGCATCATCAAGCTGTCAAGGTAGCTGCCACATGCTTTACCATTCTGAAGTGGCTAAAAAAGATCATTTGGATGCTACCTGAGTCCACCCAGAGAACGGTAGTCCAGGCATTAATCACCTCAAGGCTGAACTACGGCAATGTTCTCTACCTGGGTTCAAACAAGGAGGTGATTCGTAGGTTGCAGATGGTGCAGAACTCTGTCGCAAGATTACTTTGCCGGGTTCCTAGAGCCACCTCTATCTCTGGCCATCTACGAGACTTGCATTGGCTCAGGGTGGGGAACCGAATCAAGTTCAAAGCCCTGAGCTACATGTTTAAAATTAAAATAGGGGTTGCCCCTCAGTACTTGCAATCTCTGGTCCGCCCATATGTCCCTTCTCGACATCTCCGCTCATCCACTCAAGGGAAATTTTTCGTTCCTAAAATGTGATTATCTCGGATGGGCGGAAGGTCATTTGCATATCTCGGTCCCTCACTTTGGAATGCCCTGCCCATAGCTCTTTGAAATGAAACAGAGTATGTCCAATTTCGCAAATCATTGAAGACGTGGCTTTTTAACTAGTAACCTGTAAGCCTTTCACGCAGTCTCTGATCTGCCATGGCGCCGGGAAACCCTTCTTGGGTAGCTGTTGCGCCTTATAAATTTAATAAATAAATAAATAAAAAATAAATAAATCTGGATGGTTGGTAGAAGGTTAGCCCATTGTTCATGTATGCTGGTCATTCTTTGTGCAGGGCCTTGTAGGCGTGGGTCAGCATCTTGAACTGGCATCTCTTCTGGATTGAGAGCCAGTGTAGTTTCTTGAGACAGGGTGTGATGTGGATCTTGCTAGGGAGGTCGAGTATAAGTCTTATGACTGAGTTCTGTATTGTTTGGAGTCTCTACAGGAGGCATGCAGTGATTCCTATGTACTGTGTGTTTCTGTAGTCTAGTCTGCTGTTGATGAGGGCCTGTGTAATGGTCTTTCTGGTGTTTACCGGTGTCCACCTGAAGGTTTTGTGGAGCATGCAAAGGGTGTGAAAGAAGGTGGAAGAGACTGTGTTGACTTGTTTCTTCATGGATAGCTTTTCATTCAGGATGATGCCGAGGTTGCGGGCATGGTTTATTGGGTCCAGTTCACAATGTTGATCATGCATCTGTGGAAGTTTGCTTTTGTGGTGGAGGAATCTTCAGACAGTGAGAGGATGAGCTGTGTGTATTGTGACACTCATAGGGACACATTGTTGCGGGGATTCTGCACATATACAGAACTATGCGCAGGAAAACAGGACCTCGGTGTATAGTGGTGTACCAACCATACCCCTTAGTACCCAAAATCCCAATCCGACTAGCTATAGTGTCACATTCGTTCTCCGTACTACAGCCAAGCTACCAATGATTAGACATCCCAGAACATGGACTCTTTCAGGAATCGCGGGAGCAAGAACAGTCTTTCATTATACACTCATACTTGTCCACAACGTGCGTATTAAGAGACACCGTATAGTTTAAAATGTTTATTTCAACTAACGTGCTCTAAGACACAGTACACGTGCCAGTACTAGCAGCATAATGCATAAAGTTAAAACAGTAAGCATGGTTACTATTCCATAGAATACAAACGGGGACAGCATTTTATAAAGACAGTGGATATAGGACTAAAAGGCTTTGCCACCCTCCCCGTGCTAGGAACTAGTTTATTATAAAAATAGAAGACCTCTAGGCTTTATCAGGGGGACCCCCATACCTCAAGAACTAGATGCAAGAATTACATCATCGGACAAGCTCAGCTCTTCTCCCTGGAAAGGCTTTTCTCCAAGTCCCTTCCGCAGTGAGTTCACAATATTAAAAGCACACAAATTTCTCCAGTGCAGCTCCTGTATGTCATGTTATGTCTAAGTGCGAGGGGCTGACCAGAACAGCAAAAACAAGGGACGTTGTTTTTCGACCTTGTACATTGTGTGCAGATGAAAACCACAGAGAACAGGAGAAAAGGTGAAAGGCAAAAAGGCAGACAGTTCTAATGTGAACGGTCACAAGCAGAGTCTGGAAAAACAAAGTCACAGAGGAACGTGTGCAAAGAAGGCATCATGGCAGCGGGGCCTAAGCTAACTTAGCATTGTCGACAATGAGGCCACAATCCACACTACACCCTCCCCTGGTCAGTCCATCGACAAGACATTGGATGAAAACAGAGTTAGAATAGATGGAGCAGAACGGAAACGTCTATAGGTGCTTAAGGTCCTTTGGAAATTGAGGAAATGGGAAAAAAAATTTGGGGGATAAAAAATTCTAGAAAGGGCCAGAAAAGAGGGCAATCCAAGAGAATAAAAAATCCAGCAATGCAGTTCGTTGAAAGTCAATGTCCTCAATCCATCAGAGTGTACGGGCAGAAAACTGCAACACCTTCCAGAAAGACATCATTGTCATCGTTTGAAAAAAGACATGCCATCCAATTCAACAAATTGAAACTGCATTCATGCTCCTCATAATAGGGAGCATCTATCAGCATTGCGGGACACCTTGCGTGATACTCGATATAACTTCGTTGTAGGAGATTCCGAGCAGCCGCCCAGATATCCCATTGTGCCAAGACCCCAAGCGCAGCCGCAAGCGCCATTAATCCAGCACCGGAACAGTCCGGTTCATGGGCAACTAAGGGGCCCATCAACTGGTCGAAATCCGGGTCCGAACAAGATGTATTGGAGAGGCAAAAATCCAAGGACCAAGAGAACGGACATCGTAAGCAGGACATCACTGGTTGCACGCAAGTGAAATACGCAAAGCGAAAAGATAGTCTATAAGACACGCTGAGGGTTGCCAGCGGCAGGACGCCGAAGCTGTCAATCAAGCGGTCACGGAGCATCCGTAGTCGCCCTGGGTTGTGTAGGGCCACAAGTGGTACAGCCATAGCGCCACAGACAAAGTAAAAGCAATTCGCCAGCAGCTAAGGCTAGGATCAATGGGAAGCCACCAAAGACGCTGGAAAAAATTTAATGAATAAAAGCCGGGATTACACCAAATATAGTCTGAAAAGGAGGTTAAAAGGCCAGAGCCCACAACTTTAAAAAGTGTACAAGACCTGCTGTATTGGATGCATTAAATATACGGTGAATCAGTTCACCGAAATGTTGGGGGAGGTTAGTGTTTAAAAGGGCCTGTATCTCACTGTGGGCACTGGCCACCTGGAGAACGAAGGTCTCCCGTGCGGAAGTGAGCATAACCTCCTGGTTTAATAACAGCGCCTTTATTCTGCTCAATTTATTTAAATCTGCCTTCAAAGTCGGAATGTAAGGCCAAATGGAACTATCTAACTTCCCATGCGGGGGCGGAAAAAGCACATTTTTGCAGCACACCACGCGTTGCAAAACTGTTACTATATAGGGTATGCCAGCCTGCAAACCACAGCAATCCTGATTATTCAAAAGCAGCTAGCTACCATTAGCAAGCATAGTGAAAGTAGGTGATATAACAGGAGCAGGAACGCCCTTTAAAACACAAGCAAGATTTGGGGCAGAAACATTACAAGCCCCGTGCAATTTAATGTTTTTACAAACAAGGGAATGACCCACTGTAGAATCGCAAGACTCCCCTGTGAGAAATACCTCCTTGTCCTCCCTAAGGCATCTGTATGTGAAAGGTAGGGACCAGAGTTCGTGCAAAAAGGCACTGCCCAAAGGCTCGAAATCGGCCAACAGGATAATGCTTCATGCATGAACTGAATTCAAATAAAGAAAAAGGCAAAGTGATAACCCCGTGTACTAGCCACACTGCAGAGTCAGTCTCCGCCACAGAGAATGGTAAAGGATCTATCTTCTCGATATGTAGAAGAGTGTATGTTGCATCTTTCATGGACATGAACTGCTGTTTCTCAGTCAAATTAAATGGCAAGAACAAGGCAGATGTGTTCACAAAATGCCATGGAACCTTCCCCATTTTCAGAGTCTGTAAAGTCCATGCAAACTGCATAACTGAACGCAATTGATTTTGACCATGATATAACACAGACACGTCATCCTGTACAATATCAACAACAGATGAAACAATATTCTCTAATGTGTAAATGCGGGAAGACAGGGTGTTAATACTGTTGTCGACAATAGCAAGCACTTTTTATAGATTTGCCTGATCTATTTCCCGTAAACGGGAAGCAGCTTCTATTTGAGAAAGCTTCCAGATTTCATTGTAAGTCGCATAAACAAAACGTTTAGGTCTTGGACCTCTAGGTCCTAGGACAAAGTCAGCCAGATCGATGTTGCCTGATAAGAGAGATAAATGTTGTTTTACTGAATCTAAACTAGAGTGCTGCAACCACTGTTTACATAATTTACCAACTGAATAAGTTGTAACTGTGCGTGAGTCAGAAAAACGTGGATCTGGCCTATCCTGTTTGTAACCAGGAGCAGAGTCATGAAAACGCATTTGGTAGGCATTAGAGGCAACGGGCCATACCAACCATGCTGAGTGATGTAGTGTAGAGACATTAAATGAGTTATTCTGAACCAACGCTTGCAAACCCTCAAGGGAAATATTTAAATGCAAGCTTCCGTTCGGCCAGGAAGACAATGCAGGAGTGGAAGGGGCATTCAATTGTTTTGAAGTTGCCAAACCCAAACAGGTGGTTTGATATATAGTACTGTTTAAAAATAATATTTTGGTGGGGATAAGGCAAGCACGGTGCAAAGCTTCTGTACCGCGTACCTGCCAAGATTTAGTGCCCCAAATAGATTTCAAGTCAATGGTGTCTTTCCAATGCTCATAGCCACCTACAGCTAATGCATCTAGAAAGGAACTTAAATATAGCAATTTGGTGTGGGTCAACATTACCTTTGGATTTGAAGAAATGTTCAATTTAAAATAATAGGACCCAGGGTTAGATCTGTCAAAGTCTGTAAAGTAGGTAAATTTATTTATTAGTCTGTGAGAGCTACCTTGCAGTGGGGTTGGGCAATGTTCCCATTGGGTGTAATTGAAACTACCACGAAGTGTACTGGGTTTGTGCAGAAAATGGTTGCCGTAATGCTGGTAACAATACAAATCGGCATAATTAGAAGAATTTAAGTACAAATCCTCAGCGTTAAAGGCAGCATAATATTTCAAATCAGAAAATAACGATTCAATGGCATGCACATCCCAATCATCTGAATGAATATTCCTTTTCACCACATCACCCATGGAGACACGAAGTACATTAGGAACATTAATAATTTCTGTCGGTCCATGAATTTGGAAATTCACTGCGTCCCATAAGATGCCATCTGCAACTGGAAAGGCAGAAATGTTCACAAAAGTGTGGTCACGCTTCATGATGTGTGAAGAAGAGTTCACTGCAGAGCGTTCTGGCAAATAGTGACCATTGATGAGTAAGAAAAAAACTGACACAAAGCCAATGGACATGAACAGAAAAATCAGGAATAGCACCAACCAGATGTATGTCCATGGAGGGACCAAAAAATTGTCTCTGAACCAGGATACAAAAATACTGAATTTGGTTGGGACAAATGATGAGGTGGAAGACGAATCAAAGGAAAAGCGAGTAGGGTTCAGTGGTGTTGTAGGCAAATGAGCCACTGACTCACTTGCGGGGTAAATATACTCGGTTTCCTCGTTGCAGGAGGAAGCCGGGAGGTTGAGCAGGTGATCTGGCAAAGCGACCATCTCAATGGCAACATCAGCGCCTGTGGAGACTGGAGGGCCACGAACAGGATTTCTTGATATTGCTGGACATGATACAGCAGGTGTCACACTATTCAGAATCGGCCAGATGGTGTAGCTTGACATTGTCCACTGAGATGTATCTGTTGTCTTTGTGACCAGGAAGCAGTGGTAAGATGACTGTACGAGTACCCTTCAAGTCAAGAACTGGAACCGGTGCGCGATAAGAGGGGCCAAATTCTTTCTTATTCTCCACCTTCTCTCGGACCAGATCTCCAATCTTTGGAAGCCAGCCGCCAACCGGAATCTGCAATGCAGCGTCTGTGGCTGAAGGTAAATGTTCGTTTGAAAGTTTGTCACGGGTCTCTTGTAAGTCCTGCAACATAGTAGAATGATTATCTACGTCAAAGATTGCGGCAGTTGCCGCCATGTCTAGACCGTCAAGGTCTGGCACAAACATCTGTATGCCAAAGAGCATTTCGTAGGGGGTCCGCCCACCCAGAGATCTTCTAGGGAGATTATTAAGTGCACGTTGCACGCCATACAAGTGGGCCAGCCAGTTCCTGCCAGTACCTAAGACTCTAGCTGTCAAGGATTGCTTTAAGTCACGGTTCATTCGTTCCACAATTGAGTTGCCCTCAGGCCTAAATGGAGAAGAAAATTGCACCAGCAGCCCCTTAGAGGCGAAGGCTGGACCTTGGTCGGAATGGAAGGTGCCACAGGCAAAAATTCCCACAAAGACACGCAAATCTCTGATGACATTTCGAGCGTAAGCACTGCGTTGTGGCATACCCAGATGAAACGTGTGCACGAATCAACTGCAACTAAGATATATTTATATGCAGTATCAGAAGAAAATGGACCGCAGTGATCAAGGTATACACAACCAAAAGGTTTATTAGAAATGCAGAGCTGTGTTTGTGGTAGACGTGTAACCGTAGAGGGCTTAATTTGCTGACAGATGTCACAAGAAAGGACATAATTACGGGTCTAATTGTATAAACCACGCCACCAATACCGCTGCTGCAAGATTGAAACAGTTGCAGACACGCCAGCATGGGCCGAAGCCAAGCCTTCATGTGCGGCTATTATCAACTAATTTCTGCGGTCCGCGTTGGGAATCAGCCGATCCCCAACGTCCGGAATCCTTACATAAGGAACCTGGTCGGGACTTAAATGATAAGAGTACTTGGAAGGGAAACCCTGAGGGTAATTAGAGCCTTCCTTGGTTGCAGCAATAGCTGCCAAAATCTCATTATCTACTTTTGTCATGGATCTTGTAACGGCTGCTACTGAGCACGTGGCTACTGCTGATTTGGCAGCTTCATCTGCCAAACTGTTACCGACCGCGTGTGCGCCCACACGCTGGTGGCCAAGAGTGTGAGTCACCTGTGTGAGAGGCAGACGCTGTTTAATATCTGCCACTCGACCCCAAAGCATGTTATGCTTAATTGTGCTGCCCTTAGAATCTCTATAGTCGTTTTGAGACCAAAAGAATAAGTTGTCATTAAAAGCTTGGACATAGTAGTAAGAATCGCATACAATAAGTGTAGTCACATCCGGATCAGCAAACTCAAGTGCTAGCACCAAAGCGCGCAGCTCGGCTAATTGTGCGGTACTGTCTCCTAGTGCTTGTGTGTGCACAACACTCGATTTGAACTCACGGTTCACCATGTGACCTGCCACAATAGCACATGCTGCTGAGTATGCATGCTTAGAACCCGTGGCCGGTTGCGCCGAACCATCAGTGTAAATGATACATTTGTACTCCTCAAGCGGCAGCAAAGACAGAGGAGGAGGATGAACAAATTCATACTGTAAGAACTCCTGTGTCTGAAGAGAGGAATCAAAGATAAAGGTGACATCCGGAGATGTCAAAGAAGTAGCCCATTGTATCCAACGGGGGTGCAGTGCCTTAGAGTTTGGTACACTTGCCTTTGTTACTGCCTCCAGGGCAGGATAGGGGGTGACAACCAAGATGCATTTTTCCTGTGCCAGTGCGCGTTCTTTAAGAATCGCCATTTGCACCGCAGTCAAAACTTTCTCCACAGTTGAAAAGCGCAACTCGGCAGAAGTGTAAAGATGTGACTTGTAGGCAATAGGTACTGTGTCACCTTCGTTAAACGTCAAGTATGTGAAACCAACTGCCCCTGGCACTATTCGGATCACCAGGTTCGTGTGGTTATCACGTGTCAACAAGAACTTAGATTCAAATAGATCAGACTGCAAAGATTGCAGTATAAGCTAATGTTCCGGAAGCCAGCATGACTTTGAAAAGGTAGGTTGTATCAGGGCATAGAGAGGTTTGATACGCTGGGAATATTCGGGAATGTAAGTGCGCCCGAAGGTCAAAAATCCCAGCAAAGACTGAAGTTTTTTCAGAGTTGTGGGAAGGCGCAAAAGTGCGCACTTTTCCAGGAAGTGGGGAGCTAAGCCCCTACCTTCATTGTTGAGCTCATAGCCCAAAAACAACACAGTATATTCTGCGATGTGTGATTTGGCAAAATTAAATTTGTATCCTAGAACCGCGAACTCGAGATAATGCGGTCTACTCGGGTAAGATGCGGCCATAGTTCGTCGTCTGTCAGATAAATGTCATAGACGTACGAATACGCATCTGGGTCTATGATGTCCAACAAAGAGACAACACAGGCGGCGAAGACCCCGGGCTGTTCTTGTAGCCCATTGGCAAACGCCGGAATTTTAATTATTTTCCACCGGAGGTGAACACGGTCCATTGACTGCAGTCAGGGGACAAATTGTGAGTGTAAAAACCATTGGAAAGGTCAAGTGTCGTTTTATATTTTTTACGAACAAGACTGTCTACGAGCACAGAACTATGGGTATTCTGCACCGCGAAGGTCCGACAATGTGAGTTCAAGTGCCGGTAGTCCAATACCAAGCGGTACGACCCATCGGGTTTAGAAACCGCAAAAAGGGATTTATTCATTGGTGACACGCATGTCTCAATTACTCCTTGATATTCTAACTGTGTTAGAATGTCAGAAACGGGACCTTTAGCTTCCCGCCAGAGGGGATATTGGACTTGAGGCTGTGGCAGAGACCGCAATGGTATATCATGGGAGGGTGAATCCTCATCCCAGCCCATGTGATTACGGTACAGTGCTGGGGCCTGGGCCACAGCCCATTCAGCTGCCAGAGCCTCCGCCTTGTCCTTGGGGACATGACGAGAAAAGCTCGGAAGGATTACCTCCTCCCCTCTATGAGCAGCAAGTACGAATGGGGGCGGCCAATCTGCCTCCGCCAACAAAATGTCATAAGAAGAGGTCAGATTTTCCCAAAAAATCCCTTTAATAACACGCTCAATGTCACCTTCAATTTGAAGGACAATTTTAAATAGTCTGTCAGGGGGTGCCACTCGGGTGTCAGCCGTCTCGACAGTAATGTAAGTGTCAGTTGCTGTCGCCTCCACATGAGGACGTAGTGCCTCCTGCACTATGGTAACTTCTGCGGCGCTGTCTAGCAGTGTCACTGCCCACATCCAATTCAGGAGTCTCGTTCTCACCGTCTGTGGCATATCTCGCTGTTAAAGCGGCAACTTTTTTCTTCTGAAACTGCGGGCGAGGACGGGGAAATTCTTCTTGTTTCCCTCTGACAGGTTGTCGAGGTTGGTCTCGTCCCTGTGGGGCGTCACAACCCCTCCTCTTTCCTGGCGATCTCCTCCACCAGCCTGTGAGGTCGATGGTGCCTGCGAAAAACGAGGAGAACGCTGGTCAGGAACCTGAAATCTATCAGGAGATTTAATTCTCGCTCGGTCGCGCAAATCATAAGTGCGTTCAGAAGCTACTGAAACCGGTGACGCCGCACGTGACCCTGGTTTCGGTTGTTGCCTTCCCTGTTTCTTCAACTTCCAGTTCTTTTTAGAAAAGAACGGTTTCTCATCTTTATCAGACTGAGATTTTTGTTGTGGTTGTGTGTGAGCTTGCGTTTTAGCAAAAGGCTTAACCCCCAAACTATTGCGGCCAATGGTTTTATAAGCCTGTGCAATAATTTTTGGTAATTCGCGAGGCCTGTCCGGCTCTGGGACCAAAGCCAAAGCATTAGCGACTTGAAAGTTGACTGCATCACCCTTGACGTTCGCAAGGATTAGATCAGCCACTACATCGAACACTCCCACCAGTCTCATCCCCAGTTCCACAGCCGCTTCAGGGCCATGCTCATCCTGCACACGCTTAATCACGGTGGGGAGGACTGTCATGGATGGAGTGCCGAAACACTTCGCATACACTGCTGCGAATACCTTGCCCCAGTTGTTGAAATTCTGTCAACTCGGGAATTAAGTCTTTTGGCAAACTAATAGTTAGAATCCTGTGTTTTTCCACAGGAGAGGTATTTGGAAACACCGCCTCCAGCTGGTTAAATTTTTCTGCAAGCCAATAAGGCAAATCATCCTTATTCTGTGGGCGCTTGCCCAGCACCGAATTAACCATGACGGGACTTATGGTCACACCGCCATGTCCAGCTGGATGCGCCGCAACTCCAGGAGGGGCCATCTGGACATTGCCTGTAACATATTGTACTAAAGCTCTGTGCACACGGATTAAAGATGCATGCAACAAGCGCAGTTCATCTATTGGAACCGCTAAATGACGTGGATGAGGGGTATACCCGGCCAAAACAGGCCAAGTGGCCCCATCTATAGATAAGGGGCCTAAACGAATCGGGGTGACCGGATGTGGGAGGGCGCCATTAAACCAAACACGGTGTTGCCACGCCGTGAGTGGTACTTCAAAAGCCTTATAAGGCCGATAAACATTAGGAAGGGCAGTGGCTGCGTAAGCGTGGAACAAATTGTCAGCTCCTTCCACCGTCGGAAAAGTGACCCATGAGTAAAACACCTCAAAGTGGTAAGCCGGATCGGCTTGGACCACAAAGATGAGGGCCACACCCACGTCAGGCACTCCATACGCTGTCAAATGAGCACGGAGCGCTGCGCGGCTATGTGCCGGGATATTTATATCCACAGCCATGAAGAGCAAGAACGAAAAACAACCTAGTGCTTGGCAGCGCAATACAGGGTTAATTTTAAAGAGAACACCTTTTAATAACTTCAAGCTTGAAAGAACCTATAAAAACATCAATATAGGAGGTTACACCCTCACAAATGTTTCCGGAAACAGTAGTGAAGGAGGTTGTGGACAAGCACAAGTACTACTCAAGCGTCTGGCAGATAAGAAGCCCACCACATTGGTGGCGCCATGTAGCGGGGATTCTGCACATATACAGAACTATGCGCAGGAAAACAGGACCTCGGTGTATAGTGGTGTACCAACCATACCCCTTAGTACCCAAAATCCCAATCCGACTAGCTATAGTGTCACATTCGTTCTCCGTACTACAGCGAAGCTACCAATGATTAGGCATCCCAGAACACGGACTCTTTCAGGAATCGCGGGAGCAAGAACACTCTTTCATTATACACTCATACTTGTCCACAACGTGCGTATTAAGAGACACAGTATAGTTTAAAATGTTTATTCCAACTAACGTGCTCTAAGACACAGTACACGTGCCAGTACTAGCAGCATAATGCATAAAGTTAAAACAGTAAGCATGGTTACTATTTCATAGAATACAAACGGGGACAGCATTTTATAAAGACAGTGGATATAGGACTAAAAGGCTTTGCCACCCTCCCCGTGCTAGGAACTAGTTTATTATAAAAATAGAAGACCTCTAGGCTTTGTCAGGGGGACCCCCATATCTCAAGAACTAGATGCAAGAATTACATCATCGGACAAGCACAGCTCTTCTCCCTGGAAAGGCTTTTCTCCAAGTCCCTTCCGCAGTGAGTTCACAATATTAAAAGCACACGAATTTCTCCAGTGCAGCTGTATGTCATTTTATGTCTAAGTGCGAGGGGCTGACCAGAACAGCAAAAACAAGGGACGTTGTTTTTCGACCTTGTACATTGTGTGCAGACGAAAACCACAGAGAACAGGAGAAAAGGTGAAAGGCAAAAAGGCAGACAGTTCTAATGTGAACGGTCACAAGCAGAGTCTGGAAAAACAAAGTCACAGAGGAACGTGTGCAAAGAAGGCATCATGGCAGCGGGGCCTAAGCTAACTTAGCATTGTCGACAATGAGGCCACAATCCACACTACAACATACATCTAGCATATGCATTCAACCTGCTCACACTGTCTTGCACAGTATCCGTTGTGTATTGTCCCACTCCCAGTTACACAAACATCCAGCACAAGCATTCAACATGCACACACTGAACAACACTATATTCATCATGTACTGTACCATTCACAGGCACACCTACAACCAGAATATGCATTTAGCATGCACAAACTGCACAGTACTGCATGATCCTTACACTATCCTCCCTTTCCCAGACACACATACACCCAGCATAGACACCACTCCAGTACAGCACTTTACAAAAACATGATGTAGGCCAAGGGGTAAATTAAGTGCACAGCAGCAGAACTTTAAAAAGTGAGTGACCCTTTAGTCCTCACTTCAGTGACAAGGGTTAAAAAGGATCTGTCCACTCCTACTAATCACTACACTGTATGCTGCCACTATTGCGTTTGTGCTGCTTAGCTTCTAGTAAAGGCAATAGCCTTTTACCACTAAGAGTATAGTGCTTTGAGTGCTTCTCCCGTTCCAAAAGGACCGCAATCCATGAGAGAGGCCTATGTCATGGTGCACATGCATGATGTTGAAAGGTGGTTTATTAGTAGGAGTAAGTATGTACTTATGACTACTAATAAGGCCACAATCACAATATAAGGTCTACTCAAGGTCTCAATAAATTATTCCCTTGCTCAACCCTTGGTAGCTGGCTGCGAGCCGACAGGCTTAACTTAGTAGACAGGTGTATAAAGCATTTAAAAACACAAATACATTTAATAAGCAAGGCACAACACACAATAAAAATCCAAAGCCAATTTATAAAAATAGGAAATATTTTTATGATTAAAATGACAACAAAATGACAAAAATTAAATGTAGGGAACCGTAGATATGAATTTTTAAGGAATAAACATTTTCTAGTGACTAAGAGCCAAACGTGGCTCTTTGGGACATCTGGTCGCATTTGACCGGGACAAAGTCAAAGTTTCAGGCTGACCACGATGGAGTGTGGGTAAGATACACTCAGCGGTAGGGGCCGGCCAAGTTTTTACCTTCAGACTTAAGACACTTTTTTGGAGCTTTTTATTTCGATGTTGATAGAGGCTCCTCATACAGCTGGGTTTCGAGTTGACGACAGTGGCCTGGCTCAGTGCGAGGCCTCGTGAAATCCTGGATGTCTTGAGTTCTGGAGCTTTCAGCTGTATAAACCCAAAATCCAGGACAGGTTGTGGTTCAACGTCAGCGGCTTGACTCTTGTAGACAGTTCGCTTACCTTATGGAGCTTTTTCACAAAAATTCTCCAAACTTCTGAATCTTCTTCCAGAAGGTCCATTTTGGGTTTAAAATTGTCCAGAACACATATCTAAGAGTCTAGAAGCTCTGATATGGTCCTTGGGATGTTGAGACTACATTTCCCAGAATGCACCTGAGCAAGTTCTTAAAAGCCCACAGGACGCTGTCCAGCTGGGTTCTTCTAGGTGGAGATGATGCAGGTGGAGCCCTGTTAACCTGTTTCTTTCAGGGAGTCTACTCCTTCACTTGCTGAATCAAGATAAAGTTCTTAGGGCTGTAGGTCCACAGTGTGCAGCAGGTGAAGTCATTCAGAGTACAATCCTTTGGTGTTCAGGCCTAGGATCCAGCAGGTCGGGCAGGACTGTTCCCATGAGGCACAGGGTCAAGCCTGCTTTGCATATGGCTGGGTCTCAACTGGGGTTGCATGGTTAGCAAAAGAACGATGGATTTAACCCCTGTCTTTTGACTGGAGGTGAATGTATTATTAGCTCTGCATTACGACCATTATCTGTATGTCTTTTGGGTTCCAGCAGGGCAGTCCTTCTTCTCCTTGTAGTTTCAGGCAGTGATCTGAGTTGCTGGGCAGCTCTCCTATTGTTATCCAGTGTTTCTGGGCGGCAAGCGGGGGGGCACCCCTGACAAATGGGGTGCAGGATGCCACCCACTGGTATGACCACTTCCTCCCATATTCTTGACCCAGAAAGAACTATTCTTCCAAAATGGAGAACATCTCTCCTGGAGGTTAAGATCTGGCTAAGTTTCCCTAACACTCCCCATCCAGCCCCTCTGCTAATCTAATTACTGGGGCTCCTGCCTGGTGGGGTGGCGAGATGTGGGGATGAGCCTGTGTCCTGTCCTAACTCTCATTCCCCCTTTGAAGACCAGTTTGGCTACTCCACCCCATCCAGACATTTGCTCTGTAGCTGCAGTTCTCCTCCCACCAGAAGCTTCCTTTGTCTGAGCCCAAGGCACTTCACACCTTATTAAGGAAGGTTTCCTCAGACTGGCAGAGGCTGGCCAATCAAAAAAGGGCTACTGGAAGGCTGCATTATGACTAATTAGAAAAGCAAGTTCCACAGCTTCTTTTCTGTGCTAGCTATAATACATCCATCAGTGGCAAGTTGTCGGGTTTATTCTAACTGTCAATTTGTTACTTTGAGGTATATTTTTAGCTCACTTCTATCAATAGTTATACTTTATTAAATTATTCCCATGTGAGCCTATGGAGTCAATTGTGCTATGATGGGGAAAAATGAAATTGGCTGTTTTTCCCTCACCCGGGCATATAAAACATAGGGGGATATTCTCAAGAACGTGCGATAATCATCGCCAAAATAGGTTAACGCAATTTTTCATATCGCCGCCTATCGCGGGAAAATAATGGCGTGTTAACGTCATATTCTCAACACGGCGGTAACATGCGATAGTTTCCCAATAACGCGTCAAATGTCCGCGATAAAATTACCGGGACGGCGATAAAAATCTAAAGCCGAACGTGAAAAAGGTGCCGATGGGCCCAACCGCGATAACAAAAATCAGCGATAAACTGCGCCAGGCCTGCAATTCACACAAGTCAGGCGGGAAAAATCACTATAAAAGCAGAAAAAAACCCACAAACAAAACAACTGCGTAGCACAATGGAGGTAGCCGGAGCAAGTACAGAGGACAAACAGAACCCCACAAGCCCCACGGGGCTGACCCCGAGGTCCCAGGCAAGGGCAAGGAGAAGAAGAAGAGAAAGACGTGGTTCAGTCCGCAGGAAAACAGGATCCTGATAACAGAGGTGATAGAACACCATCAACAACTGTTCGTCACCTCCACTGTGTCATTGGCAACAAAAAATGGAATATGGCAGTCCATCGTGGACAAGGTGAATGCAGTCGGAGTGCTGAGGAGGACAATGGAAGAGGCCAAGAGGCGCTGGAATGATGCAAAACCAAGCAGAAACTCGGCAACAACCAGAAGGCAGAAATGCAGACTGGAGGTGGGAGTCCAGCGCCACAGGAGGAGCTGGATGAGATGGAGGAAATGGTGTCCACAGTCATCAGTGTGGAGACGGTGGCAGGATTTGGGGGACCGGACACTGCTCAACATGACCTGACACAACAGCAACAGGGTGAGTAACGACCAGGGACTGGGGGGACGGCAGGAGATGGGCACAATGGCACACATGCACAATTAAGTATAGCACAGTGCACACCCACAATGACTCTGGATCATGTCCCTGATCCCCTTGGCACACTGCAGCACACCTAGAAACAGCAAGTAGGCCCCCCTCGACTATGTGCCCAGAGGGGGCCCGTCCCACACATCACCAATCTCACAACCAACCCATGCACATGTGCCATACCCAGAAAAGCGGCGTGTGTGTGAGCCGCACTGACAATGCAAGTGACACTGCATGACGAATAGCATTGCTGCAGTCAATATATCATGACATGTTGCACGCCACAACACTGAGGTGGCTGAGTGTGGACCACATCCGTAAAGGAGCAGGTCACACTCTGACACATCCACGTGCACAAACAACCCCTGATGTCAACAACACATCTGCGGACAAACCATGCCCCAGAGTCCCAACTCCCACCAAGAGCCCAATTTACCCAAGTATGCAACATCTCAGCACTGTATAAGCACAGAAGTCAAAGGCACACCGCCTGAAAGGGATAAGGGGCATCAAAATAAGAGCTGCAGTGGCGACTCTCCCAAAATGCAGCACACACACATAACATTCAGAGCACATCAACTTTGACAACACTGTGGTACAAACTGCAACACGTTCACAACAGAACAGAGGACACAACTGCTGCCGCTTGTGTGTAGAAACTGGCCAATCACATTTGGCATAGCAGGGAAATGTGAGATGATAATGTACAAGTACAAACACACATCCGTGATGTTGTCGAAATGTCCACTGTCCCGCTTCAAATAGGCAGCTCCTCCCAAACAGTCACAATGTACATAGTCATGCAGTCTGTATGTAAAATTGTACAATGTGTCAACATACATGTGAACACAATGTTAAACTGCATCTCCCCTTCACATTGCAGAGGGAGAATCAACACCTCCTGCAGAGCAGACCGAACATCTCTTCACTGATGACGAAGAGGACCCCCACACCTTCAACACCGATGCCCTCCAAGAGCTCATGGACAGCTTCGGCACCTCGCCTCCAGGAGCAGGGCAGCCCAGCTGCATCGAGGAGACCTCACCACCTGCACAGACCACACAGCAGGGAGCACCCACCATCCCGGCTGTCTCCCAGGACCCCCACGAACAACACATGGCCTTCCAACGCCGTGTGTTAGGGTGCCAGGAGAAGATGGCTGATCAGGTGATAGTGGGGTTCGACCTCATGGCAGCCAAACTAGATGCCATACGTGGGTGTCTAAGTCCCATCAGGGACCACTTACAGTCCCTAACAGACACCCACAGTCCGCTCCATGCTCTGCAACGATCCATGGCTGACATCGCTGGAGTAGACAACTGTCTAGTCAGAGTGGCTCCAGCGATGTCATCCGGGAGTTGGGACATATGCGGAGGATCATGGAGAACAGGGAGCGGATGCTGGCAGAAAGAATGGCTGCCACAGCTGCACACCAGCGAGATGTATCTGGGATCTTCCATGCCCTGCAGACCCTATTCATAGCATTGCTGCCACAAGGCCTGGCGCCGATGAATGCTGCTGCTGCTGCTTCTACATCCACATCTCCGCCCCCTGATGTGTCAGTGACACACAGTGCTGCAGACAATCCACCTCCGGCCACTGATGTGTCACTGCCACACAGTGATGCAGACAAAACAACACCACCCACATGTGAGGCACATGAAACATCAGAGGACTAAGATGCAGATGATTCTGCCTTAGTGGTAAGAAGGAAGCGGTAGCATTCATCTCCGCCATATGGCCTGTTTCTGCTTGGTTCTGCCCTCTGCATCATCACCTTCCACTGTCCCCCGATACACTCTGTGACACTCACCTTGGACCTCGACATGAACTGCCATATTCTGTTTGGTTACCAATGACACAGCAATCAGACTGCGGACTGAACTCTTCCTCTTCTGATGAACTTGTCATTCCCTAAAGGACTCTGGCTGGCCCTCCACGGGGCAACAATGTAAAGTGGGGTTTGTGTGGCCCTGTACTGCCCCAGCTTCAACACTCCACTGAATGTGAATAAAACATTCAAATTCACACAGATGTGTCATGTCTATGATCATTCAAGTATGAAAGTATGGATGAATGTAGGGTCAGTGATTCCACCTTACGTCCATGTTGCTCATGTTGTGGGACTTGAGTCACAGGGTGCAACATTGCCGATTGCGGTCCGGGTGGCGCCGACACTACAACAGACACACCCGCATTAGTTACTTTCTTGTCCAGCCCAGAACTGAACCACGCCCAGAGCCCAGGGCTCATTGTTCACACCCCTATGCTGGACTGGCATACGCCAGCCCAGCCCACTCCGCTTACGCCTACAGGGGGGACGACAAAGCTACATGTCCCAGGTCTTCCCTGTAGTGATCTGCTGATCACTAGTCTAGTTGTCAGTATGCCACAGCCACTCCCTGAGGGCTGGTTCACACCCACACCACACCCATTCAGCACAGGCGTCACAGGACATGTGACCCTGCCAATAAAAGGGGCCTACCACATCACATTCCCCACTGCCGGAGGTGACATGATGGCGTCCGCACCACGAGACTCAATCACAAAGGGTCCATGACTTGTGGCACACTGGGTTAGTGGCACCCGATGCACTGCGGCCAGCACGGGCCTACCGCCACGGGACGGTGACTTGCGGTGCACTGAGGTAGGGGCATCTGAAGAGCTGAGCAGGTGTGCAGCCTGCAACGATGCGCCGTCCTGCCAATCAAGATTCGATTTGAATTGAGAGCCCTGCTGGACCGCAGTGTACGCCGAAGGCAGCAGTCAGCACACACATGACTCTGCGGTGCGGTGCCGCAGGGTGCGCTTGGGGCCTGTGGTGCAGAATCCAGCAATCGGCTGAGGAGGTTGCACCGGCACGTGGTGGGCCCTCTTGGAGACACGCCGGTGGCGGCAGGTGAGCATTGAGGCTTGGGTGCACAGGGGCGGCCAGTCATCGCTGGGCGGCGGACCGGTCTGGGGACCAGGGCTGGGGTGCAGCAGGCGCACAGGATCACGCAGGCACCACCGGTCACGGCGGCGGCCTCGTGGCTGGGTGGGGGGCGCCGCCATGGCAGACACTCCCGTGCATGCGATGACGAGATGTGCGTGGGTTGGCTTGGGATGTAGCCACCTCGTCTCCAGTGTAAATCTGGCCGTTGAAGGTGGTCGGCCACGTGTGTGTAGGCCTATGGACAGGATATGGCGGACACAGAGACACACGCAGTAGTTACTTTGGTGGCCATCCCAGAACTGAACCACGCCCAGAGCCCCGGGCTATTTATTCACGACATATGCCGGCCAAGGCCACTCCGCTCACGCTTACAGGGGGGGACGACAAAGCTACATGTCCAAGGTCTTCCACACTGCCTGGGAAGTTTGCGACAACATTCGTGAACAGGCCCCGGTGGTCCACTTTTGCATGCACATTGATGGAATGCATGTGGTTTCTGTTGAGGTTATTGTGTGCAGTGTCGGCAGGGGGCACAAGTAGTACATGTGTGCAGTCAATTGCCCCCAACACGTGCGGGAAGCCAGCTATGGCGTAGTTCCCTTGCTTGGTCTCCAGCTGTTCCTGCGCAGTGTGGGGGAAGTGAAGGTGCAGGGGTATCAAGCTGATACAAACCATGATGCTTACAGGTATGATAAATCCTGCATAATAAGACCGTAACAGTAGTTTGTGTGGTCGTAACCTTCCTTTTCTTTCCTACGAAGGTTACGACCACACGAACTTCTGTTACGGTCTTTTTATGCAGGATTTATCATACCTGTTAGCATTCTGGTTTGTCCAAGTGATATACACTGTACCAGATTACATTTGTGACTATACGGACGCTTGACCATTGTCACCATTTATCCAACAGGTTTCTGAATACTGACTTTCGGAATATGGAATTGTATTGGGGAGTTCCTGCAGCATATGCAGTTAATTGAATCCACACGTTGCCCTGATGAAGTTCCCCGTTGGGAATGGAACGCGTTGGCTGAGCTTTTCGTATTGTTGATTTATGTATTTGTAATAAAGAACTGTTTTTACACTATTGTTGACTACTGGACTTCATGACCTGGCGCACCCCCATTTCAGTAACTACAATCTTGGATCTGGAGCACAGAGGCGTCAAGCAACGGCTGGCGTTGGGGTTTGTTGCGCAGGAACACTAGGAATTGGAACTAGCGTATGGTGCGGATACAGGGGCCCGCCGTTGCTTTTGTGGACATGCATCCAAGACAGTTGTGAGGAACTTTGATAGGGCTGGCTGTGAGACTCCTCCGACTCTGGCACTTGTTGGTTGGAAGGTACCAGAGGCCAACAGGTGCAGCACAGCCAGCAGCTTTGTCTGCGGAGGGATGTTGGTTCTCCGCTGTGTTGGTACCGTCAGCCTGTGGGCAATGTGGGTCAGGTTGCGGAGGATGGTTGTCCTTTTGAGCCTGTAGTGGGCAATGGCATCTTCTGGCGTTGAGTGTCTGAGGCTGGTGCGTTTTAGGAACGTCCGCTGTCTTCTTCTGCGCTGCCTAGGTGGTAGTCTGGGGAGGGGAGGTCCGGGGGGGTGTCCTGGGGGTGGTGGCGGTGGGTGTTGTGGACCTCTTGGGTCTCCAAGCTGCATGATCAGTAGCTCCATGACATGTGTTGGTCTTCAGATGTGGCTCTGGGCTGGGCTCCCTTTCATACTGCAGGTTGTCGTCCTGCTTAACACCAGTAAAAGGCAGGTATTAAATCCCTGCTGCTAACGCGCCTTGTCGCCTGTTTTTGGATCCCATCGCAGATCTGGCTGGTTGTTGAGAATATCGCAAAGTGGTGTTTTTGTGTGTTTTTGCACGGGATATCGGCAGTTTGCACCAGCTTGTGCATAGGGCGAAAAATCTATCGCCACTTTTGCGGTGCTAAAGTGCCGATAAATCGGCGATAAGTCCTTGAGAATATGCCCCATATTTTCTAATGTCCCTGCTTATAGTTACAAGGCACCATGCAACTGGGGCACCTAGGGGAGACTTTGGAAGTACCTTCAATGTTTTCGAATTTGCATATAATTTACATTTAAAAGCAGCTTGTAAATCAGGGGCTGCCTTTAAAATGACAGCAGGCAACACAGCAGTGCACACTTAAGTGCATTAAATTTACTGGCATTCTAAACCTACATTCCCAACCATATACTAGGGACTTACAGGTAGGTTGTCAGTACCAATTTTTACTATAACTAATTACCATGTACTTTTAATCAGAGCACAGGCCCTGAGTCTGGTTAGGAGAACCCAGGGCAAAATCTGAGCCAGAAAACCAGTATCTAGTAGTCACAATGAGGGGAAAAAGCGTGAGGCAGTGAAAACAGGTCCTTTCTCGCAATCTGTTTTTACTTATGACAACAAAAATCAGCAGTAGGGATCCAGATATCAGTATAGTTATGCACTCATTGCAGAGGACATTTCTGCCCCAACATGCAGCTCAAAGCCAAATATTACATTGACATTGGAGTTTTTACAGTCAAGGCCAATATATCATACATTTGCTCAAAACATAGCATCCAGTGCCTTTGGAAAGCTGGGTAGGAAACCAACATATGAACCTGTTCCGCGCTGATACCCAGCTCTTTTAATATTTGCCGTTGTCAAGATTTCCCCACTCATAGATCTTCTAATGGAAAACATGTATCCTAAATAAAGCATAATGGTATTGCATGAAGGTGTTTAGCTAGAACCGCCAATTGTTGCTCAACCGGAACACTAAAGCATTTGACCCTCTATGCCAATACTGTAAAAAAACAGCAAATAAATAAAAGTGAACTGATATGCATCCTCTGTCTGTATGTGTCTATTTACAGATCCAGTGTTACTGCATAATTAGAGACAACTGGACATGGTGCTGATATACTTGATTCTACTGCTTCACTTGTGGGCAGATAAGTCAATTGCTCTGGACACCCCTGTACCACGCTGTGCGCTTTCCAGCCTCAACATGGAGGCATACGCCATGGAAGGTGATGTAATCTTTGGGGGGATCGCGCCCTTTCATGGGGAGAGCTTCTTCCCACCTTCCAATTTACAGTTCAGGGACAACCCAGCTCCCAGATTTTGCCAAAGGTATTTCATTCTTTTTATTCGATGTTAATATGTACCCTACTATTTCTGTTCTTGAGTGCGCTAGAAAACAACTATTCAAAATTATAAACGAGATATACCATGCAAGATTAGAATACCCGTTCATACCCACAGTTACCGGATTAAGGGAAAATACTATGATGCCTTACTGTTCTGAAATAGACAAAAAACATAAGTGATGAATCTTTAATTAGAAAAGAACAGACTTCTAATTCCCTCTCAAATCAAGTCAGGAAGAGGCTGTTTAAGGACTAGTGTAACCTTATCCTATAATCCAAGGGGCATATGTACACGGGGATTGCGCCACAGGGACATCACTTTTTCCGACGTTCCAGTGGAGCAATGCCGTGCACCATAATTACAAAATGGCATTAAGCCACTTTGCGTTGGTTAACGTCGCTTTGTTAATATGGTACCCTTTCACGCAGTGTACTGTATGAAAGGGGAGTGCAATGGGTGTTGTTGTGGTCACTGCAACACCCATTGCTTTTTTACACTGCCCCAGATTTACAAGAATCTGTAAATCTGAGGCAGCACCAAAATCTAACGCCATGCAAAACCAGGTGTTAGATTGGTGCATCGAGGAGAAATACTTTTATTTCTCCTCGTTTTTGCATTCTTCAGTACACATAGAAAGAGCAAACAGGCTTTAATGATTATTTATGTGCAGGACGGTGTCTCTTCCTGCACACAAACAATCATCAAATAATGGTGATTTGCTAATTCTGCAGCACACATAGAAGTAGCAATTATTTATTATGTGCAGGAAGGGACACCTTCCTGCACATAAAAAATAATTCCCTGCAATGCAGGCACCCTTACACTATGGCAAGGGTGTCTGTGTTGGCGCTAGGTGTTGGACCTGGCCATTTTTGCACGGTTATCCCCAAAATATTTGCCTTCCTCCTGTTTTTTTTCTGGCCTGTTTTGTTGGCTTTAGGACTCTGGGCACTTTATCAGTGCTAAAGTGCATGTGCTATCTCCTTTAAAATTGATATGATTGGCTTACACCTGTTTGGCATATTTAATTTACCTGTAAGTCCCTTGTACAGTGGTATCCCATATACCCAGGACCTATAAATTAAATGCTCCTACTAGGCTTGCAAAGCTGCTTGCACCCCCCACAGATGTAGCCTTTCAAACATGTCTCAGGCCTCTGCCACTGCAGCGCCTGCGTGAGCAGTTTACTGCCACAGTGACTTGGCATTTAAGCTTACTTGCCAAGACTGGAACTCCCTTTTTACCACAGATAGGTCACCCCTAATTTAGTCCCTAGGTAGCCCTATGGGCAGGGTGCTGTGCCTTCATTGTGTGGCATGTCCTGGTAGTGGGGACTGCTTCTCTCATAGGCTTGCATCAGGAATTCCCTGATATGTGATCATTTCTGATCTGAAAGGAATAGCGTTGCCATGTTTGGTATGTTTAGAATAGTGGTGATAAATCCTGCTAGTTGGTAAAAGTGGATTTTTCATTATTTTCAACTATTTAAGTGAGCATTTCTATGTACTTATGACTCTTTGTGCTTTGCAACCTGACTCCAATCCCCTTCTGGGATAGCGTGACAGCTGGGCTTGTGCATACTTTCCAGACAGTCATCACACAGGAAGGGTTGGGCATAGCAGGGTTGCATCTGCATTCATCTGCATATTGAATGGTTTTCCTGGGCTGGGAGAGTGAGGGGCGTTGACACTTTACAGTTGTATCGGTTGTGTTCTGCCTCCACACAAAGGGCTCATTTTCCCCTATTGATATCTGGAACCAGAGCTCAGATTGAATGGGGGTTTTGCACACTTCTAAAGTTTGTTTGAAGTTACCTCCACATCAAAGATATTTTGAGTATAAGTACAGGGGCTCTGACCCCATGATTTTAGACACTGTGTGGGACTTGTAACAAGACGCTGCTGGCTCTACATTCTGCACCAAAGGACTGCTGGGATGCCAGAAAAGTGGACTGTTTTTGCTCTGATGTACTGACCTGTTTGCCTGCTTGACTGCTAGAGACTCTGACACTTTGCTAAGACCAATTCATGTTATTTAGTAGATTTAGTAACTCCTGTGTCTTGTCTGACAGTATCGGATAATATCAGTGCTTAATTTGAGCAGGTGGCTGCAGGAGGGGACCAGCACTTATTTTTCCTCATTAGACATTGGACCAGAACAAAAGTGAGACAATCACACAAGTAGGAAAGAAAGAGGAATTAAAAGATGCAAAAAAGAGAAAGCAAGAATAAAAAAGACCTGCAAGAGTAAGACAGAGGGGCGGAGTGTGCCTGTGGTCGATTAAAGAGTCATGAGGTGAAATCAAGACTACACAGCTGCGGTATCCGACACATCAATATTCAACAACCTTCTGCACCTATTCTTTTACAAATTAACTGCTGGATAATATTATAGTTACTCAATTAATCCTAGACAGAGTTGAATGTGTCTCCTGTGTGAGATTTGGTTCCAAAAAGTCAAAGAGGAATGGGGCAAGGATTACTTCGAATTTTGTTGAGCCAAAATGCACAACACAGATTATGTGGTACCAAGGGATAATCATTAAGAATACCATTACTGATTATGTAGTATGTAAAAGAATATATTTTATTAAGGGATAATGCCACTGCTGCTATAATTGTATCTCTAAGCAAACACTAGGACACCTATAGGAAAGGCCATTTTTCTTCCTATAGTACAGTTCTATTATATTTATTAATGGTTTTGGCATAACAACACACTTTAAAACATTAGTATTCATTTTTAATCTGAAGTTTAAAACACTCTTGGTGACACACATTTTAAAGGCAATTACCCTTGTCCATCACTTGCCTTTTTTTAAAAGATAATTACTGTAGGGGATTTATTTTTAGCTGACAGATTTTAACTATAATCTCAATTAAATTAAATGTATTTTCTTTCCTGTTGTATCTCCAGTCCTTCCATAGACTCCTATCTTGCTATCCTGGCCATGGTCTTTGCCACAAATGAAATCAATCGAAATGCAACTCTTTTGCCCAAAACAACTTTGGGATTCAAGATTTTCGACTCTTGTGGTTCAGATTCTGGACCTATTGCAATGACGCTGCACCTGCTCTCGGGTAGAAATAAGACCACCCCAAACTACATCTGTTGCTCAACACCCAAGATGGTTGCCTTTATTGGAGATAGTCGCTCATCATCAGCTGTGTCCATGGCCAGGGTCCTCGGGGTCAACAGGATCCCTCAGGTATGGGACAATCCTTATATTTAATTAAATAGGCATAACTAACTAGGTGAAATAGAGTACATTTGTGGATGCTCTTAAGATGGGCCAGTTATGTAAAAACAAGCATGAACATGCAAACTTGAGCATGGTGTCAATGAATTGGCACAGGCTTTTAGCATATGGTAATTTCAGGGGACAGTTATCCTCATACAGATATGTCTGATGCACTCATGTAGAGTGTGGTGTTATGTACACAAACAAAATGTATCAACAGATAATATGTGATAGCTAATGTGGTGATTGATCTGAACATTTTCTAGAAATGCTAGTTCATTCTAGAGAAAAGGTGAGGTGCAGATGGTATAAAAATACTTTTGGTTTAAATGTCTAGATATTTGGCATTAGTCTTTGGCGCTGCCTCATGATTTACACCTCTTTGTAAATCTTGGGCAGTGTCAAAAGCAATGGGTGTTACAGTGAAATGCCCACAGCAACACCCACTGCACGCCCCTTTCACGCTACGTGATGCGTGTAAAGGGGCCTTATTTTCAAGGTGGCATTAAGCCACAAAATGTGGCTTAACGTGGCATTGTAAATATGGAGAAGGGCATATTGCCCCAAGAACGTCACTAAAAGTGACGTTCTGGAGGCGATATCCCCTTGTAAATATTCCCCAAGGTTTGAACATCCCCAAAAAGAATAGGCCAGGCATTCGCTGCAGTTCTTTTGGTTTTGCTAAAGTGTTTTTAATTCTTTTTGTGTGAAACATTATTGCAAGAGCCATTGAAAATGCCCACCAATCTCAGCATATGAATGTAAGTACATCATCTGCAATTCTGAAGAGTTTTTGTGGTTACATTTTACAAAAAGCATACATGTATGCGAGGGCATGCACATTCACGTGCAAGCATTGGGCACCAACGTTTGAATGTTTTTATGTTTCTTATGAAAGTAAACACATTCAAAGATGGCAACCTGCACATGCATACATTTAGGTGGCCATCTTTGAATGGTTCTAAAGTCCAATGAAAGATGGGCTCTGTTTGCAATTCAGGAGTGGGATGTGGTGCACTGTAAGCAGCAGTGCTGTCTGAGGAGCAGCTGGGCGCTTGCAAATAAAAAACATTTTACACTTTACCCCACAATTCTGTGCACAGATTGTTCTATTTCCTGTGTCGGAGGCAACAATGTCCTTAGCCAGAATACGGTCACTCAGACACAAAGGAACCAAGGGCCAGATGTAAGAATAATTTTACAGCTCAGTTGTTTGCGACTGGAAAAATTGCCTATTTTTAAGTCGGTAACCTAATACGGACTTGCTAAGTAGGGTTTGCGATTCGCTATTAAGAAGGGCTGTGTTAAGGGCATCCCTTCTTAATAGCCAGTCACACTGTAGGTAGGAATGTTTTGCGACCAGGAATGTAGTCTTCAAGTTGGCGGTAACCCATTTGCAAACGGGATATGCAACATATTCGCAGTTACCACCAACTTCAAGTTGGTGGTAACCCATTCGGAAACGGGAAGGGGTCCCCAAGGTTTGCGAATCGGTTACCACCAACTTGAAGTTGTTGGTAACTGCGAATGTTTTGCGACCGCATTCTCGGCCCCCTTTGTGAATGCAGGCGCCAGCATTTTTAGGAGCAGGCAGTGGTCCCATGGACCACTGCCAGCTCTTAAAAAATGAAAAGGTAGCTTTTCATTTTTGTTTTTGAAATGCATTCCGTTTTAAGGATTACAAAAAAAAATTGCTTTATTTAAAAAGCAATCAGACATGGTGGTATGCTGACCCCCAGCAGGCCACCATCCCAGTGATTGTAGACATTCACAATGGGTCGTCAATTGCGACCTGCCTTATTAATATTGACCCACTGCGAATCGCTAACAGTGTCAAACACAGTGTTGTACACTCCAGTTTGCGATTTCCTAATAGCGAATCGCTAAAGTTTGCTATTAGGAAATCCCAAACACACAGGGGTCGATTCCGATTCGGGCCGGAAATTTCTCCGACCGAGCCGGACCCGGAGAGATTTCCGACCGAATCGGACCCGTGCAGTCCGACCGAACGAGTCCGATGCGTCCGTATGTTATCGGACACGAAGTCGAGTCGGACTCCCATTGAACTCAATGGGAGCCGGTCGTACAACGCGTACGCGGGCTCCCATTGCCTCAATGGGTGCGAGGCGGACAAGGGCGCCCCTACAGCGAGTACGCCGCGAGCGCCTCGCGGCGTACACGCACAGGTAGGGGGACCCATGGGTCCCCCTGTGTGCGCCCGCACGGGTACGCGTACAGGGGGTCCGACACGGACCCCCAAAGTACGGCTCCGACAGCTCTTACGAGCCGGAGTGCGCGGCTCGGTCGGACTGCTCGCGGCGCGCATCGTACTTACCCGGCCGGGAAACGTCTCCATTGCGCGGTGCGACCGGGTCCGACCGAGTCGGTCGGAGCGGTACGATCCGGGTACGAGTCGGTCGGAGCGGTCGGGTCGCCCGGACGAGTCGGTCGGCGACCCGCGATCGTACTCGCCGGCCGGACCCGCAGATGCGGTTCGGTCGGGAAACAGGCATTCGCATGGCTTTTTTCCCGACCGAATGGTATTGGGTGCGCCTCCGACCGAGATCGGAATCGGCCCCACAATGTCATACATATAGCCCCAAGAGCTGAAGTGGGTTGAACCACTGTCCCATGCTGTAATGCTATACAGGATTTAATAAAATTTAAATGGCAGCACAACAGACCAGAGGATGAAGACAGCTTACTGAAAGCCTCCCTGAGTGTATAAATATATTCTTATGAAAGTCAGACGTTTTTGGTTACTCGCATCAAATCCTAAATGGTAAGTAAATATCACTGCAAATGGATGTTACAGTCGAATTCACATCATGTCCTCATATTTACACACAATTTTTACCTTTGTATCTACAAGTGCAAAAGAATCAAGTCTAATGTCAGCATTTGCAATTGCTAAGGGAATAGCAGATCCACAACCAATAAACTAAAATAGCTTCCTATCTGCTGCTCCATCAGAAGCATGCTAACTGCTGAGAAATGGTATGTGACTGCCTACTGTTTGATGCTGTTAATAAGATGAACTTTGGTTATTGCAAGGTGAATATTGCTTAATATGTGTGGGCTTTGTAGATCATGACCTTCTATGTTTCTTTACATACTTGGGGCATGTGAATACCCATTGACTGTAGTTCTTTACACTCTGACACTATATGTAACACACATTATGTCATTACTGCTATTGTTCCAGTAAGAAAAAGTCCATGGAAAGCCCAGTACTGTCAGTGAGCATGATGCTTTACGTGGTATTTGGACAAAATATCGAGTTCTAGTTATCATTATGTGTTTTAGTATTGATTGTAGAATTGATAATATTTTTAAATATAGTTTGTAATGTGAAGTGATTTATAATTTTTAATTTAATTGCTAATAGTAATTTATATGGTTGTAGTGAGTTTGCAGGTTTATTGGTGTGTAAGGTGGGAAGCTGATTAAATATAAATAATTGACAATGAATTATTGATGTATTTTTTATTATTTAATTGGTTATTATGTTAATTGTGTAATAATTATATTTTTTAAGACATATATTATGTGTGGGCTGTTTGGTTTGTATGGGTACAGAGTGGGAAGTTAATTAAGTGATAAATAATGAACCATTAATTATTAATTTATAATTAATGTTTTAATTGATTATGAAATATGTACATTGTGAAATAATTATATTTTTAATTTATATATTAGGGGTGGGCTGCTGGGTTTGAAGGGGTATTGGGTGAGAAGTTAAGTAATAATGTATTAATTAATTAACAATTAATAATTAATTTGGTAATAATTATTTAGTTGATTATTAATTATGTAAATTGTGTAATTATTATATTTTTTAAGTTATATTTTAAGTGCGGGCTGTTGGGTTTCTAGGGATATAAGGTGGGAAGGTAATTAAGTAATTGAATGTATTTATTTATTAATAATTAATTACATTGTGTTGCATTTATTTCATTTAGTTATATCTTAAGTGTGGGCTGCTAGGTTTGTTGGGGTATAGGGGCTTATTACGATACCCGGCGTAAAAAATCCGCCAGGCATGGAAGCGGCAAAAATCCACCCGCACACACCGCCTGAACACCGACCACGCCATTACGATTACACAAACCGAAAACCGCCATCGGCGGAAAAGCACACAAAATACCGCCCGCCATCGTCCGAGTCGGAGTCAAACCGCCCGCCACGGACGGAAACACGCACGACAACACAAAACCGCCCGCCCACACGGCCGACACACCGCACGTGAAATTACGATCGCACCGCCATGAGCGCGGGAAAACCACAAACATACCGCCCGCCAGCGCAAACAACGCCGATGAGAATCGACACGGCAGAAGCCATGGCGCCCACGTCCCTGCACAGAAACCATCCGCTCACAAAACCAATAGCACACAACATGGCCAACAAGTCCACACAGCAAGGCACGCACAAATACACAAGCACAGTACACATCCCGAAAACACCCCCCGGACAAACAAAAACTACAAAGGCCAGAACCCCAGACACAACACACCTGAAAACAACAGACCATGAGGACACACCCACATAGGTGAGTACAAAAGCAGCACTCCCACAGACCACAACCCCTTGCTACATTGCAAACCAGAGAGGAGAGGAGAGGACACAGTGACACAGCAAGGACAGCAGCACACCACAGAAACGCACACATCACAACCACCACCACCACCAAACACCACCACCACCACCACCACCACCACCAAACACCGGCACCACAAACCCCTGCACATTACACAACACACACCGCACCAGCACCACAAACATCATGGCACCACAAAGAATGCCCAAGTTCACGCCCATGGAGCTGACGGTCATGGTCGACGAGATCATCAAGGTGTACCCACAAATCTATGGGAACATGGTCCAGCACACACCACTAGCCACCAGAAACAGAATGTGGAACCGGATCGTAGACCAGGTCAATGCAGTCGGGACCCTGCCCAGGAACAGAGTCGAGATCAACAAACGTTGGAATGACGTAAAGAGCCTGGTCAAGAAGAAGGAGGGCAAAAACAGAGAGCTGGCTGCCGTCACTGGCGGAGGGAATCCCGCGCTCTTTAAGACCTTCAAAGCGTGGGAGGAGAAGGTGCGAGTCGTAATACATCCGGAGATCCTCGCCGGATTAGCAGGGGGAGTGGAGGCTGGTAAGTACAAACTAATGTATACCAGCACACCGCTATGTACTCACATGCACTACCACCATGCCACAGCTCCCAGGGACAAACACCCCCATGTCCAGCACACAATACACAACACATCACACACACATGCAACAGACACTACCACACACAGCCCAAACAGAACAACTGTAAGATGCGTGGGGACATGTGTACACTAAGCCAGCCACGTAACCACCAACAGGTCCCCAAATATGCCAGAAGCGCCACAACGAGCACCCACCACACCCATGTGTCCGCCACAGCTGCACTAACCGACAAGTAACAGGTAAGTGGCAGGAACACAAAGTGCAGTGGGTGGGAGGGTGGACAGCCCAAGTACAACACACACCAGGCCCCAGTCCCACAGCACAGCAAGGAGGAGCATCCCCCACACCCCACAGCCACGTGTCAGCCACCGCAGTGCACAACGACAGCCGAAAGGCAGACATCACGGTCCACAACAATCGGTGTCAGTGGGTGTCCAGCCACCCCCACGACCCACAACACCCCCCCACCCCCACAGACCTGCAACATGGAGCACCCCCGCTTAGAGCCATGTGGCATCCAGTACAGTGCACGCACGAACAACTTGCAGGTGGGAAACTGGACAGGGCTGGATTACTGGAGGCATGAGGACCATGACACGACCAACACATGGGACATGTCACGTAGCAGACGAACACGCAGCACCGCCCACCGTCACGAACAAGTGAACAATGTGCACACGGACATGAACAACAGACTCACACCCCACATGACCCATCACAGACATAGCAACACCCAAGGAGCCACGTCTGCATGCACAAGCCACACTGAATATAGTCCCACACGGCAGCCACTGTGCAACTCATCACACACAACCGAAACACCATTGAAGTCCTGTCCATGTAGCCCCTACTGCCTGTCAACCACACACCCCACAACTACGCCTATGTAAGACAAACAACACTAGACGCAACAGAGCGGAACAACAGAAATGCACACGAACACCACTGAACCCATCAAATTCACAGACACACCATGCACATACAACATACCATCCATCCCATCCGTCAGCCCCAGTCTCATGAAAGGCATGTCATCCGCACAGCTGCCACACATACAGCAGTCACGCTTAAGACACATGCCCATGACCAACCATGTGCCAGAAGTCAATTAAGCGCACGACACACTGTGAGCAACAACACACAACATGGGCCACCCCCCGAGCACTGCAGTGATGCACATGGCACAGGGCAGCACGCACACCAAGGAGATGGGACAACTGCAATACGTTGGCTGGCACACAACTATCACTCACTCATAACGATGCGCCCAATGCCATGTCCAGTAATCACAACAGACAGCAAATATGCAGGCCATGTCAAGCATGCACACACCTCAAACCATGCACTGTCATGCTGCCACAACACATGTCACGTTCGGCACCCATGGCACACAGCATGTACCCCAAAAGCATATCCCCTCCCAAATGCGAATCTGGGGCATGGCCCCCATGTTGCCATATGCGTTCCTAAGCTGTTCCATTCGAACCCCAAAAGCATATCCCCTCCCAAATGCGAATCTGGGGCATGGCCCCCATGTTGCCATATGCGTTCCTAAGCGTTCCATTCGAACCCCAAAAGCATATCCCCTCCCAAATGCGAATCTGGGGCATGGCCCCCATGTTGCCATATGCGTTCCTAAGCGTTCCATTTGAACCCCAAAAGCATATCCCCTCCCAAATGCGAATCTGGGGCATGGCCCCCATGTTGCCATATGCGTTCCTAAGCGTTCCATTTGAACCCCAAAAGCATATCCCCTCCCAAATGCGAATCTGGGGCATGGCCCCCATGTTGCCATATGCGTTCCTAAGCGTTCCATTTGAACTCCAAAAGCAAAGTACAAACCAGACCCAGGATGGGCCAGGAGCCCGCATACACCAGAGTCACAATGAGTAGGGGCACAGCAACACACCCATCGGCATGGCCAATCCGTCCCATGCCACATGTGCACAGCACACAGTCCCATTGCCTAGCACACACAACTACAGATGCCACAGCCACACACTCGCCTCCGGGAAACCCATGTACGAGATTGCACGAACTGCCAATGTCAGACGACTAATACATACTTCGCCAGGTGCAACACAATAACAAATCTCATTCTCTCCACAGGTGACGAACTGCCGGATGCTGGGGATGGAGACAGCATCCAGCACAGCCAGCCCACAAGCCCCCAACGAGGACACACGGATCTGGAAGATCTGTCCTCCTCTTCGGACACGGACCACCAAGCTGGCCCATCTGGCGTGGCAGGGCCCAGCCGCTCCCCAGGACCCCTCCTACCCACCAACCCATCATCCAGGGATGCTGAACAGTCCCAGTCCCCTGCTGCCACTGTCGTTGCGGCCACACCCACGGTCATTGCGGCCACTACCACTGCCGCAACCGCCACCATCGCCGCACCGACCACCACCGCCTCCACCACCACCACGTCTTCGCTGGCACCAGCCCCAGTGCAGGTGGTGGCCCGGCCGACTGGATCCACCCTGGGAGCCACAGCGAGGACCGTGGTGTGCAATGTGGCTAGTGGGCAGGGCCGGTGGCAGCAGGACTGGTAGGAGGAGCAGGGTCAGGGAAACGCCAGCCTCCCTGGGAGCCATGCCCTGCCTCAAATGGCCAGAGTCCTTGGGGCCTATGAGGAGGCCCAAGAACAATGGGTCAGGTCTGCTACAGACACGCGGGAGGTGCTGGGGGTGCTGAGGTCCATGGACGCCCGTATGGGCCAACTCGTGGACCTCATGGGCCAGCTGGTGGTGGCGGCGGGGTCACAGGCAAGGCCAGCAACACCACCTCCGCCACCACCTGCTAGGGCGCAGGGTCGGGCAGCAGTGTCCACTTCCCCTGCGTCCACAGCCAGTGAGCACACCTCACCCACCACCAGCAGGTCGCCACCACACACCCCCTCCCAAACGTGGAAGGGGCCGTCCGAAGAGGAAACAGATCTCCCGGGAGGACTTCGCACGCTCCAGTCGCAAGTGAGGCAGCCAGCCAGCCTTCCGCCAGCCTTCCTTGACCAGCCACTGCATTGACTTGCTCTACGATCCCACTCCACACAGCCATCTGGATGGCATGTGTGTGTTGGACTATGGACATAGAACCAGTGGGTACACCCTGAGCTTCACGCAGCCATGACCGACAGCTCATTGTCACTGCACGCACCACTTTTGTCATCACCTTACACACAATCACATGTCACAGTTTGGAATAAATGCACCTTTTTCACTAACTGCTGTTTGTGCCCTGTGTTTTATTTGTACGGAATACAACGGCCACCCTGGGCGGAAAGGCACCTGATGCGTGGCATGGCAATGGAATCCGGAGGGCCTGTAGGGACCTAGGGGTGGGAGACAGAACAGGAGCACATTCAATGAGTGTGTCACACACCCATCACACAGTACATGTCAACAACTACAAGCAATGTACACACATCGCACAGAGCAATAGGGCACAATGCCACAGTCACCAACAGTGGCATACTACCCTGGCCATGGAGCGTTGACACACTGCACGCAGTGAACATACGGCCACCCTGACACAGCACACACACACCTGCACAGATACAGACACATCATCCGTCGTACATGGACACTCACCGTCAAGTGAAGTAGCGGGCGATGAGCTGCTGGCGCACATTCCCAGCTTCCTCCTCTCCGCTGTCCACCTCACTCGAGCTGTCCTGGTCTGCGGGCTGGGGCCCTGGTTGATCTCCGTCATCCACAATGAGGGGGATCTGCTTCCGAATGGCCAGATTGTGCAGCATGCAGCACGCCACCACTATCTGGCACACCTTCTGTGGGGAGTACGCCAGTGCACCCCCGGTGCGGTCCAGGCACCTGAACCTGGACTTGAGGAGGCCAAAGGTACGCTCGACCACACGTCTGGTCCTCCCATGTGCCTCATTGTAGCGATCGTCTGCTGGGGTGCGAGGATTCCTCAATGGACTGAGCAGCCATGCCCCATTCGGATACGCAGAGTCACCTGGGTGTGAGGGACACAGAGAACCGTTGCTATTCCAACTGGACAGGGGACAGCATCGCACAACCAGCACGCTACACCACTCCACATACTCACCGACAATACAGCCACGATCCTGTTGCAGATTGGCCATCAGTCGTGGCAAGATGCTGTTGCGCATTATGTGTGCGTCATGGGCCGAGCCTGGAAACTTGGCACACACGTGGGTGATCAGCATGTCCGCAAGGCACACCACTTGCACATTCAGGGAGTGCGTGTGCTTCCTGTTGCGGTACAGGTGCTCAGTGGCCTGTGGTGGAACAAGGCCAACATGTGTGCAGTCAATGGCTCCCACGACGTGTGGGATTCTGCCAAGGGCATAGAATGCACCCTTCACTGCCGCCAATTCACGAGCCCTGGGGAATCTGATGTACCTGTTCCGGTACAGCATCATGGCTGCCAGTACATCCCTCAGCACCTTGCTGAACATGGGCTGGGACATTCCTCCTCCACTGCCCACTGTGTGCTGGAATGACCCAGTGGCGAAGAAATGCATGGCGGCCATCACCTTAGCCGTGGGGGTGACAGCAGTCGGATACACCCTGCGGGGACGGAGATGGGGCTCTAACATGGCACACAGTCGATGCAGGGTTGGCCTGTCCAGCCGAAACTTCCTGATCACCTCTGTATCGTCCATGTCCGCCAGCAATTGGTATGGGCGGTCAATGTTCGGTCTCCGCCTGGGGAAAATGGCAGAGGACACATGTCAAAGCAACACGACACATAGCAATTTCGCATACACATCACTGACATGACTGAGCAAGCACATGAGCCACAGCCCAGCTGTCAAGCTGGGACGGCACGGCCACTATACACTTACACAGGTATCCCAACAATGGCAATGGCACGTGAGACATACCACTGCCATGTGCATGCACATGGGGATCTAGGCCCCAATGACTTGCGGGGCGTGCTGATGGGGACTGACTGCATATCCGTCAAGCGACGACGCCACGGCAACATGAATGTCTGCTGAGCATGGAACTGCTTCCGCGGCTGGATGAGTATGGCACACGACGACGACGATGTGGGCACAGGCTGAGCGGCCAAAACAAGTGGGACCTGTGGCACGAGGGGATATGAGACAGTAGTAGGTGTCAGCACTGCACCCTATGTACAGCACTGTACGGATCACACCTCCCGAAACATTGACTGGTGTCCACATTGACAGCCCCATGCCAAGACGGCTGTGTGCTTGCAGTCACACGTCACAGGTGAGAGGTTACATTGCACGTGCCAGGTGGCAGACGTACATAGTGGGAGCTGGCATGTGTGTGCATGTGTCTCCTGTTCAGGATCCACCAGATGGGCGCTGACTCTGTACTGAGCATTGGACACAGCATGTTCCGTGGAAGGCTTGTGTGTGTGGGATGGTGGCACTGGATGTGCCTCCGTTGGGTGGGGGGCCATGCACAGGGCGGGTACGTCGATGATTGCGCATTGTTGGTCACGGTGGGTGCACCAACTAAGATGTGTTGCCCTGTGTTCAATTCCTATGTCCGCATGATGATGGACTGTGGATGTGGGCAGACTACACATTGGTCGATGTGCTGTCTATATGCATGTGCCTTCACACCAGGCACAGCTGCCCCTGCACATGTGACCCCTGCTGGACTCGCTGCTGGGTCTGTGGAGCTGATGCACCTTCTGCGCGTGGGGCGGACAGCTCTCCTCACTTCCCTCATTGCGCATGTCATGTCTTTGCCGCAGGTGACATGGATCATGGAGGGCCCACATGTACGCGTGGGTAGGCTACACATGATTGTTCACTGGTCGCCACCCCCAGTCAGTGTTTCGAATGGGAAGGTTGTCGTGCTGGTGGTATGTTCGATGTGGCGGATGGGCGGGCCTAGGTGCGGGCTTACATTCCGGACATGGGGGGTAGTTGGATTGGCGACTAGTTGCAGTACACACGGGACACGTCTCTTCCTTTCCACATCTGGGTCATCCCTTGTACTCACTGACAGTGATACAGTCATCTTCGCCCCAGCCCTCATGTCCTCCCCTCGCTCCCCCAATATGCATGTGCACCTGCGAGGCTAGCGCTTGCACAGGCAGCCCCAAGCTCGCACCAGAGAGGGCAAGGAGTGTATGTGTGGGTCCAGGGTATGATGTGTGGCGGGACGCCGTCCACCTGCGTGATGCCCCAAATGGAGACCCGGCCTGCATGGACTATGCATCACAGTCTTCGCCTTCCGGATCCGCCACCTGCGACACCCAGTGGCTGTGGCTGCCCTTGCGGCCAGGCCGCGTCCGTCTGTGGCTGATGGCCCACACATTCACTCTTTGGCCTCTCTGGGGAGGGCTCGGGGGTGGTGGCGCACGCGCTTGCACTTAGTCGCAATGGCATGTGGCGTGGTTGGTATGATGGGCAATGGATGGGATGGTGCGAGCCACCTCCCGTGACGTCAGTGCTGCTCGTGCTGTGGTGCGTCCCCTACACTTCCATGTGACTTGTGCCATGCTAGACGTTGAGGTTCTATTGCCTGCGTGATGTGACCAGGAGGAGCGCGAGGAGACCTCTCACACACCATGCTCCACTGCCATCCCGTGCCCTGTATCGCCTGTGCGGATTGACTATGTTGGGGTTACACCTGGTCGACTGGGGCTGTGTGTGCCTTGTCAAGGGGCATGGCGGGCGCACAACAGGATCCAGCTTGTCCACAGAGGGTGGGCTGAGGTGCGCCTGGTACCGCTTTGAACGGGTGCCCGGCTGCTGTGCACACACGTGTTCACTCCCCCCCCGACAGGTGTCCTCTCACAATGCCCAGGGAAGCGGTGGTGTACTGTTCATGACCCCTCCCAACACGGCGTGCTCCAACTTGGCATGTGCGCATCTACCCGTCACACCCACCCACCTGAGCACTGCGTCCATACGACTTCACACGACACATGTGTGTCTTCCACAGTTGTGCTACTCATTTGCGTTGACATCCAATACCAGTGGACTACATGGTCATGTCACAACTGCCGTGTACTTCACATACTCTCATCCTCTCTCATTCGTACTTGTGAAATGAGTCAGCGGAGACAGTTTTGGTTTCAAACATTATATTGAGTCTTCTGTCCTCTGTGATGCAGTATAGTGGACACTACTGGCAGCGGAATACATGTTGAGGATATACTGAGCATGATCACAAATGGGATAGGGTGTGGGGTAACATCTGCTTGGCCAAGGCTGTGCTAATGTACATTTACGTATAGCTGCGGAGCTGCGGACTTTGACACAGACGGTATACATGTAGCCTACCAGACCGCTCGGCATCATGGGCACAGTCCATCTCAGTTCCATGTGACAGGTTTGCTGCGGTTGTTCCTCATGCACGCGTGCATGTGAGATGACATCAGGGCATGTGCTTGCGTGCATGCAGCGGCGTGCCACTTGTTGTTGCACTGTGGTGGTTACTGGACATGTCACAGTCACTGGGGTCGTGTTGTTGTTGTATGCACTTGTCGTCCATGCAAAGGTCCTGGTATGGGATTCCCGGGGCGGGGGTGGGAGGGGTGCAGCACCCACAGACTCCAGGCGACCTATTCATGTCCACTGAGCGGTGTGTGTGTCCATGTGCGCTGGATCCATGTCGTGTCCTGGTTGTTCGTGCAGTTCCGTCCATGTGGGTGCGATGCACAGAGCCCATGCCACTGCCTCCCACGATGCATGCAGTGTTCCTGGATGTGATGGGGAACAGTGTGCATGTCCCGGTCATATCCGATGTCATGGCGATGTCGTTGATGGTGTGGTTACAGTTGCCGGTCGTTTGGTATGGCTGTTGTGGTGGTGACTGGCCAGTCCGTGCGGAAGCTGAGCATGGGTGCGGGGTTGGACTTCATAGGTCACTCGGGGAACCTGCGTTGTGGTCCGACGTATTTACAGGTTGTCAGGTATGCGATGCCGTCCAGCAGGGCTTCCATGTCATTGGTGGTGTACATGTTTGCCAGCCAATGAAGCGGATGGTGGCTGTCAAGGTGTTGTTCGTAGGTTGTCCCTTGGAGGACCATGATGGGGCATGCTGGGTGACATTCGATGTAGCTGTTCTCGATGATCCGTCGTGTGGAGGCACAGTGGTTCCATTTCAGTGCGCGTGCGATGTTGGCCACATACGCCATGCCCCCATAGGCAGAGCAGGCCCTGTCGTGTGCGTCCAGAGGGAGGAGTAGTGGTAGCAGGTCCGCCTTCAGACATGCCGGGTTGGAGAGGCATATCTCGACGGGATGCTGGTAGGGACACCTCCGACAGTAGAAGACGGGCATGACGCAGCTGAACAATGTGATGCGGTAAGTCAGTCGGTAACTTACGTTCAGCAGGGACAGGAGATCGCATCCCAATGTATGTATCGTGTTGGTTTGGTACAGCTTGAGCTGTTCGGCGTAGTTGGGTAGGTGTGTTGCGGTTGCCATTTCGCAGCGGTTCGTAGAGGTGGCGTGCTCCGGCTGTGTGTGCAGTCTGCAATGTGCACGCTCCGGGGTTGCTGTGAGCTCTGTGTAGTCGTGGGGAGACAGGACTTGTGTTCTGTTGGCTTGTTTGGAGGACACGGGCCCTCTTCCCACATGCTTCTCAGACAGTTCAAGGTCAGTGCTGTGTGACTCCTTCCAATTAACTTGCATGTGGCCGACATGGGGGAGTGTTTTCTTCTTTCTTCCCCGTCCGTTGTGTGCTTCTGTGATATGCGCTATCTGCCCTGTGGTCGGTCTCCTCGGCATGCCTGTGTTGGTCTATTCTTGGACAATGGCTGTATTCACCGGCTTCTGTCGTAGGGCTGTGGTTTCGTAGTTGGAATGGAAGGTCATTCAGTGCTGTCTGCTCTCCCTTGTGTGGGCGGCAGGCTGCCTTTCCGCTCTGCGTTGGGCCTTGTGTGTGGATGTTATTCTTGGGCCACCTGTTGTCGGTCCCCGGGCTCTTTGGTGTTCCGTTTCATGTGTCTTGTTCATATGTGCAGGGTGGTATGGGTTTTTCAGTGTGGTACTGGCGTTCCTCTTCCCGAAGGGGCCCTGCTTCTCCTAGTTGGTGTAGCCGCCGCTGTGTGCTTCGCCATGTTTGTTACACTGGGGTGTGTCCTGCTGTTGCGTGACTTCACTGACATGTGTGCGTCGGTTGTGTGGCGTTGGGTGTTGTCCGTGAATTGGGCGTTGGGGACATGTCTGTGGCAGGCCTGTCACGTGTCATGTGCGTTCGGGGTGGGGCTGATGTGTGTGCTGCTTGGTTGTGTCCCTGTGTCTGTGTGCGACGCATGCATGGCGCTGCGGTTGGCCTCTGCGTTGTGCGCATGTGTGGCGGCGTCATCGGCGCTTTGTGGCCGTGACGGGGTGGTTGGTTCCTAGTCCCAGGTGGTGTGTACACATGTGTTCCGCGATGTTAGGATTTGGCCTGTGTGTCATATGTGGATGCAATGGTGGATGTGTAGTGTACACGCGCTGGTGGGGGGTTGTCCGCTTTTTCCGCCCTTGCACTGTGTGCGCTGTTTGCGTGCACTTGTTGTGTGTGTGCCTACCTGCGTCTCCGCGGTACGTTGCGTCCTTGGTGGTGCATCAGCAGAAGCATGGGAAGGGCCTGCAGTGCTGGATTCATGCTCGGGGTGCCGCTTCTTCGTTGTCCGTGCTCTGCGTCCGTGTTACCGCCTCTCTTTCACGTGCGGTGTCTCTTAGCCGTGGGAGCCGTTTGTTTGCGGCATCGTAATTTATGCGCCGGGCGGGACGTGTTTCGTCGGACGGTGTGTGTCAGTTGTGCTGCGCCGCTACGTGAACGGGCGCACTTTGATGGCGGACGGTGTTGCTGGCTTGCCGGCGGTGTTTGGCCTGCTTTTCGCATCGTAATTGGGCGGGCGTGTGGACTGCTGCGTGCCGGCGGTAACTGGTGCTTTTTGCATCCGCCAGCACGGCGGTTGTGCTTCCGCCCGACATCGTAATGGGCCCCATAGTGTGGTAAGTTAATGAAGTAACAAATAAATGACAATTTTTTCAAATGATAATTAATTAGTAATTCGTTTATAGTCATGTTTGTTTAATAGTTTTTTTTTTATTGATAAAGGTCATATTAAGCATTTTATAGTTGTTATAAATTAATAGGGATATGTTTTATATATTTTATGTGTTTGAAGTGAAGTACATTGCCTACTGTTGCACAGACTGGAGTGGTAATAGGAAATTTTACCCCTCTGATGTCCAACACTTTCCCTACTGTTGCACAAATTGGAGTGGGAATAGTAAATGATACCCCTCAGAAGTACAACACATTCCCTACTGTTGCACAGCCTGGAGTGGGAATAGTAAATTTAACCCCTCTAAAGTCCAACCTTTTCCACACTGCCGCACAGACTAGAGTGGGAATAGTACATTTTTCCTGACAAAATCCAATGCTTTCTCTACTGATGAAGAGACTGGAGTGGGAATAGTAAATGGTACCCTCCAGGAGACCAAAGCATTCCGGCCTGTTGCACATACTGGAGCAGGAATAGTAAATTTTACGCCTCAAAAGTCCAATGCTTTACGTTGTATTGCACAGACGATAGTGGGAATAGTAAATTTAATCCCTCCGAAATCTAACGGTTTTCCTACTGCTCCACAGACTGGAGTGGCAATAGTAAATGTTGGCCCTCCAAACTCCATCGCTTTCCCTACTGTTGCACAGACTGGAGTGGGAATAGTCAATGTTACCCCTCCAAAATCCAATGCTTTCCATACTGTTGCACAGCATGGAGTGGGAATAGTGCATTTAACATCTCTGAAATCTAACACTTTCCTAACTGTTGCACAGACTGGAGTGGAAATCCAATGCTTTCCTTACTTTTGCACAGACCGGAGTGGTAATAGTAAATGTTACCCCCCTGAAGTTCAACGCTTTCCCTACTGTTGCACTGATGGGAGTGGGAATGGTAAATTTATTCCCTCAGAAGGCCAACGCTTTCCCTACTGGTACACAGACTTGAGTGGGAATAGTAAATCGTTCCCCTTCGAAGTCCAATGCTTTCCCTACTGTTGCACAGACTGGAGGGGAATAGTACAATTAACATCTCTGAAGTCCAACACTTTACCTACTGTTGCACAGACTGGAGTGGGAATCCAACTCTTGCCTTACTGCAGTGGGAATGGTCAATGTTATCCCTCCGAAGTTCAACGCTTTCCCTACTGTTGCACTAACAGGAGTGAAAATAGTAAATGTAATCCCTCCGAAGTCCAATGCTTTCAGTACAATTGCACACACTGGAGTGGAAAAAGTAAATCTTACCCTCCGAAGTCCAACACTTTCCCTACTGTTGCAGAGACTGGCATGAGAATAGTAAATGTTACCCCTTGAAGTCAAACATATCCCGTAGTGTTGCACAAACTGGAGTGGAAATCCAACACTTTCCCTACTGTTGCACAGACTGGAGCGGGAATAGTAAATGTTACCCCTCAGAAGTCCAACACATTCTGTACTGTTACAGAGACTGGAATGGGAATAGTAAATGTATCCACTCCGAAGTCCAACGCTTTTCCTACTGTTGCAGAGACTGGTGTGGGAATAGTAAATGGGACCCCTCCGGAGTCCAACGCATTCCCTACTGTTGCACAGACTGGAGCAGAAATAGTAAATTTTACCCATCCAAAGTCCACCGCTTTCCCTAGTGTTGCACACACAATAGTGGGAATAGTAAATGTAATCCCGCCGAAGTCCTATGCTTTCACTACTGTTGCACACATTGGGGTGGGAATAGTACATTTTACCCCTCCGAAGTCCAACACTTTCCCTACTGTTGCACAGACTGGAGTGGGAATAGTAAATGTTACCCCTCTGAAATCCAATGGTTTCCCTACTGTTCTACAGACTGGAGTGGCAATAGAAAATGTTGGCCCTCTGAAATTCCTCGCTTTCCCAACTGCTGCACGGACTGGAGTGGGAATAGTAAATGTAACTTCTCTGAAGTCCAACACTTTCTCTACTGTTGCACAGACTGGAGTGGGAATAGGGAATGTTACCCCTCCGAAGCCCAACACATTCCCCACTGTTGCACAAAGTGGAGTGAGAATACTAAATGTATCCCCTCTGAAGTCCTACACTTTCACTACTGCTGCACGGACTAGAGTGGGAATAGAAAATGTTACCCCTCTGAAGTCCAACGCTTTCCCTAATGTTGCAGAGCCTGGAGTAGGAATAGGAAATGTTCCCACTCCGGAGTGCAAAGCTTTCTCAACTGTTGCACATATTGGTGTCGGAATAATAAATTTGACGGGAGTGGGAATGGTAAACTTAATCCCTCAGAAGGCCAACGCTTTCCCTTCTATTACACAGACTTGAGTGGGAATAGTAAATCTTTCCCCTACGAAGTCCAATGCATTCCCTACTGTTGCACAGACTGGACTGTGAACAGTAAATTTAACCCCTGTGCAGTCAAACACTTTCCCTAATGTTGCACAGAGCGGAGTGGGAATAGTAAAGTTTACCCCTCGAAGTCCAACGCTTTCCCTATTGTTGCACAGATGGAGGGGAATAGTACAATTAACATCTCTGAAGTCCAACACTTTACCTACTGTTGCACAGACTGGAGTGGGAATCCAATGCTTGCCTTACTGTTGAACAGACTGGAGTGGGAATGGTCAATGTTACCCCTCCGAAGTTCAACGCTTTCCCTACTGTTGCACTGACAGGAGTGAAAATAGTAAATTTACTCCCTCCGAAGTCCAATGCTTTCACTACTATTGCACACACTGGAGTGGAAAAAGTCAATCTTACCCTCCGAAGTCCAACACTTTCCCTACTGTTGCAGAGACTGGCATGAGAACAGTAAATGATACCCCTTGAAGTCAAACACATTCCGTAGTGTTGCACAAACTGCAGTGGAAATCCAACACTTTCCCTACTGTTGCACAGACTGGAGCGGGAATAGTAAATGTTACCCCTCAGAAGTCCAACACATTCTGTACTGTTGCAGAGACTGGTGTGGGAATAGTAAATGGGACCCCTCCGGAGTCCAACGCATTCCCTACTGTTGCACAGACTGGAGCAGAAATAGTAAATTTTACCCATCCAAAGTCCACCGCTCTCCCTTGTGTTGCACACACGATAGTGGGAATAGTAAATTTAATCCCTCCGAAGTCCTACGCTTTCACTACTGATGCACACATTGGAGTGGGAATGGTAAATTTAACCCCTATAAAGTCCAACCTTTTCCCCACTGTTACAGAGACTGGAATGGGAATAGTAAATGTATCACCTCCGAAGTCCAACGCTTTCCCTACTGTTGCACAGACTGGTGTGGGAATAGTAAATGGGACCCCTCCGGAGTCCAACGCATTCCCTACTGTTGCACAGACTGGAGCAGAAATAGTAAATTTTACCCATCCAAAGTCCACCGCTCTCCCTAGTGTTGCACACACGATAGTGGGAATAGTAAATTTAATCCCTCCGAAGTCCTACGCTTTCACTACTGATGCACACATTGGAGTGGGAATGGTAAATTTAACCCCTACAAAGTCCAACCTTTTCCCCACTGTTACAGAGACTGGAATGGGAATAGTAAATGTATCCACTCCGAAGTCCAACGCTTTCCCTACTGTTGCAGAGACTGGTGTGGGAATAGTAAATGGGACCCCTCTGGAGTCCAACGCATTCCCTACTGTTGCACAGACTGGAGCAGAAATAGTACATTTTACCCATCCAAAGTCCACCGCTTTCCCTAGTGTTGCACACATAATAGTGGGAATAGTAAATATAATCCCTCCAAAGTCCTACGCTTTCACTACTGTTGCACACATTGGGGTGGGAATAGTAAATTTTACCCCTCCGAAGTCCAACACTTTCCCTACTGTTGCACAGACTGGAGTCGGAATAGTAAATGTTACCCCTCCGAAATCCAATGGTTTCCCTACTGTTCCACAGACTGGAGTGGCAATAGAAAATGTTGGCCCTCTGAAATTCCTCGCTTTCCCTACTGCTGCACGGACTGGAGTGGGAATAGTAAATTTAACTCCTCTGAAGTCCAGCACTTTCTCTACTGTTGCACAGACTGGAGTGGGAATAGGGAATGTTACCCCTCCGAAGCCCAACACATTCCCCACTGTTGCACAAAGTGGAGTGAGAATACCAAATGTATCCCCTCTGAAGTCCTACACTTTCACTACTGCTGCACGGACTACAGTGGGAATAGAAAATGTTACCACTCCGAAGTCCAACGCTTTCCCTAATGTTGCAGAGCCTGGAGTGGGAATAGTAAATGTTCCCCCTCCGGAGTGCAAAGCTTTCTCAACTGTTGCACATATTGGTGTCGGAATAATACATTTTACCCCTATGAAGTCCAACACTTTCTATACTGTTCACTCTAATCCTCCAAACTATCTATATTGTTAGAATCCTCCCCTGCAATTGCCTGCCTTCAAGAAACTTGGGCCTTCAAAACGTTTTTCCAAAAAGACTACTTTGTTTTCGAAATACCGGCAGCAATAGTAAGACGGGGACATGCAAAGGGAGGTTTAGCTATCTTATGATCGAAGAAAATCAAGTGGGACTTCGAAATAGTTCATCTACTCAGCAAAAAATGTCAATGACTTAAATCAAAAATGCCGAATGAAACATTCTCCTCAGTAGAAATTCTATTTTTGTTCAATATATATGCTCACCCTGGTGAGGAGCACAACTCAACGTTAATGCACATCTTTGCGATGGTCAAATCTACTTTAGATTCTGGAAATAATCCACACTTCCTTCTATTGGGAGACCTAAATGTGAAGATTTCCAACAATATGATAACAGCAACTAGGAGGAATGACCTAGAAGAATTTTGGTCTCTACAAAATCCTATTTTTGCGAAGTCTATAAAAGAAAATAAATTAGGAAATTGATTCTCCAATTGGTCACAGCGATAAATGGAGTAATATTGAATGGCAGAATAGAAGGAGATGTTCCTGCACAATTTACAAGGAGGGGAGCTACTAGTCTGTCCATTCTAGACTACATTATTTGTAGCTACAGGCTATATCTGAAATCACAGCACCTTAATTCCCATATCATACAATGTAGCGATCACGCAATACTGAAACTAAAAATTGAGCTAAACATCCTACCACCCTCCTCTTCGTCCCAATCTCATTTGAATGGAGTCGCACTTATATCCCATAAGGCGGGCAGAGTAATATGGAATACTTACAGTCTGAATAAGTTGAACACTATGATTACCACCAAACAGCTGCTTCAAACTAAAAAGGAAATAATCCAGTCCTAAATTTCGAACAGATCCTGCTGGCGTAGTTCAAGCTAGGAACTCACAAAAATGTAACCGGATGGTGTATCTACACTACTCACCAGATCTATCCTGTGAGGGTAGAGGGACAGATGCACACATGTGTTAAGATGAGAACCCTCACTCACCAGAATGTGGCATGCTTCATCATTGGGTTCCCTCTTGCACACTGGGACCGCAAGGTACCCAGTGTGGGCTACAACTCCCCCGCAGGAGAGGAGTGTGAGGTGTTTTATGTCATCCAATGTGGGTTTTAGCGAGGGGCAGAGTGCAAAAAACCCAAAATGTGGGTTTAAAACTATCTCCTGATTGACAAAGTCAATCCTTTATTCGTGTCCCCAGTGGATAGGTTAAAAACAGCTAAGTGAGAATAGGGATATGGATGTTCCCTATTAGGATCTGGTCAACATGTTTCTGCCTTGCTCGACCAAAAAGTTCTTGGCATTCTTCAGGACCCTTCGCTTCGTCACTCTGCTAGATAAATGTGAATAAATCATAAAGAAATTAAGAAAATACCATACTTGACTGGTATGGCATTGATCAGTGGTACCAGCTTGTAGTCAGGTCCACAGTCTGTTGGGATATAAGAACACACATCAAAATACAGTATGCAAATCAAAACGTCCCATTCTCTATAAACCACCAGTGTCTTTTACCATCACAGCAAAAGTGTATAATTGTAAATAAAAACAAGCAGTTGTACGCATTCTCACCAATTGGAGACTACTAGTCTACATCCACCTTCATCAGTCCTTTAGTAGCAGGTGTCAGGACTCAAAAGGTATAAAAAGTACAGTAGCACATCATCAGACAAAAAGATTAAAACTAGATTCTAGCCAACTCCTCCTTTTAAAACACTCAACCTCATTTCTTAAATTAATAGGACGAGATGTGTCCTATTAATGTACCATTAAAATACTCATGTAGGGCAGTGTGAGGTAGTGTGTGCCAAGGTGTATCAAGTGGGCATCTGCACTACACCAGTCAGTTCATACCGATTATTTAGATAGCCCATGGAATATGTGGACTGGTGTCACCTACAAAAAACGGTAGTTTCCTTGTTAGTGAGACAGATCTTAGTGCCACACCCAGGTAAACTGAGTGCTATGCTAGAGCCTGTTTGCAATCTCTAGTGCACGAAAAGAGTGTAAAGCTCCAATCAGCCGTGTGATACCAGTGGTGTGGTATCTGTGGGAACAGGTGTGGACTTAAGCAATTAGGATGTAGCCGCGAATGTAAATAGGGAACGCTACTAACATGGAGCAATCTTATGAGAGTAGTTAGAATGATAGTGCTGCATGCTTGAGAAGTGAGAATTTGATAGCGTTTGTAATAGTATCCATATGTAAAGTCAGACCGTGTTATGGATCTGTCATAATAGGTGACTCCAGTGCTGGCTGCGTGTGCTTGCACTGCCAAAGTAAAGAAAGAGCGCGCTCTGATAAGGAATATATTCGGGTCGCGTCTATATCCTGAGGGCATCTACAATTGTAAAAGGCTCTAAAAGCACATGCGGTCGTACCCTCAAGGCTTATTGTGCAGCAGGACTCATGGCGCGTGTACAAACAATAGAAGCATAGGAAGTGCGTGCGGTCGGGCACCAAAGGCGCATCCAACTTGCTGGTTAGAATGCAATACGAGCATTGCGGGGCACGCTCACCTGAATGCAGGTGCAGCGCATCCCAATCTCGGGTGTATTTGGAAGCGTGTCTTTAAACTTGGGGCATCTACAATTCCGCGTGTAGTCGTCCCTAAAGGCGTATTAAACAGACTGACTAGTCACGTGTGTACAGACATGCGGAGTGCGAGCGGTCGGGCACACACAGCGTATCTGACTCGCTGATCAGGTTACAAACTAAGCACAGCGGGGCAAGCGCACCCAAGGGTGCCTTACCTGATTCTCCTGTTTCTGCCACCAATGTAAAGGCTGAAGGGGGAGAGCAGGTTGCAACTGCATGGTAGTTTTACAGATGACCTGGAAATGACATATACTGTTTCCGGTTCGTGAGGCTTCTGGGTGAAGTAGTTCCCAGCAGGAGAACCATTGTTTCTTCTGGCCAGGGTGTATTCAAACTGAATAGATGAAAAAATTACATACTTAGGGGCCGATTCCGATCTCGGCCGGTAGGGCTCCGAATAGGATTCGGCTTTACCGGATCCGATTCGGAGCCCTGTTTCCCGACCGAACCGTACACGGGTCCGGCCGAGCGAGTACGATGCGAATTCGCCGACCGACTCGTCCGGGCGACCCGACCGCTCCGACCGACTCGTACCCGGATCGTACCGCTCCGACCGACTCGCTCGGACACGATTCGCACCGCGCAATGGAGACGTTTTCCGGCCGGGTAAGTACGATGCGCACCTCGACCGCTCCGACCGACTCGCGCCGTCCGACTCGAACTCGCTGTCGGAGCCGTACTTTGGGGGTCCGTGTCGGACCCCCCTGTACGCGTACCCGTGCGAGGCGCACACAGGGGGACCCATGGGTCCCCTCTACCTGTGCGTGTACGCCGCGAAGCGCTTGCGGCGTACTCGCTGTAGGGGCGCCCTTGTCCGCCTCGCACCCATTGAGGCAATGGGAGCCCGCGTACGCGTTGTACGACCGGCTCCCATTGAGTTCAATGGGAGTCCGACCGACTCGTGTCCGGTGGCATACGAATGCATCGGACTCGTTCGGTCGGACTGCACGGGTCCGATTCGGTCGGAAATCTCTCCGGGTCCGGCTCGGTCGGAGAGATTTCCGGCCCGAATCGGAATCGACCCCTTAATGTAATTGTAAGTGCGCTCAAAAAGATATAAGTAGAAACCACCGCTCATAGGGTGTGAGCATGTAGTATTATAGTATGTAAAATGATGTAAATGTACGACAACGCGTTGTGAGTGATGTATGACATCTATATTCACTCAAGAAATTCCTACCGGGCCTTGATGATATGTATGTATCAATACTCTCACATGGGAGTGTGTGAATGCATCAATGTGCAGATCTTGCTATCATGGTATATTCTGTATGCAGAATGCTTTGTAAAACTGGGGAGCTACCAAAAAGGCTCAAGTATCTACAGAAAGATGTAGTGGGAGACACGCCTCCAGGTAGATATGGTAATGGTACTGATAAATAAACCTGTTTAGGGTTATATGGTGACTGTGCTCTTGCTCTGCACTATTCAAGAGCCATGTGTGGGAGGTAATGTGACTTCCTAGTACAGATGCACAAGCTATCCAGAAACCGGCTGCCTTTGGTATTAATTTAAAATTGCAAAGAAATCCAAGTAATCCTAAAGACGACATCTCAAGACGGATAAACAGATTAATTAGACAGCAATTCCTACGTTTTTCTGCTCAAAGAAAAAGAAATCTCCATCTTACAGAAGAAAGGAAACAGAATGAGAATGATTAAGAAAAGAGAAACCCTGGATATGAATTGGATTGATCTCCAGCTGGCAATTTCACAAAAAAATAAACAACAGTTTTGGCATTTAATTGCAAAAGCAACCGGAGCCCGGAAATCTCCAACAGCATCCCTGGTTTCTCAGAATGACTGGGAGAAATATCTCCTAGAGCTTTATAAAGAGAACCTAGATGAATACGGTCAAAGATCTCTTTGTACAACGAGGTAAGGACTAGAAGTAGACCAAGGGATAAGTACCCCGTTGGAGAAACAAATCAAATTGTATATAAGGAGGGCCAGAGCCTCTGCAGCGATGGGTCCTGATAAAATCCCAGTTATAGTTCTCAAATGTAACCCTGAAGGGAGGAGCAAGTTCCTGGAGCCACTGTTTAGTTATGCCTATAAAACTGGTCAAATTCCCAAATCATGGACAGGGAGTATCATCATTCCACTTCTGAAGAAGGGCTCCCGGTTGTCTCCTGGTAACTATAGACTGATAGCCCTTTCGGATGCAACTGGAAAAATCTTTGCTGCAAGTATATTAGACCACTTGAAGGACTGGGCTTTTTCTAAGGGTGTGATTCCAATGGCCCAGGCAGGTTTCCGACCAAAGCCCTCTGTCACTGATAACATCGGACTCTTACAATCGTTAATCGACAAACATGTCATAACGAAATCACAGATAGTCTACAGCTTGTTTGTAGATTTCTCAACTGCTTTTGATAGGGTCGATAGACCGTGCTTATGGATAAAACTGGTGGAAATGGGGATTCCTGGCGCCTTATTAAGGTTAATTGTGGCCCTACGCTCTGCAACATGGTGTAGAGTGCAGATGGGGAGTGAAAAGGGATTAACCCATAGAATACCTATTTTGAACGGCCTTAAGCAAGGCTGTTTGCTAGTCCCCTTACTGTTCTCCGTTTGTAAGTGATTTACCATACTGCCTAGTGGGTATAAATAACTTCCCTCCAAAAATAGCTTCTCAGGGTTTTCATATCCTAATGTATGCCGATGGCGTTGTCATACTCGACTTTACACCAATTGGCCTACAACGTAATTTAGACGCTCTTTTAATTATACTGAAAAAAACGTTCAAAAAATAAATATCTCAAAGACGAAAGTGCTTCCCTTCAGGGGAAGCAATCCATTTCAACTGGAAACTGGGAGGGAAACCTGTAGAGGGGGTAAAGGAGTACATCTATTTAGGAAAAATATTTATGCAGACACTTGAAAATAATTCGCACCTTCGGCACTTAGAAATAAAAGCAATAGCCCAAACAAATGCTATAAAGAACTTCTCTGTTTTCTCGGGAAAAAGGCATTTTCATTCGCTTTTGGAAATATATTGAATAAAAATCCCATCTACTTTGACTTAAGCCTTAGAATATCTCCCAATAAATAAATGGCACTTTCTGCACAAGTGTGAAGGGAAACTCCTGTGGAAAATATCAAACACTAGCCAGGCTACGCCAGTCCAGGCGCTTCAATTAGAATTGTCACTTACAAGCACCTACACAATCGCCCTGGCAAACCAGATTAGATGGGCTTATAATATGCTACATGCAGATAAAAACACTGTTAGATTTCTATTAAAACTCAAGACTTTTGAGGTATTGTCGAGCAATCTGACAATGATTAATAATCTCAAAGTAACTCTATCACACTTCAAGTGTACAATTCAACTCCTACAGTCCTGGACACATGCCCATTTAATGCTATTTTTAAAACATATGACACTGCACCTGAGTGTTGATGTTAATGTTAATATTAAAAGATTTATAAAGCGCATGGCTGTCCTGGCAAAAGGACGTCCCAGCGTTAATTGCAGGAGGAGAGGATGGATGCATGAAGGGATGCTAGATCAGCAGAAAAGCCAGGTCTTTACGGCCTTTCTAAACGACAGAAGATTGGTGATATTTCTGATAGGAAGGGGCAGAGAATTCCAAAGGGTGGGAGCAAACACCTTGAACGAGCGCCCCCCTGCTCTAGCCCTACGGATTCGCGGCACACAAGCGAGATGTAGATCAGCGGAGCTAAGGGCGCAGGTAGGGGTGTAGGGATGACAGCGATTATTCAGAATAGCCGGACCAGCGCCTGTAAGAATTTTGTGTGTGATGCAAAGCGTTTTAAACTGGATTCTTTGCTCCACGGGCAACCAGTGAAGGCAATGCAGCAAGCCTGAGACAGAACTATATCTAGGCAGAGCAAACAGAATACGGGCTGCCTCATTCATGGTGCGTTGTAACCTGTTGATGACTGACTTATTGGATCCCAGCAGAAGACTATTGCAATAATCCAGCCTAGCCAGAACCGTAGCTTGAACGACCAACTGACGGGTGTGGGAGTCAAACAAACCCAATATGGGTTTGAGTCCACGCAGTAAGCCGAAGCAAGTCCCTGCCATGGATTTAGCCTGGTCCTCAAAGGAGAGGGCATTGTCAAACCGAACACCCAGGTTTTTTACGACGGTTTTGGGCTCCGGGGGAGTGCCCAACGTCGGCGGCCACCACTTGTCTCCCCATAGATGAGAGTCTCTGCGGAATAGGAGGATCTCTGTTTTTTATGAGTTAAGCGGGAGACAGTTCATTTCCATCCAGATGGCTATGGCAGATAGATCGTCTCAAAATTTGGCAGCATCCTTAATGGGATCCTTAGTAAGGGATAGGATCAACTGCGTGTCATCTGCGTATGACACCAGAACGATATTGCGGGTTTTGGCCAACATGGCCAGTGGTTGAATATAGACGTTAAACAGTGTCGGACTTAATGACGACCCCTGAGGAACGCCGCAACGGAGTGGGTGTCTCTGAGAGTGAAATGGAGGGGCAATGACCGGAAAAGACCTGTCAAACAAAAAGGAAGTGAGCCAGGCAAGAGCACTACCAGTAATGCCGATCTCCTGCAGCCGATGACGCAGGATGTTGTGTGAAACCGTATAAAAGGCAGCACTGAGGTCCAACAGAATGAGAGCAGCCGTACTTCCCTAATCCAGAGAAGCTCTAAGTTGCTCCGTAACTGTCAGTAGAGCTGACTCAGTGATGTGTCTTGGCCTGAAACCATTTTGTGAGGAATCCAATATGCAATGGGATTCCAGATATTGCGTTAGTATAGTATTCACATATGATTCGGTAACTTTTGCCAAGAATGGAAGCAAGGAGATCGGATGATAATTCTCCGGCCTAGAGACATCTAGTGACGGTTTCTTCAGTAGCGGGATGACCTGTGCATGTTTCCAAACTTGCGGCAACTGTGCTGTCCTTAGGCAAAGGTTAATAAGTTCCAGGCATTTAGGAAGCAAACATTCCTGGAATTTAACAAAGAGTTCCGGTTTGAAGGGCTCATCAGGAGACCCTGACTTTATTTTGGTGAACAGGACCCGAAGGTCATCCATCTGAATGGGTGGGTGGGCAGAGAGAGATTGAGTCTCACTGCCACACAGAGCTCCCTTCCTTAGGCACATAGCCTCACTCTTTGATTGAAAGCTGTCATAGATGGCCACCACTTTATTGATGAAATTAGTGGCCAGAGTTTCACATTGGGCATTGGACGCAATATGCTGTCTGCTGTCTGAGGTGACTTCACCATATCATTTAACAATGCAAAAATTGTTTTGGAAGGATTATTACTGACATTGATTTAGTTAGCAAAATGTGCGGCACTGGCTTTCCGAATCTGTTTGTGGAAAGCTTTCCTGGCCTTTGTATATTCCAATTTGGCTGAGGGACTGTAAGCGCATCTCCATGTGCGCTCAAGTACTTTACAGTTTTTCCTAGCAATGGTAAGAGTCTCATCAAACCATGCATGCGACCGGGCTTTCTTCTGGTGGGTTCATTTAGCGAGGATGCACTTATCCAATGCCTGGTTGACCCATATTCCAGGGCAGTCGCTAGACCTCTCTATGATCTAGTCTCTGACCACTGCTCACAATTATCTCACTACAGGTCTTACTCAGCCTCTCTCGAATACAAGATTTACCAGCAGTATTTAAGATTTACACTTGCACACAGCGTACGACGCTGTATTATCATGCTCCGATTGAGGATCTTACCTTTGAACTCCTATACTAAACATTGGGATAAAACAATAGATAACACAGGATTATGTAAATTGTGTAGTGGTGGAGGGGAACAAGACCTAGTCCATATGTTATATACTTGTTTAAATAGGGAGGTAGTTGAAACGTGCCACCGTTTTTTAAACCCCATATGTCTAAGACAATATCTGCTGAGAATGACCTTATTGCTATAATACATTCTCCTCCAAGTGAATTTGTTTGTAATAATCTATATAAATAGTTTAAATCTTTTATACCATTGTTTTAGATACATTTGCATGAAATCTGTGTAAATATATAATTATATTATTGTATTACTGTGAATTTTAATTGTTGACCTCCGTTTAGGTCTAAATAAATTAAATAAATTAATGAATAAATAAATAAATAAGCAGACAATAGTGATAATAGTAAATTTAATCCCTCTGAAGTCCTATACCTTCCCTACTTTTGCACACCCTGGAGTGGGAATAGTGAATTTTACCTCCCTGAAGTACAACGCTTTCCCTGCTGGTGCACAGCCTGGAGTGAGAATCGTAAATGTTAGCCCTCCATTGCTTTCCCTACTGTTGCACAGACTGGAGTGGGACTAGTAAATTTAATGTCTTTGAAGTCCAACGGTTTCTCTACTGTTGCACAGACTGGATTGGGAATAGCAAATGTTACCCCTCCAAAGTCCAATTTTGTCCCTATTGCTGCATAGAGTGGAGTGGGGATGGTAAATATAATTTCTCTGAAGTCCAACGCTTTCCCTAGTGTTGCACAGGCTGGAGTGGGAATTATACATTTTAACCCTCTGCAGTCCAACGCTTCTCCTACTGTTGCACAGAGTGAAGTGGGAATAGTATATGTTACCCCTTCGAACTCCATCGCTATCCCTACTGTTGCACAGACTGGAGTGGGAATAGTAAATCTAACGTCTCTGAAGTCCAATGCTTTCCCAACTGTTGCACAGACTGGAGTGGGAATAATAATTGTTACCCCTCCGAAGTCCAATGATTTCCCTACTGTTGCACAGATTGGAGTGGAAGTAATAAATTTAGCTTCTCTGTAGTCCAGTGATCTCCCTACTGTTGCACAGACTTGAGTGGGAATAGTAAATTTTACCCCTCTGAAGTCCAACGCTTTCCCCACAGTTGCACAGACTGGAGTGGGAATAGTAAATGCTACCCCTCCAAAGTCTAACACATTCCCTACTGTTGCACAGCCTGGAATGGGAATAGTAAGTTTAACCCCTCTGAAGTCCAACCTTTTCCCCTCTGTTGCACAGACTGGAGTGAGAATAGTAGATGTATCCCCTCCAAAGTCCAATTCTTTCCCTATTGTTGCATAGAGTGGAGTGGGGATGGTAAATATAATTTCTCTGAAGTCCAACGCTTTCCCTAGTGTTGCACAGACTGGAGTGGGATTAATACATTTTAGCCCTCTGCAGTCCAACGCTTCTCCTACTGTTGCACAGAGTGAAGTGGGAATAGGATTTGTTACCCCTTCGAACTCCATCGCTATCCCTACTGTTGCACAGACTGGAGTGGGAATAGTAAATTTAACATCTCTGACGTCCAACGCTTTCCCAACTGTTGCACAGACTGGAGTGGGAATAGTAATTGTTACCCCTCTGAAGTCCAATGACTTCCCTACTGTTGCACAGATTGGAGTGGAAATAATAAATTTAGCTTCTCTGAAGTCCAGTTATTTCCCTACTGTTGCACAGACTTGAGTGGGATATAGTAAATGCTACCCTCCAGAGTCTAACATGTTCCCTACAGTTGCACAGCCTGGAGTGGGAATAGTACATTTAACTCCTCTGAAGTCCAACCTTTTCCCCACTGTTGCACAGACTGGAGTGAGAATAGTAGATGTATCCCCTCCAAGGTCCAACTCTTTCACTGCTGTTACAGAAACTGGAGTGGGAATAGTAAATTTTACCATCCCACCCGAAGTCCAAAGCTTTCGCTACTGTTGCACAGACTGGAGTGGGAATAGTAAATGTAACTTCTCTGAAGTTCAACACTTTCCCTACTATTGCACGGACTGGAGTTGAAATAGTAATTTTAACCCCTGTGAGTCCAATGTTTTCTCTAATGTTGCACAGACCATAGTGAGAATAGAACATTTTACCCCTCGAAGTCCAAGAATAGTAAATCTTAACCCTCCGAAGTTCAACACTTTCCTTACTGTTGCACTGACGGGAATGAGTATAGTAAATTGAATCCCTCCGAAGTCCAATGGTTTCACTACTGTTGAACACAGTGGAGGGGAATAATATATTTTACCCTTCCAAATTGCAAAGCTTTGCCTACTGTTGCAGAGACCAGAGTGGGAATAGTAAATCTTAACCCTCTGAAGTCCAATTCATTTCCTTCTGCTGCACAGACTGGATTGGGAATAGTAAATGGAATCCTTCCGAAGTCCAACACATTCTCTATTGTTGCACACACTGGTGTGGGAATAGTTAATTTTACCCGTCTGAAGTTGAACACTTTCCCTACTGTTGCACAGACTAGATTGGGAATAGTATATGTATAATTCCCAGACTTTAATACTTTTTTTTATTACTGTTTAAATATAACTCATAATATTACTTATTTGTTTAGTGTTACATTATTATATATATATATATATATATATATATATATATATATATATATATAATTCTTTTTTATAATATTTTTAGGAAATGTCTTTTTTGTTATTTATGTTTCAGAAATTGGTAATTTATTTTTGTTTTGTATTCAGTTTGGTAATATTTTCTTGTTTAATATATGTGTGTGTGTGTGTGTGTGTGTGTGTGTATATATGCTTATAGTAGTAAATTAAAAACAGAATTTAATATGTTGTGAAATATAATTTTTTAATACTAGTGTTCTGTTATATGTATATATTACCATACACACATATATTTTTTGTGTATGTTTATATAAGTACATATTTATATATAGAATTAAATATTACTTAAATATATGTAATTTACATTATATTGATGTTATATATAAAAATATTTAAGATTTACTATTGTAAAGTGTATATATATTTAGATATACATATATTATATATATTAAAAACAATATTTTGTTTGTTTTATAAATATATTAGTCTGAAACCCATTTTTTCATTATTTTTGTACTTACCATTATATAGTGTACAATAAAATCTGTTTGTAATCAATATTTTTGCCAAAATATTTCTGTATCATGATAATGTTGTGATAGATATTATGCCAGTGATCCGCTTTACATATTATGTAACAACAACAAGGTGATGGATGGAATGCTTGAATTAATCTCAGCCACTTGCAATCTCTTGGGCCGCATCCCAATCTATAATTGTTCGCCCACTATGCCACCTCAGGTTGGACCTAGCCATATGCAAATCAGCCTTAACCTTGCTCCTCATGGGAACAGTTCAACCCGAACTGCCAGGCCACGTCCTCCCTGAACCAGAATACAAGCAACGCAGGGCTAGTTTTTCCCTTTTTATGGGCTCATCAGCCAGGTTTAGCTTGTAATCTCAGCCTCTGGCAATAACTTGGGTCTCATCCCAATTTATCAATTTTGTGCCCACAATGACACCTTAGTTTGGATCCAGCCATATACTAATCATTCTCGACCCTGCTCCTCATGGGGAGAGCCCAACCCAAACTGTCAGGCTAGGTCCTCCCTTAACCGGGATGCATGCAACCCAGGACCGCTTTGCCCTTATTATGGGCTCATCAGCCAGGTGTAGCTTGACTCTAGTGGCACAATGAGCAAGGGACACATATCTGGGCATACCCGTCGCATTTAGGGCAGCAACTTCAACAACAACAAGGTGATAAATGGAATGCTTGAATTAATCTCAGCCACTGGCAATCACTTGGGCCGCATCCCAATCCATAGTTTTTCGGCCACCATGCCACCTCAGTTTGGACCCAGTCATATGCAAACCAGCCTTGACCCTGCTTGTCATGCGAACAGTCCAACCCTAAATAACAGGCCAGGTCCTCCCTGAACAGGAACACAGGCAGTCCAGGACCGGTTTACATATTATGGCATTTGAAAAATTGGTCTGCCACGGCTTGGTGTGGCTATACATCTCATGCTTTGTTGCTTTGTGGGCTGAGCAATTGCAGAAACTAAGGGGCACATGCATCAAAGGTTTTTGCGATCGCAAACGGTGCGAATCGCAAAAATCGGCCGTTTGCGATCGCAAATTGGCCTTTGGAGATGCATGAAAGTGTTTCCTATGCGCAATTTAAGAATTCGCAATTAATTGCGAATTCCTAAATTGCGATTGCATTTAAGGAATCGCAATTTGCGATTCCTTAAATGCAATGCTAGAAGCACTTTCAAATAGCGATTTCAGCTATTTGGGACCGCAAATTACAGACAAATCAAACTTGTCTGTAATTTGCAAAACCTTCGAAAAATGCTCTAAAATGCATTTTTTTAAGTTTTAGGTTACACACACACATGCCCTTGGGGCATGTGTGTGTGCAACATGGGTGCACATCACAATTTCAGGGGTGCAACAGGGTGTCATTTTGACACCCTGGCACCCTTGAATTGCATTCTCAATTTGCGATTCTCTAATTGCGAATCGCTAATTGAGAATGTCTTCCCATTCATTCCTATGGGCCTCTAGGCCCATAGGAATTAATGGGGAGGTATTCTTAATTACGACTCGCAATTAGCGAGTCGCAATTAAGGAATGTTTAGGAATCGCTATTTTTATAGCGATTCCTACATGCATAGGCTTTTGCGATTCCTTAATTGCGATTCCTTAATAATCGCAATTAAGGAATCGCAAAAGCCTACCTTGATGCATGTGCCCCTAACTTCTTTGGTGACTTTACCTACTGCGATAGCACAAAAAGTGTCTACTTATGGTGCTTCATATCCTGCGACATTGTGGAACTGAGGCATTAAGAAGTCAAACCTCAAAGTGGTTATTTATGCACTGGGGCAATTTTGGCTCGGGGTGTGCAAAATCTAGTTTCACATAATTAAGTGAAATCCTAGAAAACTTAGGCAAAATTATTTGAAATTATGCTTACACAAAATCTGTCATTTTGCACAATATTTTATTACAAAATATGCCTCACAACAGATTTTGGTGCAAGGATGCATTTAAACAAAGCCCTGCGAACAACAGCTATCCGTGTTTTGTTATTCACATGCGTTTGCAGATAATTTGTACCATGAATTGGGTGTTTCACTGTAGATGTTTACTGAGAATGGTGCATAACTATGTGAAGTGGCATAATGGTTTCTCACCTAACAAGCGGAAAAATAAGTCCTGAAATTATGCAACTTTGGCTGGCATAATTTGTATTTTGCCCAGGCCTAATTTTGACCAGGTAATAATACTTTTTTACACTGGTGTTAATAGTGGCTTGGACATGTGCTTTACATACCATGGCATAAAAACTAGGTAGGCCACTTTGTACTGTATTGCATTGTGTTGTAGCATTAATATACAGCTTTATTACCACTGATCAGGTCACAAAGCAGTTTGATTTGTGTAGGGTTCCTGGCACATTTTCAGAATGAGTCGTTTGCTATCATGTTGGGTGTAGTTTCTTATTTCGGAGGTGGTGGTTAGTGGGCGAAATATTCAAACACATGTTTCAAACTTGGTGAGGTGAACATCGCTACATATAAGAGTGACGTTTTTGGGGGCAAGTGTGAGAATAGATACACTTTCACATTCCAACTATTTTAGAAGCTGTTAGTTTCTTGAGATTGAGACCTCAGAGTGGCCAGTACATAGATAGGTGGGGTCCATCAGTGATTGTGTTATATTGAGTGCACCCAGGTTTGATAGAGACAGAACTGCCGGACACACTGTTTGGCACTCAAGTTATATCCTGTGTGCAGTCCACCCTGAAGTAAACAGAAGTACAACTACTGGATGCATTGTTAAGCAACTAGCATATAGGTAGTGATTTTGAGGGTGGGGTTGAAACCAATCACATCTCCATAATCAATGTAGCAGAAGGGGCAGCTGGGTGCTAAGTGCATTTACACCAAAGAAGGCATAATCACAGATCACCCTGTTAACCTAGATGGCAACATACACAAATCAGGGATACCGGGAAATGTAATAGGATGCAAAAACGATTAAATGAAAAATGAAGCAACAATGAAAGTTAATTTCATGTGTAGGAGATATAGAGCTCTTTAAAGGAATGGAGTGTGCCAACTGTTACACATATGCCCCTCATAAGCGATGTAAGAAAATGAATTGCAAACAAAAACCTGAGCAGAACAACACAATCTTTAAAGGCATAGATTTTATCTACACCTGCTAATCCAAAACAAACCATATTTTGCCCTGTGGTTTATGCCCTAAATTCGTTTATAGACTAATGAATTTGTAGACTAGCTTTAATATCTTGTGTTTTCCCATTCCCTGTATATCTAAGCTGCAGTCTGGAATGCTGAGAGTGAATGCTGATGTAATCAAATTATGATATGTGTGTGCCTGTGTGTGAGTATGTATGTAATTGAAGCCTGTAGATAGGTACAATTACTGTCTTCCTGATGGTGTACCTGAGGGCTAATTTGAAAATACAGAAGATACCCTACTCTAGCTGACTGGATCCTGTCTCATCCTTGAAGAACTTCTCACAAGACTTGAGACTAACGTCTTTGCATGTTTGCTTTGAACGTGTATGCAATGTGGATATTGGTTAGGGGTGGGGGTAGCTTGCATAATTCCATTTAGTGTCATTATACATAATTATTTAAGATTTCCACATGATTTCACTAGAATTAAGCGCTCTCTAGTCATGTTTTGTTGCATTTAGCACAATGTCGTAGTGCAAAGATGCCTCTGCCCATCCAAAATGAAAGCACAGAAGCAACTCAAACTGATAGAACCAGCGCCGGACTGTATAGACTGCACCTCAATCACCAGTCCTAACAGGTATAATGTCCTGTGCACAATTCTTCCAGCACCTGCAGCTGTTTGGTGCCACTGTCCAGCAGATCCAAACTTATGAAAAAATAGAAGATGCACCAGAAGGAAGTCCAATTCCAATATAAGTTTCAAAGTATCTCCTTTATTCTTTTTCTCCAAAATAGAAAACGTTAAAATCCAGCCAACTCTTTTTGTTCCATAGACACCTGGAACTTCATCAGGGTTTAATAACTATGTGGCTTGATACGCCATCAATATGATGTTACATAGAAGTTTCTCCGCATTAACTTATCAAATTGTATAGTGACATACGGTTATTTGCCGGGCAAGTTCGTCAACTCCCATGTTTGTTACTGTGAGAAGTATCCATGTTTCAATTGATCTGCGGTCTGGTTTTAGAAAAAGGAAGCAAAGATGCGTTTTGAGCTAAAAATTAGCACTAAATGCAACAGAGCACAAATACAGAGTGCGAGGAGCCACTTGCACTCGCTAAATGTCCTTTTGGGATAAGATCTTCTTCCAACTCACTGCTGGCATTTAGTGCTCTTTCTCAGTTCAAAATGCACCCTCACATCCAAAATGGAGTGCTAAATACAGCAGAAAATGAATAGTGAGTGGCCACTCGCAATTGCTATATGTGCTTTCGCAGTAAGATTATCCCTCCCAAATTTGCCTTACTTACACAAGCAGGAGTAATAATGCAATTCTCAGCATTTTCACATCAAAGATTAACAGACAGTGATCGAAATTATTCTGATTACTTCGGCATAATTGAAATTCTGCCCAGGCCTAATATTGGCCTGATAATGTTGATTAATTTCTTACAAAGTGGTATTGTAGAAATTGCATTGTGCCATTAGCCAGTGTAGTGTATTTATTTATTTAATGAGTTTTATATATCGCTGGCTAGACCCGGAGGTATCAGAGCGTTTTACATAAGGAAACAGCAAGTTGCAAGTTACAAATTTTCACATAAGTTACAGAGTGATTACATAGTCAAGACAGGAGTTACTAGCGAGCACAAAAGTCAAGCCCCAAAAAGACCAAGAGAGCTGGAAGTCCACAGGGAGGAGAGTGTAATGGATGTAGCTACTGTAGAAGGACTAACAGCCTGACTTAAGCTTTGGCGTGAGCCCTACCATCCGCCAGAGGAGTGGCGCTAATGATCTCCGCTGGCCAGGCAGTCTAATGCTAACCACATTTAGCCTCTGCCACAGCACTATGTTTCATCCAGCCGCTCATCAAGAGGGTGTTACAGCAAACAAATGATGGACGGAATGCTGACACTGCAAACATTCCCCCCAGTCAAAATATCTGGGTTAAATCCATCATTCTTCTGCCCACTACGCCACCCCAGTTTGGACCCAGCCATATGCAAATCAGTCTTGACCCATGGGAACAGTCCAGACCGAACTACCAGGCCAGGTCCTCCCTGGACCGGAAACAATCATCCTGGGACCAGTTTCAGGGTATGTCACCCTTCTTCAGCCAGGCTAGCTTGAATCCATTTGCACAGTGAGCAAGGGACCCACGTCTGGGCATACCCATCCCACTTAGGGCAAAAAGTGTTACAGTAAAAAATTATGGACGGAATGCTGACAATGCAAACATTCTCCCCAAGTCAAAAGATCTGGGTTAAATCCATTGTTCTTTTGCCCACTACGCCACCCCAGTTTGGACCCAGCCATATGCAAATCAGTCTTGACCCTGTGCCCCATGGGAACAGTCCAGACCGAACTGCCAGGCCAGGTCCTCCCTGGACCGGAAACAAGCATCCTGGGACCAGTTTCAGGGTATGTCACCCTTCTTCAGCCAGGTTAGCTTGAATCCAGTGGCACAGTGAGCAAGGGACCCACGTCTGGGCATACCCATCCCACTTAGGGCGAAAAGTGTTACAGCAAACAAATGATGGACGGAATGCTGACAATGCAAGCATTCTCCCCCAGTCAAAAGATCTGGGATAAATCCATCGTTCTTTTGTCCACTACGCCACCCCAGTTTGGACCCAGCCATATGCAAATCAGTCTTGACCCTGTGCCCCATGGGAACAGTCCAGACCGAACTGCCAGGCCAGGTCCTCCCTGGACCGGAAACAAGCATCCTGGGACCAGTTTCAGGGTATGTCACCCTTCTTCAGCCAGACTAGCTTAAATCCAGTGGCACAGTGAGCAAGGGACCCACGTCTGGGCATACCCATCCCACTTAGGGTGAAAAGTGTTACAGCAAACAAATGATGGACGGAATGCTGACAATGCAAACATTCTCCCCCAGTCAAAAGATCTGGGTTAAATTCATCGTTCTTTTGCCCACTACGCCACCCCAGTTTGGACCCAGCCATATGCAAATCAGTCTTGACCCAGTGCCCCATGGGAACAGTCCAGACCGAACTGCCAGGCCAGGTCCTCCCTGGACCGGAAACAAGCATCCTGGGACGGGTTTCAGGGTATGTCACCCTTCTTCAGCCAGGCTAGCTTGAATCCAGTGGCACAGTGAGCAAGGGACCCACGTCTGGGCATACCCATCCCACTTAGGGCGAAAAGTGTTACAGCAAACAAATGATGGACGGAATGCTGACAATCCAAGAATTCTCCCCCAGTCAAAAGATCTGGGTTAAATCCATCGTTCTTTTGCCCACTACGCCACTCCAGTTTGGACCCAGCCATATTCAAATCAGTCTTGACCCTGTGCCCCATGGGAACAGTCCAGACCGAACTGCCAGGCCAGGTCCTCCCTGGACCGGAAACAAGCATCCTGGGACCGGTTTCAGGGTATGTCATCCTTCTTCAGCCAGGCTAGCTTGAATCCAGTGGCAAAGTGAGCAAGGGACCCACGTCTGGGCATACCCATCCCACTTAGGGTGAAAAGTGTTACAGCAAACAAATGAAGGACGGAATGCTGACAATGCAAACATTCTCCCCCAGTCAAAAGATCTGGGGTAAATCCATCGTTCTTTTGCCCACTACGCCACCCCAGTTTGGATCCAGCCATATGCAAATCAGTCTTGACCCAGTGCCCCATGGGAACAGTCCAGACCGGACTGCCAGGCCAGGTCCTCCCTGGACCGGAAACAAGCATCCTGGGACCGGTTTCAGGGTATGTCACCCTTCTTCAGCCAGGCTAGCTTAAATCCAGTGGCACAGTGAGCAAGGGACCCATGTCTGGGCATACCCATCCCACTTAGGGCGAAAAGTGTTACAGCAAACAAATGATGGACGGAATGCTGACAATGCAAACATTCTCCCCCAGTCAAAAGATCTGGTTTAAATCCATCGTTCTTTTGCCCACTACGCCACCCCAGTTTGGACCCAGCCATATGCAAATCAGTCTTGTCCCTGTGCCCCATGGGAACAGTCCAGACCGAACTGCCAGGCCAGGTCCTCCCTGGACCGGAAACAAGCATCCTGGGACCGGTTTCAGGGTATGTCACCCTTCTTCAGCCAGGCTATCCTGGCTGATGAGGGCTGAAAGCCCGAAACCGGTCCTAGGATGCTTGTTTCCAGTCCAGGGAGGACCTGACCTGGCTTGGCAGTTCGGGCTGGACTGTTCCCATTGGGCGCAGGGTCAAGACTGATTTGCATATGGCTGGGTCCAAACTGGAATGGCAGGGTGAGCAAAAAAACGATGGATTTAGGCCCAGATCTCTGTACTGGGGTGAATGTATGACATTGTTCTGCATTCTGTCCATCAATTGTTCTTTTTGCATTTGTCACGCCGAGTGGGACAGGTATGCCCAGACGTGGGTCCCGTGCTCTCCATGCCACTGGAGTCAAGCTATCGTGGCTGATGAGGGCTGAAAGCCTGAAACCGGTCCTAGGATGCTTGTTTCCAGTCCAGGGAGGACCTGGCCTGGCAGTTCGCGCTGGACTGTTCCCATTGGGCGCAGGGTCAAGACTGATTTGCATATGGCTGGGTGCAAACTGGAATGGCATGGTGAGCAAAAAAACGATGGATTTAGGCCCAGATCTCTGTACTGGAGTGAATTTATGACATTGTTCTGCATTCTGTCCATCAATTGTTCTTTTTGCATTTAGCACCCCGAGTGGGACGGGTATGCCCAGACGTGGGTCCCGTGCTCTCCAAGTCACTGGAGTCAAGCTATCCTGGCTGATGAGGGCTGAAAGCCTGAAACCAGTCCTAGGATGCTTGTTTCCAGTCCAGGGAGGAGCTGGCCTGGCAGTTCGGGCTGGACTGTTCCCATTGGGCGCAGGGTCAAGACTGATTTGCATATGGCTGGGTCCAAACTGGATGGCATGGTGAGCAAAAAAACGATGGATTTAGGCCCAGATCTCTGTACTGGGGTGAATGTATAACATTGTTCTGCATTCTGTCCATCAATTGTTCTTTTTGCATTTGTCACCCCGAGTGGGACGGGTATGCCCAGACATGGGTTCTGTGCTCTCCATGCCATTGGAGTCAAGCTATCCTGGCTGATGTGGGCTGAAAGCCCGAAACCGGTCCTAGGATGCTTGTTTCCAGTCCAGGGAGGACGTGGCCTGGCAGTTCGGGCTGGACTGTTCCCATTGGGCGCAGGGTCAAGACTTATTTGCTTATGGCTTGGTCCAAACTGGAATGGCATGGTGAGCAAAAAAATGATGGATTTAGGCCCAGATCTCTGTATTGGGGTGAATGTATGACATTGTTCTGCATTCTGTCCATCAATTGTTCTTTTTGCATTTGTCACCCTGAGTGGGACAGGTATGCCCAGACGTGGGTCCCGTGCTCTCCATGCCACTGGAGTCAAGCTATCCTGGCTGATGAGGGCTGAAAGCCTGAAACCTGTCCTAGGATGCTTGTTTCCAGTCCAGGGAGGACCTGGCCTGGCAGTTCGGGCTGGACTGTTCCCATTGGGCTCAGGGTGAAGGCTGATTTGCATTTGGCTGGGTCCAAACTGGAATGGCATGGTGAGCAAAAAAACAATGGATTTAGGCCCAGATCTCTGTACTGGGGTGAATGTATGACATTGTTCTGCATTCTGTTCATCAATTGTTCTTTTTGCATTTAGCACCCCGAGTGGGACGGGTATGCCCAGACGTGGGTCCCGTGCTCTTCATGCCACTGGAGTCAAGCTATCCTGGCTGATGAGGACTGAAAGCCCAAAACCGGTCCTAGGATGCTTGTTTCCAGTCCAGGGAGGACCTGGTCTGGCAGTTCGGGCTGGACTGTTCCCATTGGGCGAAGGGTCAAGACTGATTTGCATATGGCTGGGTCCAAACTGGAATGGCATGGTGAGCAACAAAACGATGGATTTAGGCCCAGATCTCTGCACTGGGGTGAATGTATGACATTGTTCTGCATTCTGTCCATCAATTGTTCTTTTTGCATTTGTCAGCCCGAGTGGGACGGGTATGCCCAGACGTGGGTCCCGTGCTCTCCATGCCACTGGAGTCAAGCTATCCTGGCTGATGAGGGCTGAAAGCACGAAACCGGTCCTAGGATGCTTGTTTCCAGTCCAGGGAGGAGCTGGCCTGGCAGTTCGGGCTGGACAGTTCCCATTGGGCGCAGGGTCAAGACTGATTTGCATATGGCTGGGTCCATACTGGATGCCATGGTGAGCAAAAAAACGATGGATTTAGGCCCAGATCTCTGTACTGGGGTGAATGTATGACATTGTTCTGCATTCTGTCCATCAATTGTTCTTTTTGCATTTGTCACCCGAGTGGGACGGGTATGCCCAGACATGGGTTCTGTGCTCTCCATGCCACTGGAGTCAAGCTATCCTGGCTGATGAGGGCTGAAAGCCCTAAACTGGTCCTAGGATGCTTGTTTCCAGTCCAGGGAGGACCTGGCCTGGCAGTTCGGGCTGGACTGTTCCCATTGGGCGCAGGGTCAAGACTTATTTGCTTATGGCTTGGTCCAAACTGGAATGGCATGGTGAGCAAAAAAATGATGGATTTAGGCCCAGATCTCTGTATTGGGGTGAATGTATGACATTGTTCTGCATTCTGGCCATCAATTGGTTTTTTTGCATTTGTCAGCCCGAGCGAGACGGGTATGCCCAGACGTGGGTCCCGTGCTCTCCAAGCCACTGGAGTCAAGCTATCCTGGCTGTTGAGGGCTAAAAGCCCGAAACCGGTCCTAGGATGCTTGTTTCCAGTCCAGCGAGGACCTTGCCTGGCAGTTCGGGCTGGACTGTTCCCATTGGGCGCAGGGTCAAGACTGATTTGCATATGGCTGGGTCCAAACTGGAATGGCATGGTGAGCAAAAAAACGATGGATTTAGGCCCAGATCTCTGGACTGGGGGGAATGTATGATATTGTTCTGCATTCTGTCCATCAATTGTTCTTTATGCATTTGTCACCCCGAGTGGGACGGGTATGCCCAGACGTGGGTCCTGTGCTCTCCATGCCACTGGAGTCAAGCTATCCTGGCTGATGAGGACTGAAAGCCCGAAACCAGTCCTAGGATGCTTGTTTCCAGTCCAGGGAGGACCTGGCCTGGCAGTTTCGGCTGGACTGTTCCCATTGGGTGCAGGGTCAAGACTGATTTGCATATGGCTGGGTCCAAACTGGAATGGCATGGTGAGCAAAAACGATGGATTTAGGCCCAGATCTCTGTACTGGGGTGAATGTATGACATTGTTCTGCATTCTGTCCATGAATTGTTCTTTTTGCATTTGTCACCCCGAGTGGGACGGGTATGCCCAGACGTGGGTTCCGTGCTCTCCATGCCACTGGAGTCAAGCTATCCTGGCTGATGAGGGCTGAAAGCCCGAAACCGGTCCTAGAATGCTTGTTTCCAGTCCAGGGAGGACCTGGCCTGGCATTTCGGGCTGGACTGTTACCATTGGGCGCAGGGTCAAGACTGATTTGCATATGACTGGGTCCAAACTGGAATGGGATGGTGAGCAAAAAAACGATGGATTTAGGCATAGATCTCTGTACTGGGGTGAATGTATAACATTCTTCTGCATTCTGTCCATCAATTGTTCTTTTTGCATTTGTCACCCCGAGTGGGACGGGGTATGCCCAGACGTGGGTCCCGTGCTCTCCATGCCACTGGAGTCAAGCTATCCTGGCTGATGAGGGCTGAAAGCCCGACACCGGTCCTAGGATGCTTGTTTCCAGTCCAGGGAGGACCTGGCCTGGCAGTTCGGGCTGGACTGTTCCCATTGGGCGCAGGGTGAAGACTGATTTGCATATGGCTGGGTCCAAACTAGAATGGCATGGTGAGCAAAAAAACGATGGATTTAGGCCCAGATCTCTGTACTGGGGTGAATGTATGATATTGTTCTGCATTCTGTCCATCAATTGTTCTTTTTGCATTTGTCACCCCGAGTGGGACGGGTATGCCCAGACGTGGGTCCCGTGCTCTCAATGCCACTGGAGTCAAGCTATCCTGGCTGATGAGGACTGAAAGCCCGAAACCGGTCCTAGGATGCTTGTTTCCAGTCCAGGGAGGACCTGGCCTGGCAGTTCGGGCTGGACTGTTCCCATTGGGCGCAGGGTCAAGACTGATTTGCATATTGCTGGGTCCAAACTGGAATGGCATGGTGAGCAAAAAAACAATGGATTTAGGCCCAGATCTCTGTACTGGGGTGAATGTATGACATTGTTCTGCATTCTGTCCATCAATTGTTCTTTTTGCATTTGTCACCCCGAGTGGGACGGGTATGCCCAGACCTGGGTCCCGTGCTCTCCATGCCACTGGAGTCAAGCTATCCTGGCTGATGAGGGCTGAAAGCCCGAAACCGGTCCTAGGATGCTTGTTTCCAGTCCAGGGAGGACCTGGCCTGGCAGTTCAGGCTGGACTGTTCCCATTGGGTGCAGGGTCAAGACTGATTTGCATATGGCTGGGTCCAAACTGGAATGGCATGGTGAGCAAAAAAACGATGGATTTATGCCCAGATCTCAGTACTGGGGTGAATGTATAACATTGTTCTGCATTCTGTCCATCAATTGTTCTTTTTGCATTTGTCACCCCGAGTGGGACGGTTATGCCCAGACGTGGGTCCCGTGCTCTCCATGCCACTTGAGTCAAGCTATCCTGGCTGATGAGGGCTGAAAGCCCGAAACCGATCCTAGGATGCTTGTTTCCAGTCCAGGGAGGACCTGGCCTGGCAGTTCGGGCTGGACTGTTCCCATTGGGCGCAGGGTCAAGACTGATTTGCATATGGCTGGGTTCAAACTGGAATGGCATGGTGAGCAAAAACGATGGATTTAGGCCCAGATCTCTGTACTGGGGTGAATGTATGACATTGTTCTGCATTCTGTCCATCAATTGTTCTTTTTGCATTTGTCACCCCGAGTGGGACGGGTATGCCCAGACGTGGGTTCCGTGCTCTCCATGCCACTGGAGTCAAGCTATCCTGGCTGATGAGGGCTGAAAGCCCGAAACCGGTCCTAGGATGCTTGTTTCCAGTCCAGGGAGGACCTGGCCTGGCAGTTCGCGCTGGACTGTTCCCATTGGGCGCAGGGTCAAGACTGATTTGCATATTGCTGGGTCCAAACTGGAATGGCATGGTGAGCAAAAACAATGGATTTAGGCCCAGATCTCTGTACTGGGGTGAATGTATGACATTGTTCTGCATTCTGTCCATCAATTGTTCTTTTTGCATTTGTCACCCCGAGTGGGACGGGTATGCCCAGGACGTGGGTCCCGTGCTCTCCATGCCACTGGAGTCAAGCTATCCTGGCTGATGAGGGCTGAAAGCCCGAAACCGGTCCTAGGATGCTTGTTTCCAGTCCAGGGAGGACCTGGCCTGGCAGTTCGGGCTGGACTGTTCCCATTGGGTGCAGGGTCAAGACTGATTTGCATATGGCTGGGTCCAAACTGGAATGGCATGGTGAGCAAAAACTATGGATTTATGCCCAGATCTCTGTACTGGGGTGAATGTATAACATTGTTCTGCATTCTGTCCATCAATTGTTCTTTTTGCATTTGTCACCCCGAGTGGGACGGGTATGCCCAGACGTGGGTCCCGTGCTCTCCATGCCACTTGAGTCAAGCTATCCTGGCTGATGAGGGCTGAAAGCCCGAAACCGATCCTAGGATGCTTGTTTCCAGTCCAGGGAGGACCTGGCCTGGCAGTTCGGGCTGGACTGTTCCCATTGGGCGCAGGGTCAAGACTGATTTGCATATGGCTGGGTTCAAACTGGAATGGCATGGTGAGCAAAAAAACGATGGATTTAAGCCCAGATCTCTGTACTGGGGTGAATGTATGACATTGTTCTGCATTCTGTCCATCAATTGTTCTTTTGCATTTAGCAACCCGAGTGGGACGGGTATGCCCAGACGTGGGTCCCATGCTCTTCATGCCACTGGAGTCAAGCTATCCTGGCTGATGAGGACTGAAAGCCCAAAACCGGTCCTAGGATGCTTGTTTCCAGTCCAGGGAGGACCTGGTCTGGCAGTTCGGGCTGGACTGTTCCCATTGGGCGAAGGGTCAAGACTGATTTGCATATGGCTGGGTCCAAACTGGAATGGCATGGTGAGCAAAAAACGATGGATTTAGGCCCAGATCTCTGCACTGGGGTGAATGTATGACAATGTTCTGCATTCTGTCCATCAATTGTTCTTTTTGCATTTGTCACCCCGAGTGGGACGGGTATGCCCAGACGTGGGTCCCGTGCTCTCCATGCCACTGGAGTCAAGCTATCCTGGCTGATGAGGGCTGAAAGCCTGAAACCGGTCCTAGGATGCTTGTTTCCAGTCCAGGGAGGAGCTGGCCTGGCAGTTCGGGCTGGACAGTTCCCATTGGGCGCAGGGTCAAGACTGATTTGCATATGGCTGGGTCCAAACTGGATGCCATGGTGAGCAAAAAAACGATGGATTTAGGCCCAGATCTCTGTACTGGGGTGAATGTATGACATTGTTCTGCATTCTGTCCATCAATTGTTCTTTTTGCATTTGTCACCCCGAGTGGGACGGGTATGCCCAGACATGGGTTCTGTGCTCTCCATGCCACTGGAGTCAAGCTATCCTGGCTGATGAGGGCTGAAAGCCCAAAACTGGTCCTAGGATGCTTGTTTCCAGTCCAGGGAGGACCTGGCCTGGCAGTTCGGGCTGGACTGTTCCCATTGGGCGCAGGGTCAAGACTTATTTGCTTATGGCTTGGTCCAAACTGGAATGGCATGGTGAGCAAAAAAATGATGGATTTAGGCCCAGATCTCTGTATTGGGGTGAATGTATGACATTGTTCTGCATTCTGGCCATCAATTGTTTTTTGCATTTGTCACCCCGAGCGAGACGGGTATGCCCAGACGTGGGTCCCGTGCTCTCCAAGCCACTGGAGTCAAGCTATCCTGGCTGTTGAGGGCTAAAAGCCCGAAACCGGTCCTAGGATGCTTGTTTCCAGTCCAGCGAGGACCTTGCCTGGCAGTTCGGGCTGGACTGTTCCCATTGGGCGCAGGGTCAAGACTGATTTGCATATGGCTGGGTCCAAACTGGAATGGCATGGTGAGCAAAAAAACGATGGATTTAGGCCCAGATCTCTGGACTTGGGTGAATGTATGATATTGTTCTGCATTCTGTCCATCAATTGTTCTTTATGCATTTGTCACCCCGAGTGGGACGGGTATGCCCAGACGTGGGTCCTGTGCTCTCCATGCCACTGGAGTCAAGCTATCCTGGCTGATGAGGACTGAAAGCCCGAAACCAGTCCTAGGATGCTTGTTTCCAGTCCAGGGAGGACCTGGCCTGGCAGTTTCGGCTGGACTGTTCCCATTGGGTGCAGGGTCAAGACTGATTTGCATATGGCTGGGTCCAAACTGGAATGGCATGGTGAGCAAAAAACGATGGATTTAGGCCCAGATCTCTGTACTGGGGTGAATGTATGACATTGTTCTGCATTCTGTCCATGAATTGTTCTTTTTGCATTTGTCACCCCGAGTGGGACGGGTATGCCCAGACGTGGGTTCCGTGCTCTCCATGCCACTGGAGTCAAGCTATCCTGGCTGATGAGGGCTGAAAGCCCGAAACCGGTCCTAGGATGCTTGTTTCCAGTCCAGGGAGGACCTGGCCTGGCATTACGGGCTGGACTGTTCCCATTGGGCGCAGGGTCAAGACTGATTTGCATATGACTGGGTCAAAACTGGAATGGCATGGTGAGCAAAAAAACGATGGATTTAGGCATAGATCTCTGTACTGGGGTGAATGTATAACATTCTTCTGCATTCTGTCCATCAATTGTTCTTTTTGCATTTGTCACCCCGAGTGGGACGGGTATGCCCAGACGTGGGTCCCGTGCTCTCCATGCCACTGGAGTCAAGCTATCCTGGCTGATGAGGGCTGAAAGCCCGACACCGGTCCTAGGATGCTTGTTTCCAGTCCAGGGAGGACCTGGCCTGGCAGTTCGGGCTGGACTGTTCCCATTGGGCGCAGGGTGAAGACTGATTTGCATATGGCTGGGTCCAAACTAGAATGGCATGGTGAGCAAAAAAACGATGGATTTAGGCCCAGATCTCTGTACTGGGGTGAATGTATGATATTATTCTGCATTCTGTCCATCAATTGTTCTTTTTGCATTTGTCTCCCCGAGTGGGACGGGTATGCCCAGACGTGGGTCCCGTGCTCTCAATGCCACTGGAGTCAAGCTATCCTGGCTGATGAGGACTGAAAGCCCGAAACCGGTCCTAGGATGCTTGTTTCCAGTCCAGGGAGGACCTGGCCTGGCAGTTCGGGCTGGACTGTTCCCATTGGGCGCAGGGTCAAGACTGATTTGCATATTGCTGGGTCCAAACTGGAATGGCATGGTGAGCAAAAAAACAATGGATTTAGGCCCAGATCTCTGTACTGGGTGAATGTATGACATTGTTCTGCATTCTGTCCATCAATTGTTCTTTTTGCATTTGTCACCCCGAGTGGGACGGGTATGCCCAGACCTGGGTCCCGTGCTCTCCATGCCACTGGAGTCAAGCTATCCTGGCTGATGAGGGCTGAAAGCCCGAAACCGGTCCTAGGATGCTTGTTTCCAGTCCAGGGAGGACCTGGCCTGGCAGTTCGGGCTGGACTGTTCCCATTGGGCGCAGGGTCAAGACTGATTTGCATATGGCTGGGTTCAAACTGGAATGGCATGGTGAGCAAAAAACGATGGATTTAGGCCCAGATCTCTGTACTGGGGTGAATGTATGACATTGTTCTGCATTCTGTCCATCAATTGTTCTTTTTGCATTTGTCACCCCGAGTGGGACGGGTATGCCCAGACGTGGGTTCCGTGCTCTCCATGCCACTGGAGTCAAGCTATCCTGGCTGATGAGGGCTGAAAGCCCGAAACCGGTCCTAGGATGCTTGTTTCCAGTCCAGGGAGGACCTGGCCTGGCAGTTCGCGCTGGACTGTTCCCATTGGGCGCAGGGTCAAGACTGATTTGCATATTGCTGGGTCCAAACTGGAATGGCATGGTGAGCAAAAAAACAATGGATTTAGGCCCAGATCTCTGTACTGGGGTGAATGTATGACATTGTTCTGCATTCTGTCCATCAATTGTTCTTTTTGCATTTGTCACCCCGAGTGGGACGGGTATGCCCAGACGTGGGTCCCGTGCTCTCCATGCCACTGGAGTCAAGCTATCCTGGCTGATGAGGGCTGAAAGCCCGAAACCGGTCCTAGGATGCTTGTTTCCAGTCCAGGGAGGACCTGGCCTGGCAGTTCGGGCTGGACTGTTCCCATTGGGTGCAGGGTCAAGACTGATTTGCATATGGCTGGGTCCAAACTGGAATGGCATGGTGAGCAAAAAAACGATGGATTTATGCCCAGATCTCTGTACTGGGGTGAATGTATAACATTGTTCTGCATTCTGTCCATCAATTGTTCTTTTTGCATTTGTCACCCCGAGTGGGACGGGTATGCCCAGACGTGGGTCCCGTGCTCTCCATGCCACTTGAGTCAAGCTATCCTGGCTGATGAGGGCTGAAAGCCCGAAACCGATCCTAGGATGCTTGTTTCCAGTCCAGGGAGGACCTGGCCTGGCAGTTCGGGCTGGACTGTTCCCATTGGGCGCAGGGTCAAGACTGATTTGCATATGGCTGGGTTCAAACTGGAATGGCATGGTGAGCAAAAAACGATGGATTTAGGCCCAGATCTCTGTACTGGGGTGAATGTATGACATTGTTCTGCATTCTGTCCATCAATTGTTCTTTTTGCATTTGTCACCCCGAGTGGGACGGGTATGCCCAGACGTGGGTCCTGTGCTCTCAATGCCACTGGAGTCAAGCTATCCTGGCTGATGAGGACTGAAAGCCCGAAACCGGTCCTAGGATGCTTGTTTCCAGTCCAGGAGGACCTGGCCTGGCAGTTCGGGCTGGACTGTTCCCATTGGGCGCAGGGTCAAGACTAATTTGCATATTGCTGAGTCCAAACTGGAATGGCATGGTGTGCAAAAAACAATGGATTTAGGCCCAGATCTCTGTACTGGGGTGAATGTATGACATTGTTCTGCATTCTGTCCATCAATTGTTCTTTTTGAATTTGTCACCCCGAGTGGGACGGGTATGCCCAGACGTGGTTCCAGTGCTCTCCATGCCACTGGAGTCAAGCTATCCTGGCTGATGAGGGCTGAAAGCCCGAAACCAGTCCTAGGATGCTTGTTTCCAGTCCAGGGAGGACCTGGCCTGGCAGTTCGGGTTGGACTGTTCCCATTGGGCCCAGGGTCAAGACAGATTTGCATATGGCTGGGTTCAAACTGGAATGGCATGGTGAGCAAAAAAACAATGGACTTAGGCCCAGATCTCTGTACTGGGGTGAATGTATGACATTGTTCTGCATTCTGTCCATCAATTGTTCTTTTTACATTTGTCACCCCGAGTGGGACGGGTATGCCCAGACGTGGGCCCTGTGCTCTCCATGCCACTGGAGTCAAGCTATCCTGGCTGATGAGGGCTGAAAGCCCGAAACCGGTCCTAGGATGTTTGTTTCCAGTCCAGGGAGGACCTGGCCTGGCAGTTCGGGCTGGACTGTTCCCATTGGGCGCAGGGTCAAGACTTATTTGCATATGGCTGGGTCCAAACTGGAATGGCATGGTGAGCAAAAAACGATGGATTTAGGTCCAGATCTCTGTACTGGGGTGAATGTATGACATTGTTCTGCATTCTGTCCATCAATTGTTCTTTTGAATTTGTCACCCCGAGTGGGACGGGTATGTCCAGACGTGGTTCCAGTGCTCTCCATGCCACTGGAGTCAAGCTATCCTGGCTGATGAGGGCTGAAAGCCCGAAACCAGTCCTAGGATGCTTGTTTCCAGTCCAGGGAGGACCTGGCCTGGCAGTTCGGGCTGGACTGTTCCCATTGGGTGCAGGGTCAAGACTGATTTGCATATGGCTGGGTCCAAACTGGAATGGCATGGTGAGCAAAAAAACGATGGATTTATGCCCAGATCTCTGTACTGGGGTGAATGTATAACATTGTTCTGCATTCTGTCCATCAATTGTTCTTTTTGCATTTGTCACCCCGAGTGGGACGGGTATGCCCAGACGTGGGTCTCGTGCTCTCCATGCCACTGGAGTCAAGCTATCCTGGCTGATGAGGGCTGAAAGCCTGAAACCGATCCTAGGATGCTTGTTTCCAGTCCAGGGAGGACCTGGCCTGGCAGTTCGGGCTGGACTGTTCCCATTGGGGCCAGGGTCAAGACAGATTTGCATATGGCTGGGTTCAAACTGGAATGGCATGGTGAGCAAAAAAACAATGGATTTAGGCCCAGATCTCTGTACTGGGGTGAATGTATGACATTGTTCTGCATTCTGTCCATCAATTGTTCTTTTTACATTTGTCACCCCGAGTGGGACGGGTATGCCCAGATGTGGGCCCTGTGCTCTCCATGCCACTGGAGTCAAGCTATCCTGGCTGATGAGGGCTGAAAGCCCGAAACCGGTCCTAGGATGTTTGTTTCCAGTCCAGGGAGGACCTGGCCTGGCAGTTCGGGCTGGACTGTTCCCATTGGACGCAGGGTCAAGACTTATTTGCATATGGCTGGGTCCAAACTGGAATGGCATGGTGAGCAAAAAACGATGGATTTAGGTCCAGATCTCTGTACTGGGGTGAATGTATAACATTGTTCTGCATTCTGTCCATCAATTGTTCTTTTTGCATTTATTACCCCGAGTGGGACGGGTATGCCCAGACGTGGGTCCTGTGCTCTCCATGCCACTGGAGTCAAGGTATCCAGGCTGATGAGGACTGAAAGCCCGAAACCGATCCTAGGATGCTTGTTTCCAGTCCAGGGAGGACCTGGCCTGGCAGTTCGGGCTGGACTGTACCCATTGGGCGCAGGGTCAAGACTGATTTGCATATGGCTGGGTTCAAACTGGAAAGGCATGGTGAGCAAAAAACGATGGATTTAGGTCCAGATCTCTGTACTGGGGTGAATGTATAACATTGTTCTGCATTCTGTCCATCAATTGATCTTTTTGCATTTATTACCCCGAGTGGGACGGGTATGCCCAGACGTGGGTCCTGTGCTCTCCATGCCACTGGAGTCAAGGTATCCTGGCTGATGAGGACTGAAAGCCTGAAACCGATCCTAGGATGCTTGTTTCCAGTCCAGGGAGGACCTGGCCTGGCAGTTCGGACTGGACTGTACCCATTGGGCGCAGGGTCAAGACTGATTTGCATATGGCTGGGTTCAAACTGGAAAGGCATGGTGAGCAAAAAAACGATGGATTTAGGCCCAGATCTCTGTACTGGGGTGAATGTATAAAATTCTTCTGCATTCTGTCCATCAATTGTTCTTTTTGCATTTGTCACCCCGAGTGGGACGGGTATGCCCAGACGTGGGTCCCGTGCTCTCCATGCCACTGGAGTCAAGCTATCCTGGCTGATGAGGGCTGAAAGCCCGAAACCGGTCCTAGGATGCTTGTTTCCAGTCCAGGGAGGACCTGGCCTGGCAGTTCGGGCTGGACTGTTCCCATTGGGTGCAGGGTCAAGACTGATTTGCATATGGCTGGGTCCAAACTGGAATGGCATGGTGAGCAAAAAAACTATGGATTTATGCCCAGATCTCTGTACTGGGGTGAATGTATAACATTGTTCTGCATTCTGTCCATCAATTGTTCTTTTTGCATTTGTCACCCCGAGTGGGACGGGTATGCCCAGACGTGGGTCCCGTGCTCTCCATGCCACTTGAGTCAAGCTATCCTGGCTGATGAGGGCTGAAAGCCCGAAACCGATCCTAGGATGCTTGTTTCCAGTCCAGGGAGGACCTGGCCTGGCAGTTCGGGCTGGACTGTTCCCATTGGGCGCAGGGTCAAGACTGATTTGCATATGGCTGGGTTCAAACTGGAATGGCATGGTGAGCAAAAAAACGATGGATTTAAGCCCAGATCTCTGTACTGGGGTGAATGTATGACATTGTTCTGCATTCTGTCCATCAATTGTTCTTTTTGCATTTAGCAACCCGAGTGGGACGGGTATGCCCAGACGTGGGTCCCATGCTCTTCATGCCACTGGAGTCAAGCTATCCTGGCTGATGAGGACTGAAAGCCCAAAACCGGTCCTAGGATGCTTGTTTCCAGTCCAGGGAGGACCTGGTCTGGCAGTTCGGGCTGGACTGTTCCCATTGGGCGAAGGGTCAAGACTGATTTGCATATGGCTGGGTCCAAACTGGAATGGCATGGTGAGCAAAAAAACGATGGATTTAGGCCCAGATCTCTGCACTGGGGTGAATGTATGACAATGTTCTGCATTCTGTCCATCAATTGTTCTTTTTGCATTTGTCACCCCGAGTGGGACGGGTATGCCCAGACGTGGGTCCCGTGCTCTCCATGCCACTGGAGTCAAGCTATCCTGGCTGATGAGGGCTGAAAGCCTGAAACCGGTCCTAGGATGCTTGTTTCCAGTCCAGGGAGGAGCTGGCCTGGCAGTTCGGGCTGGACAGTTCCCATTGGGCGCAGGGTCAAGACTGATTTGCATATGGCTGGGTCCAAACTGGATGCCATGGTGAGCAAAAAACGATGGATTTAGGCCCAGATCTCTGTACTGGGGTGAATGTATGACATTGTTCTGCATTCTGTCCATCAATTGTTCTTTTTGCATTTGTCACCCCGAGTGGGACGGGTATGCCCAGACATGGGTTCTGTGCTCTCCATGCCACTGGAGTCAAGCTATCCTGGCTGATGAGGGCTGAAAGCCCAAAACTGGTCCTAGGATGCTTGTTTCCAGTCCAGGGAGGACCTGGCCTGGCAGTTCGGGCTGGACTGTTCCCATTGGGCGCAGGGTCAAGACTTATTTGCTTATGGCTTGGTCCAAACTGGAATGGCATGGTGAGCAAAAAAATGATGGATTTAGGCCCAGATCTCTGTATTGGGGTGAATGTATGACATTGTTCTGCATTCTGGCCATCAATTGTTTTTTTTGCATTTGTCACCCCGAGCGAGACGGGTATGCCCAGACGTGGGTCCCGTGCTCTCCAAGCCACTGGAGTCAAGCTATCCTGGCTGTTGAGGGCTAAAAGCCCGAAACCGGTCCTAGGATGCTTGTTTCCAGTCCAGCGAGGACCTTGCCTGGCAGTTCGGGCTGGACTGTTCCCATTGGGCGCAGGGTCAAGACTGATTTGCATAAGGCTGGGTCCAAACTGGAATGGCATGGTGAGCAAAAAAACGATGGATTTAGGCCCAGATCTCTGGACTTGGGTGAATGTATGATATTGTTCTGCATTCTGTCCATCAATTGTTCTTTATGCATTTGTCACCCCGAGTGGGACGGGTATGCCCAGACGTGGGTCCTGTGCTCTCCATGCCACTGGAGTCAAGCTATCCTGGCTGATGAGGACTGAAAGCCCGAAACCAGTCCTAGGATGCTTGTTTCCAGTCCAGGGAGGACCTGGCCTGGCAGTTTCGGCTGGACTGTTCCCATTGGGTGCAGGGTCAAGACTGATTTGCATATGGCTGGGTCCAAACTGGAATGGCATGGTGAGCAAAAAACGATGGATTTAGGCCCAGATCTCTGTACTGGGGTGAATGTATGACATTGTTCTGCATTCTGTCCATGAATTGTTCTTTTTGCATTTGTCACCCCGAGTGGGACGGGTATGCCCAGACGTGGGTTCCGTGCTCTCCATGCCACTGGAGTCAAGCTATCCTGGCTGATGAGGGCTGAAAGCCCGAAACCGGTCCTAGGATGCTTGTTTCCAGTCCAGGGAGGACCTGGCCTGGCATTACGGGCTGGACTGTTCCCATTGGGCGCAGGGTCAAGACTGATTTGCATATGACTGGGTCAAAACTGGAATGGCATGGTGAGCAAAAAACGATGGATTTAGGCATAGATCTCTGTACTGGGGTGAATGTATAACATTCTTCTGCATTCTGTCCATCAATTGTTCTTTTTGCATTTGTCACCCCGAGTGGGACGGGTATGCCCAGACGTGGGTCCCGTGCTCTCCATGCCACTGGAGTCAAGCTATCCTGGCTGATGAGGGCTGAAAGCCCGACACCGGTCCTAGGATGCTTGTTTCCAGTCCAGGGAGGACCTGGCCTGGCAGTTCGGGCTGGACTGTTCCCATTGGGCGCAGGGTGAAGACTGATTTGCATATGGCTGGGTCCAAACTAGAATGGCATGGTGAGCAAAAAACGATGGATTTAGGCCCAGATCTCTGTACTGGGGTGAATGTATGATATTATTCTGCATTCTGTCCATCAATTGTTCTTTTTGCATTTGTCTCCCCGAGTGGGACGGGTATGCCCAGACGTGGGTCCCGTGCTCTCAATGCCACTGGAGTCAAGCTATCCTGGCTGATGAGGACTGAAAGCCCGAAACCGGTCCTAGGATGCTTGTTTCCAGTCCAGGGAGGACCTGGCCTGGCAGTTCGGGCTGGACTGTTCCCATTGGGCGCAGGGTCAAGACTGATTTGCATATTGCTGGGTCCAAACTGGAATGGCATGGTGAGCAAAAAAACAATGGATTTAGGCCCAGATCTCTGTACTGGGTGAATGTATGACATTGTTCTGCATTCTGTCCATCAATTGTTCTTTTTGCATTTGTCACCCCGAGTGGGACGGGTATGCCCAGACCTGGGTCCCGTGCTCTCCATGCCACTGGAGTCAAGCTATCCTGGCTGATGAGGGCTGAAAGCCCGAAACCGGTCCTAGGATGCTTGTTTCCAGTCCAGGGAGGACCTGGCCTGGCAGTTCGGGCTGGACTGTTCCCATTGGGCGCAGGGTCAAGACTGATTTGCATATGGCTGGGTTCAAACTGGAATGGCATGGTGAGCAAAAAAACGATGGATTTAGGCCCAGATCTCTGTACTGGGGTGAATGTATGACATTGTTCTGCATTCTGTCCATCAATTGTTCTTTTTGCATTTGTCACCCCGAGTGGGACGGGTATGCCCAGACGTGGGTTCCGTGCTCTCCATGCCACTGGAGTCAAGCTATCCTGGCTGATGAGGGCTGAAAGCCCGAAACCGGTCCTAGGATGCTTGTTTCCAGTCCAGGGAGGACCTGGCCTGGCAGTTCGCGCTGGACTGTTCCCATTGGGCGCAGGGTCAAGACTGATTTGCATATTGCTGGGTCCAAACTGGAATGGCATGGTGAGCAAAAAACAATGGATTTAGGCCCAGATCTCTGTACTGGGGTGAATGTATGACATTGTTCTGCATTCTGTCCATCAATTGTTCTTTTTGCATTTGTCACCCCGAGTGGGACGGGTATGCCCAGACGTGGGTCCCGTGCTCTCCATGCCACTGGAGTCAAGCTATCCTGGCTGATGAGGGCTGAAAGCCCGAAACCGGTCCTAGGATGCTTGTTTCCAGTCCAGGGAGGACCTGGCCTGGCAGTTCGGGCTGGACTGTTCCCATTGGGTGCAGGGTCAAGACTGATTTGCATATGGCTGGGTCCAAACTGGAATGGCATGGTGAGCAAAAAAACGATGGATTTATGCCCAGATCTCTGTACTGGGGTGAATGTATAACATTGTTCTGCATTCTGTCCATCAATTGTTCTTTTTGCATTTGTCACCCCGAGTGGGACGGGTATGCCCAGACGTGGGTCCCGTGCTCTCCATGCCACTTGAGTCAAGCTATCCTGGCTGATGAGGGCTGAAAGCCCGAAACCGATCCTAGGATGCTTGTTTCCAGTCCAGGGAGGACCTGGCCTGGCAGTTCGGGCTGGACTGTTCCCATTGGGCGCAGGGTCAAGACTGATTTGCATATGGCTGGGTTCAAACTGGAATGGCATGGTGAGCAAAAAACGATGGATTTAGGCCCAGATCTCTGTACTGGGGTGAATGTATGACATTGTTCTGCATTCTGTCCATCAATTGTTCTTTTTGCATTTGTCACCCCGAGTGGGACGGGTATGCCCAGACGTGGGTCCTGTGCTCTCAATGCCACTGGAGTCAAGCTATCCTGGCTGATGAGGACTGAAAGCCCGAAACCGGTCCTAGGATGCTTGTTTCCAGTCCAGGGAGGACCTGGCCTGGCAGTTCGGGCTGGACTGTTCCCATTGGGCGCAGGGTCAAGACTAATTTGCATATTGCTGAGTCCAAACTGGAATGGCATGGTGTGCAAAAAAACAATGGATTTAGGCCCAGATCTCTGTACTGGGGTGAATGTATGACATTGTTCTGCATTCTGTCCATCAATTGTTCTTTTTGAATTTGTCACCCCGAGTGGGACGGGTATGCCCAGACGTGGTTCCAGTGCTCTCCATGCCACTGGAGTCAAGCTATCCTGGCTGATGAGGGCTGAAAGCCCGAAACCAGTCCTAGGATGCTTGTTTCCAGTCCAGGGAGGACCTGGCCTGGCAGTTCGGGTTGGACTGTTCCCATTGGGCCCAGGGTCAAGACAGATTTGCATATGGCTGGGTTCAAACTGGAATGGCATGGTGAGCAAAAAAACAATGGATTTAGGCCCAGATCTCTGTACTGGGGTGAATGTATGACATTGTTCTGCATTCTGTCCATCAATTGTTCTTTTTACATTTGTCACCCCGAGTGGGACGGGTATGCCCAGACGTGGGCCCTGTGCTCTCCATGCCACTGGAGTCAAGCTATCCTGGCTGATGAGGGCTGAAAGCCCGAAACCGGTCCTAGGATGTTTGTTTCCAGTCCAGGGAGGACCTGGCCTGGCAGTTCGGGCTGGACTGTTCCCATTGGGCGCAGGGTCAAGACTTATTTGCATATGGCTGGGTCCAAACTGGAATGGCATGGTGAGCAAAAAAACGATGGATTTAGGTCCAGATCTCTGTACTGGGGTGAATGTATGACATTGTTCTGCATTCTGTCCATCAATTGTTCTTTTTGAATTTGTCACCCGAGTGGGACGGGTATGTCCAGACGTGGTTCCAGTGCTCTCCATGCCACTGGAGTCAAGCTATCCTGGCTGATGAGGGCTGAAAGCCCGAAACCAGTCCTAGGATGCTTGTTTCCAGTCCAGGGAGGACCTGGCCTGGCAGTTCGGGCTGGACTGTTCCCATTGGGTGCAGGGTCAAGACTGATTTGCATATGGCTGGGTCCAAACTGGAATGGCATGGTGAGCAAAAAACGATGGATTTATGCCCAGATCTCTGTACTGGGGTGAATGTATAACATTGTTCTGCATTCTGTCCATCAATTGTTCTTTTTGCATTTGTCACCCCGAGTGGGACGGGTATGCCCAGACGTGGGTCTCGTGCTCTCCATGCCACTGGAGTCAAGCTATCCTGGCTGATGAGGGCTGAAAGCCTGAAACCGATCCTAGGATGCTTGTTTCCAGTCCAGGGAGGACCTGGCCTGGCAGTTCGGGCTGGACTGTTCCCATTGGGCCCAGGGTCAAGACAGATTTGCATATGGCTGGGTTCAAACTGGAATGGCATGGTGAGCAAAAAAACAATGGATTTAGGCCCAGATCTCTGTACTGGGGTGAATGTATGACATTGTTCTGCATTCTGTCCATCAATTGTTCTTTTTACATTTGTCACCCCGAGTGGGACGGGTATGCCCAGATGTGGGCCCTGTGCTCTCCATGCCACTGGAGTCAAGCTATCCTGGCTGATGAGGGCTGAAAGCCCGAAACCGGTCCTAGGATGTTTGTTTCCAGTCCAGGGAGGACCTGGCCTGGCAGTTCGGGCTGGACTGTTCCCATTGGACGCAGGGTCAAGACTTATTTGCATATGGCTGGGTCCAAACTGGAATGGCATGGTGAGCAAAAAAACGATGGATTTAGGTCCAGATCTCTGTACTGGGGTGAATGTATAACATTGTTCTGCATTCTGTCCATCAATTGTTCTTTTTGCATTTATTACCCCGAGTGGGACGGGTATGCCCAGACGTGGGTCCTGTGCTCTCCATGCCACTGGAGTCAAGGTATCCAGGCTGATGAGGACTGAAAGCCCGAAACCGATCCTAGGATGCTTGTTTCCAGTCCAGGGAGGACCTGGCCTGGCAGTTCGGGCTGGACTGTACCCATTGGGCGCAGGGTCAAGACTGATTTGCATATGGCTGGGTTCAAACTGGAAAGGCATGGTGAGCAAAAAACGATGGATTTAGGTCCAGATCTCTGTACTGGGGTGAATGTATAACATTGTTCTGCATTCTGTCCATCAATTGATCTTTTTGCATTTATTACCCGAGTGGGACGGGTATGCCCAGACGTGGGTCCTGTGCTCTCCATGCCACTGGAGTCAAGGTATCCTGGCTGATGAGGACTGAAAGCCTGAAACCGATCCTAGGATGCTTGTTTCCAGTCCAGGGAGGACCTGGCCTGGCAGTTCGGACTGGACTGTACCCATTGGGCGCAGGGTCAAGACTGATTTGCATATGGCTGGGTTCAAACTGGAAAGGCATGGTGAGCAAAAAAACGATGGATTTAGGCCCAGATCTCTGTACTGGGGTGAATGTATAAAATTCTTCTGCATTCTGTCCATCAATTGTTCTTTTTGCATTTGTCACCCCGAGTGGGACGGGTATGCCCAGACGTGGGTCCCGTGCTCTCCATGCCACTGATGTCAAGCTATCCTGTCTGTTGAGGGCTGAAAGCCCGAAACTGGTCCTAGGATGCTTGTTTCCAGTCCAGAGAGGACCTGGCCTGGCAGTTCGGGCTGGACTGTTCCCATTGGGCACAGGGTCAAGACTGATTTGCATATGGCTGGGTCCAAACTGGAATGGCATGGTGAGCAAAAAAACGATGGATTTAGGCCCAGATCTCTGTACTGGGGTGAATGTATGACATTGTTCTGCATTCTGTCCATCAATTGTTCTTTTTGCATTTGTCACCCCGAGTGAGACGGGTATGCCCAGACGTGGGTCCCGTGCTCTCCATGCCATTGGAGTCAAGCTATCCTGGCTGATGAGGGCTGAAAGCCCGAAACCGGTCCTAGGATGCTTGTTTCCAGTCCAGGGAGGACCTGGCCTGGCAGTTCGGGCTGGACTGTTCCCATTGGGCGCAGGGTCAAGACTGATTTGCATATGGCTGGGTTCAAACTGGAATGGCATGGTGAGCAAAAAACGATGGATTTAGGCCCAGATCTCTGTACTGGGGTGAATGTATGACATTGTTCTGCATTCTGTCCATCAATTGTTCTTTTTGCATTTGTCACCCCGAGTGGGACGGGTATGCCCAGACGTGGGTCCCATGCTCTCCATGCCACTGGAGTCAAGCTATCCTGGCTGATGAAGGCTGAAAGCCCGAAACCGGTCCTAGGATGCCTGTTTCCAGTCCAGGGAGGACCTGGCCTGGCAGTTCGGGCTGGACTGTTCCCATTGGGCGAAGGGTCAAGACTGATTTGCATATGTCTGGGTCCAAACTGGAATGGCATGGTGAGCAAAAAAACGATGGATTTAGGCCCAGATCTCTGTACTGGGGTGAATGTATGACATTGTTCTGCATTCTGTCCATCAATTGTTCTTTTTGCATTTGTCACCACGAGTGGGACAGGTATGCCCAGACGTGAGTCCCGTGCTCTCCTTGCCACTGGAGTCAAGCTATCCTGGCTGATGAGGGCTGAAAGCCCGAAACCGGTCCTAGGATGCTTGTTTCCAGTCCAGGGAGGACCTGGCCTGGCAGTTCGGGCTGGACTGTTCCCATTGGGCGCAGGGTCAAGACTGATTAGCATATGGCTGTGTCCAAACTGGAATGGCATGGTGAGCAAAAAAACGATGGATTTAGGCCCAGATCTCTGTACTGGGGTGAATGTATAACATTGTTCTGCATTCTGTCCATCAATTGTTCTTTTTGCATTTGTCACCCCGAGTGGGACGGGTATGCCCAGACGTGGGTCCCGTGCTCTCCATGCCACTGGAGTCAAGCTATCCTGGCTGATGAGGGCTGAAAGCCCAAAGCCGGTCCTAGGATGCTTGTTTCCAGTCTGGAGAGGACATGGCCTGGCAGTTCGGGCTGGACTGTTCCCATTGGGTGCAGGGTCAAAACTGATTTTCATATGGCTGGGTCCAAACTGGAATGGCATGATGAGCAAAAAAACGATGGATTTATGCCCAGATCTTTGTACTGGGGTGAATGTGTGACATTGCTCTGCATTCTGTCCATCAATTGTTCTTTTTGCATTTGTCACCCCGAGTGGGACGGGTATGCCCAGACGTGGGTCCCGTACTCTCCATGCCACTGGAGTCAAGCTATCCTGGCTGATGAGGGCTGAAAGCCCGAAACCGGTCCTAGGATGCTTGTTTCCAGTCCAGGGAGGACCTGGCCTGGCACTTCGGGCTGGACTGTTCCCATTGGGCGCAGGGTCAAGACTGATTTGCATATGACTGGGTCCAAACTGGAATGGCATGGTGAGCAAAAAACGATGGATTTAGGCCCAGATCTCTGTACTGGGGTGAATGTATAAAATTCTTCTGCATTCTGTCCATCAATTGTTCTTTTGCATTTGTCACCCCGAGTGGGACGGGTATGCCCAGACGTGGGTCCCGTGCTCTCCATGCCACTGATGTCAAGCTATCCTGTCTGTTGAGGGCTGAAAGCCCGAAACTGGTCCTAGGATGCTTGTTTCCAGTCCAGAGAGGACCTGGCCTGGCAGTTCGGGCTGGACTGTTCCCATTGGGCGCAGGGTCAAGACTGATTTGCATATGGCTGGGTCCAAACTGGAATGGCATGGTGAGCAAAAAACGATGGATTTAGGCCCAGATCTCTGTACTGGGGTGAATGTATGACATTGTTCTGCATTCTGTCCATTAATTGTTCTTTTTGCATTTGTCACCCCGAGTGGGACGGGTATGCCCAGACGTGGGTCCCGTGCTCTCCATGCCATTGGAGTCAAGCTATCCTGGCTGATGAGGGCTGAAAGCCCGAAACCGGTCCTAGGATGCTTGTTTCCAGTCCAGGGAGGACCTGGCCTGGCAGTTCGGGCTGGACTGTTCCCATTGGGCGCAGGGTCAAGACTGATTTGCATATGGCTGGGTTCAAACTGGAATGGCATGGTGAGCAAAAAAACGATGGATTTAGGCCCAGATCTCTGTACTGGGGTGAATGTATGACATTGTTCTGCATTCTGTCCATCAATTGTTCTTTTTGCATTTGTCACCCCGAGTGGGACGGGTATGCCCAGACGTGGGTCCCATGCTCTCCATGCCACTGGAGTCAAGCTATCCTGGCTGATGAAGGCTGAAAGCCCGAAACCGGTCCTAGGATGCCTGTTTCCAGTCCAGGGAGGACCTGGCCTGGCAGTTCGGGCTGGACTGTTCCCATTGGGCGAAGGGTCAAGACTGATTTGCATATGTCTGGGTCCAAACTGGAATGGCATGGTGAGCAAAAAACGATGGATTTAGGCCCAGATCTCTGTACTGGGGTGAATGTATGACATTGTTCTGCATTATGTCCATCAATTGTTCTTTTTGCATTTGTCACCACGAGTGGGACAGGTATGCCCAGACGTGAGTCCCGTGCTCTCCTTGCCACTGGAGTCAAGCTATCCTGGCTGATGAGGGCTGAAAGCCCGAAACCGGTCCTAGGATGCTTGTTTCCAGTCCAGGGAGGACCTGGCCTGGCAGTTCGGGCTGGACTGTTCCCATTGGGCGCAGGGTCAAGACTGATTAGCATATGGCTGTGTCCAAACTGGAATAGCATGGTGAGCAAAAAAACGATGGATTTAGGCCCAGATCTCTGTACTGGGGTGAATGTATAAAATTCTTCTGCATTCTGTCCATCAATTGTTCTTTTTGCATTTGTCACCCCGAGTGGGACGGGTATGCCCAGACGTGGGTCCCGTGCTCTCCATGCCACTGATGTCAAGCTATCCTGTCTGTTGAGGGCTGAAAGCCCGAAACTGGTCCTAGGATGCTTGTTTCCAGTCCATAGAGGACCTGGCCTGGCAGTTCGGGCTGGACTGTTCCCATTGGGCGCAGGGTCAAGACTGATTTGCATATGGCTGGGTCCAAACTGGAATGGCATGGTGAGCAAAAAAACGATGGATTTAGGCCCAGATCTCTGTACTGGGGTGAATGTATAACATTGTTCTGCATTCTGTCCATCAATTGTTCTTTTTGCATTTGTCACCCCGAGTGGGACGGGTATGCCCAGACGTGGGTCCCGTGCTCTCCATGCCACTGATGTCAAGCTATCCTGTCTGTTGAGGGCTGAAAGCCCGAAACTGGTCCTAGGATGCTTGTTTCCAGTCCAGAGAGGACCTGGCCTGGCAGTTCGGGCTGGACTGTTCCCATTGGGTGCAGGGTCAAGACTGATTTGCATATGGCTGGGTCCAAACTGGAATGGCACGGTGAGCAAAAAAACGATGGATTTAGGCCCAGATCTCTGTACTGGGTGAATGTATGACATTGTTCTGCATTCTGTCCATCAATTGTTCTTTTTGCATTTGTCACCCCGAGTGGGACGGGTATGCCCAGACCTGGGTCCCGTGCTCTCCATGCCACTGGAGTCAAGCTATCCTGGCTGATGAGGACTGAAAGCCCGAAACCGGTCCTAGGATGCTTGTTTCCAGTCCAGGGAGGACCTGGCCTGGCAGTTCGGGCTGGACTGTTCCCATTGGGCGCAGGGTCAAGACTGATTTGCATATTGCTGGGTCCAAACTGGAATGGCATGGTGAGCAAAAAAACAATGGATTTAGGCCCAGATCTCTGTACTGGGTGAATGTATGACATTGTTCTGCATTCTGTCCATCAATTGTTCTTTTTGCATTTGTCACCCCGAGTGGGACGGGTATGCCCAGACCTGGGTCCCGTGCTCTCCATGCCACTGGAGTCAAGCTATCCTGGCTGATGAGGGCTGAAAGCCCGAAACCGGTCCTAGGATGCTTGTTTCCAGTCCAGGGAGGACCTGGCCTGGCAGTTCGGGCTGGACTGTTCCCATTGGGCGCAGGGTCAAGACTGATTTGCATATGGCTGGGTTCAAACTGGAATGGCATGGTGAGCAAAAAAGCGATGGATTTAGGCCCAGATCTCTGTACTGGGGTGAATGTATGACATTGTTCTGCATTCTGTCCATCAATTGTTCTTTTTGCATTTGTCACTCCGAGTGGGACGGGTATGCCCAGACGTGGGTCCCGTGCTCTCCATGCCACTGGAGTCAAGCTATCCTGGCTGATGAGGGCTGAAAGCCCGAAACCGGTCCTAGGATGCTTGTTTCCAGTCCAGGGAGGACCTGGCCTGGCAGTTCGCGCTGGACTGTTCCCATTGGGCGCAGGGTCAAGACTGATTTGCATATTGCTGGGTCCAAACTGGAATGGCATGGTGAGCAAAAAAACAATGGATTTAGGCCCAGATCTCTGTACTGGGGTGAATGTATAACATTGTTCTGCATTCTGTCCATCAATTGTTCTTTTTTGCATTTGTCACTCAGAGTGGGACGGGTATGCCCAGACGTGGGTCCCTTGCTCTCCATGCCACTGGAGTCAAGCTATCCTGGCTGATGAGGACTGAAAGCCCGAAACCGGTCCTAGGATGCTTGTTTCCAGTCCAGGGAGGACCTGGCCTGGCAGTTCGGGCTGGACTGTTCCCATTGGGCGCAGGGTCAAGACTGATTTCCATATTGCTGGGTCCAAACTGGAATGGCATGGTGAGCAAAAAAACAATGGATTTAGGCCCAGATCTCTGTACTGGGGTGAATGTATGACATTGTTCTGCATTCTGTCCATCAATTGTTCTTTTTGCATTTGTCACCCCGAGTGGGACGGGTATGCCCAGACGTGGGTCCCGTGTTCTCCATGCCACTGGAGTCAAGCTATCCTGGCTGATGAGGGCTGAAAGCCCGAAACTGGTCCTAGGATGCTTGTTTCCAGTCCAGGGAGGACCTGGCCTGGCAGTTCGGCCTGGACTGTTCCCATTGGGCGCAGGGTCAAGACTGATTTGCATATGGCTGGGTCCAAACTGGAATGGCATGGTGAGCAAAAAAACGATGGATTTAGGCCCAGATCTCTGTACTGGGGTGAATGTATGACATTGTTCTGCATTCTGTCCATCAATTGTTCTTTTTGCATTTGTCACCCCGAGTGGGACGGGTATGCCCAGACGTGGGTCCCGTGCTCTCCATGCCACTGGAGTCAAGCTAGCCTGGCTGAGGAGGGCTGAAAGCCCGAAACCGATCCTAGGATGATTGTTTCCAGTCCAGGGAGGACCTGGCCTGGCAGTTCGGGCTGGACTGTTCCCATTGGGTACAGGGTCAAGACTGATTTGCATATGGCTGGGTCCAAACTGGAATGGCATGGTGAGCAAAAAAACAATGGATTTAGGCCCAGATCTCTGTACTGGGGTGAATGTATAACATTGTTCTGCATTCTGTCCATCAATTGTTCTTTTTGCATTTGTCACCCCGAGTGGGACGGGTATGCCCAGACGTGGGTCCCGTGCTCTCCATGCCACTGGAGTCAAGCTATCCTGGCTGATGAAGGCTGAAAGCCCGAAACCGGTCCTAGGATGCTTGTTTCCAGTCCAGAGAGGACCTGGCCTGGCAGTTCGAGCTGGACTGTTCCCATTGGGCGCAGGGTGAAGACTGATTTGCATATGGCTGGGTCCAAACTGGAATGGCATGGTGAGCAAAAAAGCGATGGATTTATGCCCAGATCTCTGTACTGGGGTGAATGTATAACATTGTTCTGCATTCTGTCCTTCAATTGTTCTTTTTGCATTTGTCACCCTGAGTGGGACGGGTATGCCCAGACGTGGGTCCTTTGCTCTCCATGCCACTGGAGTCAAGGTATCCTGGCTGATGAAGGCTGAAAGCCCGAAACCGATCCTAGGATGCTTGTTTCCAGTCCAGGGAGGAACTGGCCTGGCAGTTCGGGCTGGACTGTTCCCATTGGGCGCAGGGTCAAGACTGATTTGCATATGGCTGGGTTCAAACTGGAAAGGCATTGTGAGCAAAAAAAACGATGGATTTAGGCCCAGATCTCTGTACTGGGGTGAATGTATGACATTGTTCTGCATTCTGTCCATCAATTGTTCTTTTTACATTTGTCACCCCGAGTGGGACGGGTATGCCCAGACGTGGGTCCTCTGCTCTCCATGCCACTGGAGTCAAGCTATCCTGGCTGATGAGGGCTGAAAGCCCGAAACCGGTCCTAGGATGCTTGTTTCCAGTCCAGGGAGGACCTGGCCTGGCAGTTCGGGCTGGACTGTTCCCATTGGGCGCAGGGTCAAGACTGATTTGCATATGGCTGGGTCCAAACTGGAATGGCATGGTGAGCAAAAAAACGATGGATTTAGGCCCAGATCTCTGTACTGGGGTGAATGTATGACATTGTTCTGCATTCTGTCCATCAATTGTTCTTTTTGCATTTGTCACCCCGAGTGGAACGGGTATGCCCAGACGTGGGTCCCGTGCTCTCCATGCCACTGGAGTCAAGCTAGCCTGGCTGATGAGGGCTGAAAGCCCGAAACCGATCCTAGGATGATTGTTTCCAGTCCAGGGAGGACCTGGCCTGGCAGTTTGGGCTGGACTGTTCCCATTGGGCACAGGGTCAAGACTGATTTGCATATGGCTGGGTCCAAACTGGAATGGCATGGTGAGCAAAAAAACAATGGATTTAGGCCCAGATCTCTGTACTGGGGTGAATGTATGACATTGTTCTGCATTCTGTCCATCAATTGTTCTTTTTGCATTCGTCACCCCGAGTGGGACGGGTATGCCCAGACATGGGTCCCGTGCTCTCCATGCCACTGGAGTCAAGCTATCCTGGCTGATGAGGGCTGAAAGCCCGAAACCGGTCCTAGGATGCTTGTTTCCAGTCCAGAGAGGACCTGGCCTGGTAGTTCGAGCTGGACTGTTCCCATTGGGCGAGCTGGACTGTTCCCATTGGGCGCAGGGTCAAGACTGATTTGCATATGGCTGGGTCCAAACTGGAAAGGCATGGTGAGCAAAAAAACGATGGATTTAGGCCCAGATCTCTGTACTGGGGTGAATGTATGACATTGTTCTGCATTCTGTCCATCAATTGTTCTTTTTACATTTGTCACCCCGAGTGGGACGGGTATGCCCAGACGTGGGTCCTCTGCTCTCCATGCCACTGGAGTCAAGCTATCCTGGCTGATGAGGGCTGAAAGCCCGAAACCGGTCCTAGGATGCTTGTTTCCAGTCCAGAGAGGACCTGGCCTGGTAGTTCGAGCTGGACTGTTCCCATTGGGCGAGCTGGACTGTTCCCATTGGGCGCAGGGTCAAGACTGATTTGCATATGGCTGGGTCCAAACTGGAAAGGCATGGTGAGCAAAAACGATGGATTTAGGCCCAGATCTCTGTACTGGGGTGAATGTATGACATTGTTCTGCATTCTGTCCATCAATTGTTCTTTTTACATTTGTCACCCCGAGTGGGACGGGTATGCCCAGACGTGGGTCCTCTGCTCTCCATGCCACTGGAGTCAAGCTATCCTGGCTGATGAGGGCTGAAAGCCCGAAACCGGTCCTAGGATGCTTGTTTCCAGTCCAGGGAGGACCTGGCCTGGCAGTTCGGGCTGGACTGTTCCCATTGGGCGCAGGGTCAAGACTGATTTGCATATGGCTGGGTCCAAACTGGAATGGCATGGTGAGCAAAAAACGATGGATTTAGGCCCAGATCTCTGTACTGGGGTGAATGTATGACATTGTTCTGCATTCTGTCCATCAATTGTTCTTTTTGCATTTGTCACCCCGAGTGGAACGGGTATGCCCAGACGTGAGTCCCGTGCTCTCCATGCCACTGGAGTCAAGCTATCCTGGCTGATGAGGGCTGAAAGCCCGAAACCGGTCCTAGGATGCTTGTTTCCAGTCCAGGGAGGACCTGGCCTGGCAGTTCGGGCTGGACTGTTCCCATTGGGCGCAGGGTCAAGACTGATTTGCATATGGCTGTATCCAAACTGGAATGGCATGGTGAGCAAAAAACGATGGATTTAGGCCCAGATCTCTGTACTGGGGTGAATGTATAACATTGTTCTGCATTCTGTGCATCAATTGTTCTTTTTGCATTTGTCACCCCGAGTGGGACGGGTATGCCGAGACGTGGGTCCCATGCTCTCCATGCCACTGGAGTCAAGCTATCCTGGCTGATGAGGGCTGAAAGCCCGAAACCGGTCCTAGGATGCCTGTTTCCAGTCCAGGGAGGACCTTGCCTGGCAGTTCGGGCTGGACTGTTCCCATTGGGCGCAGGGTCAAGACTGATTTGCATATGGCTGTGTCCAAACTGGAATGGCATGGTGAGTAAAAAAACGATGGATTTAGGCCCCGATCTCTGTACTGGGGTGAATGTATAACATTGTTCTGCATTCTGTCCATCAATTGTTCTTTTTACATTTGTCACCCCGAGTGGGACGGGTATGCCCAGATGTGGGTCCTCTGCTCTCCATGCCACTGGAGTCAAGCTATCCTGGCTGATGAGGGCTGAAAGCCCGAAACCGGTCCTAGGATGCTTGTTTCCAGTCCAGAGAGGACCTGGCCTGGTAGTTCGAGCTGGACTGTTCCCATTGGGCGAGCTGGACTGTTCCCATTGGGCGCAGGGTCAAGACTGATTTGCATATGGCTGGGTCCAAACTGGAAAGGCATGGTGAGCAAAAAAACGATGGATTTAGGCCCAGATCTCTGTACTGGGGTGAATGTATGACCTTGTTCTGCATTCTGTCCATCAATTGTTCTTTTTACATTTGTCACCCCGAGTGGGACGGGTATGCCCAGACGTGGGTCCTCTGCTCTCCATGCCACTGGAGTCAAGCTATCCTGGCTGATGAGGGCTGAAAGCCCGAAACCGGTCCTAGGATGCTTGTTTCCAGTCCAGGGAGGACCTGGCCTGGCAGTTCGGGCTGGACTGTTCCCATTGGGCGCAGGGTCAAGACTGATTTGCATATGGCTGGGTCCAAACTGGAATGGCATGGTGAGCAAAAAAACGATGGATTTAGGCCCAGATCTCTGTACTGGGGTGAATGTATGACATTGTTCTGCATTCTGTCCATCAATTGTTCTTTTTGCATTTGTCACCCCGAGTGGAACGGGTATGCCCAGACGTGAGTCCCGTGCTCTCCATGCCACTGGAGTCAAGCTATCCTGGCTGATGAGGGCTGAAAGCCCGAAACCGGTCCTAGGATGCTTGTTTCCAGTCCAGGGAGGGACCTGGCCTGGCAGTTCGGGCTGGACTGTTCCCATTGGGCGCAGGGTCAAGACTGATTTGCATATGGCTGTATCCAAACTGGAATGGCATGGTGAGCAAAAAACGATGGATTTAGGCCCAGATCTCTGTACTGGGGTGAATGTATAACATTGTTCTGCATTCTGTGCATCAATTGTTCTTTTTGCATTTGTCACCCCGAGTGGGACGGGTATGCCGAGACGTGGGTCCCATGCTCTCCATGCCACTGGAGTCAAGCTATCCTGGCTGATGAGGGCTGAAAGCCCGAAACCGGTCCTAGGATGCCTGTTTCCAGTCCAGGAGGACCTTGCCTGGCAGTTCGGGCTGGACTGTTCCCATTGGGCGCAGGGTCAAGACTGATTTGCATATGGCTGTGTCCAAACTGGAATGGCATGGTGAGTAAAAACGATGGATTTAGGCCCCGATCTCTGTACTGGGGTGAATGTATAACATTGTTCTGCATTCTGTCCATCAATTGTTCTTTTTGCATTTGTCACCCGAGTGGGACGGGTATGCCCAGACGTGGTTCCCGTGCTCTCCATGCCACTGGAGTCAAGCTATCCTGGCTGATGAGGGCTGAAAGCCCGAAACCGGTCCTAGGATGCTTGTTTCCAGTCCAGGGAGGACCTGGCCTGGCAGTTCGGGCTGGACTGTTACCATTGGGCGCAGGGTCAAGACTGATTTGCATATGGCTGGGTCCAAACTGGAATGGCATGGTGAGCAAAAAAAGATGGATTTATGCCCAGATCTCTGTACTGGGGTGAATGTATAACATTGTTCTGCATTCTGTCCATCAATTGTTCTTTTTGCATTTGTCACCCCGAGTGGGACGGGTATGCCCAGACGTGTGTCCCGTGCTCTCCATGCCACTGGAGTCAAGCTATCCTGGCTGATGAGGGCTGAAAGCCCGAAACCGATCCTAGGATGCTTGTTTCCAGTCCAGGGAGGACCTGGCCTGGCAGTTCGGGCTGGACTGTTCCCATTGGGCGCAGGGTCAAGACTGATTTGCATATGGCTGGGTTCAAACTGGAATGGCATGGTGAGCAAAAAAAGATGGATTTAGGCCCAGATCTCTGTACTGGGGTGAATGTATGACATTGTTCTGCATTCTGTCCATCAATTGTTCTTTTTACATTTGTCACCCCGAGTGGGACGGGTATGCCCAGACGTGGGCCCTGTGCTCTCCATGCCACTGGAGTCAAGCTATCCTGGCTGATGAGGGCTGAAAGCCCGAAACCGGTCCTAGGATGCTTGTTTCCATTCCAGGGAGGACCTGGCCTGGCAGTTCGGGCTGGACTGTTCCCATTGGGCGCAGGGTCAAGACTGATTTGCATATGGTTGGGTTCAAACTGAAATGGCATGGTGAGCAAAAAAACAATGGATTTAGGCCCAGATCTCTGTACTGGGGTGAATGTATGACATTGTTCTGCATTCTGTCCATCAATTGTTCTTTTTGCATTTGTCACCCCGAGTGGGACGGGTATGCCCAGACGTGGGTCCCATGCTCTCCATGCCACTGGAGTCAAGCTATCCTGGATGATGAGGGCTGAAAGCCCGAAACTGGTCCTAGGATGCCTGTTTCCAGTCCAGGGAGGACCTGGCCTGGCAGTTCGGGCTGGACTGTTCCCATTGGGCGAAGGGTCAAGACTGATTTGCATATGGCTGGGTCCAAACTGGAATGGCATGGTGAGCAAAAAACGATGGATTTAGGCCCAGATCTCTGTACTGGGGTGAATGTATAACATTGTTCTGCATTCTGTCCATCAATTGCTCTTTTTGCATTTGTCACCCCGAGTGGGACGGGTATGCCCAGACGTGGGTCCCGTGCTCTCCATGCCACTGGAGTCAAGCTATCCTGGCTGATGAGGGCTGAAAGCCCGAAGCCGGTCCTAGGATGCTTGTTTCCAGTCCGGGGAGGACATGGCCTGGCAGTTCGGGCTGGACTGTTCCCATTGGGTGCAGGGTCAAGACTGATTTGCATATGGCTGGGTCCAAACAGGAATGGCATGGTGAGCAAAAAAACGATGGATTTAGGCCCAGATCTCTGTACTGGGGGTGAATGTATGACATTGTTCTGCATTCTGTCCATCAATTGTTCTTTTTGCATTTGTCACCCCGAGTGGGACGGGTATGCCCAGACGTGGGTCCCGAGCTATCCATGCCACTGGAGTCAAGCTATCCTGGCTGATGAGGGATGAAAGCCCGAAACCGGTCCTAGGATGCTTGTTTCCAGTCCAGGGAGGACCTGGCCTGGCACTTCGGGCTGGACTGTTCCCATTGGGCGCAGGGTCAAGACTGATTTGCATATGACTGGGTCCAAACTGGAATGGCATGGTGAGCAAAAAAACGATGGATTTAGGCCCAGATCTCTGTACTGGGGTGAATGTATAAAATTCTTCTGCATTCTGTCCATCAATTGTTCTTTTTGCATTTGTCACCCCGAGTGGGACGGGTCTGCCCCGACGTGGGTCCCGTGCTCTCCATGCCACTGGAGTCAAGCTATCCTGGCTGATGAGGCTTGAAAGCCCGAAACCGGTCCTAGGATGCTTGTTTCCAGTCCAGGGAGGAACCTGGCCTGGCAGTTCGGGCTGGACTGTTCCAATTGGGCGCAGGGTCAAGACTGATTTGCATATTGCTGGGTCCAAACTGGAATGGCATGGTGAGCAAAAAAACAATGGATTTAGGCCCAGATCTCTGTACTGGGGTGAATGTATGACATTGTTCTGCATTCTGTCCATCAATTGTTCTTTTTGCATTTGTCACGCCGAGTGGGACGGGTATGCCCAGACGTGGGTCCCGTTCTCTCCATGCCACTGGAGTCAAGCTATCCTGGCTGATGAGGGCTGAAAGCCCGAAACTGGTCCTAGGATGCTTGTTTCCAGTCCAGGGAGGACCTGGCCTGGCAGTTCGGGCTGGACTGTTCCCATTGGGATTGAAAAGGTTGCCAAAGGCAAGGCAATAAAAAAGAGCTACTATGGACAAAGAAACCAAGGGTAGACAAAATACTAATAACATACAATCAACAATGACATTCAAAGGTTGGATGTTCAATCATTTAATTTTTAGAAATTGGTCATAAATATTTTATATAACATTTATCTGTATATATTTAAAATACATTTGTTGACAAGTGCAGTATCTAAACTGAGTTGATCTAAGCGTAGTTAACAATCAAGTTTGTTTAATAATCCATAATAGATGACGCACAAAAACATTTGAATGTACTAGCGGTAAATTATATACACATGCACAAGAACATTTAGATGTACTGGCGGTCAATTATACACACTACGCGCGTTTCGGCTTTGCCTTCCTCAGGGATCCGTCTCAGTAAAATCTATAGTAAAAAAGCACAACAACAAAGGAAAAGAGAATCGGTTTCTTTGTCCATAAAAAAGCTTCAAGGAAATAACATAACACTATTTAATTGCAAAAAAAGATGAGAAAACAGATAAACTAACACTACGGAGACCAAGAGAGCTGAGACGTAACTAAAAACAGCATATTAAACCTGTTAAATGCAAAAAGTAATAGAATAAATAAAAATATGAAGAATGACACCCAAGAGTGTGACAGTAAAAGTGCACAATTATATATACAGTGAATTTAGTGAAACCCAAGCAGACTAGTTTGATTTAAAAGGTAGTGCAATATGTCTCATGACTATACCTTGTTGGTAATGTACCTATGGGGTTGCTGAAAGTTATATAACCAAAGGTATAGACTGCCAATATTCAGCACGATCGAGTATCCTAAATAAAGATGCAAAGATTGATATATCCAATTTGTCTATATAATTCAGAATACCGAACTTAACTGTTAAATAGCACGAAAATGGTAATATTACCTTTATCAAACAGACGTTGCGTATATATCATTTACTCTTTACTATACACAAGAGAACTTATAATAAGTGTATAGAACTGATGTTAAAATTAGGCAACTGGCGGTGAGCTCTGTAAAATAAAGAAAAGGGAAAATGGCTATATCAGAAGAATGAAAAAGCCATAGATAATATGCTAAATGCCCATGAATGAATGAAATAGATATATTGCTATCCTTACCCTAATGTAACTAGCCCGCTTATGACAGCATGCAGCTGATTTAAAGGGCCTCTGCTTCAGATGTATCAGACATTTTTCTCCCCCTTGTCACTCAAGATAGGAACGATTTTCAAATGTAATGATGAAAAGAAACTCTGCATGTGAACGAACAAAATATAACAAATATCGGTCAACTAAATAATATTTACATATAATAGCTCACAAGAAGGTGTAAGGGATCCTAAACAAAATAATGGCCTGGCAGTTCGGGCTGGACTGTTCCCATTGGGCGCAGGGTCAAGACTGATTTGCATATGGCTGGGTCCAAACTGGAATGGCATGGTGAGCAAAAAAACGATGGATTTAGGCCCAGATCTCTGTACTGGGGTGAATGTATGACATTGTTCTGCATTCTGTCCATCAATTGTTCTTTTTGCATTTGTCACCCCGAGTGGGACGGGTATGCCCAGACGTGGGTCCCGTGCTCTCCATGCCACTGGAGTCAAGCTATCCTGGCTGATGAGGGCTGAAAGCCCGAAACCGGTCCTAGGATGCTTGTTTCCAGTCCAGAGAGGACCTGGCCTGGTAGTTCGGGCTGGACTGTTCCCATTGGGCGCAGGGTCAAGACTGATTTGCATATTGCTGGGTCCAAACTGGAATGGCATGGTGAGCAAAAAAACTATGGATTTAGGCCCAGACCTCTGTACTGGGGTGAATGTATGACATTGTTCTGCATTCTGTCCATCAATTGTTCTTTTTTGCATTTGTCACCCTGAGTGGGACGGGTATGCCCAGACGTGGGTCCCGTCCTCTCCATGCCACTGGAGTCAAGCTATCCTGGCTGATGAGGGCTGAAAGCCCGAAACTGGTCCTAGGATGCTTGTTTCCAGTCCAGGGAGGACCTGGCCTGGCAGTTCGGGCTGGACTGTTCCCATTGTTCTGCATTCTGTCCATCAATTGTTCTTTTTGCATTTGTCACCCCGAGTGGGACGGGTATGCCCAGACGTGGGTCCTGTGCTCTCCATGCCACTGGAGTCAATCTAGCCTGGCTGATGAGGGCTGAAAGCCCGAAACCGATCCTAGGATGCTTGTTTCCAGTCCAGGGAGGACCTGGCCTGGCAGTTCGGGCTGGACTGTTCCCATTGGGCACAGGGTCAAGACTGATTTGCATATGGCTGGTTCCAAACTGGAATGGCATGGTGAGCAAAAAAACAATGGATTTAGGCCCAGATCTCTGTACTGGGGTGAATGTATGACATTGTTCTGAATTCTGTCCATCAATTGTTCTTTTTGCATTTGTCACCCCGAGTGGGACGGGTATGCCCAGACGTGGGTCCCGTGCTCTCCATGCCACTGGAGTCAAGCTATCCTGGCTGATGAGGGCTGAAAGCCCGAAACCGGTCCTAGGATGCTTGTTTCCAGTCCAGAGAGGATCTGGCCTGGTAGTTCGGGCTGGACTGTTCCCATTGGGCGCAGGGTCAAGACTGATTTGCATATGGCTGGTTCCAAACTGGAATGGCATGGTGAGCAAAAAAACGATGGATTTAGGCCCAGATCTCTGTACTGGGGTGAATGTATAACATTGTTCTGCATTCTGTCCATCAATTGTTCTTTTTGCATTTGTCACCCCGAGTGGGACGGGTATGCCCAGACGTGGGTCCCGTGCTCTCCATGCCACTGATGTCAAGCTATCCTGTCTGTTGAGGGCTGAAAGCCCGAAACTGGTCCTAGGATGCTTGTTTCCAGTCCAGAGAGGACCTGGCCTGGCAGTTCGGGCTGGACTGTTCCCATTGGGCGCAGGGTCAAGACTGATTTGCATATGGCTGGGTCCAAACTGGAATGGCATGGTGAGCAAAAAACGATGGATTTAGGCCCAGATCTCTGTACTGGGGTGAATGTATAACATTGTTCTGCATTCTGTCCATCAATTGTTCTTTTTGCATTTGTCACCCAGAGTGGGACGGGTATGCCCAGACGTGGGTCCCGTGCTCTCCATGCCACTGGAGTCAAGCTATCCTGGCTGATGAGGACTGAAAGTCCGAAACCGGTCCTAGGATGCTTGTTTCCAGTCCAGGGAGGACCTGGCCTGGCAGTTCGGGCTGGACTGTTCCCATTGGGTGCAGGGTCGAGACTGATTTCCATATTGCTGGGTCCAAACTGGAATGGCATGGTGAGCAAAAAAACAATGGATTTAGGCCCAGATCTCTGTACTGGGGTGAATGTATGACATTGTTCTGCATTCTGTCCATCAATTGTTCTTTTTGCATTTGTCACCCCGAGTGGGACGGGTATGCCCAGACGTGGGTCCCGTGCTCTCCATGCCACTGGAGTCAAGCTATCCTGGCTGATGAGGGCTGAAAGCCCGAAACTGGTCCTAGGATGCTTGTTTCCAGTCCAGGGAGGACCTGGCCTGGCAGTTCGGCCTGGACTGTTCCCATTGGGCGCAGGGTCAAGACTGATTTGCATATGGCTGGGTCCAAACTGGAATGGCATGGTGAGCAAAAAAACGATGGATTTAGGCCCAGATCTCTTTACTGGGGTGAATGTATGACATTGTTCTGCATTCTGTCCATCAATTGTTCTTTTTGCATTTGTCACCCCGAGTGGGACGGGTATGCCCAGACGTGGGTCCCGTGCTCTCCATCCCACTGGAGTCAAGCTAGCCTGGCTGAGGAGGGCTGAAAGCCCGAAACCGATCCTAGGATGATTGTTTCCAGTCCAGGGAGGACCTGGCCTGGCAGTTCGGGCTGGACTGTTCCCATTGGGCACAGGGTCAAGACTGATTTGCATATGGCTGGGTCCAAACTGGAATGGCATGGTGAGCAAAAAAACAATGGATTTAGGCCCAGATCTCTGTACTGGGGTGAATGTATAACATTGTTCTGCATTCTGTCCATCAATTGTTCTTTTTGCATTTGTCACCCCGAGTGGGACGGGTATGCCCAGACGTGGGTCCCGTGCTCTCCATGCCACTGGAGTCAAGCTATCCTGGCTGATGAAGGCTGAAAGCCCGAAACCGGTCCTAGGATGCTTGTTTCCAGTCCAGAGAGGACCTGGCCTGTCAGTTCGAGCTGGACTGTTCCCATTGGGCGCAGGGTGAAGACTGATTTGCATATGGCTGGGTCCAAACTGGAATGGCATGGTGAGCAAAAAACGATGGATTTATGCCCAGATCTCTGTACTGGGGTGAATGTATAACATTGTTCTGCATTCTGTCCTTCAATTGTTCTTTTTGCATTTGTCACCCTGAGTGGGACGGGTATGCCCAGACGTGGGTCCTGTGCTCTCCATGCCACTGGAGTCAAGGTATCCTGGCTGATGAAGGCTGAAAGCCCGAAACCGATCCTAGGATGCTTGTTTCCAGTCCAGGGAGGAACTGGCCTGGCAGTTCGGGCTGGACTGTTCCCATTGGGCGCAGGGTCAAGACTGATTTGCATATGGCTGGGTTCAAACTGGAAAGGCATGGTGAGCAAAAAAACGATGGATTTAGGCCCAGATCTCTGTACTGGGGTGAATGTATGACATTGTTCTGCATTCTGTCCATCAATTGTTCTTTTTACATTTGTCACCCCGAGTGGGACGGGTATGCCCAGACGTGGGTCCTCTGCTCTCCATGCCACTGGAGTCAAGCTATCCTGGCTGATGAGGGCTGAAAGCCCGAAACCGGTCCTAGGATGCTTGTTTCCAGTCCAGGGAGGACCTGGCCTGGCAGTTCGGGCTGGACTGTTCCCATTGGGCGCAGGGTCAAGACTGATTTGCATATGGCTGGGTCCAAACTGGAATGGCATGGTGAGCAAAAACGATGGATTTAGGCCCAGATCTCTGTACTGGGGTGAATGTATGACATTGTTCTGCATTCTGTCCATCAATTGTTCTTTTTGCATTTGTCACCCCGAGTGGGACGGGTATGCCCAGACGTGGGCCCTGTGCTCTCCATGCCACTGGAGTCAAGCTATCCTGGCTGATGAGGGCTGAAAGCCCGAAGCCGGTCCTAGGATGCTTGTTTCCAGTCCGGGGAGGACATGGCCTGGCAGTTCGGGCTGGACTGTTCCCATTGGGTGCAGGGTCAAGACTGATTTGCATATGGCTGGGTCCAAACAGGAATGGCATGGTGAGCAAAAAAACGATGGATTTAGGCCCAGATCTCTGTACTGGGGGTGAATGTATGAGATTGTTCTGCATTCTGTCCATCAATTGTTCTTTTTGCATTTGTCACCCCGAGTGGGACGGGTATGCCCAGACGTGGGTCCCGAGCTATCCATGCCACTGGAGTCAAGCTATCCTGGCTGATGAGGGATGAAAGCCCGAAACCGGTCCTAGGATGCTTGTTTCCAGTCCAGGGAGGACCTGGCCTGGCACTTCGGGCTGGACTGTTCCCATTGGGCGCAGGGTCAAGACTGATTTGCATATGGCTGGGTCCAAACTGGAATGGCATGGTGAGCAAAAAAACGATGGATTTAGGCCCAGATCTCTGTACTGGGGTGAATGTATGACATTGTTCTGCATTCTGTCCATCAATTGTTCTTTTTGCATTTGTCACCCCGAGTGGGACGGGTATGCCCAGACGTGGGTCCCGTGCTCTCCATGCCACTGGAGTCAAGCTATCCTGGCTGATGAGGGCTGAAAGCCCGAAACCGGTCCTAGGATGCTTGTTTCCAGTCCAGAGAGGACCTGGCCTGGTAGTTCGGGCTGGACTGTTCCCATTGGGCGCAGGGTCAAGACTGATTTGCATATTGCTGGGTCCAAACTGGAATGGCATGGTGAGCAAAAAAACAATGGATTTAGGCCCAGACCTCTGTACTGGGTGAATGTATGACATTGTTCTGCATTCTGTCCATCAATTGTTCTTTTTTGCATTTGTCACCCCGAGTGGGACGGGTATGCCCAGACGTGGGTCCCGTCCTCTCCATGCCACTGGAGTCAAGCTATCCTGGCTGATGAGGGCTGAAAGCCCGAAACTGGTCCTAGGATGCTTGTTTCCAGTCCAGGGAGGACCTGGCCTGGCAGTTCGGGCTGGACTGTTCCCATTGGGCGCAGGGTCAAGACTGATTTGCATATGGCTGGGTCCAAACTGGAATGGCATGGTGAGCAAAAAACGATGGATTTAGGCCCAGATCTCTGTACTGGGGTGAATGTATAACATTGTTCTGCATTCTGTCCATCAATTGTTCTTTTGCATTTGTCACCCCGAGTGGGACGGGTATGCCCAGACGTGGGTCCCGTGCTCTCCATGCCACTGGAGTCAAGCTATCCTGGCTGATGAGGGCTGAAAGCCCGAAACCGGTCCTAGGATGCTTGTTTCCAGTCCAGGAGGACCTGGCCTGGCAGTTCGGGCTGGACTGTTCCCATTGGGCGCAGGGTCAAGACTGATTTGCATATGGCTGGTTCCAAACTGGAATGGCATGGTGAGCAAAAAACGATGGATTTAGGCCCAGATCTCTGTACTGGGGTGAATGTATAACATTGTTCTGCATTCTGTCCATCAATTGTTCTTTTTGCATTTGTCACCCCGAGTGGGACGGGTATGCCCAGACGTGGGTCCCGTGCTCTCCATGCCACTGATGTCAAGCTATCCTGTCTGTTGAGGGCTGAAAGCCCGAAACTGGTCCTAGGATGCTTGTTTCCAGTCCAGAGAGGACCTGGCCTGGCAGTTCGGGCTGGACTGTTCCCATTGGGCGCAGGGTCAAGACTGATTTGCATATGGCTGGGTCCAAACTTGAATGGCATGGTGAGCAAAAAAACGATGGATTTAGGCCCAGATCTCTGTACTGGGTTGAATGTATAACATTGTTCTGCATTCTGTCCATCAATTGTTCTTTTTTGCATTTGTCACCCAGAGTGGGACGGGTATGCCCAGACGTGGGTCCCGTGCTCTCCATGCCACTGGAGTCAAGCTATCCTGGCTGATGAGGACTGAAAGCCCGAAACACGTCCTAGGATGCTTGTTTCCAGTCCAGGGAGGACCTGGCCTGGCAGTTCGGGCTGGACTGTTCCCATTGGGCGCAGGGTCAAGACTGATTTCCATATTGCTGGGTCCAAACTGGAATGGCATGGTGAGCAAAAAAACAATGGATTTAGGCCCAGATCTCTGTACTGGGGTGAATGTATGACATTGTTCTGCATTCTGTCCATCAATTGTTCTTTTTGCATTTGTCACCCCGAGTGGGACGGGTATGCCCAGACGTGGGTCCCGTGCTCTCCATGCCACTGGAGTCAAGCTAGCCTGGCTGAGGAGGGCTGAAAGCCCAAAACCGATCCTAGGATGATTGTTTCCAGTCCAGGGAGGACCTGGCCTGGCAGTTCGGGCTGGACTGTTCCCATTGGGCACAGGGTCAAGACTGATTTGCATATGGCTGGGTCCAAACTGGAATGGCATGGTGAGCAAAAAACAATGGATTTAGGCCCAGATCTCTGTACTGGGGTGAATGTATAACATTGTTCTGCATTCTGTCCATCAATTGTTCTTTTTGCATTTGTCACCCCGAGTGGGACGGGTATGCCCAGACGTGGGTCCCGTGCTCTCCATGCCACTGGAGTCAAGCTATCCTGGCTGATGAAGGCTGAAAGCCCGAAACCGGTCCTAGGATGCTTGTTTCCAGTCCAGAGAGGACCTGGCCTGGCAGTTCGAGCTGGACTGTTCCCATTGGGCGCAGGGTGAAGACTGATTTGCATATGGCTGGGTCCAAACTGGAATGGCATGGTGAGCAAAAAAACGATGGATTTATGCCCAGATCTCTGTACTGGGGTGAATGTATAACATTGTTCTGCATTCTGTCCTTCAATTGTTCTTTTTGCATTTGTCACCCTGAGTGGGACGGGTATGCCCAGACGTGGGTCCTGTGCTCTCCATGCCACTGGAGTCAAAATATCCTGGCTGATGAAGGCTGAAAGCCCGAAACCGATCCTAGGATGCTTGTTTCCAGTCCAGGGAGGAACTGGCCTGGCAGTTCGGGCTGGACTGTTCCCATTGGGCGCAGGGTCAAGACTGATTTGCATATGGCTGGGTTCAAACTGGAAAGGCATGGTGAGCAAAAAACGATGGATTTAGGCCCAGATCTCTGTACTGGGGTGAATGTATGACATTGTTCTGCATTCTGTCCATCAATTGTTCTTTTTACATTTGTCACCCCGAGTGGGACGGGTATGCCCAGACGTGGGTCCTCTGCTCTCCATGCCACTGGAGTCAAGCTATCCTGGCTGATGAGGGCTGAAAGCCCGAAACCGGTCCTAGGATGCTTGTTTCCAGTCCAGGGAGGACCTGGCCTGGCAGTTCGGGCTGGACTGTTCCCATTGGGCGCAGGGTCAAGACTGATTTGCATATGGCTGGGTCCAAACTGGAATGGCATGGTGAGCAAAAAACGATGGATTTAGGCCCAGATCTCTGTACTGGGGTGAATGTATGGCATTGTTCTGCATTCTGTCCATCAATTGTTCTTTTTGCATTTGTCACCCCGAGTGGAACGGGTATGCCCAGACGTGGGTCCCGTGCTCTCCATGCCACTGGAGTCAAGCTAGCCTGGCTGATGAGGGCTGAAAGCCCGAAACCGATCCTAGGATGATTGTTTCCAGTCCAGGGAGGACCTGGCCTGGCAGTTCGGGCTGGACTGTTCCCATTGGGCACAGGGTCAAGACTGATTTGCATATGGCTGGGTCCAAACTGGAATGGCATGGTGAGCAAAAAAACAATGGATTTAGGCCCAGATCTCTGTACTGGGGTGAATGTATGACATTGTTCTGCATTCTGTCCATCAATTGTTCTTTTTGCATTTGTCACCCCGAGTGGGACGGGTATGCCCAGACATGGGTCCCGTGCTCTCCATGCCACTGGAGTCAAGCTATCCTGGCTGATGAGGGCTGAAAGCCCGAAACCGGTCCTAGGATGCTTGTTTCCAGTCCAGAGAGGACCTGGCCTGGTAGTTCGAGCTGGACTGTTCCCATTGGGCGAGCTGGACTGTTCCCATTGGGCGCAGGGTCAAGACTGATTTGCATATGGCTGGGTCCAAACTGGAAAGGCATGGTGAGCAAAAAACGATGGATTTAGGCCCAGATCTCTGTACTGGGGTGAATGTATGACATTGTTCTGCATTCTGTCCATCAATTGTTCTTTTACATTTGTCACCCCGAGTGGGACGGGTATGCCCAGACGTGGGTCCTCTGCTCTCCATGCCACTGGAGTCAAGCTATCCTGGCTGATGAGGGCTGAAAGCCCGAAACCGGTCCTAGGATGCTTGTTTCCAGTCCAGGGAGGACCTGGCCTGGCAGTTCGGGCTGGACTGTTCCCATTGGGCGCAGGGTCAAGACTGATTTGCATATGGCTGGGTCCAAACTGGAATGGCATGGTGAGCAAAAAACGATGGATTTAGGCCCAGATCTCTGTACTGGGGTGAATGTATGACATTGTTCTGCATTCTGTCCATCAATTGTTCTTTTTGCATTTGTCACCCCGAGTGGAACGGGTATGCCCAGACGTGAGTCCCGTGCTCTCCATGCCACTGGAGTCAAGCTATCCTGGCTGATGAGGGCTGAAAGCCCGAAACCGGTCCTAGGATGCTTGTTTCCAGTCCAGAGAGGACCTGGCCTGGTAGTTCGGGCTGGACTGTTCCCATTGGGCGCAGGGTCAAGACTGATTTGCATATTGCTGGGTCTAAACTGGAATGGCATGGTGAGCAAAAAAACAACGGATTTAGGCCCAGATCTCTGTACTGGGGTGAATGTATAACATTGTTCTGCATTCTGTCCATCAATTGTTCTTTTTTGCATTTGTCACCCCGAGTGGGACGGGTATGCCCAGACGTGGGTCCCGTCCTCTCCATGCCACTGGAGTCAAGCTATCCTGGCTGATGAGGGCTGAAAGCCCGAAACTGGTCCTAGGATGCTTGTTTCCAGTCCAGGGAGGACCTGGCCTGGCAGTTCGGGCTGGACTGTTCCCATTGGGCGCAGGGTCAAGACTGATTTGCATATGGCTGGGTCCAAACTGGAATGGCATGGTGAGCAAAAAAACGATGGATTTAGGCCCAGATCTCTGTACTGGGGTGAATGTATAACATTGTTCTGCATTCTGTCCATCAATTGTTCTTTTTGCATTTGTCACCCCGAGTGGGACGGGTATGCCCAGACGTGGGTCCTGTGCTTTCCATGCCACTGGAGTCAATCTAGCCTGGCTGATGAGGGCTGAAAGCCCGAAACCGATCCTAGGATGCTTGTTTCCAGTCCAGGGAGGACCTGGCCTGGCAGTTCGGGCTGGACTGTTCCCATTGGGCACAGGGTCAAGACTGATTTGCATATGGCTGGGTCCAAACTGGAATGGCATGGTGAGCAAAAAAACAATGGATTTAGGCCCAGATCTCTGTACTGGGGTGAATGTATGACATTGTTCTGAATTCTGTCCATCAATTGTTCTTTTTGCATTTGTCACCCCGAGTGGGACGGGTATGCCCAGACGTGGGTCCCGTGCTCTCCATGCCACTGGAGTCAAGCTATCCTGGCTGATGAGGGCTGAAAGCCCGAAACCGGTCCTAGGATGCTTGTTTCCAGTCCAGAGAGGACCTGGCCTGGCAGTTCGGGCTGGACTGTTCCCATTGGGCGCAGGGTCAAGACTGATTTGCATATGGCTGGTTCCAAACTGGAATGGCATGGTGAGCAAAAAACGATGGATTTAGGCCCAGATCTCTGTACTGGGGTGAATGTATAACATTGTTCTGCATTCTGTCCATCAATTGTTCTTTTGCATTTGTCACCCCGAGTGGGACGGGTATGCCCAGACGTGGGTCCCGTGCTCTCCATGCCACTGATGTCAAGCTATCCTGTCTGTTGAGGGCTGAAAGCCCGAAACTGGTCCTAGGATGCTTGTTTCCAGTCCAGAGAGGACCTGGCCTGGCAGTTCGGGCTGGACTGTTCCCATTGGGCGCAGGGTCAAGACTGATTTGCATATGGCTGGGTCCAAACTTGAATGGCATGGTGAGCAAAAACGATGGATTTAGGCCCAGATCTCTGTACTGGGTTGAATGTATAACATTGTTCTGCATTCTGTCCATCAATTGTTCTTTTTGCATTTGTCACCCAGAGTGGGACGGGTATGCCCAGACGTGGGTCCCGTGCTCTCCATGCCACTGGAGTCAAGCTATCCTGGCTGATGAGGACTGAAAGCCCGAAACACGTCCTAGGATGCTTGTTTCCAGTCCAGGAGGACCTGGCCTGGCAGTTCGGGCTGGACTGTTCCCATTGGGCGCAGGGTCAAGACTGATTTCCATATTGCTGGGTCCAAACTGGAATGGCATGGTGAGCAAAAACAATGGATTTAGGCCCAGATCTCTGTACTGGGGTGAATGTATGACATTGTTCTGCATTCTGTCCATCAATTGTTCTTTTTGCATTTGTCACCCCGAGTGGGACGGGTATGCCCAGACGTGGGTCCCGTGCTCTCCATGCCACTGGAGTCAAGCTAGCCTGGCTGAGGAGGGCTGAAAGCCCGAAACCGATCCTAGGATGATTGTTTCCAGTCCAGGGAGGACCTGGCCTGGCAGTTCGGGCTGGACTGTTCCCATTGGGCACAGGGTCAAGACTGATTTGCATATGGCTGGGTCCAAACTGGAATGGCATGGTGAGCAAAAAACAATGGATTTAGGCCCAGATCTCTGTACTGGGGTGAATGTATAACATTGTTCTGCATTCTGTCCATCAATTGTTCTTTTTGCATTTGTCACCCCGAGTGGGACGGGTATGCCCAGACGTGGGTCCCGTGCTCTCCATGCCACTGGAGTCAAGCTATCCTGGCTGATGAAGGCTGAAAGCCCGAAACCGGTCCTAGGATGCTTGTTTCCAGTCCAGAGAGGACCTGGCCTGGCAGTTCGAGCTGGACTGTTCCCATTGGGCGCAGGGTGAAGACTGATTTGCATATGGCTGGGTCCAAACTGGAATGGCATGGTGAGCAAAAAACGATGGATTTATGCCCAGATCTCTGTACTGGGGTGAATGTATAACATTGTTCTGCATTCTGTCCTTCAATTGTTCTTTTTGCATTTGTCACCCTGAGTGGGACAGGTATGCCCAGACGTGGGTCCTGTGCTCTCCATGCCACTGGAGTCAAAGTATCCTGGCTGATGAAGGCTGAAAGCCCGAAACCGATCCTAGGATGCTTGTTTCCAGTCCAGGGAGGAACTGGCCTGGCAGTTCGGGCTGGACTGTTCCCATTGGGCGCAGGGTCAAGACTGATTTGCATATGGCTGGGTTCAAACTGGAAAGGCATGGTGAGCAAAAAAACGATGGATTTAGGCCCAGATCTCTGTACTGGGGTGAATGTATGACATTGTTCTGCATTCTGTCCATCAATTGTTCTTTTTGCATTTGTCAGCCCGAGAGGGACGGGTATGCCTAGACGTGGGTCCTCTGCTCTCCATGCCACTGGAGTCAAGCTATCCTGGCTGATGAGGGCTGAAAGCCCGAAACCGGTCCTAGGATGCTTGTTTCCAGTCCAGGGAGGACCTGGCCTGGCAGTTCGGGCTGGACTGTTCCCATTGGGCGCAGGGTCAAGACTGATTTGCATATGGCTGGGTCCAAACTGGAATGGCATGGTGAGCAAAAAACGATGGATTTAGGCCCAGATCTCTGTACTGGGGTGAATGTATGACATTGTTCTGCATTCTGTCCATCAATTGTTCTTTTTGCATTTGTCACCCCGAGTGGAACGGGTATGCCCAGACGTGGGTCCCGTGCTCTCCATGCCACTGGAGTCAAGCTAGCCTGGCTGATGAGGGCTGAAAGCCCGAAACCGATCCTAGGATGATTGTTTCCAGTCCAGGGAGGACCTGGCCTGGCAGTTCGGGCTGGACTGTTCCCATTGGGCACAGGGTCAAGACTGATTTGCATATGGCTGGGTCCAAACTGGAATGGCATGGTGAGCAAAAAACAATGGATTTAGGCCCAGATCTCTGTACTGGGATGAATGTATGACATTGTTCTGCATTCTGTCCATCAATTGTTCTTTTTGCATTTGTCACCCCGAGTGGGACGGGTATGCCCAGACATGGGTCCCGTGCTCTCCATGCCACTGGAGTCAAGCTATCCTGGCTGATGAGGGCTGAAAGCCCGAAACCGGTCCTAGGATGCTTGTTTCCAGTCCAGAGAGGACCTGGCCTGGTAGTTCGAGCTGGACTGTTCCCATTGGGCGAGCTGGACTGTTCCCATTGGGCGCAGGGTCAAGACTGATTTGCATATGGCTGGGTCCAAACTGGAAAGGCATGGTGAGCAAAAAACGATGGATTTAGGCCCAGATCTCTGTACTGGGGTGAATGTATGACATTGTTCTGCATTCTGTCCATCAATTGTTCTTTTTGCATTTGTCACCCCGAGTGGAACGGGTATGCCCAGACGTGAGTCCCGTGCTCTCCATGCCACTGGAGTCAAGCTATCCTGGCTGATGAGGGCTGAAAGCCCGAAACCGGTCCTAGGATGCTTGTTTCCAGTCCAGGGAGGACCTGGCCTGGCAGTTCGGGCTGGACTGTTCCCATTGGGCGCAGGGTCAAGACTGATTTGCATATGGCTGTATCCAAACTGGAATGGCATGGTGAGCAAAAAACGATGGATTTAGGCCCAGATCTCTGTACTGGGGTGAATGTATAACATTGTTCTGCATTCTGTGCATCAATTGTTCTTTTTGCATTTGTCACCCCGAGTGGGACGGGTATGCCGAGACGTGGGTCCCATGCTCTCCATGCCACTGGAGTCAAGCTATCCTGGCTGATGAGGGCTGAAAGCCCGAAACCGGTCCTAGGATGCCTGTTTCCAGTCCAGGGAGGACCTGGCCTGGCAGTTCGGGCTGGACTGTTCCCATTGGGCGCAGGGTCAAGACTGATTTGCATATGGCTGTGTCCAAACTGGAATGGCATGGTGAGCAAAAAACGATGGATTTAGGCCCAGATCTCTGTACTGGGGTGAATGTATAACATTGTTCTGCATTCTGTCCATCAATTGTTCTTTTTGCATTTGTCACCCCGAGTGGGACGGGTATGCCCAGACGTGGTTCCCGTGCTCTCCATGCCACTGGAGTCAAGCTATCCTGGCTGATGAGGGCTGAAAGCCCGAAACCGGTCCTAGGATGCTTGTTTCCAGTCCAGGGAGGACCTGGCCTGGCAGTTCGGGCTGGACTTTTACCATTGGGCGCAGGGTCAAGACTGATTTGCATATGGCTGGGTCCAAACTGGAATGGCATGGTGAGCAAAAAAACGATGGATTTATGCCCAGATCTCTGTACTGGGGTGAATGTATAACATTGTTCTGCATTCTGTCCATCAATTGTTCTTTTTGCATTTGTCACCCCGAGTGGGACGGGTATGCCCAGACGTGTGTCCCGTGCTCTCCATGCCACTGGAGTCAAGCTATCCTGGCTGATGAGGGCTGAAAGCCCGAAACCAATCCTAGGATGCTTGTTTCCAGTCCAGGGAGGACCTGGCCTGGCAGTTCGGGCTGGACTGTTCCCATTGGGCGCAGGGTCAAGACTGATTTGCATATGGCTGGGTTCAAACTGAAATGGCATGGTGAGCAAAAAACAATGGATTTAGGCCCAGATCTCTGTACTGGGGTGAATGTATGACATTGTTCTGCATTCTGTCCATCAATTGTTCTTTTTGCATTTGTCACCCCGAGTGGGACGGGTATGCCCAGACGTGGGTCCCATGCTCTCCATGCCACTGGAGTCAAGCTATCCTGGATGATGAGGGCTGAAAGCCGGAAACTGGTCCTAGGATGCCTGTTTCCAGTCCAGGGAGGACCTGGCCTGGCAGTTCGGGCTGGACTGTTCCCATTGGGCGAAGGGTCAAGACTGATTTGCATATGGCTGGGTCCAAACTGGAATGGCATGGTGAGCAAAAAAACGATGGATTTAGGCCCAGATCTCTGTACTGGGGTGAATGTATAACATTGTTCTGCATTCTGTCCATCAATTGCTCTTTTTGCATTTGTCACCCCGAGTGGGACGGGTATGCCCAGACGTGGGTCCCGTGCTCTCCATGCCACTGGAGTCAAGCTATACTGGCTGATGAGGGCTGAAAGCCCGAAGCCGGTCCTAGGATGCTTGTTTCCAGTCCGGGGAGGACATGGCCTGGCAGTTCGGGCTGGACTGTTCCCATTGGGTGCAGGGTCAAGACTGATTTGCATATGGCTGGGTCCAAACAAGAATGGCATGGTGAGCAAAAAAACGATGGATTTAGGCCCAGATCGCTGTACTGGGGGTGAATGTATGACATTGTTCTGCATTCTGTCCATCAATTGTTCTTTTTGCATTTGTCACCCCGAGTGGGACGGGTATGCCCAGACTTGGGTCCCGAGCTATCCATGCCACTGGAGTCAAGCTATCCTGGCTGATGAGGGATGAAAGCCCGAAACCGGTCCTAGGATGCTTGTTTCCAGTCCAGGGAGGACCTGGCCTGGCACTTCGGGCTGGACTGTTCCCATTGGGTGCAGGGTCAAGACTGATTTACATATGACTGGGTCCAAACTGGAATGGCATGGTGAGCAAAAAAACGATCGATTTAGGCCCAGATCTCTGTACTGGGGTGAATGTATAAAATTCTTCTGCATTCTGTCCATCAATTGTTCTTTTTGCATTTGTCACCCCGAGTGGGACGGGTATGCCCCGACGTGGGTCCCGTGCTCTCCATGCCACTGGAGTCAAGCTATCCTGGCTGATGAGGCTTGAAAGCCCGAAACCGGTCCTAGGATGCTTGTTTCCAGTCCAGGGAGGACCTGGCCTGGCAGTTCGGGCTGGACTGTTCCCATTGGGCGCAGGGTCAAGACTGATTTGCATATTGCTGGGTCCAAACTGGAATGGCATGGTGAGCAAAAAACAATGGATTTAGGCCCAGATCTCTGTACTGGGGTGAATGTATGACATTGTTCTGCATTCTGTCCATCAATTGTTCTTTTTGCATTTGTCACGCCGAGTGGGACGGGTATGCCCAGACGTGGGTCCCGTTCTTTCCATACCACTGGAGTCAAGCTATCCTGGCTGATGAGGGCTGAAAGCCCGAAACTGGTCCTAGGATGCTTGTTTCCAGTCCAGGGAGGACCTGGCCTGGCAGTTCGGGCTGGACTGTTCCCATTGGGCGCAGGGTCAAGACTGATTTGCATATGGCTGTATCCAAACTGGAATGGCATGGTGAGCAAAAAAACGATGGATTTAGGCCCAGATCTCTGTACTGGGGTGAATGTATAACATTGTTCTGCATTCTGTGCATCAATTGTTCTTTTTGCATTTGTCACCCCGAGTGGGACGGGTATGCCGAGACGTGGGTCCCATGCTCTCCATGCCACTGGAGTCAAGCTATCCTGGCTGATGAGGGCTGAAAGCCCGAAACCGGTCCTAGGATGCCTGTTTCCAGTCCAGGGAGGACCTGGCCTGGCAGTTCGGGCTGGACTGTTCCCATTGGGCGCAGGGTCAAGACTGATTTGCATATGGCTGTGTCCAAACTGGAATGGCATGGTGAGCAAAAAACGATGGATTTAGGCCCAGATCTCTGTACTGGGGTGAATGTATAACATTGTTCTGCATTCTGTCCATCAATTGTTCTTTTTGCATTTGTCACCCCGAGTGGGACGGGTATGCCCAGACGTGGTTCCCGTGCTCTCCATGCCACTGGAGTCAAGCTATCCTGGCTGATGAGGGCTGAAAGCCCGAAACCGGTCCTAGGATGCTTGTTTCCAGTCCAGGGAGGACCTGGCCTGGCAGTTCGGGCTGGACTGTTACCATTGGGCGCAGGGTCAAGACTGATTTGCATATGGCTGGGTCCAAACTGGAATGGCATGGTGAGCAAAAAACGATGGATTTATGCCCAGATCTCTGTACTGGGGTGAATGTATAACATTGTTCTGCATTCTGTCCATCAATTGTTCTTTTTGCATTTGTCACCCCGAGTGGGACGGGTATGCCCAGACGTGTGTCCCGTGCTCTCCATGCCACTGGAGTCAAGCTATCCTGGCTGATGAGGGCTGAAAGCCCGAAACCGATCCTAGGATGCTTGTTTCCAGTCCAGGGAGGACCTGGCCTGGCAGTTCGGGCTGGACTGTTCCCATTGGGCGCAGGGTCAAGACTGATTTGCATATGGCTGGGTTCAAACTGGAATGGCATGGTGAGCAAAAAAACGATGGATTTAGGCCCAGATCTCTGTACTGGGGTGAATGTATGACATTGTTCTGCATTCTGTCCATCAATTGTTCTTTTTACATTTGTCACCCCGAGTGGGACGGGTATGCCCAGACGTGGGCCCTGTGCTCTCCATGCCACTGGAGTCAAGCTATCCTGGCTGATGAGGGCTGAAAGCCCGAAACCGGTCCTAGGATGCTTGTTTCCATTCCAGGGAGGACCTGGCCTGGCAGTTCGGGCTGGACTGTTCCCATTGGGCGCAGGGTCAAGACTGATTTGCATATGGCTGGGTTCAAACTGAAATGGCATGGTGAGCAAAAAACAATGGATTTAGGCCCAGATCTCTGTACTGGGGTGAATGTATGACATTGTTCTGCATTCTGTCCATCAATTGTTCTTTTTGCATTTGTCACCCCGAGTGGGACGGGTATGCCCAGACGTGGGTCCCATGCTCTCCATGCCACTGGAGTCAAGCTATCCTGGATGATGAGGGCTGAAAGCCGGAAACTGGTCCTAGGATGCCTGTTTCCAGTCCAGGGAGGACCTGGCCTGGCAGTTCGGGCTGGACTGTTCCCATTGGGCGAAGGGTCAAGACTGATTTGCATATGGCTGGGTCCAAACTGGAATGGCATGGTGAGCAAAAAACGATGGATTTAGGCCCAGATCTCTGTACTGGGGTGAATGTATAACATTGTTCTGCATTCTGTCCATCAATTGCTCTTTTTGCATTTGTCACCCCGAGTGGGACGGGTATGCCCAGACGTGGGTCCCGTGCTCTCCATGCCACTGGAGTCAAGCTATACTGGCTGATGAGGGCTGAAAGCCCGAAGCCGGTCCTAGGATGCTTGTTTCCAGTCCGGGGAGGACATGGCCTGGCAGTTCGGGCTGGACTGTTCCCATTGGGTGCAGGGTCAAGACTGATTTGCATATGGCTGGGTCCAAACAAGAATGGCATGGTGAGCAAAAAACGATGGATTTAGGCCCAGATCGCTGTACTGGGGGTGAATGTATGACATTGTTCTGCATTCTGTCCATCAATTGTTCTTTTTGCATTTGTCACCCCGAGTGGGACGGGTATGCCCAGACTTGGGTCCCGAGCTATCCATGCCACTGGAGTCAAGCTATCCTGGCTGATGAGGGATGAAAGCCCGAAACCGGTCCTAGGATGCTTGTTTCCAGTCCAGGGAGGACCTGGCCTGGCACTTCGGGCTGGACTGTTCCCATTGGGCGCAGGGTCAAGACTGATTTGCATATGACTGGGTCCAAACTGGAATGGCATGGTGAGCAAAAAAACGATCGATTTAGGCCCAGATCTCTGTACTGGGGTGAATGTATAAAATTCTTCTGCATTCTGTCCATCAATTGTTCTTTTTGCATTTGTCACCCCGAGTGGGACGGGTATGCCCCGACGTGGGTCCCGTGCTCTCCATGCCACTGGAGTCAAGCTATCCTGGCTGATGAGGCTTGAAAGCCCGAAACCGGTCCTAGGATGCTTGTTTCCAGTCCAGGGAGGACCTGGCCTGGCAGTTCGGGCTGGACTGTTCCCATTGGGCGCAGGGTCAAGACTGATTTGCATATTGCTGGGTCCAAACTGGAATGGCATGGTGAGCAAAAACAATGGATTTAGGCCCAGATCTCTGTACTGGGGTGAATGTATGACATTGTTCTGCATTCTGTCCATCAATTGTTCTTTTTGCATTTGTCACGCCGAGTGGGACGGGTATGCCCAGACGTGGGTCCCGTTCTCTCCATACCACTGGAGTCAAGCTATCCTGGCTGATGAGGGCTGAAAGCCCGAAACTGGTCCTAGGATGCTTGTTTCCAGTCCAGGGAGGACCTGGCCTGGCAGTTCGGGCTGGACTGTTCCCATTGGGCGCAGGGTCAAGACTGATTTGCATATGGCTGGGTCCAAACTGGAATGGCAGGTTGAGCAAAAAAAAGATGGATTTAGGCCCAGATCTCTGTACTGGGGTGAATGTATGACATTGTTCTGCATTCTGTCCATCAATTGTTCTTTTTGCATTTGTCACCCCGAGTGGGACGGGTATGCCCAGACGTGGGTCCCGTGCTCTCCATGCCACTGGAGTCAAGCTATCCTGGCTGATGAGGGCTGAAAGCCCGAAACCAGTCCTAGGATGCTTGTTTCCAGTCCAGAGAGGACCTGGCCTGGCAGTTCGGGCTGGACTGTTCCCATTGGGCGCAGGGTCAAGACTGATTTGCATATTGCTGGGTCCAAACTGGAATGGCATGGTGAGCAAAAAAACAATGGATTTAGGCCCAGACCTCTGTACTGGGGTGAATGTATGACATTGTTCTGCATTCTGTCCATCAATTGTTCTTTTTTGCATTTGTCACCCCGAGTGGGACGGGTATGCCCAGACGTGGGTCCCGTCCTCTCCATGCCACTGGAGTCAAGCTATCCTGACTGATGAGGGCTGAAAGCCCGAAACTGGTCCTAGGATGCTTGTTTCCAGTCCAGGGAGGACCTGGCCTGGCAGTTTGGGCTGGACTGTTCCCATTGGGCGCAGGGTCAAGACTGATTTGCATATGGCTGGGTCCAAACTGGAATGGCATGGTGAGCAAAAAAACGATGGATTTAGGCCCAGATCTCTGTACTGGGGTGAATGTATAACATTGTTCTGCATTCTGTCCATCAATTGTTCTTTTTGCATTTGTCACCCCGAGTGGGACGGGTATGCCCAGACGTGGGTCCTGTGCTCTCCATGCCACTGGAGTCAATCTAGCCTGGCTGATGAGGGCTGAAAGCCCGAAACCGATCCTAGGATGCTTGTTTCCAGTCCAGGGAGGACCTGGCCTGGCAGTTCGGGCTGGACTGTTCCCATTGGGCACAGGGTCAAGACTGATTTGCATATGGCTGGGTCCAAACTGGAATGGCATGGTGAGCAAAAAACAATGGATTTAGGCCCAGATCTCTGTACTGGGGTGAATGTATGACATTGTTCTGAATTCTGTCCATCAATTGTTCTTTTTGCATTTGTCACCCCGAGTGGGACGGGTATGCCCAGACGTGGGTCCCGTGCTCTCCATGCCACTGGAGTCAAGCTATCCTGGCTGATGAGGGCTGAAAGCCCGAAACCGGTCCTAGGATGCTTGTTTCCAGTCCAGAGAGGACCTGGCCTGGCAGTTCGGGCTGGACTGTTCCCATTGGGCGCAGGGTCAAGACTGATTTGCATATGGCTCGTTCCAAACTGGAATGGCATGGTGAGCAAAAACGATGGATTTAGGCCCAGATCTCTGTACTGGGGTGAATGTATAACATTGTTCTGCATTCTGTCCATCAATTGTTCTTTTTGCATTTGTCACCCCGAGTGGGACGGGTATGCCCAGACGTGGGTCCTGTGCTCTCCATGCCACTGGAGTCAAGCTATCCTGGCTGATGAAGGCTGAAAGCCCGAAACCGATCCTAGGATGCTTGTTTCCAGTCCAGGGAGGAACTGGCCTGGCAGTTCGGGCTGGACTGTTCCCAGTGGGCGCAGGGTCAAGACTGATTTGCATATGGCTGGGTTCAAACTGGAAAGGCATGGTGAGCAAAAAAACGATGGATTTAGGCCCAGATCTCTGTACTGGGGTGAATGTATGACATTGTTCTGCATTCTGTCCATCAATTGTTCTTTTTACATTTGTCACCCCGAGTGGGATGGGTATGCCCAGACGTGGGTCCTCTGCTCTCCATGCCACTGGAGTCAAGCTATCCTGGCTGATGAGGGCTGAAAGCCCGAAACCGGTCCTAGGATGCTTGTTTCCAGTCCAGGGAGGACCTGGCCTGGCAGTTCGGGCTGGACTGTTCCCATTGGGCGGAGGGTCAAGACTGATTTGCATATGGCTGAGTCCAAACTGGAATGGCATGGTGAGCAAAATAACGATGGATTTAGGCCCAGATCTCTGTACTGGGGTGAATGTATAACATTGTTCTGCATTCTGTCCATCAATTGTTCTTTTTGCATTTGTCACCCCGAGTGGGACGGGTATGCCCAGACGTGGGTCCCATGCTCTCCATGCCACTGGAGTCAAGCTATCCTGGCTGATGAGGGCTGAAAGCCCGAAACCGGTCCTAGGATGCCTGTTTCCAGTCCAGGGAGGACCTGGCCTGGCAGTTCGGGCTGGACTGTTCCCATTGGGCGCAGGGTCAAGACTGATTTGCATATGGCTGGGTCCAAACTGGAATGGCATGGTGAGCAAAAAAACGATGGATTTAGGCCCAGATCTCTGTACTGGGGTGAATGTATAACATTGTTCTGCATTCTGTCCATCAATTGTTCTTTTTGCATTTGTCACCCCGAGTGGGACGGGTATGCCCAGACGTGGGTCCCATGCTCTCCATGCCACTGGAGTCAAGCTATCCTGGCTGACGAGGGCTGAAAGCCCGAAACCGGTCCTAGGATGCCTGTTTCCAGTCCAGGGAGGACCTGGCCTGGCAGTTCGGGCTGGACTGTTCCCATTGGGCGCAGGGTCAATACTGATTTGCATATGACTGGGTCCAAACTGGAATGGCATGGTGAGCAAAAAAACGATGGATTTAGGCCCAGATCTCTGTACTGGGGTGAATGTATGACATTGTTCTGCATTCTGTCCATCAATTGTTCTTTTTACATTTGTCACCCCGAGTGGAACGGGTATGCCCAGACGTGAGTCCCGTGCTCTCCATGCCACTGGAGTCAAGCTATCCTGGCTGATGAGGGCTGAAAGCCCGAAACCAGTCCTAGGATGCTTGTTTCCAGTCCAGGGAGGACCTGGCCTGGCAGTTCGGGCTGGACTGTTCCCATTGGGCGCAGGGTCAAGACTGATTTGCATATGGCTGTGTCCAAACTGGAATGGCATGGTGAGCAAAAAACGATGGATTTAGGCCCAGATCTCTGTACTGGGGTGAATGTATAACATTGTTCTGCATTCTGTCCATCAATTGTTCTTTTTGCATTTGTCACCCCGAGTGGGACGGGTATGCCCCGACGTGGGTCCCGTGCTCTCCATGCCACTGGAGTCAAGCTATCCTGGCTGATGAGGCTTGAAAGCCCGAAACCGGTCCTAGGATGCTTGTTTCCAGTCCAGGGAGGACCTGGCCTGGCAGTTCGGCCTGGAGTGTTCCCATTGGGCGCAGGGTCAAGACTGATTTGCATATGGCTGGGTCCAAACTGGAATGGCATGGTGAGCAAAAAACGATGGATTTAGGCCCAGATCTCTGTACTGGGGTGAATGTATGACATTGTTCTGCATTCTGTCCATCAATTGTTCTTTTTGCATTTGTCACCCCGAGTGGGACGGGTATGCCCAGACGTGGGTCCCGTGCTCTCCATGCCACTGGAGTCAAGCTAGCCTGGCTGAGGAGGGCTGAAAGCCCGAAACCGATCCTAGGATGATTGTTTCCAGTCCAGGGAGGACCTGGCCTGGCAGTTCGGGCTGGACTGTTCCCATTGGGCACAGGGTCAAGACTGATTTGCATATGGCTGGGTCCAAACTGGAATGGCATGGTGAGCAAAAAACAATGGATTTAGGCCCAGATCTCTGTACTGGGGTGAATGTATAACATTGTTCTGCATTCTGTCCATCAATTGTTCTTTTTGCATTTGTCACCCCCGAGTGGGACGGGTATGCCCAGACGTGGGTCCCGTGCTCTCCATGCCACTGGAGTCAAGCTATCCTGGCTGATGAAGGCTGAAATCCCGAAACCGGTCCTAGGATGCTTGTTTCCAGTCCAGAGAGGACCTGGCCTGGCAGTTCGAGCTAGACTGTTCCCATTGGGCGCAGGGTGAAGACTGATTTGCATATGGCTGGGTCCAAACTGGAATGGCATGGTGAGCAAAAACGATGGATTTATGCCCAGATCTCTGTACTGGGGTGAATGTATGACATTGTTCTGCATTCTGTCCATCAATTGTTCTTTTTACATTTGTCACCCCGAGTGGGACGGGTATGCCCAGACGTGGGTCCCGTGCTCTCCATGCCACTGGAGTCAAGCTATCCTGGCTGATGAGGGCTGAAAGCCCGAAACCGGTCCTAGGATGCTTGTTTCCAGTCCAGGGAGGACCTGGCCTGGCAGTTCGGGCTGGACTGTTCCCATTGGGCACAGGGTCAAGACTGATTTGCATATGGCTGGGTCCAAACTGGAATGGCATGGTGAGCAAAAAACAATGGATTTAGGCCCAGATCTCTGTACTGGGGTGAATGTATGACATTGTTCTGCATTCTGTCCATCAATTGTTCTTTTTGCATTTGTCACCCCGAGTGGGACGGGTATGCCCAGACATGGGTCCCGTGCTCTCCATGCCACTGGAGTCAAGCTATCCTGGCTGATGAGGGCTGAAAGCCCGAAACCGGTCCTAGGATGCTTGTTTCCAGTCCAGAGAGGACCTGGCCTGGTAGTTCGAGCTGGACTGTTCCCATTGGGCGAGCTGGACTGTTCCCATTGGGCGCAGGGTCAAGACTGATTTGCATATGGCTGGGTCCAAACTGGAAAGGCATGGTGAGCAAAAAAACGATGGATTTAGGCCCAGATCTCTGTACTGGGGTGAATGTATGACATTGTTCTGCATTCTGTCCATCAATTGTTCTTTTACATTTGTCACCCCGAGTGGGACGGGTATGCCCAGACGTGGGTCCTCTGCTCTCCATGCCACTGGAGTCAAGCTATCCTGGCTGATGAGGGCTGAAAGCCCGAAACCGGTCCTAGGATGCTTGTTTCCAGTCCAGGGAGGACCTGGCCTGGCAGTTCGGGCTGGACTGTTCCCATTGGGCGCAGGGTCAAGACTGATTTGCATATGGCTGGGTCCAAACTGGAATGGCATGGTGAGCAAAAACGATGGATTTAGGCCCAGATCTCTGTACTGGGGTGAATGTATGACATTGTTCTGCATTCTGTCCATCAATTGTTCTTTTTGCATTTGTCACCCCGAGTGGAACGGGTATGCCCAGACGTGAGTCCCGTGCTCTCCATGCCACTGGAGTCAAGCTATCCTGGCTGATGAGGGCTGAAAGCCCGAAACCGGTCCTAGGATGCTTGTTTCCAGTCCTGCGAGGACCTGGCCTGGCAGTTCGGGCTGGACTGTTCCCATTGGGCGCAGGGTCAAGACTGATTTGCATATGGCTGTATCCAAACTGGAATGGCATGGTGAGCAAAAAAACGATGGATTTAGGCCCAGATCTCTACTGGGGTGAATGTATAACATTGTTCTGCATTCTGTGCATCAATTGTTCTTTTTGCATTTGTCACCCCGAGTGGGACGGGTATGCCCAGACGTGGGTCCCATGCTCTCCATGCCACTGGAGTCAAGCTATCCTGGCTGATGAGGGCTGAAAGCCCGAAACCGGTCCTAGGATGCCTGTTTCCAGTCCAGGGAGGACCTGGCCTGGCAGTTCGGGCTGGACTGTTCCCATTGGGCGCAGGGTCAAGACTGATTTGCATATGACTGGGTCCAAACTGGAATGGCATGGTGAGCAAAAAAACGATGGATTTAGGCCCAGATCTCTGTACTGGGGTGAATGTATGACATTGTTCTGCATTCTGTCCATCAATTGTTCTTTTTGCATTTGTCACCCCGAGTGGAACGGGTATGCCCAGACGTGAGTCCCGTGCTCTCCATGCCACTGGAGTCAAGCTATCCTGGCTGATGAGGGCTGAAAGCCCGAAACCAGTCCTAGGATGCTTGTTTCCAGTCCAGGGAGGACCTGGCCTGGCAGTTCGGGCTGGACTGTTCCCATTGGGCGCAGGGTCAAGACTGATTTGCATATGGCTGTGTCCAAACTGGAATGGCATGGTGAGCAAAAACGATGGATTTAGGCCCAGATCTCTGTACTGGGGTGAATGTATAACATTGTTCTGCATTCTGTCCATCAATTGTTCTTTTTGCATTTGTCCCCCCGAGTGGGACGGGTATGCCCCGACGTGGGTCCCGTGCTCTCCATGCCACTGGAGTCAAGCTATCCTGGCTGATGAGGCTTGAAAGCCCGAAACCGGTCCTAGGATGCTTGTTTCCAGTCCAGGGAGGACCTGGCCTGGCAGTTCGGCCTGGACTGTTCCCATTGTGCGCAGGGTCAAGACTGATTTGCATATGGCTGGGTCCAAACTGGAATGGCATGGTGAGCAAAAGAACGATGGATTTAGGCCCAGATCTCTGTACTGGGGTGAATGTATGACATTGTTCTGCATTCTGTCCATCAATTGTTCTTTTTGCATTTGTCACCCCGAGTGGGACGGGTATGCCCAGACGTGGGTCCCGTGCTCTCCATGCCACTGGAGTCAAGCTAGCCTGGCTGAGGAGGGCTGAAAGCCCGAAACCGATCCTAGGATGATTGTTTCCAGTCCAGGGAGGACCTGGCCTGGCAGTTCGGGCTGGACTGTTCCCATTGGGCACAGGGTCAAGACTGATTTGCATATGGCTGGGTCCAAACTGGAATGGCATGGTGAGCAAAAAACAATGGATTTAGGCCCAGATCTCTGTACTGGGGTGAATGTATAACATTGTTCTGCATTCTGTCCATCAATTGTTCTTTTTGCATTTGTCACCCCGAGTGGGACGGGTATGCCCAGACGTGGGTCCCGTGCTCTCCATGCCACTGGAGTCAAGCTATCCTGGCTGATGAAGGCTGAAAGCCCGAAACCGGTCCTAGGATGCTTGTTTCCAGTCCAGAGAGGACCTGGCCTGGCAGTTCGAGCTGGACTGTTCCCATTGGGCGCAGGGTGAAGACTGATTTGCATATGGCTGGGTCCAAACTGGAATGGCATGGTGAGCAAAAAACGATGGATTTATGCCCAGATCTCTGTACTGGGGTGAATGTATAACATTGTTCTGCATTCTGTCCTTCAATTGTTCTTTTTGCATTTGTCACCCTGAGTGGGACGGGTATGCCCAGACGTGGGTCCTGTGCTCTCCATGCCACTGGAGTCAAGGTATCCTGGCTGATGAAGGCTGAAAGCCCGAAACCGATCCTAGGATGCTTGTTTCCAGTCCAGGGAGGAACTGGCCTGGCAGTTCGGGCTGGACTGTTCCCATTGGGCGCAGGGTCAAGACTGATTTGCATATGGCTGGGTTCAAACTGGAAAGGCATGGTGAGCAAAAACGATGGATTTAGGCCCAGATCTCTGTACTGGGGTGAATGTATGACATTGTTCTGCATTCTGTCCATCAATTGTTCTTTTTACATTTGTCACCCCGAGTGGGACGGGTATGCCCAGACGTGGGTCCTCTGCTCTCCATGCCACTGGAGTCAAGCTATCCTGGCTGATGAGGGCTGAAAGCCCGAAACCAGTCCTAGGATGCTTGTTTCCAGTCCAGGGAGGACCTGGCCTGGCAGTTCGGGCTGGACTGTTCCCATTGGGCGCAGGGTCAAGACTGATTTGCATATGGCTGGGTCCAAACTGGAATGGCATGGTGAGCAAAAACGATGGATTTAGGCCCAGATCTCTGTACTGGGGTGAATGTATGACATTGTTCTGCATTCTGTCCATCAATTGTTCTTTTTGCATTTGTCACCCCGAGTGGAACGGGTATGCCCAGACGTGGGTCCCGTGCTCTCCATGCCACTGGAGTCAAGCTAGCCTGGCTGATGAGGGCTGAAAGCCCGGAACCGATCCTAGGATGATTGTTTCCAGTCCAGGGAGGACCTGGCCTGGCAGTTCGGGCTGGACTGTTCCCATTGGGCACAGGGTCAAGACTGATTTGCATATGGCTGGGTCCAAACTGGAATGGCATGGTGAGCAAAAAACAATGGATTTAGGCCCAGATCTCTGTACTGGGGTGAATGTATGACATTGTTCTGCATTCTGTCCATCAATTGTTCTTTTTGCATTTGTCACCCCGAGTGGGACGGGTATGCCCAGACATGGGTCCTGTGCTCTCCATGCCACTGGAGTCAAGCTATCCTGGCTGATGAGGGCTGAAAGCCCGAAACCGGTCCTAGGATGCTTGTTTCCAGTCCAGAGAGGACCTGGCCTGGTAGTTCGAGCTGGACTGTTCCCATTGGGCGAGCTGGACTGTTCCCATTGGGCGCAGGGTCAAGACTGATTTGCATATGGCTGGGTCCAAACTGGAAAGGCATGGTGAGCAAAAAAACGATGGATTTAGGCCCAGATCTCTGTACTGGGGTGAATGTATGACATTGTTCTGCATTCTGTCCATCAATTGTTCTTTTTACATTTGTCACCCCGAGTGGGACGGGAATGCCCAGACGTGGGTCTTCTGCTCTCCATGCCACTGGAGTCAAGCTATCCTGGCTGATGAGGGCTGAAAGCCCGAAACCGGTCCTAGGATGCTTGTTTCCAGTCCAGGGAGGACCTGGCTTGGCAGTTCGGGCTGGACTGTTCCCATTGGGCGCAGGGTCAAGACTGATTTGCATATGGCTGGGTCCTAACTGGAATGGCATGGTGAGCAAAAAAACGATGGATTTAGGCCCAGATCTCTGTACTGGGGTGAATGTATGACATTGTTCTGCATTCTGTCCATCAATTGTTCTTTTGGCATTTGTCACCCCGAGTGGAACGGGTATGCCCAGACGTGAGTCCCGTGCTCTCCATGCCACTGGAGTCAAGCTATCCTGGCTGATGAGGGCTGAAAGCCCGAAACCGGTCCTAGGATGCTTGTTTCCAGTCCAGGGAGGACCTGGCCTGGCAGTTCGGGCTGGACTGTTCCCATTGGGCGCAGGGTCAAGACTGATTTGCATATGGCTGTATCCAAACTGGAATGGCATGGTGAGCAAAAAAACGATGGATTTAGGCCCAGATCTCTACTGGGGTGAATGTATAACATTGTTCTGCATTCTGTGCATCAATTGTTCTTTTTGCATTTGGTCACCCCGAGTGGGACGGGTATGCCGAGACGTGGGTCCCATGCTCTCCATGCCACTGGAGTCAAGCTATCCTGGCTGATGAGGGCTGAAAGCCCGAAACCGGTCCTAGGATGCCTGTTTCCAGTCCAGGGAGGACCTGGCCTGGCAGTTCGGGCTGGACTGTTCCCATTGGGCGCAGGGTCAAGACTGATTTGCATATGGCTGTGTCCAAACTGGAATGGCATGGTGAGCAAAAAACGATGGATTTAGGCCCAGATCTCTGTACTGGGGTGAATGTATAACATTGTTCTGCATTCTGTCCATCAATTGTTCTTTTGCATTTGTCACCCCGAGTGGGACGGGTATGCCCAGACTTGGTTCCCGTGCTCTCCATGCCACTGGAGTCAAGCTATCCTGGCTGATGAGGGCTGAAAGCCCGAAACCGGTCCTAGGATGCTTGTTTCCAGTCCAGGGAGGACCTGGCCTGGCAGTTCGGGCTGGACTGTTACCATTGGGCGCAGGGTCAAGACTGATTTGCATATGGCTGGGTCCAAACTGGAATGGCATGGTGAGCAAAAAAACGATGGATTTATGCCCAGATCTCTGTACTGGGGTGAATGTATAACATTGTTCTGCATTCTGTCCATCAATTGTTCTTTTTGCATTTGTCACCCCGAGTGGGACGGGTATGCCCAGACGTGTGTCCCGTGCTCTCCATGCCACTGGAGTCAAGCTATCCTGGCTGATGAGGGCTGAAAGCCCGAAACCGATCCTAGGATGCTTGTTTCCAGTCCAGGGAGGACCTGGCCTGGCAGTTCGGGCTGGACTGTTCCCATTGGGCGCAGGGTCAAGACTGATTTGCATATGGCTGGGTTCAAACTGGAATGGCATGGTGAGCAAAACAATGATGGATTTAGGCCCAGATCTCTGTACTGGGGTGAATGTATGACATTGTTCTGCATTCTGTCCATCAATTGTTCTTTTTACATTTGTCACCCCGAGTGGGACGGGTATGCCCAGACGTGGGCCCTGTGCTCTCCATGCCACTGGAGTCAAGCTATCCTGGCTGATGAGGGCTGAAAGCCCGAAACCTGTCCTAGGATGCTTGTTTCCATTCCAGGGAGGACCTGGCCTGGCAGTTCGGGCTGGACTGTTCCCATTGGGCGCAGGGTCAAGACTGATTTGCATATGGCTGGGTTCAAACTGAAATGGCATGGTGAGCAAAAAAACAATGGATTTAGGCCCAGATCTCTGTACTGGGGTGAATGTATGACATTGTTCTGCATTCTGTCCATCAATTGTTCTTTTTGCATTTGTCACCCCGAGTGGGATGGGTATGCCCAGACGTGGGTCCCATGCTCTCCATGCCACTGGAGTCAAGCTATCCTCGATGATGAGGGCTGAAAGCCCGAAACTGGTCCTAGGATGCCTGTTTCCAGTCCAGGGAGGACCTGGCCTGGCAGTTCGGGCTGGACTGTTCCCATTGGGCGAAGGGTCAAGACTGATTTGCATATGGCTGGGTCCAAACTGGAATGGCATGGTGAGCAAAAAAACGATGGATTTAGGCCCAGATCTCTGTACTGGGGTGAATGTATAACATTGTTCTGCATTCTGTCCATCAATTGCTCTTTTGCATTTGTCACCCCGAGTGGGACGGGTATGCCCAGACGTGGGTCCCGTGCTCTCCATGCCACTGGAGTCAAGCTATCCTGGCTGATGAGGGCTGAAAGCCCGAAGCCGGTCCTAGGATGCTTGTTTCCAGTCCGGGGAGGACATGGCCTGGCAGTTCGGGCTGGACTGTTCCCATTGGGTGCAGGGTCAAGACTGATTTGCATATGGCTGGGTCCAAACAGGAATGGCATGGTGAGCAAAAAACGATGGATTTAGGCCCAGATCTCTGTACTGGGGGTGAATGTATGACATTGTTCTGCATTCTGTCCATCAATTGTTCTTTTTGCATTTGTCACCCCGAGTGGGACGGGTATGCCCAGACGTGGGTCCCGAGCTATCCATGCCACTGGAGTCAAGCTATCCTGGCTGATGAGGGATGAAAGCCCGAAACCGGCCCTAGGATGCTTGTTTCCAGTCCAGGGAGGACCTGGCCTGGCACTTCGGGCTGGACTGTTCCCATTGGGCGCAGGGTCAAGACTGATTTGCATATGACTGGGTCCAAACTGGAATGGCATGGTGAGCAAAAAAACGATGGATTTAGGCCCAGATCTCTGTACTGGGGTGAATGTATAAAATTCTTCTGCATTCTGTCCATCAATTGTTCTTTTTGCATTTCTCACCCCGAGTGGGACGGGTATGCCCCGACGTGGGTCCCGTGCTCTCCATGCCACTGGAGTCAAGCTATCCTGGCTGATGAGGCTTGAAAGCCCGAAACCGGTCCTAGGATGCTTGTTTCCAGTCCAGGGAGGACCTGGCCTGGCAGTTCGGGCTGGACTGTTCCCATTGGGCGCAGGGTCAAGACTGATTTGCATATTGCTGGGTCCAAACTGGAATGGCATGGTGAGCAAAAAAACAATGGATTTAGGCCCAGATCTCTGTACTGGGGTGAATGTATGACATTGATCTGCATTCTGTCCATCAATTGTTCTTTTTGCATTTGTCACGCCGAGTGGGACGGGTATGCCCAGACGTGGGTCCCGTTCTCTCCATGCCACTGGAGTCAAGCTATCCTGGCTGATGAGGGCTGAAAGCCCGAAACTGGTCCTAGGATGCTTGTTTCCAGTCCAGGGAGGACCTGGCCTGGCAGTTCGGGCTGGACTGTTCCCATTGGGCGCAGGGTCAAGACTGATTTGCATATGGCTGGGTCCAAACTGGAATGGCATGGTGAGCAAAAAACGATGGATTTAGGCCCAGATCTCTGTACTGGGGTGAATGTATGACATTGTTCTGCATTCTGTCCATCAATTGTTCTTTTTGCATTTGTCACCCCGAGTGGGACGGGTATGCCCAGACGTGGGTCCCGTGCTCTCCATGCCACTGGAGTCAAGCTATCCTGGCTGATGAGGGCTGAAAGCCCGAAACCGGTCCTAGGATGCTTGTTTCCAGTCCAGAGAGGACCTGGCCTGGCAGTTCGGGCTGGACTGTTCCCATTGGGCGCAGGGTCAAGACTGATTTGCATATTGCTGGGTCCAAACTGGAATGGCATGGTGAGCAAAAAAACAATGGATTTAGGCCCAGACCTCTGTACTGGGGTGAATGTATGACATTGTTCTGCATTCTGTCCATCAATTGTTCTTTTTTGCATTTGTCACCCCGAGTGGGACGGGTATGCCCAGACGTGTGTCCCGTCCTCTCCATGCCACTGGAGTCAAGCTATCCTGGCTGATGAGGGCTGAAAGCCCGAAACTGGTCCTAGGAGGCTTGTTTCCAGTCCAGGGAGGACCTGGCCTGGCAGTTCGGGCTGGACTGTTCCCATTGGGCGCAGGGTCAAGACTGATTTGCATATGGCTGGGTCCAAACTGGAATGGCATGGTGAGCAAAAAAACGATGGATTTAGGCCCAGATCTCTGTACTGGGGTGAATGTATAACATTGTTCTGCATTCTGTCCATCAATTGTTCTTTTTGCATTTGTCACCCCGAGTGGGACGGGTATGCCCAGACGTGGGTCCTGTGCTCTCCATGCCACTGGAGTCAATCTAGCCTGGCTGATGAGGGCTGAAAGCCCGAAACCGATCCTAGGTTGCTTGTTTCCAGTCCAGGGAGGACCTGGCCTGGCAGTTCGGGCTGGACTGTTCCCATTGGGCACAGGGTCAAGACTGATTTGCATATGGCTGGGTCCAAACTGGAATGGCATGGTGAGCAAAAAAACAATGGATTTAGGCCCAGATCTCTGTACTGGGGTGAATGTATGACATTGTTCTGAATTCTGTCCATCAATTGTTCTTTTTGCATTTGTCACCCCGAGTGGGACGGGTATGCCCAGACGTGGGTCCCGTGCTCTCCATGCCACTGGGGTCAAGCTATCCTGGCTGATGAGGGCTGAAAGCCCGAAACCGGTCCTATGATGCTTGTTTCCAGTCCAGAGAGGACCTGGCCTGGCAGTTCGGGCTGGACTGTTCCCATTGGGCGCAGGGTCAAGACTGATTTGCATATGGCTGGTTCCAAACTGGAATGGCATGGTGAGCAAAAAAACGATGGATTTAGGCCCAGATCTCTGTACTGGGGTGAATGTATAACATTGTTCTGCATTCTGTCCATCAATTGTTCCTTTTGCATTTGTCACCCCGAGTGGGACGGGTATGCCCAGACGTGGGTCCTGTGCTCTCCATGCCACTGGAGTCAAGCTATCCTGGCTGATGAAGGCTGAAAGCCCGAAACCGATCCTAGGATGCTTGTTTCCAGTCCAGGGAGGAACTGGCCTGGCAGTTCGGGCTGGACTGTTCCCAGTGGGCGCAGGGTCAAGACTGATTTGCATATGGCTGGGTTCAAACTGGAAAGGCATGGTGAGCAAAAAACGATGGATTTAGGCCCAGATCTCTGTACTGGGGTGAATGTATGACATTGTTCTGCATTCTGTCCATCAATTGTTCTTTTTACATTTGTCACCCCGAGTGGGATGGGTATGCCCAGACGTGGGTCCTCTGCTCTCCATGCCACTGGAGTCAAGCTATCCTTTCTGATGAGGGCTGAAAGCCCGAAACCGGTCCTAGGATGCTTGTTTCCAGTCCAGGGAGGACCTGGCCTGGCAGTTCGGGCTGGACTGTTCCCATTGGGCGCAGGGTCAAGACTGATTTGCATATGGCTGAGTCCAAACTGGAATGGCATGGTGAGCAAAATAACGATGGATTTAGGCCCAGATCTCTGTACTGGGGTGAATGTATAACATTGTTCTGCATTCTGTCCATCAATTGTTCTTTTGCATTTGTCACCCCGAGTGGGACGGGTATGCCCAGACGTGGGTCCCATGCTCTCCATGCCACTGGAGTCAAGCTATCCTGGCTGATGAGGGCTGAAAGCCCGAAACCGGTCCTAGGATGCCTGTTTCCAGTCCAGGGAGGACCTGGCCTGGCAGTTCGGGCTGGACTGTTCCCATTGGGCGCAGGGTCAAGACTGATTTGCATATGGCTGGGTCCAAACTGGAATGGCATGGTGAGCAAAAACGATGGATTTAGGCCCAGATCTCTGTACTGGGGTGAATGTATAACATTGTTCTGCATTCTGTCCATCAATTGTTCTTTTTGCATTTGTCACCCCGAGTGGGACGGGTATGCCCAGACGTGGGTCCCATGCTCTCCATGCCACTGGAGTCAAGCTATCCTGGCTGATGAGGGCTGAAAGCCCGAAACCGGTCCTAGGATGCCTGTTTCCAGTCCAGGGAGGACCTGGCCTGGCAGTTCGGGCTGGACTGTTCCCATTGGGCGCAGGGTCAAGACTGATTTGCATATGACTGGGTCCAAACTGGAATGGCATGGTGAGCAAAAACGATGGATTTAGGCCCAGATCTCTGTACTGGGGTGAATGTATGACATTGTTCTGCATTCTGTCCATCAATTGTTCTTTTTGCATTTGTCACCCCGAGTGGAACGGGTATGCCCAGACGTGAGTCCCGTGCTCTCCATGCCACTGGAGTCAAGCTATCCTGGCTGATGAGGGCTGAAAGCCCGAAACCAGTCCTAGGATGCTTGTTTCCAGTCCAGGGAGGACCTGGCCTGGCAGTTCGGGCTGGACTGTTCCCATTGGGCGCAGGGTCAAGACTGATTTGCATATGGCTGTGTCCAAACTGGAATGGCATGGTGAGCAAAAAAACGATGGATTTAGGCCCAGATCTCTGTACTGGGGTGAATGTATAACATTGTTCTGCATTCTGTCCATCAATTGTTCTTTTTGCATTTGTCACCCCCAGTGGGACGGGTATGCCCAGACGTGGATCCCGTGCTCTCCATGCCACTGGAGTCAAGCTATCCTGGCTGATGAGGGCTGAAAGCCCGAAACCGGTCCTAGGATGCTTGTTTCCAGTCCAGGGAGGACCTGGCCTGGCAGTTCGGGCTGGACTGTTCCCATTGGGCGCAGGGTCAAGACTGATTTGCATATGGCTGGGTCCAAACTGGAATGGCATGGTGAGCAAAAACGATGGATTTAGGCCCAGATCTCTGTACTGGGGTGAATGTATGACATTGTTCTGCATTCTGTCCATCAATTGTTCTTTTTGCATTTGTCACCCCGAGTGGGACGGGTATGCCCAGACATGGGTCCCGTGCTCTCCATGCCACTAGAGTCAAGCTATCCTGGCTAATGAGGGCTGAAAGCCCGAAACCGGTCCTGGGATGCTTGTTTCCAGTCCAGGGAGGACCTGGCCTGGCAGTTCGTGCTGGACTGTTCCCATTGGGCGCAGGGTCAAGACTGATTTGCATATTGCTGGGTCCAAACTGGAATGGCATGGTGAGCAAAAAAACAATGGATTTAGGCCCAGATCTCTGTACTGGGGTGAATGTATGACATTGTTCTGCATTCTATGCATCAATTGTTCTTTTTGCTCATCAAGAGGGAGCTTGTTTTTTGAAAAACAAACAATAATCCTGACCCTGGTTGTTTTCTATCAGGGTCTGGGTGCTATTTTAATTTTTTCCTACTGGAATCCCCAGGCTTTTCCAGTTGGGCCAGAAGAGTTTAAAAAAAGGACATCAGACCATCTGCTCTAAATATTGCGGAGATGGTAGGATGTATTTACATGGATAGCCCCAGGTCATTCGGGTCATCAATGTAAGGTTTCAACCTGCTGAAGGCACCACCAGCAGAAACATTATGGTCTACCTGACTCTAAATAGAGCAGCAGACCACCAAATTGGCAAAAAGTGTACTTCACCACGTGACAGAGTACCCTGTTCACCAAACTATAAATCAGGCCGGGAGTTTGTAAGATCAGTAATTTGGGGTACCAAGTGATCTGAGTCAGAACAGCTGTGCGGCACATTAAGTTCTCCCCAGCAAAACACATAACCCTGGCCAATTTTACCATTAAGGGCCACCACTGACAGATTTTCACTCAGGGCACACATATGGGGTACTTGAATTGAACCCAACTATAGTCTGGCATACCTTTGCATTTTTCAGTTGCCCCCAGATGTATGTGTGTGTTGGATATGAACTGGAAATAGTCTGGCCTATGATAGCAGTTCTTGGGTCTTTAATGGAATCAGTTGTGATTGCTTTTTTGGCACATACATATTGTTGGGTTATTAAATAGCATAGACACATTGAAATCCATTTAAAAAGATGTTATTTCTGCTGGTTCATGACATTCATTGAGTTCTATGATGAAATATCGGTGACAAAAAGAACAAGGACACAAATATTGACTTTACCTATTTTGTAGTCCCATAGTTAAGCAAGTACATTGATATTCATTCTGTGCTACCAAGACCAAATCTACTTTCAACCAAAATCACACAAAAGAAACAGAACATGTCTAATAAAGATTAAGGTGCAGAGGAAAGTCTCCAGTGCCATAGCATGACAATTACACAACTCATCATCATCATCATCATCATTCCTTTATTTTGGTTCATATAAAAACCATAAAAGGCAATAATAAAGAATCATACATGAGTAAGATACATAAAATCAATTACCTATAAATACATGCAAAAACGTTAAAAATGATAATGAAAATTATAAAAGGCAATATTACAGCAGATTTTGTGTTATGTGCGGCACCAATTAACGGAGACATCAACCGTACCTAAACATGAATTTTCTTGGACCTCACATACCACATTGCTGTTAAAAATGTGCCTATTGAAAAGACAACCGGGTGACTCTTGTTTGTTCTACAAACTCTTAATGCTGTGATGCGATCCCTAGTGCTCAACAGCTTACACAAAAGTTGAATCCATCGGGCAGGTTGTTTTTTTATATGCTGCACAGAAAAATAGTATGTGCTCAATAGACTCTGCAGCCTCACATCCCATTGGACATGTTTTTTGATCTCTCTAGTTCTTTCTTCCAACAGCAAGTAAAAGTGGCTAATGGCAATTACACAACTACCACACTGAATCGTAACACCTCCACTAGCACTAGGTGTGTCCAATTTATACTCCATTCATTATTCTTAAGAATATGAATGCTGAAAATAAAACCTAGGAAAAGAGTAGCATTTGATTGAAGGAACCATAGCCCCAGAGTAGCCAGAGTAACACTATACAGAAGGGCAGCAGAGGGGGGCCTAGGTTTCCTAAACAAGCGGTCATATATCCAGGTGGTGCAGATCCGCACGACCTTGGACCGGAATTAAAACACTGAGAACAAGGGTTGGATGTGCATAGGGCAACATTTCTCCCAGAACCTGCTGCACAATCTTCTTTGACTCCCACAGAGGCATGATTAGGGAGACAACAGATGTTGACGACTACACTGATCCTAGTAGACTACTAGCAGAAAATCACACTTAAAGCAGGATCCACCACATTTTCCTCACCATTGTCACCCATTAGATATAACCTAGATTTGCCAATTTCCCACCATGTATGAATGATTCTCACTTCTGACACTGGAATAAGGATAATTCCCTCACCTTATGTGACGTGTCCCTAGATGATGAATTGAAACCTCTAGCCAAAATCCTGGAAGAATGTCAATGGGATAGGTTAACCTACTCTTGCATTGGGCCGGCTCTTGGGAGATGAGAGGGGGCAACAGGAAAGAAAACAACATTAGAGCAGTGTGGTATCTACTTATTCATTGCTCTGCTAATTACCTCTGTGTCCTACCATCTGATTGTGGAATATCTTGCACATGGAGCTCTAGAATGTAAAGCTCTCCTTGCTGCCTAGTTACCATGTCTTAGAGTCAGTTGCTGCTGGGAGCCCTGTGGGTAGGACGCTGTTACATCTCTAGCTTACTTACAAATAAAGAAGATCCTAAAGTTGTTATCCTGGCTCTTGTACTTCTTCACACTGGCGACGAGCGAAGAAGATTGAACCCTGCTACTCTACAACATCTTCTCTGCTAGAGCTTCCTGTCTTTTCTGACACCAGTCTTCTACAGCGTCCTAACACAGCTAAGTTCGTTGGACACGAGAACTTGAAGGTACTGTGCGCACTTGTTATAAAGCGCCCCTGACGTCCTTCCCTTTTATCGCCCGCAAGACTGCTCTGCTTCCTGCCTTAAGCGCCCCGCACTTCTGCTTCACTGTGAGTGTATTCCCTGCGCTTGTCCTCTAAGGAAACTGTGAGCTGTGTTCGAGTGACCCTGCTTGGACCACATTCTTGGTTTGCCAGATTTATTTCCACTATGACTCATCGATACTTTGTTTTTGGGGCCTTTTGCTGAACTTCTGACACTTGGATTCTTCCGACCCAACTTCACATTTGTCAAGCGCATCTTTTAAATACCTGCTCGTGCCTGTGACTGCCTCGCTCTACATCTTGAACACCTTCATTCTTCCTGAGCGTGCAGCCCGACGTCACATGCAGCATTCTACGCTCCCAAAGTTCACCTCACTGTCGTTCCCTAGCAACGAGCATTGCCTACAATCATCGGTTTCCCAGACTACGCGCTGACGCGCACAGCCATTTTCTTTTCTATAAGCTCACACAACAACTTCGTACTTGTAATACGCTGATACGTACAGCTTACTACTCTAACTTTATTTGCGTATTAGCGGATTTTCATCTCGCTGATACGCACAGCTGATTAATCATTTCCTAATCTTTACTACTTACTTTCTTCGTGCGCTGTTTACCCTGCCACGCGCAGCTTAAATTACTCCAGCCCGCGCTGCCACGCACAGCAAAGTAGGTTCAACTTTAAAACGTGTGTTTACTTTTTCAATCTCGCTGACACGTGAAGCTGACAATGTTTCCTTTTATAACATAATTTCTTCACAACGCTGATGCGCACAGCATTTAGGTGCTCATCAGTGCACTTACATACACAGTTCAATTACTGCGTTTATCCTCAGCTGATCTTATCTGCTCTATTATTTATGTGTGTTGGTGTTTGGCACTATCTACTACCTATTGCGCATCTTTCCCGATGATGCACACAGCTGTATATCTACTTCTTGAATACTTCCATGGTTATTGTACTTATTGTGTACTGACTGAGCTGTTCACTCTTTACTGTCAAAATTGCTGTTTACTTACAGTTTGCTTGCTTTAAGCTCCCGTAATTACATAAATATTTTGTACAAAACATGCAAAACGTAACACCACCACCTTTTTTCCTCTCCAATCCTGGTGATCCAATTTTGCGCTGGTCAAAATGGAAAAAGGTATTTCTTAATTATTCAAGGGTTTGTGGTGTATCCTTGAGTTCTGAAAGAAAATCAGCGCTATTATTACATTGTCTAGGCTCAGAAGGCCAAGACGTATTTGAACACCTTCCTGACCTGACTGATGCCGAATCCGACAATCTCAACGAATTTGAAATTTGCCTAAAAAAATTAGACAAACACTACCTTCCAAAACTTAGCACTATTCTAGAACGCTACCACTTTGGGAAGTATGTGCAAAAATCGGATGAGTCTGTGGAAACTTACATCACGGCTTTACGCAAACTTGGCGCAACTTGCAAATTCGACGGTTCACTAGAGGAGCGCAGACGCGACCAGTTCATGCTTGGTTGCAATGTCGAGAAAATCAAAGATGAACTGTGGCAAAAAGATGATCCTAAACTCGACGAGGTTATTGTTCTAGCCAAAAGAATTGAACATTCCTTAGCTTGTGTGGAGGTGATCAAAAGAGAACGGGGTTTCAGAGGAAAAGGTTCATGCTGTTTCTAAAAACCTACAAGACCTGTTTGGAAGCAGCGCGAACCTGTCTGGAAACCACGTGAAGCTAACAAAACCTCTTTTGACTCTAGGTCGAAAGAGAATACTGGGATGAGGTGTTACCGATGTGATCTCTTTGGTCATCTTGCCAATGACAAGTCATGCCCAGCTCTCGCTTCCAAGTGCCGCAACTGTGGGAAAGTTGTACACATAGCTAAAGCCTGCAGAGCTAAGAAAGCCAGGTCTAAGCGTGTTAAAGAAGTGGTCTTGGAAAGCGAAAGCGATTCTGAATATGACTACGATGATTTGCATTGTGGCAAGATCGTCACACCTATTGGAAAAAATAAATGTAAAGGTCCGGTTGATGCCGTTTTAGTTAACGATTGCAACATTAGGATGCTCTTTGACTCTGGTGCGAAGATCTCTCTTATTCCCAAAGAGTTCTTTGATTTGAAACTACACGGGAAAGTAAAAATATATAAACCCGACATCAGGCCATTAGCCTATGGCGGTCAGCCCATAAAGCTATTTGGTTATTTCCTTGGCAACATTGAATACAAAGGGAGGTTGACAGTTGGTAAGATTTACGTATCATGCAGAGGTGACAGCATAATCAGCTGGTTTCACCAGGCTGATTTGGGAGTGTCTTTGGTTCCTGGTGCTGACCCTTGCATTGTTCTGAGAGACACTTCACCACATCCTGATCCTTCGAATTCTACCCTGAGTAACAGAGATGCCAATGTTGTCTCCTGTGTGACTGATTCTACTTCCGCACTACGATCTGAGTTCAAAGAAGTTTTTAACGAAAGGTTGGGTTGCCTTTCAGATTATATCCACAAAATTACCCTGAAACCTGATGCGGCCCCTGTCACTTGTAAAGTACGTAATGTGCCCTTGGCCATGAAAGAGTCTTTGCGTGCAGAACTCGAGAAACTAAAGCGTGAGGGTATCATCATTGAGACTGAGGCCAGTCAGTGGTTGGCTCCAGTTGCTCTTGCACGCAAGGCATCTGGTGAGGTACGCTTATGTGTGGACTTGCGTTCCCTCAACCGTGCTGTTGTTGCAAACAGGTACCCTCGCCCTAACATCACGGAAATGCTGGCACAGTTGAAGGACGCACGTATTTTTTCCACTCTTGATCTACATGCAGCGTACCACCAGGTCAAGATAGATGATGTCTCCATGGATCTGACTGCTTTCATCACCCCTTTTGGAACTTACAAGTTCACACGTCTTCCATTCGGCTTAATCTCGGCAGCCTCTGTCTTTCAGAGGGTGATGGAAGATGTATTAAGGGGTGTGGAAGGAGTCAAAATCTACCAAGATGATGTGTTGATTCATGCCGCTTCACAAGCTGAACACGATGCAAGACTGAGGTGTGTGCTTGAATGCTTCCCTACTAGGGGTCTGACACTCCGTGAAAATAAATGCAGGTTTAATCTTTCTGAAATTGATTACCTGGGTCATCGCTTGACCTGTGATGGTGTTATACCTAAAGAACGCCTTGTAAAGACGATAGATGAACTTCCAGTGCCTCAATCCAGAGACGAGCTTGTAACTTTCTTGGGCATGGCTGAATATTACAATAAGTTTATACCATGCTTTGCCTCACGCACTCATAACCTCAGGTCCCTCCTAAAGAAGGGTGTGAAGTTTTCCTGGTCGCCTTATTGTCAGTTGGAGTTTGAGGGAGTCAAGAAAGCTCTTCGTGCTGCTCCCTCTTTACAGAGTTTCGACACCTCCTTGAACTCTACACTTGTCACTGACGCAAGTTCAAAAGGTTTGGGGGCAGTTCTCAAACAAACGAAGAATGGAAAAGAAGAAACCATCATGTTTCTGTCAAGAGCTCTCGTCGGTCCAAAGCTGCAATACTCAGTAATTGAAAAAGAGGCGCTATGCTTTTTCTGGGTCATCAAGAAGCTCAAGAAATTCCTCTGTGGAAGTTCGTTTGTCGTCCATTCGGATCACAAGCCCCTTAAAGATCTATTTTACAAAAAGGGGCTAGATGCTGTCTCTTCTAGAATTTGCAAGTGGATTATAGCACTTCAGGACTTTGATTTCGTAGTAAGGTACATCCCGGGGGTAGATAACAAAGTTGCAGATTGCCTCTTCCGCTTAATATCCAAACAGTCGGATGATCTTGACCCTGAAGACACATGGGAAATTGATGATTTCAAAGTGTGCGAGGTTGTTGAAGGTGTTGTATCTGAAGCAGAATGGAGGGATTCTTTGAAAAGTGATCCTGTCTTACTTGATGTCTGCAAATTTGTTTCCCATGGGTGGACGGGCATCAAAACTCTATCTGAGGGGGCACGGAAATTCTGGAATGTAAGGCATGAACTTTCACTGTGTAATGATCTGTTGTGGAGAGGAACAAGTCTTGTTCCTCCTCTCTCTCTGAGGGAGAAAATTGTCCAGTTGGCACATGATGGTCACCAGGGCATCTCAAAAACCAAGGAGAGAGTCCGCTTACATTTTTGGTGGCCTGGGGTTGATATTTTTGTTGAGCGGTTGGTTAGGGACTGTACTGAGTGTGGAGCGTGTGACAAAGTTTGTAAAACCAGGACCCAACCAATGGTAATATGTGAGCCTCCCACTAGGTGTTGGCAACATGTTGCCCTAGATCTCCTAGGGCCGGTCTCCTCCAAAGTAGGTCAATCTTACATCTTAGTTGTAATAGATATGTACTCTAGGTGTCCAGGGGTGAAGGTCGCTCAGACTGTTGAAACCAGAGATGTCGTAAAATTTTTGGAGGACGTCTTCTGCAGGGAGGGTCTCCCTGAATCTCTCTTGACAGACAATGGTGTACAACTCGTATCAAGAGAGATGGAGGAGTTTCTAGCTAAGAAGGGAATTGTACATAAACGTTGCTCCCTTTACCACCCAGAATGCAACGGAATGGTTGAGAGATTCAACCACGTTCTTAAAGAATCCATTCAGTTAGCCAAAGAACAAGGTCATGACTGGAGAGCTACAATACTTGAGAGGGTGAAAGCTTACCGTTTGACTCCCCACTCCACCACTGAGAAGGTTCCGTTTGAGCTATTTAGAGGACGCACACCCAACACCCTTTTGTTTCAATCGTGGATGAGAGGGAAAGGGGCTGACATTGAGGTTCCCGAGGACCCTCGATGGAGGGCGCTTCAAAATCTCAAGTCAGCAAAAATGAAAGCTAACTTTGATGTGAGGCACGCCGTTGCTCACACCTCAGTTAACATAGGTGATTGTGTGAGAGTACGATTTCCACAGAAGTCCGGAGGTACAAACTTTTCTACCCCTCGTAAAGTAGTTAAGCTACTCCTTAATGCTGCAAAACTTGATGACGGACGCATTTGGAACTTGAATAGAATAGCTCTTATACGTCCTTCTTCTTCCAATTGCGACACTAGCTGTTTGCCTTCCAAATTTGTTTCTCCTCTGCGTTGGAGTACTCGCACATGTAAAGTTCCACTGAGACTGCGTGATTATACTTTGAATTGAATATTTAGCCCCTGTAACTACCACCTTTGTATTGGGGGGAAGGTGTGTCGTATCTACTTATTCATTGCTCTGCTAATTACCTCTGTGTCCTACCATCTGATTGTGGAATATCTTGCACATGGAACTTTAGAATGTAAAGCTCTCCTTGCTGCCTAGTTACCATGTCTTAGAGTCAGTTGCTGCTGGGAGCCCTGTGGGTAGGATGCTGTTACATCTCTAGCTTACTTACAAATAAAGAAGATCCTAAAGTTGTTATCCTGGCTCTTGTACTTCTTCACAAGCAGATTTTATAGACTAACCTACACTAAAAGGGGATAACGTGATTTCAGCGGGCAATTACATATCTAGGCCTCAAAGCTAAACATATTTAGACATCCTAATAGGAAATCGATCTAGGACATGAAATGGAGGACAATAGTTGGAAAATAATCTGGCAGAGGGCAGCCACAAATTCGATTAGTTGTACTTCCCCTAAGGACAATGCATAAAATCTGCTCACACGTTGGTACCTGTCCCATCATGGCTGCATGCAATGTTTGGATAACTGTTGGACACATTGTGGTGACACTTTCCTACACATGTGATGGTCCTGTAGATTCAATCAAGCATATTAGACAAAAATCCTTTCTAATACAAGAGAAGCATTAGGAGTAGCACCCTTCTAGCAACCGCTGCCAATACTCCTGGGTGATTCAGGGGACTATTATGAATACACTTTTACCACAGCTCTGGCAAACTCATCATATGGCTGTTGGTGGGTCCTCGTTTGGCACTAGCCCAGGTTTGGAAACAGACAATTACCCCCATGCCATATGTGGTGATGGAAAATATGGAACATTTACACACTTGAAAAACTAACTACAGTGGTGCAATGGTTCACCATAGAATGGTTACACTAGAAACCATGTGCCTACTGTAAGAAAATACTTCTTTTTATATGAGAAAACCCATTTTGTTTGAACTGATGCTGTTTTTGTTTTACTCTGTGCACTGGGACTCTGCTAACCAGGCCCCAGTGTATGTACTCCGACCAGCAGAACACGTCGAAACTGGCTTTACTCCTCAATGTCATATTTAAATTACCGATAAGTTATATTATATGGTGCAAAGTGTACCCAGGGTCTGTAAGTTTTTCAATGTCACTAGTAGACTGCAGCCAATATTGTCGCACCACTGAATTTACACTGAATTTACAATGCAAAACGTGACCACAGACCTGCCAGCAGTAACCAAGCTGTGCAGATTAAATTGCAAATTGGATGGGTCAAACTATCCCTTTTAGACAGGTAAACCATCCTTTTAAGTATTAGTATATCTCACCTAAGTAGGTTGTAAGTGCCTATAAGGCTGGGTACATGATATTTTAAAAAAAGTAGGACATGTAAATGCTTAATGTTGCACATGTCTTTACAGTAACAATGCCCTAACATTATTTTCACTGTAGCAGGTTAGATGTTCCATTGGGATACACTATTAAAGGTAAATAATGGCATCTCTATCTAGGAACCAGATAAAAAGCTAATTCTCTGACTTTTTATATTTATTACACATCCAACTCATGGCTAAAGTCTGATTTGTGCTAAATATTTTACATACGTTACTTTAAAAAACTTACCTTTAACCTGCCTAAAGCCTCTAGAAGCCCATTTGCCTAGGCTTCCAACTGTCACCCAGGAGCTGAATAGCTCCCTCATGATGTGTGAGTTGGTTCCCACAGCTGAGACTCTGGGTGTGGGGAGAGATTGACCTTCCCTTGACAGGGAGTCCTGATGGCTATGCCCAGCCTCTTGCATATCTTCAAAATATACCTACCTTGTGACTGACAAATGTAGCTCACAACAAGGACTGCCTCTACTTTGTCTCCCTTTTTTCCTAGGCAGCCAGGCTCCAATTCCAGTGGGAAAGGAGCTGCACCCAGAATCAGTTTTGCATGACCAAAGAGGAGTGGTTGCTCTTTTCCCTGGCCATACTTCTAGGGTGGACATAGGAGCTCTGAACAGGGGAATAAAGATTCTGCTATGTCGGATTTAGGGAGATAGGTGCATTCTGGGATTGTTTTCAGTAGGACACACAGGAATGGCTGCACAAGTTGGTACGGTTATTCCTGGGAACCGTTTCCCTATTGGTAAGGGAGGAGTCACCCCGACCCACAGGCTAGTGCCAGTTATGAATGTGGCACCCTGGATACCTTCTTCAGAATAATGCTGGTCCTGTGGAAGACAGAAGAAGGATTGCACCTGCTGTTGAGACCTGTGAGGAAAATCCTGAGGCTGGCCCTGCTCCCACTCACACCCAGGACAAAGAAATGGACTCTCAGGGCCCGATTCCGATCTGGTTAGGAAAGCATACCGAACGACTCGGGTCCGGAATGCTTTCCATACGACTCGGATTGGGGGAGTCCAACCGAACGAGTATGATGCATTTGAATACATCCGGATACGATTCAGTTGGACTCCCATTGACTTCAATAGGAGCCTGTGTACCGAACGCGTACACAAGCTCGCATTGACAAAAGGGTTGGTTGGTGTTAATCGTGCACCCTGTGGTGGGCACCCCATGGTGCCTGCCACACTGCATATTTGGGAAGAGGGGACCCATGGTTATTCCCACAGGATAACTGCTACAGGCCCCAAAAGACTTAATCCGGATGCCTTTTCGATCCGGGCAAACTGAATCGGGAAGGCTGTCCGAACGGTTCATCGTACTTTGTCGCTCGGAAAACCTAGTCCATAGACCTGTACGAATCAGCTCAGGAAGGCTCTATCTCTCTGAATACCTTTCGGAACCCATTCGGTCAGCGCTAAGGCTTTCCAGGCATCGTACTTGGTCATTCAGTCGGAAACAAGGGCTCCGGATTGGTTTAGGCAATTCCGAATCTGATTTGGAGCCCTTCTGAACGAGATCGGAATCGACCCCTAAGTGTCAGTTGGCTACAGGGTCACAAAATCTGCAAGAAGCCCATGTTCCCTAAGGCACTTAGCAGACCAGCTTCAACTTGGCCTGTCCTGGACCCTGCTGGTGGCTTCTGTTGGAGTGAGTTCTAACCCCGAATGCTGTCCCTCAGGTCCTGGACCCTTGCCTGGTGTCAGAGTGCACTCTTCTTGTCTACAAACTTCAAGAAGTGGGACTTTGAAACTTTTTGTCAACTTTCTGCCTCAAGAACCAACGGAGGCCGGTGTCACCATCGAAGCTGCAGCCATCGACATTGAATTGCTGGTCGGCCTCAACTTGCCACTTTGCCCCGCTGAGAAACGTTTCTAAGTCCCAACACAGAGGACTTCACTGAAACTGATGATGAGCAGCATCCAATGTACATCGAGGCCTTCTTGGGCATGTAATTTGCCCGCTCTGAGCTGTACTCCCTTCATTGACAATCACACCAGGACCCTGCACTTCCACAGCCCATGGACGACTCATCGACAACAAATGTTTACCCATAAAAGTGTCTAAGTCAGAAGGCAAACTTTCCAACAGAACAAACCTGGTTTCTGTATCTGAATGGTAATCCATCACTATAATGTTTCACTTTGACCTGGCCTATCACGACCAGTTGCCTGCGGTTGGTGCTTTGTGCTATTTGGGGCTGTTTTTATTTTACACTTTAGAAATTCATCTCTCCAAGTCCCCATATTGCATTTTGTTTTTTTGGTGTCATTTTGTTCATTCAAATGTTCTCTAATTTATTAACTTAGAGTGCCATTTTTGTTCTGCTGTGTTTTTGACTTTTGAAGTATTTTTGTACTTCTAAAGGGCTTACCCTTTTTTTTAAGTTAATCCTGTCTACTCTGTGTCATAACTACCAGGGGTTGAGCTCAGGTTTAAATTATTGAAACTTTTACTGGACCTAACATGAACAGTGACATTACTTACTTGTGGTGAACTACCATCCAACCTAAGAAATAATACACTTCCTCACATCTACTTATTTGGATCTTATTGAAACACAACAGGACAATGGAGGCCAGACCAGGTCTGGTTTCTGAACTGGTACGGAAAGCCAGACTCAATGTGATGGACTCTGGGTCGGATAGCTCCTCAAAACCTGATACCCTCACTAGACATAGGTATGAAATATTGGTTTTCCAAGCTATGTGTGCTGTGAAATAAACTTTAGGCTATGGAAAAAGTATAATAGTGTAAATGAATGGTTATTTTTTAATAGTCCATAAAATTATGCTGTTGTAAAAATCTAAATAAAGGTAGCAATAATTTGCTATGCTGCATAGACTAGAAAAAACAATTCTATGTCATGATTCTTGTAAAAGCATTACCTATAGGACTTTTTCATAAAAGATTTGTGTTGGTGACTAAATCTCATTCTAAGAACTTTATTATGAAGATTTCAAAATCACATTAATTTCCTCTAAAACAGATCAGCCATGGAGCAGTACTCCCTGCCTTAAGTGACAAAACACAATTCCCATCTTTCCTTCGAACAGTGCCCAGTATTGACATGCAGCCTTTGGCTTTAGTTGAGCTTTTGCTCACATTTAGATGGACATGGATTGGAATTTTGATCTCCAACAATGATATTTGTCTTCAAGGCAGCCAGATGCTGAAACAAGAGGCAGAGAAAAGAAGGATCTGTGTTGAGTTTTTTGAGACCCTGCCAACAGTTCCCAGCCGAGCTTCCTTAGACCGTTTCATCGGGATACTGCTTCGATCCACAGCAACTGTGATTTTCTGCTATGCCTATGATGTTCATATTCTCCCAGTGCTGAAGGAAATGTCTATGCTTGGCTTCTCTGGTAAAATTTGGATTGGAATTGCAAGCTTGATGGCAGCTCCTTTGTTTTCTGCAAGAGAATTATGGAAGATGCTGAATGGCACATTGGGGGTGGCAGTGCCAAACAGAGAAATTCCTGGGTTTAAAGAATTCACCTATGGAATCCATCCATCAAGGAACAAAGGGGACATATTTCTGACAAGGTTCTGGGAGCAGGTATTTAGCTGCACCTGGGTGAGAGAATCGAAGCAAGGTCCAGGAAATGCTTTAAATTGGACGACACTCTGCTCTGGGACAGAAAGTCTACAAGGGGTTGATTCTTCAGTACTTGATGCAAAATTTAAATCTACTTCATACACCGCCATCTACGTCTTGGCACAAGCCCTCCATGATTTGATTTCCTGCAAACCATTCGAAGGTCCATTTGCCAATAATTCATGTGCAGATCCTCAGAACTTCAGACCGTGGCAGGTGAGAGCACTGGTGTACAAGTGAATTGAATCTTGCTTTAGTTCCAACCATTTTGTTTGTTTATAGCATTCCTATAATGAATATATAAAATTAACACAAGTGTCAGGATTTTAAGTCTAGAGTGAATCCAACTGACATTAAATTGCAATTGTGATCCTGGGTTTAAGAAAACTTTATGGATTTAGTTGAATCCAGGAAACCTCTTTCAAATTCCATATGCTATATGATGTGGACAAACCATTTTTTGTACATGCTCAGGCTTGAACATTGTTTACCCTTATTTTTAGCTACAAATTTGACTGACCTCCTTTTTCCTTGCGGCTTCAAGGGTCAAGGGGCACATTGTGTCTGTCACGTTCACTGAGTTTATTGATAATAGTAAGCATGTGGATAATCATCGGTTAGGAGGTCTCTTGCATCGAAGAACTGAAAATGTCATTAGATGTCCATTTGTTATTACACTGTTAATGCCTGAGTTGTTGGAAGTCTTTGTCACAATGTTTTGTAAAACATTTTTAGTTGTTGGAAGGCAATCTATTATCCATATGACCGTTCCTACACTGACTTGGATGTAATCCTTCTAGACAAGTCTCATTTAGGTGGTTTCTGTTCCACCTCTTATCTTTAAAGGTAGTCTCTTAAAATGTAGGGCTTCCCAGAGTTTTTAATTTTCATACATTGTTTTTAACAAGAATTGTTGGGCCTTAGTCTATGGGCTTAATTCACAAAAGTAAATTTACACGCTGGGGTAAGTTTAGGCTTTTCCACTATTGACAAAACTGCATTTTAAAAGTAAATTTACAAGAGTGGAGACTCCGCAACAGGGACAGAGACTCTGCACATAAAAATATAGACTCTACACCACTCTACATCATTACACTCTGCACTATTCCACTCTATGCTACTCCACTCTATGGCACTCCACTCTATGCCATTCAACTCTTAGGCACTCCACTGAATGTCACTCCACTCTATGCCACTCCACTCCACACTATTGCAGTCTATTCCACTGCACTCTACGCAACTTGATTCCATGCAACTACATGCCACACTGTTGCACTCTAAGCCACTCCACTCTGCGCCACTACACTCCATGCCACAACGTTATGGACTATTCCACTCTACACATCCCACTCCATTCCATTCTATTTCACTCTATGCCACTCCACTGTACGCCACTCCACTCTATGTCCTTCCATTTTATGCTATTCCACTTTACACCACTCCAGTCTATGCCACTCTACTTGTCACCACTCCACTGTACACCACTACTATCTATGCCACTCCATTCCATGCTTTTCTACTGTACCACACGCAACTCTGCCCCACTACACGCCACTTCACTCTATGCCATTACAGTCTTTGCTGCTCCACTCCACACCACTCTGCTCTATGCCACTCTACTCTATGCTATTCTAGTGTGTTGGACTCAACTCTACGGCAACCTTCTACATGCCACTCCACACTGTATGCCACTCCACTGTACGTCAATCCACTGTACGGTATTCCACTCTTTGACACACCACTGTGCCCCACTCCACTCAATGCTATTCAACTCCACTCTATGGCACTCCACTGTACGCCAATCCACTCCACTGTACAACACTACGCACTACTCCACTTCACTCCATCCCACTTGACGCTGCACTGTTCCACTGTACAGTATTCCACTGTACGCCTCTCCACTGTACACCACTCAATTTGATGCCACAACACTATAAGCAATTCCACTCTATGCCACGCCACTCTACTCTATTTCACTCTATGCCACCACAGTCTATGCCATTCAAGTCTACACCAGTCCACTCTACCCTTCTTCACTCTACCCCACTCCACTCTACACCACTCTACAGTACGCCACTTCTCTGTACACCACTCTGCTTACACCACCCCACTATACACCACTCCACTCTAGTCCTCTGAATGACACTCAATTCTATGCCACTATACGCTGGTCCACTCTACGCCATCATACTCTACGCCACTCAACTATACTCCACTTCACTATATGCTTTTCCACCTTGCTCTACTCCACCCTATGCTATTCCACTCAAAATATACACCACTGCACTCTACGCAACTCCACTGTATGCTAGAGATCATTGACACAATAACGTGCTACACAATATCGCTGACAAAAATATGCGTGAAAAATATCTTTGCTCATATACTTTAATCGTAAGTACTAATATCGTCAAAAATATAAACAAATATTGATGTTTTAATATAAATAGAATTTAAAGTAGAAAAACGTTAAACTTTGTATTATATAAATGTAATATAATGTAAATTAAATAAATACACACAGACAATAAAACCATAGCAAATATAAACAGTTCAATAATTAAAAATATATTAATTCATTTCACCAATAAATAAAATATTAAGTATTTGAAATCCCAAATAACACATTAACTAAAAATACTACAATCTATAAACATTAAAATAAATTTAAAAATAAAATCAAATAGTATAACAAAAATAGAAAAACAAACAATTAATGCTATAAAATCTATTTAACAAATATGATGAAAAATATTGGAGGGAAAGAATATTAAATATACTATTCCCTCTCTCGTTTAGGCAACAGTATGGAAGGCGTTGGACATTGGAGGGGTTACATTTATTATTCCCATTCCCACTCCAAACAGAGCAACAGTAGGGAAAGTGTTGAACTTCAGAAGGGTGAAATTTACTATTGCTGCTCCAATATGTGCAACAGCAGGGAAAGCGTTGGGCATGCAAGACGTAAAATGTACAATTTCAACTCCAATCTGTGCAACAGTAGGGATAGGGTTGCACTTCAGAGGGGTTACATTTTCAATTCCCACTCCAAACAGTGCAACAGTAGGGAAAGTGCTGAACTGCAAAGAGGTTAATTTTACTATTCCTACTGCATTCTGCATAGCAGGGAAAGTGCTCCACTTTAAACACATTACATGTATGAGTATCCTCATTAATGTAGCAAAAATATGAAACTCTTAATATATAAATTATTAGTTAACATGAAAAAATACATATATGTATATATGTATTTTAAAAAACAAAAAACAATCAATTTAAATAATTACTATTCAATAAAATAATTGTCAATTAATAAATAATTGTTATTAAAATATTAATTAATTAACTTCTCAACCTATACCCCTACAAACCTAGCATATGAATGGCCTTAACAATGAAATTCCATCGTAACAGGCAATTAATTTCAATGCTACTTGAACTATTCACTATGTTGCTATGCCCTCTTCTCGTTTTGATAATGCAATCTCTTTCAGTCCACGTTGTGTTAGGACTGATATCTCTAATGAGAGAGTAGCTAATATTTCTCCACTCTTGGGCTGTTATTCCATTCTTTTCCCCCCTCCAGGTGTGCTATTATTAATCACAGGTTTTATTTGTACTTAAATTCCCTTCTAACATGCCTGGATAGTACTCCCCTCCAATATGGCACCTACACCTTGGAGTCACTGCTTGTATATACATCCGTGAGGACTATAAAAAAAATGATTATAATCTCTACATATAGGGATATTGTGTCACATTTGCGTTATACTATGACATGAAACCCTTGCCCCTCTCATACAGCATGAGCATACACTTGTACTTGTATGAGCACCACGGGGTGAGCCTCACTCTTAATATGGCGGCCCTGGCAGTCGCTACTACGTTGTAGCATTGCGCCCCCCAATAGATGTGGCCAAACTGCCACATCTATTGGGTATCCACGGATGATAGTCAGACTGCAGGTGAGGCGACCCCTCCAGTTGTGGGCGCTACATTATTTTGCTGTGAGATCAGTGAATCCAGCCCATTTTAGAGACATGCAAACCTGCAGGCATTCTGTTAATCTTGACTGAGTGGTTTAATTTGGGTATTCTTTGTTCTCTGTTACCCCCCGATTTACTGCTTTAATTGAATTGTTGTCCTGTGCCCCGCACTATACTTTTTTTCAATGTGACATTTGGTGAGCCTCACTTCTGTTACATTAGCACTCTTTACTATGTTGCAAGAAAACTCCCACTCGACCTATGTCATTTTACTTTAGGCTTATATAAGCTCTATGGGCCACCCACTGCTATATAAACACATCAAGTTTTATGGAAGAAGTAGATGAACATGATATGTACATTTGATTTGCATAATTGTATTTTTTGCACTTTAAATATGTTTGGTGATTTCATGTTTTTAACTTTTGTATAATCAAAGGAAATGTTGGATATAGTTTTTTCTAATTGCTAAAAAGAAAAAATGAACTAAATAAAAGAACAAAATAAATTAAAATACAAATAAAAACTTGATGTGTATATAGCAGTGGTCCGTTGAGTGGGAGTTTTCTTGCATAATAGTAAGGTTTTTTCCCCCTTACTCCCAGACCTTCAAATTACTCATAGGGGAGTACCTTCATTCATTAGAAACATATTAGCACTCTTTGCCTTATCAGCATGTCAGGACATCTATTAATCCCTTGACAACAGGACTCTAAGTATGCCGTAACATCCTTGAGTCCAGCAGGCACGCTTGCCTCTGTCTCCCTACCACACATTTGTATTCATCTACCTTCAATTTTTCGAACTGTGGCTATATACCAAAGAATTGATCTGTAGCGGAAACCAATTTTAGCGACTTTCGGTGAGTCTCTCACGAGTTGTGACACATCTATGTATTAACGCCGTGCTACCTCATTTACAGCTGGATTAGAAGCATTTATTCCCCACTGACAGGCGGATTTGATGCATTCTTCCTGTTTCATTCTTGCCCTGGGAGCAATTTTAGGAATCAACCTATCATCCTCAGACTCTTGTAGGTGTCATGAACATCTTAATTATTTATTTCCTTAGCTATATAGCTCTGAATAGTAGGTTGACGGTCTGTTCTTTTCCAGTATTTTTCCCCCCTCATAGCCTTTGATGTGAATCATATCCAAGCATTCTGGATTAGACTTGTGTGTCTCTATATAAACATAAACAGTGCAGGGGGGCGTAGCCTGCAGGGGCAACATGGCGTACGCGTTTTAACGCCGCTTCGTCATTTACTCCCCTTAATCCGCTAAAATTATACAGTACGCTGTAACGGACCACTGACCGCAGGATCAGCGAAGCCTCAGGAGACAGCGGAAGCAACGACAACGTTGAATTAACGCCCGGGCGGCGCTGCAGCAGTGGAGAAACGAATTGAGGCCGGAGGAAAGCGGCTGGCTTGGGACCTGCGTCAAGCCTCATAGGTGGCTTTGGTGGGGAAGATTGTGGATGCGGGGTCGGAGATTGGAGCCAATGCATGCCTGAGGCGTAGATCGATACGCCATGACACTTGAGGAGGTAGGAGGCATTGGTGCGGCGTGCCCGGTGCCGGCCCTAACTGCTGGGAGACGCCTTGCCGGTCCGAGTGCGGGGCGCGACGATTGGAGCATTGGCCGCGCAGTGGACTGCGGCTGTGAGCGGGCATAAGTGGTGAGATCTGTGGGGCCTCTGAGGCTAGGTTGAGCTCCTTGCAGGCAGTCAGCTGGGACACCAAGCGGCGCGGAGGAAGACTGGAGACGACTGGATATGTAGTCTCCTGTGCAAACCTGAATGCAAAGGAGCGATGGGTGCGCGGGGGCCTGACTGATGGCTGGTAACATCGGAGATTAGCTGCGTGTGGCAGTAGCAGCGACGAGATAACTGGTGAGCGCTGTGGTGGGCTGATGAAGGGCCCTGAGTGGTGGGAGGAGGCCCATGGCCGGCGAAGCCATTAACAGCTGCTTGCTGAGCTGAACACAAAGAGGGGAGCTGCCAACAGAGTGGTCCAGGGCTATTGAATCACAGCACGACCCATGGTAGAGAATCCACGCATGTAGTTTCTTGGGAAATTAGGGAACAGCGTTTCAGTCAAGATAAGGTTCACGGAAAACGGATTGCGGCGAGCGCAGCTGGAGAGTGTACTCCAACCTACAGTATTGAAGAGTGTAGCGCACTAGCCTACTCTGGTAATCACACCAGATCTGTTGCAGCAAGTGGTTGGGGGCGTTGATGGGGCGCACCAGAGGTAGTGGTTCGAGGGCTTCCTCGCAGGCCGCTGGCCTGCACGAAGTAGATCAAATGAAATCATCAGAAACGCTGAGGCCCTCAAATTACAGATTAGATGCTATCCTTAACGCAATTGAATGGTCAAGGGAATTGATGGAAGCGAAGCTGGACAAAGTGGCATTGGACATTACGTTGCTTCATGCTGACCATGGGAAATTGAAGGTTCGGGTCACTGCAGTGGAACAGGAGATAGCGGAGCTGCAGCCCACTACGGAATTCCAAGAGAAGCAATAAAACGCACATGAGGCCCGAATTAGATACCTTGAAGAGCGAGTGGAGGACGCAGAGGGCCGCTCCAGAACAAACAACATACGCTTAATTGGGCTGTCAGATGGGGCGGAAGGCCAAGATGCAGTCGCCTTCATGGAACAGTGGCTCAAGACCATACTACCATCTACCGTATTCTCTCCGTTCTTTACTATTGAAAGAGCACACCACATCCCGGGAAGAAAACCAGCTCCAGGTGCCAGATCACGTCCTCTCATCTTCTTGTTGCTTCACTTTAGGGATCAGGATGTGATTCTGAGAGAAACAAGGAAGTTAGACGAGGTTAAGTTTGAAAATACAAAAGTCCTCTTCTTTCCTGACTACACGATGAAGATCCAGAGGCAACAAGGTTCCTTTTTGCCAGTGAAATAAAAGCTCCGTCAACTGAACATATCGTACTCGTTTCTATACCCTGCAAGACTTCATGTGGTATCCAACGGAAAAACTAGGTTCTACGACACGCCCCAAGATGCCTGGGACTGGCTGGAGACTTCGGGCCAGTACTCGGGCCCTCAGCCCACAGGCACATCAGGTTCTTGGACTGGGACTGGGAGTGCTGAAGGGGGGGTGGGGGAGGAAGCCTCGGCGGCGACGGCTTAGGAAGCGGCTCCTGGGCTCCTCTGCAGCACCTAGCCCGGATCAGATTCATCGGAGCGGCAGGACGCGGTCCGCATCACGGAGCAGCTGGCAGACAAAGCGGAACTGGATGATAAAACTGACACCTGAGTGCACTCATCGGATGATGGGGGCTCGTCAGCAGCACAACTATCGGACTCAGTCACACTGAATGCCAGTCATCACGCCACAGATAGCAGATGGTATCGTATGACATAGACTGTAAATAGAGGTGACAATAAGATTCGCTTCATGTACCGCCTTGTTGTTATGCTGTCTCTGTAATAATAATCGATTTGTGTTATCTGCCTGCACAATCACACATAAGGACATGCACTCTGGTCCTATGGGGTATTCTTTGTGATAGTTATTATGTACACAGGATTAGTAGACACCCCGGGAGTCAATGTGGCAAACCCTGTAAGGTTAAACACCCCCCAACTCTCCCAAATATTGGGAACCGGTAGGACACGCGGGCTGTATTTTGCTGCCTGTTGAGTTTGGGCAACTCCTTATGGTTCGAGGGGTTGCTCCTATAATGTTGTTCCTTTAACCTGTTGGTTTATTCCTTTTCCTATTAAGCTCAGGAGTTATCTTAGGGCGTGCAAGAGATGATAGTATATATGCTCGATTCATATCCTATGATATTGGCACAAGTCGAGGCACCTCATATTTTCTACATAACACGTCGCTAAGATGGATCACACGATAGACACTTGGAACGTACGCGGTCTCCGCACGCCATCCCGCAGATATGCAGTATATTCCTACCTTAAAAGGTACAATGTGCATATAGCACTGTTACAGGAAACTCATTTTAATGCCGTGGAAACAGTTAGGTTGCAACGTAAATGGAGGGATAAAGTAATTGCCACGGATAATTCTTTATATGCACGGGGGCCCTTATCTGGATTAACCCGGGTACGCCCTTTGCAGTTGAGGAGATTCTTACTGATACAGACGGCAGATATGTATTCTGAAGGGTAGATTAGATGGACGTCACATTCTGATAGGAAATGTGTACGCTCCGAATACAGACCAGGGCCCATTTCTTCGCCTGTTGTCTCAAGAGTTAAAGAAATGGTGTGAGGTTCCATGGGTAATCGGAGGAGATTTTAATAGTGTGCTGGATACGGGTATGGATAGATCCTTCCCCCCACTCAGAATTGCGGCTGCTACGGCCAATTCCGCGGTTCTTAACGGGTGGGCGGATGGATGGGATTTGGTTGATATCTGGAGACACCGCAACCCTGGGGCGAAAGTATATTCTTTTTTTTCAGCACCTCACAATTTACATGTACGACTGGACCGGTTCTTTGGTTCCCCATCGCTACTTCCCTATGTAACAGGTGCTGAATGCTGGGGTCGCCCTCATTCTGATCACAATCCACATTACATTACAATAGCTTGGGACCACGGGATTCCTGGAATCCCAATGTGGAGGCTCCAACCAGCGAAGCTCGAAGACAAAGTCTTCCGGGAATCGATAGGAGAAGCCATAGAGGAGTACTTCACACTTAATTCTGGGACTGCCTCGTCTTCCATGGTGGAATGGGCGGCCATGAAGCTTGCGGTGTGGGGAAATGTTTGGGGCTGGGATGTGGTTTTGCGAGGGCAGATAGAGTCAGATCTGCGTGGTGTAGAAAGAGAGCTGCAAACATTGGAATCTCTAGTGGTTACAAACGAGATAGATACTGCCCCCTTGTTAGAAACACGCAAGAAGCATGCTGAATTATTAGAGCAGCAGTGATGCCTAAATTTTGCAGCGCACTCTGCGTCTGCGCATGTTAAGGCGGATCGTCCCGGACCCCTCCTTGCTTGGTTGATCAAGGAGGAACGCACGTCGGGTCCCATCACCGCTCTCCGGTCTCAGGAAGGGGGTTTAATATATACACAGCATGAAATACATAGAGAGATGACTACACATTTTATAAAACTATATAAGTCCACCCTGAACGTCCCTGAGGCCGCGATACGGGAGTTTATGGATGGCCTTTCTCCTCCAGTTCTTACACCAGAGCAGCGCAGTGAATTGGATGCCCCGCTTACGATAGAAGAGATTAGAGGTACAATGCGGGCTTTGCCATCTGGTAAGGTGCCGGGGCCGGACGGTTTCCCTCACGAATTTTATAAAACGTACGCTGATTTTCTAAGTCTGCAATTATTTAAGGTATACACAGAGGCATTGGACGGCCTTTCCCTTCCAGCCTATATGACTGATGCCTCCCTGATTATGCTTCCTAAGCCGGGTAGAGACCCTTCGTGATAAGTGCTTATCGGCCTCTGGCTTTGCTGAATGGGGATTATAAAACATTAGCCGGAGTCCTGGCTAGTAGAATGGCACCCGTCATTTCACAATTGGTGCATCAAGACCAGAACGGTTTTGTGCCAGCTCGAAATACAACTCTCAACATTTGCAGGCTGTTTCGGGTGATGCGCTGTGCCACAGTAAGTTGGCCAGCAGCTGACTGTGCTGTCCTAGATTTAGAGAAAGCGTTCGATACAGTCGAGTGGCCATACATGTTTGAGGTCCTTCAGCGCTTTGGTTTTGGACCATACATGCTGGGCTTAATAAAGCTATTATATGAATCACCCGCAGTCAGGGTACGCATGGGGACGTTTTTTTCTAAACCCATTTTTATAGAAAGTGGGAGGAGACAGGAGTGCCCACTTTCCCCACTAATCTTCTCATTGGCTATAGAGCCACTGACACTAGCGCTGCGACAGTCAGCATCTGTCTGGGGGACACCTCTTGGGGATGGTCGGCATGCAGTATCGTTGTATGTAGATGATATCCTGATTTATGTTTAAGATCTACAGGCAATTCCAGGGGTTATCCGGGATACGCTAAAATTATTTGCTTCACTTTCTGGCCTGGGAATGAACCGGGGTAAATCCTGTTTGTTCCCCTTTACCCCCGGGATGGATGCTTCCCCTTTAGAGGTAGATGGGACACTGGTGACATGGCAACCGTGGCATTTAAATATTTAGGCATACTAATTTATCACACTGATCAAGATCTTCTTGATGGCAATGTATCCAGAGCAGTCACAGCGTTAAAAGCCCAAATTGAATTCTGGAAAACAATCAGTCTCGCAGTCATAGGCAGGGTAGAATTGATTAAAATGGTGATGTTGCCACATTTGCTTTATTATTTAGCTAACCTCCCGATCTATTTGCCGGGTTCATTTTTCCGATCACTGGAGGGTATCATACGGGACGTTATTTGGAACGATACTAGGTGCAGGGTAGCATTAGCAAAACTATATTTGCCTTTAACAAAGGGGGGGCTGGCCCTACCCAATAAGGAACATTACTATCTGGCGTCCCAGATCCTGTGGGTGGCAAAGTTGGTGGAGGAATTACACCTAGCAGACACAGCTAAGCATGAGCCCCCGTACACTCTGGACAAGATCCTCTTTCTCTTCCACCCATGCAATAGTTCACATGAGCCGCTTCCTCTTCTAGTGCAGATTGCTAGGAGATGCTTTCGTAGGGCATTGCGACTTACTAGACACATCATACCATTTGCGCCAGCCATTCCATTACTCGGTATGCCGACAGCGGGAGGACATGTTCGGGGGACGGATCTTGCTGAATGGCACAGGGCGGGCGTTTTTACTCTGGAGGATCTGTATACAGAGGGTGCGTTGCGGCCCTTCCTCTCTTTATCTGAGGAGGAGGCTGTCCCACAGGGGCAGTTCCTGAGTCATGCTTCCTGGTTGGCTAGTTTGAGACAGCGGTGGGGAGATCTCTCGCAGGAACTTCCTACGCATCTTCTAATGCAGTAAATACATGTAATGGGGACAGAGTGACACCTTACAAAATGGTTTGCAGAATCCATCCGGGAACACACCATGAAGGACTTAACACCATTGAGAAATAAATGGGAGGTAAATATGGCGCGACCATACACAGATCCTGAATGGTCCATACTATTTGAAAGCCCCGGGCAGATCCCCAGGAACGCGCGCTTTAGGCTGATTCCATTTTATGTTGTGCACAGAGCGTACTTATCCCCAGACAAGATTAATAGATATTTCAATAAGTCAGATGCATGCTGCCCGCGATGTAAGACCATAGGGGCTGATTTACTATACATGCTCTGGTCATGCCCCAAAATACACTCGTACTGGGAGGAGGTGATCCGTTCCCTGAATACAAGCACGGATAGAGAATTGCTGCAGGACTGGAAGGCGTGCATTACAGGGATATTCCATAGAAATAGGAAGCATAAAGCTTCTTCCAGATTTTTGGATTTGGGGTTGGTTGTAGCTAAAAGGCTTATTACACACCGATGGAAAGCAGAGGAGCCCCCGCCGATAAAGGCATGGCTGTACTCCAAGATAAATTGGGCCAAGGCTGAAGCAGTCTCATTGGTGAGGGAGGACACGCTGGGACTCCGTAAGTACCCCATTTCCATGGCATGGAATGCAATGTTGTGCACACTGCAAGGGATGGTTACTCAGGATGACCTATCCGACGGTCCTAACATTGACTAAAAATATTCTGGACTAGTGTTGTAATATGTCTTAAATTGTAATCTGGATTATGCTGCATGTATAAACCGCCTTCGCCACATTGTGTTAATGTTTGTTGTTAATGGACGCATATATGAGAATGTATAATCAATAAAAATGCTATGATTAATACCTTCCTCCCGCTCACATAGGTATCCCTGAGCTCTCTCCTTGTCCCTCCAGTTGGTTGTTCTGTATGTTTCAATGTTATTCAAATGATTGTCTGGTCAAAATTTGGCTATATTGACATGGTCGATAAGAAATTTTCCGTAATGCACACTTGTAAGTAGGTTGTACGCGTACAATACGATTATATTGTGTTATACGGAGGTACTGTACGGTAGTTGGAATAATTATATTTATATGCAAGATCAAGAGTAAGGATAACCCACGTTAATAAGACAGACTGGTATTATTCACGTGTTATTTTGATGTTGTACTGTATTGAATTCTGTATATGTAATTATAACTACTGGTTCTTTGAAAAATGTATATACCAGTCAATCTACTATATATGTGAAAATCTAATAAACAGATCAAACAAAAAACTAATAAACATAAACAGTGCATTAATGCAGGTTGGTGCAATTTCCATGGTGCCAACTTCTGTTCGTTTCTTTCCAGCTCACATTCCTCTTTGCTATCTGGCACGCTATATCACCACTTGTGCACATTACGGTTTCTTTTCTTTCCCATCTATGGGTCTTTTTGGCTTGATGACACTTATCTTAGTTAACGGTTTTTCACAATATCTAGCGTTCTACATGGTGTCTCTTTCCTTGGTCATGAGCCACAGTCTCTGGTTACAAACTGTTGCACCTTTTTATACATCCTCGGTTTTATCATTTGCTTTCTTAGTGAGGGCTTTATTAATGTCTTGTGTATTGCACATTTGCAGGTACTTCTGATTGTTATTAACACGTGACTTCCTGAAGAAGGCGTTGTGCCGAAACACGGGTAGATAATTTAACAAAAGCCACATGAAGATTGAATCTAAATAAAAATGTATTAATTTTAGTGTCTTTGATCATCAATCACCCTCTGTTGTTCATGACAATACCACTGCTGTATATATTATATGTACTCTGCGTCCTAGGAGTGGTTGTGTTTTTAATGAATCATGATGCAAAAGTAATAGATGAGTGCTATAAATTTCTTAAGCTTTATGAAGAATACATTGGCTCAATAATATTTTTAATATGTTCACTATGTTCCGTAACAAGGATTCAAAATTAAATAATAAAAAACATGTTCTTGATAAACCATATGCATTTTTCTTTGTATCCTCCCTCGCCGGGAGGTGGTCTGGAGTAATATTTTCTTCGCTCTCACTCACCAACTTAACATTGGCGAGCACGAGCGCGGAAAAAACTGTACGCTTCTCTATATATATTAGGCCTGGCACGTCAAATTCTGCTCTGCACGCAGAGTTTGTGGAGTTTTTCCCACTCCGTGCTCCACGTAGCTCTCGGAGCGCTGAAAAACTCTACGGAGCGGAGTTTTTCCTTGCTCGCGCTCGCCAACATTAATGCAAAGCAAAGAAAATATTACTCCAGACCACCTCCCAGTGAGATTTGTCAATGGGGGTGGTTGTGGATGGTCTCTAACGCTCGCGTTGAGTAACCTTCCCTTCATGTTGAGGAATATACCGCTCGAGTAGAATATATACTCGAGTGGCAGAAAGAAGCAGCTCCCTCTTGTGCTGCACGTGGTGTAGATATATTTAAATATGTATATGATAATATAATAGTTATGCAGAGACTTCGCCACAAAAATGACAAAATGCTTGGGCACTTTTCTAGCTTGATATGGATAGCACCATGCTAATCCTATGCTTAAAGTTGCTGCTAAAAAAAGAGGCGTTTAAGGTCAGCAGATTTCAAGTGTTGCTGGATCATCTCTCCAGCTAACTAACCTTGGGAACTACCCAGAGTTCCTTTCTTTATTTTCCATAATTTATGCAGCAATTCAAGCTTGTGAGAGTTTGGTTTTGATCTAAATGAGTGCCCTCTTGTGGCGAGATACATCTAATGAGAACACAACACATGTCAGAAGCTGCTTGTATCCCAACCAGTTTGGTTTAGATGTTTTTTTTACCAATCCTAAACCAGAATACTTTGCATGGAATGGTGAAAAACGTTTGCCATTTTTTGCCATAGGTTAGCACTAGCTAATCCTATGCCTAAAATCTTTGCTGCAAAAATGGCAAAAGGCTTTGCTACTTTTCTAGCTCAACATGGATAGCACTGTGCTAATCCTATATTTAGAAACTAGATTAGAAAAATAGTTTTCCATCTAAACTTGGAACTACCCTATCCTTTCTTTGTTTTGTATTGTTGAAAAATAGCCCTCTCTGAAGTGTCACCCCAAACATTTTGCCTTCCTCCTCCTATTTTTCTGACCTTCTTTTTGTTGGCTTTAGGACTCTGAGCTCTTACCACTGCTGACCAGTGCTAAAGTGCATGTGCTTCTCCTCCTAACATGGTATAATTGGATTACACCTGTTTGGCATATTTAGTTTACTTGTGAGTCCCTTGTAAAGTGGTATACCATATACCCAGGCTCTGTAATCTAAATGCTACTAGTGTGCCTGCAGCCTTGGTTATGTCAATCACATAAGTAGCCTTTCAAAGCTGTCTCAGGCATGTCCCTGCAAGGACCTGTGCATTTCAAAGGCCTGCGTTGAAGTCGCTTCCACTTCAAAGACACAACTGGGTATAAGTACTGAGGCTCTGACCCTACCAAGACAGTACACTACTGGACCTGTGAAGAACTCTGCTAGGAGCAAAGACTGTTGTGCTACAATGATTGCCAGTTTGCCTGATTGCTGCTCTGAAGGAGCATCTTTCTGTTTTGCTGAGCTGCCCTGCTGCCTGCTGAACCCTGCCCTGCTGAAGACAAGGAATGAACCCTTCTCACTTGAACCCGGAATGACTCCAAGTACTTACTGGCTTGACCCCTGTCTATGAAGTCCCAGTGCCATCAAAGATTTCCTACAAACCTGATGCTGGACTCTGCCATCTCTTAGTACTACCCTGCCTGAGGTGCCAATCCAGTCCTGGGCCTTAGAAGTGGGTTCTGCAGCTGTTTTTCCTCAAAATCAATGCAGTGCCAATTTTGCACTGTTCAGAACCGATGCAGTGCCCTTTGACGCCGATGCAGTGCCGAACTGAAGACATCCCTGCATGGCTCGATGTCAACATGAGGTTTGAAGATGAGGCCTTCTTTGACTGCATGGGTCGGAACTGACGCATCACCTACATCCACAAGATCAATGATGACGCATCGCCTACTCTGCTCTTCGTACTGAGTCCTCAACGTCAATGCTTGCTCCATCCAAGGCACTTTGTCAGCGGGATCTGCATGAGTCCTGTAGCCAGCCAACCCTCCATCGTGGTTGGCCTGAAATTTGGATTTACCCTAGTCTAACGCGACCTCAAGTCGCTATTGCCTTCTAAACACTATTTCTGGTTTATTCTTTAAAAATTCATAACTCCAGTTCTACGTATTGTATTTTTGTCATTTTTGTCATCATTTGCTTACAGAAATATTCTCTATTCTTCTAAACCTGTGTGAAGTATTTTTGTAGGGCTTTCATTGTTTTACTGTGTGTGTGTGTTGCAGAAATACTTTACACATTGCCTATTTAGATAGCCTGACTGCTCTTTGCCAAGATACTACAGGGTGAGCACAGGTTATATTTTAGTGTGTACCTTACTTACCCTGACTGGGATTGTGCTACGTATTTGGACAGGGTGCATACCTCTGCCAACTACAGACCCAAATTCTAATATGTATACATTAGGATCGACTGATGTGATTGGCTGGCTGCAATGGAGTAAAATGTTGCGGCCGCCTTTACAAGGCTTGTGGACTCAGTCCTCGAGACCTGAAAGTATAAATGAAGCAGGAAATAAAGGAGCAAAGTAGGCATACGCTGACTTCCTAGCACCTGATGGGGAGTCACATAGAGACTCCCCGGGACAAAAAATTTTACAAAAAGAAATTGAAAATGTCAGCACAGTCCCACTGAACTCCTGTGGTACTTAGTGTTGTCCCGTGTAATTCCACAAGAAAAAAAACCCTTACACGCACATGCTTTGCCCTGTAGAGAGATCTTTTCGGAGAGGCCAGTCCCTCACCAAACCCTACTTCGCACACGCAAAAAAACACCAAATGCTATCTCGCAAAGCCTTTGGCCTGAAGAGGTCTTTGCAGAGGGGCCAGTCCCTCACCAATCTATACTACATATACCCATGTGCGGGGTCGGTCGCTTGCATGGGTGTTGGAAGCAGGGCCTGGCTGAAGGCCATGTCTGGTAGGACCTGGCCACAGTGGGGCGTCGCCATCCATGGGGCTTTGGATATGGGGACTGGACACAGGCCAGGTCCTATGGCAACCCCAATCCCCACATGGCTGAAGGCCGCGCCCAGCAGGGAGGTCGATCGGCCATGGGATGTTGGATGCAGGGCTTGACTGCAGGCCAGGCCCTAAGGCCAACCCTACACTGTGCATGGCCAAACGGGGTCGACTGCCCACAGGGTTTTGGATGCAGAGCCACAGACCAGGCGGGGGGTCTGCCATACACAGTAGATAGATGGCAATGACATTAAGATAACATTTTGCATTGAAAAACCACCCTAGAAATCCACTAAATAAACCAAAGGTTAAAGCTGTGCTATAGTTAGCTATTATTATAATATCCTACTTTACATGAAAAAAAACTCAGAAATTCACTGAAAAACAAACAAAGGTTAAAGTGATGTTATAGTTAGTTTAATATCTAAGCTAAAACATAAGGTCTAAACTTAAGGTAATATAACTGATACATTTCAGTGGTTTTTAATTTTAATACTTTAAGATTTAACTGACATTTTCACCAACCCATGACTTCCGTTTAGCATTTGGTTTTTTTCAGCAAATTTCTAAGGTTTTTTTCTGTAAGGTAAGATATTACCATAGCTACCTACAACTTCACCTTAACCTTTGTTTTATTCAATTAATTTCTAGGGTTTTTTAATAGTAAAGTAACATTTATTACCATAACTTAATATGCCACTCCCCTGCAGGAATCCACATCTACGACACACACACCTGCCCCCAGAATCCCGCTGGCATCAGGCCCTATGCCCATCCCCCAAGGGTACCCAAACTTCCACTGTTAATAGTCTTCAGCTGTGTGTGGCATGGGGTTGGCACAGGGCCTGGCCTGCCCTAATGGACCCCCATCCCACTTGTTTTTTAGGTCTCGCCTAGCAGCACGCATGCGCTGCTTAGGAGGAGACCTTTAGGAATCGATTCGTTTTTTTGGCCAAAAACGTGCACGCATTGCATTGCTTTCAAAGGCAACGCGTGCACGTTTGGCGATTCCCTTGCGGGAGCGAGCTTTGGCGACATCTGTTTATAATTATCACGCCTGCTGTGCTCGCTCCCGTAAGGTAAACAAACGCTGTAGATGTGGACTTTCACTTTCGCGGCCGGGGGTCGTGCTTGTCTTTCAGCGCTTGTCCTTAACCCCTTCCGTGCTCATGACGAGCTCAGCTCGTCATGCTGCGCGGTAGCGCTGTGCGCATGACGAGCTGAGCTCGTCACGACCCCACCCGCGATCGGAATGTCCAGCACACGAGCGGAATTCCGATCGCGGTCAAGGGGTTAATGCAGCGCGCCATGCCCATTATGTTAAACAATGACAGCCGCGGCCAATTCAGCACATCCGCTTTCATCACTGTTTTCGTTTCCAAGTTTCCCCTTGGCTTGGTTTGTCCTCCCCTCTCCAAAGAAAGGACTCTTCCACCGCCCCCAACCAATTCTAAACCCCAATCCGATTTCGTTCCCTGCTAACATCAAAGATGAATTCCTTGCAAACCAAAACCGATAGGCAAGAATGAAAGTAAATATTAGACGAGAAATGAGCGCCTTCCGAGAAGACGGCAGTGCCATGGCAACCCGCCTGCGCTGGAGCATCCCGCCTCACCCAGGAGTGCCAGGCGAACACACGAGGGCGTGCAGGGCCATTATCCTGTACTAATGTACCCGTTCTGCAGAATCCTGTCGCGGGGGCCTGAACAGCACGCTTTGGACATAGGACATTATGTGCCCCTTAGTGTGGGACGAAAGTGAGCATGCGCTGTGAAATGTGCGTCCAGGCATGTGAGCCTGTACAGACTAGTGTGATATGGCCTGGTTCCACGTTCTGTGTTCTAGCGTGGAACCAGGTCCACGAAGGTTCTGTGGGTCGACAGTTGGCGGACTTGGCTAGCTGGTCGATGGATGGGGTTGCTCAATTAAACCCACTAAAATAACCTACCTGACTCCTGGTCACTTCATTACACTGGCGACGGGTGTGCTCAGGGAGAAGAGTGGTGAAGCAACCCCAACATCGAGAAAGAAACGTGAGGAACGAAAATTGAGAAGAAGGACGAGGAAGACTCACCTGGACGGAGGAGTCGGAAGCAAGAAGGATCGCCGCATTTAAGCAGTCGGAAGAAGTCTGAGGGAGCAACGGGAGGCGAGTAAACTGTGTTGCAGGCTTCGCGACACAGATTGGGGCCTGGTGTCATCACTGGAACGCATCGGCTTGGATGCGCGTCACGCTGCGGGTCATAGTGCCCAACTTCCCGGCGAAAGAAGACCAAAGGCTTCTCACTTCGCGAACAAGCGGAACCGGCTGTAGAAAGAGGCCCGAGGCTCTACGTGACGACGTCGGCGGCCATTTTGGAACAGGAAAAGATCGGGAAACAAAGGGCAGGCTGGTGAAAGGCTTAACAGGGTTTAAGTGAAACAGGCCGTGGAAAGAGGCCCAAAGGATCACGTGAGGACGTCGGAAAACAGTTAAAGCTAGAGAGTTTCTTTTGTTTAAAAAAAACAGAGGGCTGAAGCAAAGAAGGTAATTGCAAAGAAACAGGTTGGTTAACATTTGAAAATTACAGCTTGTCATCACGGTGACAAGCACACCTTGCATAAGGATCTTCTAATTGTTCATGACTGGTTTGTCAACACGGTGACAAGCACACCCCTGCTAAAAAAACACCCCTGCTAAAAAATTTGTACAAACAGTGACTGTGGGGTAAACATAAGGAGATTGTAAAAAAAAAAAAAAAAAAAAAAATTTGGGGTGTAAAGTAAGTTTCATTTTGTAAGGTTGAGGATGCAAAATGTGACTGCACCTCCGTTTTTTCTGTCTGATCCAGGGGAGCCGCCAGTTAAGTGGAGGAAATGGAGGAAAATATTTGAAAATTATGCGAGGGTGTGTGGTACTAACTTGAGTGCAGAGAGGAAACAAGCACTATTACTCCACTGTTTAGGGGGTGAGGGGCAAGAAGTATTAGAGAGCTTGCCACAGCTGAGCCAGGCAGTTCAAAGGGGGTTGAATGAATACGAGGTTTGCGTAAAACAGTTAGACTTACATTACCTGCAAAAAGTGAGTACCATCATGGAGCGGTATTACTTTGGTTTGAGAGAACAAGGAAAGGAAGAAACTGTGGAAGAATTTGTGACCTCGTTACGCAAGTTGGCCTCGAGTTGTAAGTTTGGGGAATTAGTAGAAGTAAGAATAAGGGATCAATTTGTTTTAAGGTGTTGCAGTGACAAGATAAGAGAGGAACTTTGGTTAAAGGATGAACCACCGTTAGACGAAGTAATGATTATAGCAAAACGTATGGAACATATGCTCAAATGTGTTGGGGAGTTGAGTAAAGTTAGTAAACAACCGAGTATTACAGGAAATGTTGAAGAAGTGGTATGTCATGCAGTACAAAAAGATGATGCTGCAAAAAAGCAGGGAACATCAACTACAAGAGTAGAGAGGAAGAAAATAGGACAAGTAATGCACAATATGAAAGGAGAAATGTTATGATGTTTCAGGGAACCTGTTATCGTTGTGGTAAATTTGGTCACAAGGCAAATGCAAGAGAATGCCCTGCTCTTAAAGTGGTTTGCGCAACATGTGGAAAGAGGGGACATTTTACAAAAACTGTCGTTTTCGCAATAAAAGTGACAGCAGGAATGAAGTAAGAGAAGTTACCTTCCAAGTGAATGAGTGTGGGGTGGAACATCCCACAGAGTGGGTAAAGGTGGGAGATGTTAGAATTAAAATGAAATTTGACTCATGTTCTCATCTCACCTTTATATCTAAGGAAGAGTTTGCAAAGAATTTTTCGAGTAGGACAAATTTAATAAAATCAGATGTTAGACCAACAGGCTATGGGGAACACCAATTAAGATGTTAGGTTACTTTATAAGTTGTATAGAATGCAATGGTAGATTTACTGATGCTAGAGTTTATGTGGCAGAGAAAGGAGACAATTTACTGAGCTGGACTCATCAGGCTCGTTTGGGTATTATTCTAAATCCCAATGCAAAACCCCCTGTGCAAGTGCAGTCCATTGGGAATGCTGAGGAGAAATTTGTGAGGAAGTTTGAAGGATTGTTCAGTGACTCTCTAGGTTGCCTGAAAGGTTATAGTCACCGGATCAAACTTAAGCTTGGGGCAAAACCTATAGCGGCCAAGGTAAGGAGAGTTCCGATCAGTGTGTATGAGGCAGTAGAAAAGGAGATTGACAGGTTACTAGCTACTGGGGTGATAGAGCCTGTGGAGGCCACGGAGTGGTTGGCTCCCATTGTCGTTGCGCGTAAGGCCAACAATGAGACCCTGTTTTTCGTTACGTCGAGATAAGTGTAAGTTTGGAGTTACCGAGCTAGATTATCTTGGACATCATATATCTAGCAGGGGCGTAAGACCAAAAAAGAGCTGGTGGACACGATAGAGGGTTTGAAGGAACTACAAAGGAAGAGCTTTCTTCCTTTTTGGGGATGGCTGAGTTTTACAGCAAATTCATCAGGAATTTTGCAGATAAAACCATTCATCTAAAAGTCTACTGTGCAAGAATGCTGAGTTTGTGTGGGGGAAGAGTGTAAAGAGGAGTTCTTAGGTGTCAAGAAAGATCTCAAGAGTGCACCCAACTTACAAGCATTTAAACCGGGTGATGTGACGTATATTGTCACTGATGCCAGTAAAAAAGGTTTGGGCGCACTACTTATACAGTTGCGTAATGGTCAAGAGGAATTAATTGCGTGTGCCTCCAGGTGTCTTAAGGGTGCTGAACTTAACTACTCAGTTATTGAAAAAGAGGCCCTCGCCATATTTTGGGCAATCAATACATTTAGGAAATTTGTTTGGGGCACATCTTTCAAAGTCAAGTCAGATCATAAGCCTCTGAAAGAAATTTTTGAAAAGAAGGGTCTTGACGCTATCTCCTCGAGGATCAGGAGGTGGGTCATATCGTTGCAGGAGTTTAATTTTAATTTTGAGTACATTCCCGGGAGTACGAATGTTTCTGCTGATTGCCTCTCGCGATTAGTGGACACAGTGGACTCAACGGAGCAGCCGTGTGAGGTGGGACAAGATGAGGAGTTTGATATTAGTGTGTGTGACATCACTTTAGGTGTAATAAAGGAAGATGTGTGGAAGGAAGAACTAAATAAAGACTCAGAACTTTTGGGGGTGATGGAGTTGTTGTCACAGGACAAGGGAAGTAGCCTGGGAAAGCCCTGGTCATCGGTGTTAAATGAGTTAGCCATTGCTGAGGGCGTCCTAACTAGAGGGACGAGGCTGGTCCCACCTGAGAGTTTGAGGAACAACATTATTCAAATGGCACACGAGGGACATTTGGGTATCTCTAAAACCAAAGAACGCATTAGACAGGATTTTTGGTGGCCGGGTTTAGACCTCATGGTGGAACGTGCTGTCCGTGATTGTGTCCCTTGTACTTTAAGTGATAAGGTTCTCAAGCCCAGACAGCCACCTATGGTTTGTAGAAAATTACCGATGGGTCCTTGGGACGAGGTGGCCATTGACATTGTTGGTCCCCTTCATGGAGAACATCAGACACCTTATTTAATTGTGTTGATGGATTTATACTCTCGGTGGATTGAAGTCAGTTCAGTGAGGGACATTACGACACAGTGCATAATTAAGTTTTTAGATTCTATATTTAAACGTGAAAGTTTTCCAAATTCACTACTTTCGGACAATGGTCCTCAATTCTGTTCTAGTGAAATGGAGGATTATTTGGCGAAGTGTGGTATTGAACATAAAAGGATTTCGCTTTATCATCCCGAATCCAATGGTGCCATTGAGAGATTGAACAAAACCTTGAAGGAAAGCATCCAACTGGCAAGAGTTAACTGTTTGAACTGGAAGACTGAATTACAAAATCGCATCTCAGCTTATAGATTTACACCACATTCAACAACTGGAAAAACACCTTTTGAATTATTCAGAGGAAGGTCATCCAATACGTTTTTATGTCCAGGGTGGATGATTTTAGATAAAGGTCTCAAAAACAATGGCATTGGTGAGTGGAGAGACAAGGAGCTATCCCTTCAACAAAAAAGGAAGGTCTATCTAGATGCTCGCCGTTCTTGTAAGGCCATTGAGTTCAGAGTTGGAGACAAGGTCAAAGTTAAAGCTCCTGTGGGGCGCCAGAACTGGTCCAAATTTACGGCTATAAAAAGTGTGGTTAAACTGTTTAAAAATGCTGTCAAAACCGATGATGGTCGTATTTGGAACCACAGTCGAGTTGTTCATGTGGGGGGCAATAACAAAAAAAACTCGTTGCCTGGGTCTAATGTAGAAATTTCTTCTTCTTCCCACTCTGAAAATGTGCCTACTCGCAGGAGCAATAGAGTCTGCAAAAGCCCAAGTTATCTTCACGATTTTTTGAGATAACGAGTGTACATTTGAAATGTTTTTGCATACATACCATGTTCTTTTCCTTTTGTATTTTAGGGGATGAAGGGTCTCCGGCTTCTTATTTAATATTTCTGGCTGTTACCTTGTTGTTAAAATATATTTCAATGTAAGAGGGAAGAAGTGTGATATGGCCTGGTTCCACGTTCTGTGTTCTAGCGTGGAACCAGGTCCACGAAGGTTCTGTGGGTCGACAGTTGGCGGACTTGGCTAGCTGGTCGATGGATGGGGTTGCTCAATTAAACCCACTAAAATAACCTACCTGACTCCTGGTCACTTCATTACAACTAGCTACTGGTCCTCTAAAGGTTAGCGCGATGGTCGCAAGGCACGTGCGTCCCCACACGGCTAGAAAAGGCACGGTGTGGACGGTATGTAATCAGAGAAGCAGCATCAGGCAGTTCACTGCCCCAGGGTTCAATAACTCCTCGGAGCCGGGGAGAAGTAACACACAAGAGCGCGGTTCACAGGCCCTGGGGCATCAGCGGGTGCTTGACAACCAGTGGAAGTCTTTGATACGTAGCAGCGTGGGGACACGCCCTACAAGCCCCTGGGATCTGAGAGATATGTGGTTGTGCTCCACAACACAACCCCGATATCTACAATTGATTGTATTCGTGAAACACCAAGTCCTTGAACTCGAATAAACTCTGCGGCACACATCAACCCTCAGGGCACCTTTAATGAATGTAGGGGCGGATCTGGAACACTGCTGTGCTGTGCACTGTACAGGCCACGTGAGGCTTGTGAAACACTGATGCACACTCCACCCCCCTTGGGGCACCAGTGACACTGAAGTACGCACTACAGACTCCGGGGCATCTGTGAAATAAGGTTGTTCACTTTACAAACCTCGGGCCCCATTTAAACACAACGGTGCCTGCTTCACCCACAGGGGTCATAAGGGCACATGTACGTTAAAAGGCCAGTAAAACAATGCTGTAACTTGCACAGCACCTTACCGTATGGAAGAAAGGAGGCTGGTGTACTGTTTTTGTTTCGCCGGACCAGTGGCGGCTGGTGGATGGGAAAAATGGTGAGGCGGAAAGTAGCAACCCAAGTAGAACATGCGAACGAGCAGGAACTGAAAGAAGAGGGTGTGGTGTGCAGAGTGGGGAAAGGTGCATTTCACAGCATACATTTCTAGAAAACGTAATAGGAAATTAAACATAAGGAGTTCAAATGGTGCATTTTACAGCCAAAACATGCTTTCGCCATAATCCCCAATCTTCGAAATGCCCTCCAAACCCCAAATCAAGCTCAAACCTACACAAACAAGCACACAGTGTTTCCTACCTGTAAAGCCTGCCTTGCATATTCAGATTAGGTTGATCTACATTCAGTCACAGATTGTCACAGTGATCTTCTTTGAGGAACACGGTGTTGTAATGTCGCACCAAAAGCTATAGCTGCATCTTGAGGCCAGACCACTTATTTTAGGAGGAGTACACAGCTACGCTATCATACAGTGCTGGCCCATTCGGACACAGGCAGCAAATATAATTCCTGGAGTTTAATTCTGCCCGCCATACTGCAGATAAATCCCCTCATAGCTTCATGTAATGCGCCCCTGGGATCCCCCTCCTGTGGTGTGCTACTTGAAGGCTCCCACATTACACTATGAAGAATGCCATGGCAGAGTGCAGCTTTTGTTTTATATAGCAGGACGTGGCAGCATGCGGGAGTAAAACATAACATTTTTCAGGCCTTGGTTTTCATCGGCACACGTTCTGCACTTTCAGGTGGGATATTCTTACCTGCTTTAGTCGCTGTCTTCCCTCTATTCGGCTACGCACCTTTCTAGATGCTGCGCCCTGCTGCTACCTCCGGTTCGAAATATGGAGAAAAGCGGTTCCACAGTGCTACGAGGGATGAGGCCTGTGAGAGTCCCTAGTCACGTGCAAAAGGACAGAAATATGCACTTGGCCGAATCAGCATCCTGGTCTCTGAGCTTGCCAGAGCCGCACTGAGATTGGACCCCCTGCCAGATAGGAGAGTCCACCGTCCGAGGGAAGCAGATCTGACAGAATTAGCAGAGGCCGCCCCCGAAGGGGGCCTCGAGGGCCGGCGCCATAACGGTCGCCAGTAGCCCGCAGGGAACGGATCTGGTCAGCGCTGGTTTGCGCCGCCGGGAAAGGTTGCGTGGCGAAAAGCGCCCGAGGACCTCTCCTCCCCTTCCCAAGAACAAAGGGAGGAGAGAAAGGGGAGGAGGATATAAGGCGATGCTCCCCTGGGCAGCTCACCTTTACATCAGGGAGCTGGGGGAGCGCGCCAACGGATTTCGAGTTCGATGTGGTAAGGAAGCCTCTTTTCCCCATCTACTGTCTTGCCGCCGTCGCGACCTAAGAACAGCGAGGAGTGACCATCAGAGGACGGCACAGCCCCCGCCGGGGGATGGAAGGTCGGGGCGGAATGGACGGAGGCCCGAGGTCGAGAGAGGCAGGCATGACCCCCAGCTCCCCAGGCAGCGGTTGGAGATGAAGAGGCTCTCGGCAGCCGGCGCCGACCGCAGTGGCAAGGTACGGGCTCAAGGAGCGAGGAGTGGCGGCGCTGCATGCTGGCCACCTTCTGCTAGAACTGTGTTAAATTTCAAACAAACAGCGGAGCGTACCGCGGTCCAGCGGGCCCGGCCCTTAGAATAATAGTCTTGCCCCATCTTTATTAGCGCAGAACATAATGATGGCACACCACTATGAACAGCGTGGTCTTGAACACGCAATAGCAGGGTTCGGCTTTATCACAAAACTCGTTTTAAGAGTTAGGGGCAAGGTATTTAAAGGAACCAATGTTAGCGCCACTTACCAGATGCAGGAAGTAGATAGATTAAAGCCGCTACTGCAGCTTTCTAGAGCGGGCGCGCAGTAGGTGACATTCACCAGCGCCTCTTGGAGGGGTTGTGCGGGAATTCCTGCGATGGGCTACGCGGACAGGCCTGAGGGAAGGCACCGCGCGCACCCTGGTCATCCTTCGGCTATACCCGTAAATAATAACAGCAGTCCGGCGGGCCCGGCCGTTATAATAATTGTCGGCTATGACTTTATTGGCACTCATACCATGTGCAAGATATTTTTAAGAAACCAATAGTGGCGCCACACGCTAGATACAGAAAGTAGGTACACATTGGACAGTCACCAGCACCTTTGGGATGGGAGGTGCTGGAACCCTTGCGCTGGGCAAGGCACTGTGGGAAGGCACCACTAGCGCCGGCCTTGATGGTACCATAGGCGCAATTACTGAAACACGATCCCGTCGGCAGGGAACGTATCATTGCGGGGTGAACAATAAGCAGACCGGCTCATGGATAGACATTTTTATAACCGCGAGAAAGTGGCATATGGGGCGCAAATGCCGATACGCTAAAGTAAAAAATACAGGAAAATACAGGAAAAACATGACCAGGTAGCTAATGTTTATACTCGCGGCTAATTTGCTGGCCGGAACACATCGAATCCTTCCCACTAAGGCCCACTTTCCTCAGCGCCATTTGCGGGTCTAAAGGCAGGGCTAAACACCTCACCGAGTGAGGGAGGCAGGTTTTTTCGGCATGGCTGGTTTGGCGGGTCTCTCTAATGCAGGAAGAGCAGTCTGCAGTCCTCAAGGGAATAAGTAGCTTGTTTAGTTGGCGAGGTTGTGGCGTAAGGCTAGAGCAGCCGACCTTTTAATCTGAGATGACATGTTCGAGCCCGACGATCGTTTATTCAAAAGGAATATATCCTGTGTAATGTAACTGGTGCCCATGTGAAGCGCTCTGCGTTTGCGCTATACAAGCCCGAAACACGAGCTCCCTTGGAGTTGCATCCTCGGTGAAGTATATCTGAGGCAGTGACAGGCTGTATTATTCAGACAAAATGGACCGATGGAAAGTGTCAGCAGGGGCCTGCTTAACCTTCCTCAAATGACACAAGCTTCTATTTATTTATTTTATGTATTTTATTTAAAGCATTTTTGATATAGCGCGGACTTTACCCGAAGGTGTCAGAGCGCTGATCAATACCGTTCTACCCGTGGGTGTCTCCGCAGCAACATGGTATGGTGAAAGTAAACAATTGGGCTGCACTGGGGTCCAGCGGAGAGCACCAGAGAGTGTATTTCTGTACGCAGACCGACACATTCAGGGAATGAAGGTACTCGCAACGACGTAGCGCAAGAAAGCACGGGGCACTGTGCCTACAGATGCCGAATCAAGTAATTCATTAGCTTTACAGCCTAGGGCCTTACCACCCTGAATTCGCCCGATCTCGGAAGCTAAGCAGGATTGGGCCTGGTTAGTACTTGGATGGGAGACCTCCAGGTGCTGTAAGCTTGAGTGTTTTTTAGGAATTGGATTAAGAGCAACGTTAAAGCTGTTGAGAAAGGCCAGCAAGAGTCTCCCCAAGTCCAGGTATTGACAGCAGTTGAGACCTAATACAAGTGGGGAAAATTCTCTCACTAAGTTACTTAGGGGAGCAGGAGATACCTCAGGTCCCTGGAGCATGTTGGAGGAGTTACTAAGAGAGATTAAGTCAATTAAAACAACACAGACTAAAATGGCAGGTGAATTAAAAGAGCAGCGCAACATGATGAGGGTACAGTAGGGGAACCTTTCCTCAAGACTGAATGAGATGGAGTAAAAAGTGTCTGAGTGTGAGGACAAGATTCACTCACTTGAAGAAGTTAATGACAATTTAGAAAGGGAGATATTGTCTGTGAGAAGTTGGCCTGGTATATGCCATCCACTAATTGAAGTGGGCACCTGGCACCAGTCCAAACGACCCTTATTGATGATTAGGTCAAAGATAACCTGTATGAAAGCTATCCTAGTGGTAGCTATGGAGAGCAGCCTTCAGGCGAAGTCTTGAAGGAGTGTTAAGCGGCTTGTTTTACCGGATCACAACCTCCTGAGTAACTAAATGAAAGGAGAACCACATGAGTGTTATATAAAATATATGTATTTATTACTAAACACTCTCTACTAATCTCTACACGAGATTGGAACACATAGTACACAGTACTGAATCAATAGAACATTTGTAAATAGCATAATACACAGCGGGCTCCAGGGGGAGACCGAACCATATACTAAGAAAGTGGTATATGAACCACAACTTTACTAGACACAGTGCCTAGAGCACCTAGAATCGCTGGGACCCCCACCAAAAAAATAAAAATAAATAATGGGGCGAATTCTCTCCTTACTAAATTGTAACTAGTTTAAGGGAAACACATTCTATCGTGATCGTGTGTGAAAGTGACTTCGAGCTAATATAAGAAATGTTATGGCAGGGGGCCCGCACCGTGCAATACTGTGTAACCCGTCCACCGCCCCCATGGGTCCCTGATTGGTGTTGAGGATACACACAAGTCCCAGTCCCCAGTAAGAGGATCCTAGTGCCTGCGGCACTCTGCCCAGTTCTCCAGGAGCTAGGGGAGGTCGAAAGGGGGAGGCTGTAGGCCAAAAGCGGCTGTTGATCTCACCGCGCATTGTAAAAAAAAAAAAAAAAGCGCGAGTCAATTCTGAACTGCGGACTGCCAATGTTTGAAAAAGGAATCAAGCAGAGTCCGAGCTTGCCCGGTGGCGGGGCTAGCCCTTAGGACTTAGAGTAACGGTCAGAGCTCCCGAATTCATAACTAGGGAACCAGGTCCGAATCTCATGGGTGGCTTAACATCCTGTGATGCTGGGGGAAAATCACGTACTAGTCTAGTAGGAGTCTTTGACTCGGGGTAAGTTGTTATTCATGGTATGCAGCGCCGAGGGTTAATATGCCTGCTGCAAAGAACATGTAAAACGCAGAGCACAAAGGGAAGGTAATGGCAACAGGTCAGTGGGTACCGCCTTTTCCAGAGACTTCCTGTTGTTAGTTCCAGTTTACAGCGAGCTATTAACTGTCAAAGAACTGCATGCAGATTCCAGTGCAGGTAGTGCAGATTTCAAGCACGCACTTCGCGCTGCTCAGGAATATTCCTAGGAGCACATTTTTTCAACCAGGTGGTGCGACACGGGCTGGTGGCATCAGTGTCACCGGGGCCAACGCAAGTCACTCTGATGACTTAGGGGCCATGCAATGCTGAATTTTTTCACTGATATGTATCAGCACAGGAGTCATCCAGTTGCATTAATCCCATGAATTCCAGTATGTTGTTTAAATAATGCATATGGTATCTCCCACACAAGCGGTATCTAACTGTCTCCCATATTTGATTTCATTTATGACCCATGGTGAGAGGAGACAGTGCGGCAAGACTCCGAACGGGACACAAGTGGGCCACTGCAGAAAGGCAAGAACGGAGCAGAGCACACCATGGCGTTCTGGGAAGATTGCCGTCAGAATTTACCAGACGTCAGCCTCCCGGAGACACAGCTAGAGGTTGGGATCCTAGCGCTCGAGCGGAGCAACGGCACAGGGCAGGCTCCACGGTAAGAGCAGCGGGAGGCGCAAAGGGACGACATAAGTTTGGGGGAGCTGCAGGAAGACGGAAGCCTCCCTGGCGGCATGGCGGAAACAAAAGGTGTATTGGTTTGGTTACGGAAACACACCGACAGGGCGGTGTGTAGAAGGAGGGCCACTCACTCTGGGATGCCTCACGGCTGGGTGAGTGCGCCTGACAAAAATCGGGGTAGCAAACGGAGACGGCACTCGCAGCCCAGCCCCCGCCAGACGGCAGGGCGCAGGAGAGACTAGCAAGGTAGCGAGTTGGGGCCTGGCTCCGGGGAAAGGCTACCCCCACACGCAAAGGGGCGTGGAAAACAACAAAGAACAATCTACGAGCTGTCAGGGTGATTTACGACCCTAGGATATGCAAATGAGCAAAAGACTAACCAGTGATTTATGACCAGCCGATGATTTATGGCTGATGATTTATGATGCCAATGCAGAATGATTTATGACAACAAAATGATGACAGATTTGTGACAGAATGATTTATGACATCCCGATGATTTAGGACCATGATTTATGGCTGCTGATTTAAGATGATCAGGCAGAGTGCTTTATGACAGCAAATAATAGCCGATTGGCAGATGATTTATGATGCTCATGCAGAATGATTTATGACAACAAAATGATGACAGATTTGTGACAGAATGATTTATGATACCTGATGATTTATGACACCTGATTTATGATGTCCAAATGACACTGAGTGATACCCAATTGTGATAATGTATGATCATGATTTACGACCCCGGCTCCGAGAAGGTGTCCAGGGGAGTTGTACAAATATGACGTATGTAATGAGTAATAACACTGCGGCCAACAACCACCACAAAAATGACCGTTGGCTGTGTGTAGTAATACGGATACAGAAGTATGGTACGGTTCCCGGAATGGGCGCAGTGCGGCTGTTATAGCAGAGGCCGCCCCCGAAGGGGGCCTCGAGGGTCGGCGCCATAACGGTCGCCAGTAGCCCGCAGGGAACGGATCTGGTCAGCGCTGGTTTGCGCCGCCGGGAAAGGTTGCGTGGCGAAAAGCGCCCGAGGACCTCTCCTCCCCTTCCCAAGAACAAAGGGAGGAGAGAAAGGGGGAGGAGGATATAAGGCGACGCTCCCCTGGGCAGCTCACCTTTACATCAGGGAGCTGGGGGAGCGCGCCAACGGATTTCGAGTCCCACCCACCCACACCTTCAACAGCAGCGTCGCAGTGCTGACAGGGACGAGATGAACTAATGGTGCAATGATTGGCGATGGAGACACACCGGGCGGTGTGTGGGAGTAAGGCCACTCACTTTGGGATGCCTCATGGCTGAGTGAAGTAGTGCCACTCACTTTGGGATGCCTCACGGCTAAGTGGAGCGGTGTATTGGTTTGGTTACGGAAACACACCGAAGGGGCGGTGTGTAGAAGGAGGGCCACTCACTCTGGGATGCCTCACGGCTGGGTGAGTGCGCCTGACAAAAATCGGGGTAGCAAACGGAGACGGCACTCGCAGCCCAGCCCCCGCCAGATGGCAGGGCGCAGGAGAGACTAGCAAGGTAGCGAGTTGGGGCCTGGCTCCGGGGAAAGGCTACCCCCACACGCAAAGGGGCGTGGAAAACAACAAAGAACAATTTACGAGCTGTCAGGGTGATTTACGACCCTAGGATATGCAAATGAGCAAAAGACTAACCAGTGATTTATGACCAGCCGATGATTTATGGCTGATGATTTATGATGCCAATGCAGAATGATTTATGACAACAAAATGATGACAGATTTGTGACAGAATGATTTATGACATCCCGATGATTTAGGACCATGATTTATGGCTGCTGATTTATGATGATCAGGCAGAGTGCTTTATGACAGCAAATAATAGCCGATTGGCAGATGATTTATGATGCTCATGCAGAATGATTTATGACAACAAAATGATGACAGATTTGTGACAGAATGATTTATGATACCTGATGATTTATGACACCTGATTTATGATGTCCAAATGACACTGAGTGATACCCAATTGTGATAATGTATGATCATGATTTACGACCCCGGCTCCGAGAAGGTGTCCAGGGGAGTTGTACAAATATGACGTATGTAATGAGTAATAAAACTGCGGCCAACAACCACCACAAAAATGACCGTTGGCTGTCTGTAGTAATACAGATACAGAAGTATGGTACGGTTCCCGGAATGGGCGCAGTGCGGCTGTTATATCTCGGCACTTTAACTGCGTATCTGAAAAGTTTTTTCCTTGGCCCTCTTAGCGCTGTTTTGAAAACTAGAGGTATTTGAGGTTAGAACCGCTGTGCATGGAGCACTCCCACTTACAATGTCTCCGAACTCCCAACGCAGCCTCCCTCATTAAAGTGAATCTCTGTGCCCCCGTTTTTGTTTTTTTAAATTAAGTTGTTGTGGATTTTGGCATCCAAAGTTATTTGAAGTATAACGGTTTTCTTTTCGTTTGAGCAGTATAGTAGTTCAGAAGCAAGAAATGACAATCTCCTAATCCCATCCTGTGGTCAAACTAAATCTGGCTCTTAATTTTGTGCTCTTGAAAAGCAGACTGGGCCCGGGGCTTCTTCAGAATTCTCGGTTTCAAGAGCCCTGCCCCATTAATAAGAAGCCGCTTGTCACATGCCACGTTTTCACCACCTTTACACGCAGTCGTGGCCGGCAAGCAAGGTGGGGGAAAGGTCGAGCGGGGGGGAGAACAGTAATTAAAATAAAAAACTTACCTTCCTCGACCTCCGGATCAGCAGCGCCGCCGCCTCAGCTCCTGCCTGCCGCTGCTCCTGGCCGCGTTTTGCCTCGGCAGCCTCCCTCCCCTCCCCTAAGCCAATCACAACACTGCAATGGCAGCGTTGTGATTGGTAAGGCGCAGCGGAGATCGCCCCAGCCGGGCCATTTTCTCAATGTAGGCTGCATGCAGCAGCCTACATAGAGAAAAAGAGGGAGTGTGCATGACTGCTTTGTTCGGCCCTGGGGCTGACCAAACAGTCACTACCCACAACAGTGGGCAAAGCCACTCCCCCCCTGCCCTCGAGCAGGACCGCCCGCCCCCAACCAGGCACTCCAGGCACTTCTGCTTTCTCGCAGTGCGAGAAGTTGAAACATAAAATGGTAGTTTTACCATTTTATGTTTCTGCCTTCTCGCACTGCGACAAAGCAGTGGGGCGATGCCCCCACGCCCCAATGGAGGATCCGCCACTGCGCCTGACAGGGAATTCTTATTGTCGAGGGCCAAGCCTTCTCACGTCAGAAGGGACACCACTAGGGCACAGGTCCTAAACAAGCATTGGCATAGCCAATAGGTCTCGCCTTTGGGTCTTTATAAGTGTTTAGTTATCCAGCACAATATCCTTGGTACAACAACATCAACTGTTGCATGGATAAACACTTATAAGGTCCCAAAGGCGAGACCTATTGGCTATGCCAATGCTTGTTTTAAAATTGTTTCCCAATCTCACATGAAATTTTTCGGAGTAAGATCATCATGAGTCCCTCAGAATTGCAGCACCGCAGAACCTTTTATTTTGATTTTGCTCTCCATAACGTACTGGGGTAATTTAAAATAATAAGCAAGCTTGTAAAGCGCATGGTTACACTCACTAGTGTGTCCCCGCGCTGCGGCACAGACTCATCAAAAGAGCAATGGTAGGAAGCAACGCCCAGAAGAATCCTATATGCGGAAGAGCCAGCTTTTCAGTTTCTTCCGAAAGAGTAACTCCGATGGTTCATTATGCAGAAAAAGAGGGAGTGCATTCCAATGCCTAGAGGCCAGATAGCTGAAAGAGCGAGCTCCCATTCTCGCTCTTTTTGCTCTGGGAATCTTGACCCGCCCGGTTCCAGATGATCTCAGATGCCGGGTCGGAATGTAGGGGGTAAGAAGACTGTGTAGGTAGCTAGGCACCTTCCCCTGCAGGATATGGTGACTAATACATAAGGCTTTGAAAAGTATTCTCTCCCTCAGTCGAAGCCAATGGAGAGCGGAGAGGGCATTCCTAGAGGAAGATCTCCTGGCAGCATCAGAACAAGGCGGGCAGCCGCGTTCTGAATGCATTGAAGTCTGTGAAGACATTTGTTGCTAGCTCCTAGATATAAAGCATTACCATAGTTAAGATGCGAAGTTACTAATGCATGGACTAGGGTTTTCCTAGCTGCAACGGGAAGCACATCCAAAGTCTTCCGTAGCCCTTTCAAGAATCCGAAGAATTTCCCCGCCACCATTCTAGTATGACTCTCAAAGGAGAGCTTCGAGTCAAGCCACATCCCCAAATTCTTAACCTGATTGCTAGGGGCGGGCGTAGGGCCCAGTGTCTGGGGCCACCATGCTGAGGACCAGATAGAGGGAGCTTTTCCCACCACTAGGATCTCGGTTTTACTGCCATTTAATTTTAGACAGTTACTTGTCATCCAGGAGGCTAGATCTTGTAAACACGTAGAGAAATTGGTGGCTGTATCTTCGGAAGATTGTGACAGTGAGACCACCAGTTGCGTGTCGTCAGCATGTGACACAACACTGATACCATACTTTTCAATAATCTCCGCCAGTGGGGCGATATAAAGATTAAAGAGAGTGGGACCCCTTGGGCCAGTGCAATGCTTTTGGAATAGTACGGACGTTGGGACACCTGAAAGCTCCAGTCTTGTAAAAAAGACCCCAACCATTCTAGGGCCAATTTATCCAACCCACCTTCCCTGAGCAGTTGTAGGAGCAGTGGGTGGGATACAGTGTCAAAGGCGGAACTGAGGACCAGGATGACCACAGCAACTGTCTGGCCCTCATCAACCTGTCTCCGAATAGTTTCTGTTGACAGGAGCAGTGCCGACTCTGTGGAATACGTGGCCCTAAAACCCGATTGCGTAGGGTGCAGTAAGCTGTGTCGGTTTATGTGGGCAGTTAGTTGCATATTGACCACTTTTTCAGCTATTTTAGCAAAATAGGGTAGGAGTGAGACCGGTCTGAAGTTCTCCAGCTGACTCGAGCTCACACCCGGTTTCTTTTTTATGGGAAGAACGATAGCTTTCTTCCATCTTATTGGGACCACGCCCGTCTCGAAAGAGAGTTCAAGGAGGTATCTAATATAAGGTATTAGGATCTCCAGGCTATCTCTCATAACTTTGGGAGTAGTAGGGTCCCTAGGTAAGCCAGATTTAATACTTAAGGCTAAGCCTTTGAGATCTTCACAGGAGGGAGGATCAAATCTAGAGAGGCGGTGTGCCTCCTCTACGTTGGTCCCCCCCTCCCGACCAGAGATTCCATTTCGTGCCTCATCTGGGAAGGTAGTGTAAATCTTTGCTACCTTCTCAGCAAAGAAATCTGCCATTAGATTACAAGAATCCACAGAACTGATGTTGGGAGCTATAGTTCTTGCTAGTGATCATATATCTTTGAAAACCGTAAAAAGTCATCAGTGATGTCATCAGTGATGTCACTGACCATGCCATAAGGAATGTAATATATGAGCATAAGCAGTGCATTGTGGATGTGTAAGTTACTGTTCCCCATGATAGGCCCTGGACAGGCTGCGGGAACTCGCAATTGGTGGCTCTGCATTGGAATGGCTCTCTTCCTTTCTAGAGGACAGAAGTCAGGAGGTTTGGACTCCCCCCTTTGTGGCCTCTATCCCCAGTCTGAAAATCGGAGTTCCACAGGGCTCTATATTAAGCCCCACTCTTTTCAACTTATATGTGTCCCCTCTGGCGCCACTGGCGGAAGCATATGGTGCTAAAATAATAATGCTGACGACACTCAGCTTCTTTTTACCTGTGATAGTGTTATATTGCATATAGGTACCCTACACAGGCGCAGGTAACACTGCAACCTTTCACCTATATTCTTCCCTACATTACATACATAACGGTTCTTAGGCACTCACCTTTTACCCAGATATGACACTGCATTCAGAACGCAGGTTTTTTCCTGGTTCGATTCTCATACATTATGCATGAGGCTTCTTGGAAGCATAGCAGGACTAACAGTAGGATTACCATCTCCTGTATAATCTATCTGTATAAAGTTCAGGCCTGTTGTCATCCTTTAGGCCGACACAGTAACACAGCAAGGTAGGACCCCTGGGGAGACCTATGGGAATATATACATCATGTCTTGCTTAGAAAGACAGAGGAGACCGTGACTTCCCGGCTGACACACTGACCAGAGACGCTGAGGTTCCAGCATGCAGACGCTCCAGCTAGCAGTGGTCTAACATCCCTCCCGGGGTGTCCAACTCAAGACCAGGACGGGGTCCCACATTCTCCAACTCTCAGGTAATGGGGGTTGACTAGATCCTAGAGGGATTCTTGGCATAACACCTACATAGATGCTAGGTACATATAGGTACAACTAGTTAGGGAGACATCGTAGGAGTACGCACTTTTAGGTTGCACTTTTTATCAAGTGTTTTATGTACATGTATATATTCATGATTTCTGCAAGATGGTAGAACTATACCATCCCTTTACTTTTGTAGTATTGCTAATCATATATCTCTGTTACTGTCTAATGGTTGTTGCAGCTCATCTATTTTACACTAGAATAACAACTGTTCAATAAATCCTTATTGACAAACGCCCGGTATGTTTATTCTGTGTATCTCTGAGACAAACTAAGTGATCACGAGTGACTGAGCGAAAGGTAGTATATTGTTTCCACGATCCTGGGGGATCAGGGTTGTCATGTTCTGAGGTTGCCAAAAACTATTCTCTCCCCGAGAAGAGGAGACTCTAGTGGCACTGTGAGCTAGCTGATACAGACAGGCTAACGTAACCGGTGGGGGTGCACAGAATCAGTCCGTCACCAAACCCACAGTTTATGTTATCCAAAACGTGGGGAACCTGTATAGGTAATATAGGAACTACACGACATGGCACCGTCAAAGTTGGTTGGGTACTTATTTAACAGTAGAATCTGAGTAGTTCAGTCGTGCTATTATCAGAGACCCCTACTCACAAACCAGAGACGTCTGGAGTGGGTGGGCACAAACTCCGCCACAGTTGAGTAGGCTAAAAATCCTATTTAATGGCTGTTGGTTAATCAAGCTTGAAGGACACATTGTTCCTAAATTGTGCATAAACACCTTATCTTAGTTCCCTTCGAAAACTTCTTCTTTACAAAATGACTGAGACATGAGATAACGTAGTAGTAGATCTGCACCTCTCAGCCGGAGAAGAAGATGCGGACGCAATTCCGATTGCAGACAAATTCAGGAATACAGTCACCCTGAGACTGCTAGAGAATGGATTATCATCTAGGGGTGGCTTAGTAATTTTTGTGATTGAGGCACACAAATCAAACAAAACAGGGGTATTTTATTTGTGGGTTACATTCCCAGCAGCAAGTGCAAGAACACAGACATTTCATTCCTATACAGAAGGAGATGCACCAGCGGAATACTGTCAGTTTGAGGACATAGAGTTCTGCTCATGTACCAGGAACATTTATACTGGTTTAAAGGCGCCCTACCCACACACGAAGAAGAGTAAGACTCGGCCCACTCGGAGGAGAAGGGGCAACATGGCCGATATTAGCGGCCTACACACCACATCCTGACATTGACACAATGCCACCAGGAGACTTACTCATACAACATAAAGATTTAATAAAAATCTATAGAAACTTGACGCAATTCGTCATGAGGACATTTACAGTCCAACCAGCAATAGTTGCCATAAATGGAACTCAAACTCAGGGTACAACAGCTAAAATGACACCACAAACATTACACGTGGTAATAGGTAAAATGCCCACAAAACGTGAACAAATACCATTCTGGGTAGCTCAGAAAATAACACAGCTACAGGCAGTATTCCTGAATACTACCTCGTATGAAAAACACAGAATGCTAACAATCTGCTTGCCCATGGGGATAGCACCACAAGTAGAGGATTGTACCACTTGGGGTACAGTCTTTGCTGCCATTTATATCAAAACTCATGGTATCCCATCATTAGCAGTAGTACCAGATGTATTAAGACAAATACAGAATGAGTACGGAGCAGAATTTGCTCCAAACTTAGGGATGAAGTTACTAGGTAACTATGCCCAAGTATCAGCCACAATACTAGCTAATATTAATGGGGAAGCAGCTTCAGTGGCTATCCGCCAACGCCTAAGGGAGTTCAGTCCTGTAGATCAACAACATGAACTACCCAAAATAATTGAAACTGCGTATGCAGAATTAGGCAGAGACAGTTTGGGTGGGAAAGCTTTAAAACCACAACTGATGGGCAATCATGAAAAGGACACTTCCAAGCAGACACCTTCTTCAACTAAGAAGAAGTGGGACAATAAAAAACAACAACATTTTAAAGGAAATAGATCTCAATCCAGAGGTAGATCTCCTCCACAGGAGCCCTCCGAAAAGAGGTACAACCTTAGGAATAGGGATAACATTAGGAAACCTGACAGGTATCAGGATACTGATACACGTTCCTCTCGTTCCTTTCAGGGTTCATCGAAAAACTCCGAGAGGGAAGGACGGTCAGAAAGACAAGAAGAGCGTACAAAGTCCAGAGACAAGCAGCACGCTCAAGATTACACTTCTAAAAAAGAAGAAAAGCCAAAGCAAAATCCACAGTTCAAAAAGAAGAAAGTTGCAGGTCTAAAGATCAGACATGCCCAGAATTCTGAGGACTCGACTACTGAATGGGGAATGGGCTCTGACGATGCTAGACAGTGCGGCAGAAATAACTATAGCTCGCCAGAACCTGTTGGAATTTCTGGTGACAGCGGACTTGAATGATTATATCACGGTAGAAACACCAGATACTAGTGTAAGTGTCCCACATAAGGTATATGAAATAACGCTCCAGATGGAGGGGGACAGGTGTAGAACAACCTGACGTTTGGCAATGACATTTTATTAGCTGAACAAGATTGGCCACCAGCATTCGTCATGTATTGCCCTAAAGGAGAAACGGTAATTCTTCCGTCCTTCTCAGACCATATTCCCATGCACTTACAACATACATATGCGCAGGAGTGGGTGGTAGCCCAGGCTCCGGCATTATACAAAATCCATGTTGGATGGGATGAGGGTTCAACCCACCACATAATTCCTTTGAAAAATACTCCAACTGCACAGAGGCAGTATCCAATAAAGCAAGAAGCTAAAAAACAGGTCAGGGAGATCTTAGATCAACTTGAATACCAAGGGGTGATTGAAACTTGCACCTCTCAAATGAACAATCCTTTGTTTCCTGTCATGAAACCTGACAACGCATACCGTCTAGTTTTAGATTACAGACATTTAAACACTTGCACTAAGACATTTGCAGTCCAAAATGCACACAGTGCCGCATTAATGAATAACATTGTGCGGAAAAAATATAAAACAACACTTGATATCTCAAATGGATTTTTCTGCCAAAATATAGCGCCTGAAAGCAGGTATCTGACAGCCTTCTCAGCGCTAGGAACCCAACGGCAATTTTGCCCGGGGTTGTTTTCGGCTAGAGTAACTGAGTTACTTCAAAATTTGGATGAAGAGGCATTGTCCTATGTGGATGATATTTATCTAACGGACTATGACCTAGTGGAGCACTTGAACAAAGTAAATACCATAATTCTGGGGTTTGCATCTGAGAGCTACAAATTCAACTTTAAAAAATCCAAAATTGCCCAGCTCAGTGTTCTGTTTTTAGGATATGAGCTTTCAAGTGAAGGAAAAAGCCTGGCAGCCAATTTTTTTGAAAAATGTGCGCTGCTCCAACCTCCAAAATCATTGAAAAATTTACAGTCAATTCTGGGATTCCTAACTTTTGATAGAATATACATTTTGGATTACGCAGAAAGAGTAAAACCTTACTGCGATTTAATAAAACCTGATTTTTCAGTAAAACAATGGACACAGGAACACACAGATACACTTCATTCCTTACAAGCTGACATGATAGCTTCCAAACACTTACAGACACGCGTAAATGTACGCAACCTGGTGATCCGTATGGTTGCGGGTCAATCTGGGTATACCTACCTAACATATAATGAAGGTGAGACAGTACCAATTGCATACAAATCACATTTGTACACAAATGCTGAGATGCGCTTCGCATCTACAGAAAAGATTCTGGCAGCAGTACAGACCGCTGTAGTGAGAGAAAGAGCACTGGCTCAGGGGAAACGAATAATAGTAGTGACTCCGGTTCCAGCCTTAGAGGCTGCGACAAAAGCAAGCGTTCCTAATGCTAAAGCCTTACATCCGAGATGGATACATGGGTGTTAGACTTGGCACCATTGGCGTGGGTCTCCCTTCCATTTTTTTGCTGTTGCCTCTTATGTTTTGCTGGTTTTAGATGCTTTTGGGCACTGTGCCACTGCTGTTCAGTGCCACAGTGCAAGTGCTCCCTACTGTAAATTGATGTATGGATTAGTGACTCCATGATTGGATGATTGGTTTACTTGTCAGTCCCTAGTACAGTGCACTGAGTGTGCCCAGGGCTTGTAAATCCAATGCTGCTGGTGGGCTTGCAGCACTGGTTGTGCCACCCACAGAAGCAGCTTGTAAAATGTGTCTCAGGCCTGCCATTGCAGAGCCTGTGTGCAGTCTGTGACTGCCATGTCGACTTGGCAAGTGCACCCACTTGCCAGTCCCTAAACCTTCCCTTATCTTCATATCAGACACCCCTAAGGTAGGCCAAGGGCAGGGTGCATTGTAAGTATAAGGTAGGACATGCCCTGGTGTGTGTGGCATGTCCTAATAGTGAATTACAGCCATTTTCGTTTTTCACTATTGCAAGGCTACCTGTTCTCCATAGGCCAGAATGGGCAGTTTGATTATTACACCTTATAATCCTAACTGACCCAGGGAACATGGTAGAAAAACGAATTTAGTATGCCTGAACTCAGAATGATAAAATACATCTTTTAGTGAAGTTGGTTTTAACATTCTTTGTTTGAAAATACCACTTTTAGAAAGTAGGTATTTTCTTGCCTAAACCATCCAGCTGCCTCTGCTCAGGTTGTGTATTGTATGTCTGGGTTTGTGAGTGACAGGGGCTGGGGGATTCCAGGAGGCAGGGTGAGTCAGCACTAGGCTGAATAGGTCTGCCTGAAGAAGGATGGGTGGGAGGAGTTGCACCTGGGTCTGAATAGGGCTGTGCCTGCCTTCCACAATGCTGGCTCCACCTCCTGCCGGGCGTCTGATGGCTCTGCCCCTCACTCTCAAAGGAAAGAAGGAGTCAGAAAAACAAAGTGCTCCAAGACTGACCAGAACTGGTTTGGACTAGGCAAAGGCCTCTCTGCCTTCAGAGAACAAAGAGAAAAGGTGTATAAAAAGGGGACCCAGACCCCTAGGAAATTAGATCATTTCTGGGAAATCAAGAAACCTGTTGCCAAGGAGAAGAACCGGAGAAGCTGAAGGAGGAGTACTGCCCCTGTGCTGTTTTGCTGATTGGGGTTGGCCTGCAGTGGTTGCTTTCTACCAAGGACAGGAGAAAAAACTTTGCTGTGCTTTGTCATCTTGAAGAAGAGAATCTCCAAGGGCTTGAACTAGAGCTTGCCTCCTGCCTGAAGTCTCAGGGATACAAGACTTCACCAACCAGCTCCCCCTGCATTCCCTTGCTGGGAATTGAAGTGCCTGCTGTTGTGCTGGGCCTTCTGAGAGACTGCGTGTCACTGGGAGCTGGAAGCGCGACGCAACAACGAGAAGCGTGTCGCCGCCGCAGCCGCGGTCATCGCATCGCCAAGGAAGCGAGACGCCGCTGCCGCTGTCATCCTCGCATCGCCGAAGCGCGGCGCATCACCGGAGAAGCGGGACGCTGCCGCAGAGGTCATCGTCGCATCACCGGAGAAGCGTATCGCAGGGCCTGTCGCGGCTCCAAAGATCATCGAGTCGCCGCACGGCCGTTGGGCGTGCACGCATCACACCAACGTTGTCGCATCGCAACCAAGACGCCATTTTGTCGCATCGTACCGGAGAAGAGTATCGCATTGAGGTGCCATCTTGTCGCATCGCACCGGAAAGCAGTAAGAAACCGACGCATCACCTCCCCACACAGTAAGGAAGCGAGCATCAACTCCCTGCGCAGCAGTAAGGAACCGACGCATCCACTCCCCTGAGTGTAAGGAACCGACGTATCACCTTCCCTGCGACCCTTTTGTTTTCTTTGCGTTACGCATTCAAGGTACATTGAGAGTAAAGTGTCGCATTTACAACTTGAGAGAACTGAACTATTTTATAACCTTTTAAAGTCTATTTTTGAGTACAGTATTGTGGATTTTTGCTATTGGGTCTTGTGATAAGTCTATATAAAGATTACTTATTTTTACATACAACCTGTGTGGTGTCCATCTGTAGTGTTTTCACTGTATTACTGTATGTGTTCACAAATGCTTTACACACTGCCTCTGAGATAAGCCTGTCTGCTCGTGCCAAGCTACCAGGGGGTGAGCAGGGGTTATTTTAGGAGTGTATCCCCCTTATCCTGACTAGAAGCAAGGGTCCCTATTTGGACAAAGGTGCAAACCATTGCCAACTAGAGACCCCCAGTTCTAACATTGGTGGTCAGCGGTGAGGATTTGGACTTGCATTTGTGATTCATATACAGTGATTGGTGTACACTACTAGTGAGTGCAGACCAATACGCGACCACATACATTTTGAAAGGACTTTTTTTCCTTGGAACCTTTATTTTTGTTGAGAACTGCCAATTTTCAAAATGAGCAAAAGAGGATCCATTGCACCTGCAGATATTGAATTTGAAGAAGATAGGGTTGATACCTACACTGTGCCAGAACTCAAAGCTGTTTGTAAAAAGTTTAAAATCTCTATGAGAGGCCTCAGCAGGAAGGAGGAGTTTCACAAGGCACTGAAAGCCTGGTTGGAAGCACGGAATGCCAGTGGGCAGTCCGAGGAGCCTGTGGAGGAGGCAGAGAATTTAGATGGGCAGCTTGAGGGGCCATTGGGCTTACCTGGGAGGGGAGTGCCTTCCAGGGAGAGCAGCAGTGTTTCTCAAAGGGCCTGTCTCCAGAGGAGCTGGAGGACAGGGACAAAAGCAGGATGCATGAAATGGAAATGGCCAAACTGAAACAGGGAAGCCATGATAGCCTTGAGCACAAGAAATTGGAGTTGGAAAGTAAGAGGTTGGCCATGGAAGAAAAAAAGGATGCTTTTAGAGCATGAGAGAGTGGTGAGGGAGCTAGAGCTAAAGGCTAGGAGCCTAGAGATCACTCCCTCTGGTGGCAGCACACCTCCAGTGCCTGTAGAAAGTAGAGTATACATCCCCAAGGAGGTTATTAAGGATTTCATGAAGGGGGAGGACATTGGGCAATGGTTTAAAGCATATGAGATCGCCATGACATCCCACCGGGTCCCTGAGAAGGATTGGGGAGCGGGGTTGTGGGGCCGCTTTACAGGTGAGGGAAGGGAAACCTTGCTAGCCTTGCCCACAGATGTCCTATGCCCACCTGAAGGAAGCTTTAGTGGCAAGGTATGGGTTAACTCCAGAGCTTTATAGGCAGAAGTTTAGGAACTGCAAAAAGCTGGAGTCTAGTACCTGGGTGGAGTATGTGTCTTATTTTTGCAGAGCATTGGATGGATGGGTGAAGGGTAGCAAAGTAAATGACTTGCAGGGGTTCTATGATTTAATTGCATGGGAGCACTTGTCCAGTAGTTGTTTTCCAGAGCTACGCCAGCACCTTGTTGACAGTAAGCTGACTAATCCTAGGAAGCTTGCTGAGGAGGCGGACCGCTGGGTCAGTACCCGGGTCCACAAGGGTCTTGTGGGAGACTCCGCCAAAGGTGGGCAGGGTCCCCAGCAGAAGAGTGGGGGGGACAAGGGTAAACAGAAGGAGTTCCAAAAAGGGCCCCAAAGTAAACCCCAAGAGAACCAAGGTAAGGGTTCCCAGCCTCCCACTGAGAAAAGACCATGGGTCCCAACAGATAAGTCTGTTCAGAAGGGGCCCAAAGCATGTTTTAGTTGTGGTCAGGTGGGTCACTTTGTAGGAAGTCCCAAGTGCCCCAATACCGTGACCACTGCACCCACTGGTGCACCACCCCGGCAGATGGCTAGTATAGCCCTGGGGGAGGAGTTGGGTGCCCAAGGTGGGTGGGGTCCCGCAGAGATGTCCCTGGTCTCTTTAGGAGACAGTGAGATGGTCCCTAGGACCCAGCTGCCTGATAACACTAAAAATACAGGCAGTGGGTGACCATCAATGGCCATAGGGTGGAGGCTCTCAGAGACACCGGGGCCAGTGTGACAGCTGTCAGTTGTCGGCTGGTGTCTGAGGAGCAGGTGGTCCCCAACGTATTCTACCCTGTAGTTGCCGCTGACAACTCAGAGAGCCACTGCAAGGTGGCCCACGTTCCCTTTGAGTGGGGGGGTCTCAGGTATCCTTCAAGTAGCTGTGAGGCCAGCCATGCCTGTTGACTGTCTGCTAGGCAATGATTTGGAGAGCTCCCCTTGGGCGAAGGTGGAGCGGAGGTCTCATTTGGAGATGTTGGGTCTGCCAGAGTGGGAGTGTGTGACCACTCGGTCAATGGCAGCCGGTAAGGGTATTCAGGAGAACCTGGAGCCTGGAAGAAAGGCCCAGGTGCCTGCCTTAAAGAGAGGAGGCGGGGGGCACGGGAAACCGGCCCCCGAAGTTCCCACGGTCCAGGAGGAGGCAGACCTTGAGGGGGATGCCCTGGAACCTACCGGGGAACAAGTGGCTGAACTGGGGGACCTGCCTGAGCTGACCCATTGGCAGCAGGAAGGAGGCCCCTCCAGGGAAGAGTTCTGCGAGGAGCAGAAGAAGTGCCCTTCTCTTGAGGGCTTGCGGCAACAGGCTGCAAGCCAGGCAGCAGGTGATCAGTCTGGATCACACTGGATCTACTGGGAGAATGGTCTCCTGTATAGTGAGCCTAAGGTTGCTGAGCCTGGGTCAGCCCGTGTGCTGGTGGTACCCCAGCGCTTCAGAGCCTTCCTACTGGGTCTGGCTCATGATGTGCCTTTAGCAGGACATTTGGGGCAAGACAAGACCTTTCAAAGGCTTGTCACCCACTTTCATTGGCCCCAAATGCGCAAGAGTTCAGATACTCATTGCAGGACCTGTCAGACTTGCCAGGCAAGTGGTAAGAGTGGGAGGAAGCACAAGGCTCCTCTCCAACCTTTCCCTGTTGTCAGCACCCCCTTTGAGAGGGTGGGTATTGACATTGTGGGGCCTCTGGATCCCAAGACAGCCATGGGCAACAGGTTCATCCTGGTCTTGGTGGACCATGCCACCCGGTACCCGGAAGCCATCCCTCTTCGGACAGTGACGGCCCCCGTGGTGGGACGTGCACTGATGGGGATTTTTCCCGTGTGGGGTTCCCCAAGGAGGTGGTGTCCGACCGTGGTACCAACTTCATTTCCAAGTATATGAAGTCCCTGTGGCAGGAGTGTGGTGTAACCTATAAGTTCACCACTCCTTACCACCCCCAAGGTAATGGGCTGGTTGAGAGATTCAACCGGAACCTTAAAGGCATGATTATGGGTCTTGAAGAACCCATGAGGCGTAAGTGGGACGTCCTCTTGCCATGCCTGCTCTTTGCTTACAGAGAGGTGCCCCAGAAGTCCTTAGGGTTCAGTCCCTTTGAACTGCTGTACGGCCATCCTGTAAGAGGACCTCTGAGTCTGGTCAAGGAAGGCTGGGAGAAAGCTCCCAGGAAAACTCCCCAGGATGTATTTAGTTACATGCTGGCCTTCAGAAACCAGACTCGGCGTTTCAGACAACTCGCTGAGGCGAATCTGGAAGCCAGCCAGGAAGAGATGAAACGTTGGCATGATCAGAATGCCACTCTGATCGAGTTTCAGCCTGGACAAAAGGTTTGGGTCATGGCCCCAGTGGAGCCCTGTGCGCTCCAGGATAAGTGGACCGGACCATTTGAGGTGGTGGAGCGCAAGAGTGATGTCACCTACTTGGTGGACTTGCAGTCTCCCAGGAACCCCTTGCGGGTCCTGCATGTGAACCGCCTGAAGCCCCACTTTGAGAGGTCTGAAGTGGGCATGCTCTTAGCAACAGATGCTGGGATGGAAGAGGAGACTGAACCTCTTCCTGACCTCCTGTATGCAAAAGAGCAAGATGGGTCAGTGGATGGTGTGAACCTCTCTCCCACCCTGACCCCTGAGCAGCAGAATGACTGTCGCCAACTGTTGGGGCAGTTTTCTGATCTGTTCTCCCTGACTCCCAGTATCACTGAATGGTGCATCCATGATGTGGACACTGGGGACAGTCCTCCTGTGAAGCACAAAACTTACAGAGTGACTGACAGGGTGAGAGCTTGCATCAAGGAGGAGGTCTCCAAGATGTTTGCCTTAGGGGTGATTGAGTCCTCTAACAGCCCTTGGGCCAGCCCAGTGGTCTTGGTCCCAAAGGCTGCCGCGCCTGGTGCCACACCCGAACTCCGGTTCTGTGTGGACTACCGAGGACTCAATTCAGTCACCAGGACTGACGCGCACCCCATCCCCAGAGCTGATGAGCTCATTGATCGGTTAGGGGCTGCCCGGTACCTCAGCACGTTTGATCTAACATCTGGATACTGGCAGATTGCCTTAACTGATGGGGCCAAAGAGAGGTCAGCATTCTCCACACCAGATGGGCACTACCAATTCCGGGTGATGCCCTTTGGGATGAAGAATGCCCCTGCCACCTTTCAGAGGTTGGTCAACCAGGTGTTGGCTGGGCTGGAGGATTTCAGTGCCGCCTACCTGGATGACATTGCAGTGTTCAGCGCCACTTGGGAGGAACATCTGCACCACCTCTGGGAAGTGTTGAAGGCGCTGCGGAGGGCAGGCCTCACGATCAAGGCGAGTAAGTGCCAGATCGGGCAGGGTTCTGTGGTGTACTTGGGACACCAGGTTGGGAGCGGCCAGGTGGCGCCCCTACAACCCAAGATAAATACCATCCTGGCTTGGGAACCCCCAAAACCCAGACAGAGGTGAGAGCCTTCTTAGGACTCACCGGGTATTACAGGAGGTTTGTCAAGGGGTATGGCAACATTGTTGCACCCTTGACTGAGCTGACTTCCAGGAAGCAGCCCAGGAAAGTGAACTGGACTGATGCCTGCCAAAAGGCTTTTGATGCCCTGAAATCTGCCATGTGCACGGTGCCCGTGCTTCAGGCGCCCAACTTCTCAAGGGAATTCATTGTGCAGACAGATGCTTCAGAGCATGGTGTTGGGGCTGTGCTTTCACAGATGAATGAGGAGGGCCTATACCAACCTGTAGCCTTTATTAGTAGGAGGTTACTCCAACGGGAACAGAGGTGGAGTGCGATTGAACGTGAGGCATTTGCTGTGGTCTGGGCACTGAAGAAGTTGAGACCATACTTGTTTGGGACTCACTTCCGGGTTCAGACAGACCACAGGCCCCTCAGATGGTTAATGCAGATGAGGGGTGAGAACCCAAAACTGTTGAGGTGGTCCATTTCCCTACAGGGGATGGACTTCACGGTGGAACACCGCCCTGGTACAGAACACGCCAATGCTGATGGTCTCTCCAGATTTTTCCGCCTTAGTGATGAGAACTCCCAGGAGGAAGGGTAGTTCTCCCCACATTTCAGCTGGAGGGGACACGTGTTAGACTTGGCACCATTGGCGTGGGTCTCCCTTCCATTTTTTTGCTGTTGCCTCTTATGTTTTGCTGGTTTTAGATGCTTTTGGGCACTGTGCCACTGCTGTTCAGTGCCACAGTGCAAGTGCTCCCTACTGTAAATTGATGTATGGATTAGTGACTCCATGATTGGATGATTGGTTTACTTGTCAGTCCCTAGTACAGTGCACTGAGTGTGCCCAGGGCTTGTAAATCCAATGCTGCTGGTGGGCTTGCAGCACTGGTTGTGCCACCCACAGAAGCAGCTTGTAAAATGTGTCTCAGGCCTGCCATTGCAGAGCCTGTGTGCAGTCTGTGACTGCCATGTCGACTTGGCAAGTGCACCCACTTGCCAGTCCCTAAACCTTCCCTTATCTTCATATCAGACACCCCTAAGGTAGGCCCAAGGGCAGGGTGCATTGTAAGTATAAGGTAGGACATGCCCTGGTGTGTGTGGCATGTCCTAATAGTGAATTACAGCCATTTTCGTTTTTCACTATTGCAAGGCTACCTGTTCTCCATAGGCCAGAATGGGCAGTTTGATTATTACACCTTATAATCCTAACTGACCCAGGGAACATGGTAGAAAAACGAATTTAGTATGCCTGAACTCAGAATGATAAAATACATCTTTTAGTGAAGTTGGTTTTAACATTCTTTGTTTGAAAATACCACTTTTAGAAAGTAGGTATTTTCTTGCCTAAACCATCCAGCTGCCTCTGCTCAGGTTGTGTATTGTATGTCTGGGTTTGTGAGTGACAGGGGCTGGGGGATTCCAGGAGGCAGGGTGAGTCAGCACTAGGCTGAATAGGTCTGCCTGAAGAAGGATGGGTGGGAGGAGTTGCACCTGGGTCTGAATAGGGCTGTGCCCTTCCACAATGCTGGCTCCACCTCCTGCCGGGCGTCTGATGGCTCTGCCCCTCACTCTCAAAGGAAAGAAGGAGTCAGAAAAACAAAGTGTTCCAAGACTGACCAGAACTGGTTTGGACTAGGCAAAGGCCTCTCTGCCTTCAGAGAACAAAGAGAAAAGGTGTATAAAAAGGGGGCCCAGACCCCTAGGAAATTAGATCACTTCTGGGAAATCAAGAAACCTGTTGCCAAGGAGAAGAACCGGAGAAGCTGAAGGAGGAGTACTGCCCCTGTGCTGTTTTGCTGATTGGGGTTGGCCTGCAGTGGTTGCTTTCTACCAAGAAAAGGAGAAAAGACTTTGCTGTGCTTTGTCATCTTGAAGAAGAGAATCTCCAAGGGCTTGAACTAGAGCTTGCCTCCTGCCTGAAGTCTCAGGGATACAAGACTTCACCAACCAGCTCCCCCCCTGCATTCCCTTGCTGGGAATTGAAGTGCCTGCTGTTGTGCTGGGCCTTCTGAGAGACTGCGTGTCGCTGGGAGCTGGAAGCGCGACGCAACAACGAGAAGCGTGTCGCCGCCGCAGCGGCGGTCATCGCATCGCCAAGGAAGCGAGACGCCGCTGCCGCTGTCATCCTCGCATCGCCGAAGCGCGGCGCATCACCGGAGAAGCGGGACGCTGCCACAGAGGTCATCGTCGCATCACCGGAGAAGCGCATCGCAGGGCCTGTCGCGGCTCCAAAGATCATCGAGTCGCCGCACGGCCGTCGGGCGTGCACGCATCACACCAACGTTGTCGCATCGCAACCAAGACGCCATTTTGTCGCATCGTACCGGAGAAGAGTATCGCATCGAGGTGCCATCTTGTCGCATCGCACCGGAAAGCAGTAAGAAACCGACGCATCACCTCCCCACACAGTAAGGAAGCGAGCATCAACTCCCCTGCGCAGCAGTAAGGAACCGACGCATCCACTCCCCTGAGTGTAAGGAACCGACGCATCACCTTCCCTGCGACCCTTTTGTTTTCTTTGCGTTACGCATTCAAGGTACATTGAGAGTAAAGTGTCGCATTTACAACTTGAGAGAACTGAACTATTTTATAACCTTTTAAAGTCTATTTTTGAGTACAGTATTGTGGATTTTTGCTATTGGGTCTTGTGATAAGTCTATATAAAGATTACTTATTTTTACATACAACCTGTGTGGTGTCCATCTGTAGTGTTTTCACTGTATTACTGTATGTGTTCACAAATGCTTTACACACTGCCTCTGAGATAAGCCTGTCTGCTCGTGCCAAGCTACCAGGGGGTGAGCAGGGGTTATTTTAGGAGTGTATCCCCCTTATCCTGACTAGAAGCAAGGGTCCCTATTTGGACAAAGGTGCAAACCATTGCCAACTAGAGACCCCCAGTTCTAACAATGGGCTAATTCTTTCACTGCAACAGACGTAGAATACAGGTATGACCAAAATTTAAAGACACAAGCATTTCTGCAATACGAACAAGAATATCCTCTGTCCAATGAAATAATGCCTCTTGACCAGTATGAATATATTATTTACACTGATGGATCTGCTCAACCGGCCATAGGGAGTAAGCAACAATATAGCGCGGCATGTGCAATCGTTAAAGGTTGCATGCGGGATGGAAAGTTCCATCCAAGTTGCACAAAAACGCAATCTCTAGGAGACTGCACGACACAACTGGCAGAATTAAAAGCCCTAATACTGGCACTGGTGAATACGGATCGAAAATTCCCCACACTAATTGTGTGCGATTCCTTTTACTGTGTGCAGTCTTACAATGAATATTTGCAGCACTGGGTTCAAAATGGAATCAAAGATTCAAAAGGTGGCACAATCAAGCATAAAATGCTATGGGAACAGGTAGTGGAGTTGAAATCCGAACTACTGAGGGCTCACATGATACATACACTGAGTCATCAGCATGATGGCGTTCACGTTGAAGGGAATTCATTGGCTGATGAAGCCGCAAAGGGGGCTGTGCACATGGCTTTCGTAGCTGCAATCAATCGTTCAGAAACGAGAATAGACGGTGAGATTATGGTAGCTGTCATTGCTTCACGCAAAAACAGCAAAGCATTACCGAAGAAGTTTCCACTCAAGTACTCCTACAAGTTAGATACCAATAACATTCCATTTGCTCCGATTCCTGGAGTGGGGGATAGAGTAATTCCAAATATGGATCGTAGGTTAGGTTTAATTTTAGCAGCACACGAAGGGATAGGTTCTGCACATGCAGGAGTTACGGCGACTGTTTCATTGTTGAAACAACGCTACTGGTGGCCTGGGTTAACAAAGCAGACTAAAGACTATGGGGCCGATTCCGATCTCGGCCGGTAGTGCACCGAATCGGATTCGGCTTAACCGGATCCGATTCGGAGCCCTCTTTTCTGACCGATTCGAACGCGCGTCCGGCCGAGCGAGTACGATGCGAGCGCACGTGAAATCGCCGACCGACTCGTTCACGGGTCCGAACCACACTGACCGACTCGCTCGGTCTCGACTCGCACCGCGCGATGGAGACGTTCCCCGGCCGGGCAAGTACGATGCGCGCCTTGAGCAGTCCGACCGACCCGCACCGTCCGGCTCGAAACAGCTGTCGGAGCCGGACTTTGGGGGTACGTGTCGGACCCCCTGTATGCGTAGCCACGCGAAGTCGCACACAGGGGGACCCATGGGTCCCCCTATCTGTGCGTGTGCTGCGCGAACCGCATCGACGCGAACCCGCTGTAGGGGCGCCCTCGTTCGCCTCGCACCCATTGAGTCAATGGGAGCCCGCGTACGCATTGTACGACCGGCTCCCATTGACTTCAATGGGAGTCCGACCGAATCAAGTCCGATAGCATGTGTGCGCATCGTACTCGTTCGGTCGGACTGCCAGAGTCCGATTCGGTCAGAAATCTCTCCGGGTCCGGCTCGGTCGGAGAGTTTTCCGGCCCGAATCGGAATTGGCCCCTATGTCTTGAAATGCGACATCTGTCAGCAAATGAAAGGTTCCACCGTAACACGTCCAGCGCAGACACCATTGTTAATATCTGACAAACCACTAGCGTGTGTTTACTTGGACCACTGCAGCCCCTTAAAAAGAGATGGGGCTTACAGGTATATCATGGTTGCAGTGGATTCCTGCTCGAGATTCCTATGGGTGTGTCCCCAGCGCTCGGCTGACGCTCGAACTGTTATAAAAGGTTTGTGAGTCTTCATAGGGACATACGCAATTGGCACATTACATTCTGACCAGGGCCCTGCGTTTAGCTCTCGGACTTACAATGAGGCCATGCGAGGATTGGGTGTAGCATTGCAGTACTCATTTCCGTACCATCCCGAGGGAAATTCGGTTGTGGAGAGAAAAAAACGGGACTTAAAGCCATCTTTACCAGCTAGAGTATTAGGCACGGGTGAAAGTTGGGGAAAACATTTGTATGGAGTTCAGCGAGCTTTGAATAACATGCCAAGAAGTTCTCTAGGGGGTGTCACTCCCTTTGAGGTCCTATTTGGGACAAGAATGTGGGTACCTGATCTTGATAGTGAAGGCGCAGTGGCGGATGTAAAAGCTTTTGACATCCATGATCGTTTGGCTGTTTTACAGGATCTAAATGAACCCAGGATACAGCAAAGTAATGTCCACCTGAAGCAGACCGCCACTGGGGAAGTCAAATCAGTCACGGCAAGACCTGTCTGGATCCCAAAAGTCGGGGATCTGGTCAGAGAGAAAATAGCGGACAAGATAGAATTTGGGCCATCCTACAGAAAACCTGTACAATTCCTAGCAGTCGAAGGAACAAGAACTGTACTTCTACCGCCTCTTGCCGGAAAAAAGGAGCAAAGATTTGTCTCAATTGACCCTATCAAACCACACTATGTGGCCGATACTAAGTAGTAGGCCAATGGACTCCAAAGTAGCAGACGCCCTCCTCTCGCTACAATTCAAGAAGTTCAAACGGAAAGACTCATCACGTTCGAAGAGTCCCCTGTACGGAATGATGGACTATGCAACAATGCTATGGAACTCGTTCCTCTTGAACCTGAAGCTCGACTTCAAAATCAAACTCAAAATCAAAGACAAATAGCTGTTAGACCAAATACAGATGTCTATGTCAACGTGCCTCGACAAGAGCAAAGTACGATTTCAACAAATCCTGATGCAATTCCAACAATTGATCGAACTGCTTCTGGCTACTTCATAAACTTTGATACGTTTTCTTTGGATCCAAGCGAACCGGAAACAACGCCAGTCAAAAAATCACGCAAACAGCAAGCTAAAAGCTTTATGCACTTTCTTAAAATGACTTACCTGGTGTCTCCCTGGGTAGAACTATGGGTAATCACCGGGATACTTTTCTTTCTTTTCTGGGTAGGCTTAGTAATAGTTTTTAGTAATGGAAGATACCTTCGACAAAGCTCTGCAGCCCAAAAGGTGAACTTACTTTTAAAGCCACACCAATCATCTCATCGAGAACAAAGAGACTTGTCATCAGTGAACATTACAGCAGTTCCTATACCGGATGGTATAGTTTGGGACAAGGTTGATTTCGATATATTTGGTCCGACCGAAATTTTAATAATTCCTCATTTATTTAAAATATCGTTGAGTGATATCATTACCTCAAGTACATTTTCCGATGATTGGGATTTTGAAACTGTTAATAACATGTTGTCTGATTTGGAAAAATCTGCTGCGTTTTCTAATAGTGAAACATTGGAAAGCCCATCAGATTTCGATAGTATGTATTGTTATCAACACTATGGTCATCATTTTCTGCATAAATCTGCAAATCCTAGAAATGTGTTCACATACCACCAGTGGGAACATTGTACAACACCGCCGAAAGGCAGTTCAAAAACATTTGCACAGAAGTTTCCATATTTTTCAGGGTTCAATATGTCTGACCCAGCCTCATAATATTATAAGGTCGCACATACATCAGCACAGAAAAATATGTTGACAAATACCAAACAGATTTACTCTGCTGCCTTTATTGCCCAGCTGTCTGAACAAGGTTTCGACTTATGGAAAGACACCATAGACTTAAAATCAGTCTGGAGTACTAGAGAATGGCAGGTGCAGGGGACAAAAGCTTTGTTTAGAGCATGCCTCATCCCTCAACAAATCATGTTTTTGAATGAGACAGTGCAACAGTCGTCTTGCCTTGGACTAGCCAAGAACAAAGACATGAACACACCTCGGATGCCGACTCCATCACACACCGAAGGTAACGAAACATCACAGAAAGGGATTACATTAGATGACATTATACAATACAACAGATCTGACCCCGATTGGAAGAAATGGTTGATTTGGCCCACAGACACCAATAGTTGTCAAGCTAGATTCATGGGTAGGATCGAAGGGTTTAGTAGCCATAGGCCAGATCCACGTTATGAACAGAGACAACATCCAGAGGTAGTGACATCATACAGTGTTGGGAAGTTGTGCCTCGATTGGCTAGAAACCTCAACACTCACAAAGGTGAAACAACACTTATCCTTACTATCACAGGATGTGGATCCCAGGAAGCCACGTCAGAAACGTTTCTATTATGCTGTCTACAATGAAATATGGAAAATATCACAACAAGAGGCCGCAGAGAGGTTACGGGAAATAGACCGTATAAATCTAGAAAAATCTCTAACAGTGGTAGACAATGACCTCCAGGATATATTCCTTAGGCAACATTGTATCTTCTGCGATAGACATACTAGAACAGGATTTAGCCATATTACAACATGGGCAATCTCAATTACATTCTATTATGTTGTTAAACTGGATGCTGCAATCTTTGCGTGCAGGCTATGTGCCTTGGCGTTTTATCAACAGTACGTCTCTGTTTTCTGAATACAATCTAAAAGATAAACAGATAGAAATGGCACAAAGGGGAGCACAATATACAATGCTGCATATCGAAAAACTGGATAGATTAGCATTTACAGTGGCGGAATCACCATCCACAGAATGGCTAATCCATGGCCACATCACTCTACCGGTCACTACTTTTCAGTTTCAGTATTGCCTTGAACAAAAGCAAGTAGGCAGATATGATGAAATGGGTAAGGAATACATTAAGGAATCATGGGTATTACCATACAGATTTCGATGCCAGAGTGGGGATCAATAAGTGTTTCTGAGCGGTACAAAATGTGAGAACGCTTTAAGTGGATCGCTCATATGCCAGGATATAATGCTGCACGGGGCTTGTAATGGTTCTGTAGTGAACCTATCCTGCCATTTGTGGGGTGCCCCAGCTGCAGTGATTACTCCAGCATTCAGGCTACTTTCGAATGGGAGTTACTTGATGCTGAACAGTCAAGGTTGCTGTGGAATGCTCCCGGGCATCGCATATCTGGTAACCGTGAGCTCCAGGGTTACTTGTTGTATGCAAGTATTGTTTCCACCGACACATACAGTCAGGGAGGCGCCTTTATGGCCTTCACTGAATGTTTCTTTAATACGGTTTGATACTCTAAGCAGAATGAAAGCCATGCTTCTACAGAAGTCTGTGCCCTTAACCTCCGCTCGAGAGACTTTTGATCTCCAGATCGCAAGGTCTTCGGCAGAGATACAGGTGCTCATTCATGCAAACTGCCCTTTCCATTTTGCAGAAATGGTAAATCGTATCTTTAACATGTCTGATATGGCAGGCATTATCCACCTATTTAAGGCCATATGTTCGGGACTTCTGAGCACCTTTCAGACGGTACTTGGAATTATACCAAACTTCATTCATTCCGTATTCGGAAGCATGTTTGGAGGACTTCCGCTGATCCTGTTTCTAATAGCAGGAATCCTGATTGTTATTTTTCTGCTACGCAATGGACGTCCCAGTCACCAAGGAGATGGAAAAAGCACTCCTGGAGCATAAATATCGTGACCGCATGGTACAACATCTAGGCACACCTCGCCTAAGGGAACTCAGTGCATCTTGGTTCTTGTCATTTCGACCAATCTGGATGGACTGCATCTTACCTGTCCTCCGATGCCTGTTTTGCGGAGAAGAATGCGTGTTAGACCTGTGTTTGACACTCCCATCATGTGTGCAACCGGACGTGAATGCGTTACTGGACCCGATAACGGCACATGTTCCGCAGTGTCCTCCAATGTTGATGGCGGCATTCCTTGAGCCACCACAGGTAGTAACTGCACCTGTTGGTATGGACACCGGCTCCTCCACTGACACCCAGGTTTTGGACAGTGCACAGGCTGCCCCAGCACCGGCTGTGGACAGCGTGGAACACCATCTGTGCTCTATTGACGTACTCTGCGAGGTGTTACACGGGCCATTTACTGCGGAAGCAAGCAACGGAATTGTTGCGTCTACCAGCCAGGACACATAAACATTTGACTCATTTGGCTCTGTCGTAGTGCTGGGAGAAATTCGCCCTTTTTAAACAAAGCTCAAATTTGGAACTATGGAACTAAATTGACATTCCTTTCATTTTTTAGACAAACATGGCTTTAAAATGCTTATAGTAGTTCGGACTATAATTACGGACACTTTTAGAGCTAGGGCTTGAAAAACTTTCTTTTTAATTTTGTTTACGTCTTTTAGAAATTTTTAGATGTTTTAATACATTTTAGCAAAAGAGATGTTTTTTAACACTTTGTGCATACCAATGTTTAGGTTGAATGGTAGTACATTAATAGGTTACATATGTTGTCCTTTTGGAAGAGGAGTGGGTGTTATATTCCATAAATCTACCCTATACAGGCGCAGGTAACACTGCAACCTTTCACCTATATACTTCCCTACATTACATACATAACGGTTCTTAGGCACTGACCTTTTACCCAGGTATGACACTGCATTCAGAACGTGGGTTTTTCCCTGGTTCGATTCTCATACATTATGCATGAGGCTACTTGGAAGCACAGCAGGACTAACAGTAGGATTACAATCTCCTGTATAATATCTCTGTATAAAGTTCAGGCCCGACTGTAGGAGAGTAGGATCTGCTTCACATGGGTACCCCCACTTTTTGCTGATGCTTCACTGTTTTTCGACATTAGTCTGGCTGGGGCCCTGCTAATCAGAACCCCAGCCTAGCTGCTTCCTCTCTAAAATGGTTTCCATGTGCCTTAGGCACATCACTGATTGGAATCTGGAGTGCCCTTATAAGTCCCTAGTATATGGTATACTATGTACCAAGGGCATAGGTACCTCAGAGGCCTGCCAGGGGCTGCAGCATGTATTATGCCACCCCTGGAAGGCCATCCAAACTGACACCACAGGTCTGCTACTGCAGCCTGGGTAAGGAGGTGCATGCACCCCTTACTGTGATATAGGTTACCTATATCACTAAATACATACACACATATAAACCTATAAGTCACTCCTAAGGCAGGCCTTATCAATCCTAAAGGCAGAGTGCATGGTTCCTATGTGAGAGGGTGCCCCTGCATGAGCAGGGCCCCTCTGCAGCGTTCGGAGACCATCTCTGATGCTGTTTGTAGTGCAGCCTGGCCATATACTCTTAAGCGCATTATAACCTCGCGGTAAAATGCTAACTTTGGAATGGCTGCACCTAAACATGTCGTGTTTGGTGTCAAACATCTTGGAATACTACCCCCCCACCAATTCTGGTGGCGGAGGTAGGATTCCACCCTTCTAGAGGGAAAGACATGTTAACTCTGACTAACCCGGTAACTTCTCTCCAAAGCCCTGGCATCACAAAATGGATGCTGCTGCCACAGACACGAGTCTGGCCTCCTGCTGCTGGACGAAACTCCGGCAGGGGAGGCCTGGACAATAGGTTTCCTGTCCCAGGGAGGTGTGACCACCTCCCCAGACAGGATAATGTGTATTGGGGCTGGGTGGGAGCACCATCTGTGTGCTTTGAAGTCCTGCACTGGGGGCACATTTGGTGTCCCTGTGCATACCCCAGTTCAAACCGGATCAGGGGCTTCCAGCCCCTGCTTTGGCGTGAACTGGACAAAGGGAAAGGGGTGTAGCCACCCTCTGCCCTGACCCACCCATAGGTGGGGCCACAGAGTAGTCCAACCCCTATCTTTAGTATAAAGATAGGAACCCAGTCCTTAGGACTTTAGATTATCCCTGGACGAAACTCTGAAACTGAATCCTGGACCTTCGACGCTCTACTCACGATTAGAGGACAGAAGAATCTCCCTTGGGGTCAAGGAGTGACTCCCCTGCTTGGCAGGCACCAAAGAAGCATCTGTCCGGTTCGCATTTCTGAAGCTCCCGTCGGACGCCGAAGTCATCGCATCACCAGAGGTGGATTCTCAGACTTCCCCGAGGCTACCCTGAGTCCCCAGCAAAGCTGAGGCCCATGGCTATCGTGGGTGACTTGAGACCATGACCCCTGGACACAGAGCACATTTGTAAGTGCATCCTCTTCTGGGTCTCCCAAGAAGTCGTGCTTTGGGCTTCGAGTAGCCCTAGCCTCCAGCACCACCTGCACCGAAGATCACTGGCCCCCACTCCACGAGTGTCCTGTAAGATAGCTCCACGTGCGGCGTCACGAGGCTCCTTCGCGGTCGCTAGCCCGTTGGCTAGTAGCCCTTAACGAAGGCCAATCTTTTTCTAACTTGGCATCCTGGTTGATCCAGGCCTGCCCTCACTTACCCTCGCTGGGTGAGTTCTTCAGACCTTGCTGGTCTGCACCATCAACAATCGTCCTCTGCATCGAGACTTGCCGTTGCCAAGGCTTGTTGGGTCCAATCCGGTCGCCGACACCTCAGCACTCGACAGACATTGTGTACCAGCCTGAATCCTGCTCCTGGTTGCCGACAACGCCTCCTGGACCTTGTGGCTGAAGAGTTAAGACGACTGTCAATGCACCTGAAGCACTCGACATCGGTGGGCATCTGTCCATCGCCTTCCTGGTCACTGGCTAGTGACCCAGACTCTGTCCCCTCTGCTTTCAGGTTCTTCAGAACTCCGATCCACTCTTGGATCCACCCGGACACTTTTCACTTGGTCGCCAGCAGCACTTTGCAGCAGATCGCCATTCAAATCGACGACGAAACCCGACCCCGAAAGGCACCTATGCACCCGGCTTCCCTGGGTGAGGTAACACGAGTACTCCGGTGCTCCCGTGGGTAGAGACTCTTCAAAGTCCTAGATCTCAAAGGGTTTGGTCCAAGTCCTCTTTTAAGTGTCCCTTTTCTCTAATTTCCCGATCACGACTTTCTCCATAGAAGTCAACGGCGTATCGCGGTTGTGTATTTACACTGCACGCGTCTCCCGTGGGTCCCCTGTGTCACTACCTTGGGTGGTTCCTAGTGGTCCAAGCACTTCTAGAGGCTCTAGGCCTAGTGACTAGTTCAGTCGTGGTTCGCATACCACTTTATTGGTATATGGTTTGGTACGCCCCTAGGGCCCAAACGTGTATTTGTGCTATTACTGTGTTTAAATAACTTCTAACTTATGTACTTCGAACTCTAGCCTCATAAAGAGACTAGAGGGGTGTGTTTAGCAATAAATACATATATTTTGAATATATACCTGGTGTGGTGCTCTTTCATTTGGTCACTCAAGAGATTATAGACTGGTAAAACAAGCTGCTTTACATTCCTTCAAGACTTAGCCTGAAGGCTGCTCTCCATAGCTACCACTAGGATAGCTTTCAATAAGGTTGTCTTTAACCTATCTCCAATAAGGGGTTGTTTGGACTGGTGCAAGGTGCCCACTATAATTAGTGGACAGCATATGCCAGGCCAACTTCTCACATTGGTGTGCAGCGTGTGGGATTCCAGCTTGCTATTGTTTTACCAGATAATCTCAATTGAATTGATCAACTGAAAACCACTAAAGGTACCTAAGGTACATATAATTTAAGCTTAGAATACAGTAAGTTCTACTGAACTTAGAGTTGTGTGTTAAGGGATAGCACAACCCTTTCTACAACTCATGAGAGTTTAGTAGGCCACACTAGAGTAGGTAGTGCATACACCACACCACACTAGTAATGTCTTTAAGGGTAGGATCTAAAGAATCCTTGCAGGAAGCCATTGAGCTTCCACCCTCCAAGTATGATACACTCCCATTCTTGGAATTGAGAGCTTTATGCAACTTGAGAAAAATAAGGACAGGCCAAAGCCCCACCACCCAGCACCTCAAGGAGTTGTTGGTGGCTTATGACCTTAGTAGGCCCTTGGGGACTGAAGGGGTAGGAGCTGAGGGTGGGGCAGAAGATGAGGATGGGACCAGGGGTACCAGTACCCCCAGCCCCCCCCTCTGAAACTGGCCAGGAGGGCGACAATGGCCCTGACCTGGATAATCCAACCCCTCCTGAGGAAGAGGAAGAGGAGGATCAGAATGATGCTCCCTTTGTCCCCCCAGGAAGGATTGTGAGTGTGCCCAGAAGGTCTAGGTCTTCTTCTCAGGAGTCTAACCACTCTGGCACCTCAATAGGGAGCTCTGTCTCATCTCATAGGAGGGAATCCTCTCATGAGAGAAGAAAGAGACTGGTTCAATATGAGGAAGCTCAGCTTGAACTCAAAAAGAAGCAACTAGCCATAGACAGGGAGTCCCTAGATCTCTTTAGAGAGAGAAGAAAGTTGGGACTAGAGTCCCATGGTGGCAGCCATATCCCTAGAGATAGGGAAAGGTCCTATGACCATAGGAACCTGAGCAAGATTGTCCCTCCCTATCAGAATGGGGATGACATCCACAAGTGGATAACTGCTCTAGAGAGGGCCTGTAAGGTACAGAAGGTCCCTCAGGAGCAGTGGGCAGCAATCTTGTGGCTCTCCTTTGCTGACAAAGGTAGAGATAAGCTCCTCACTGTTAGAGAGGAGGATGCTGATAATTACAAGGTCTTGAAGAGTGCTCTTATTGATGGGTTTGGCCTAACCACTGAACAGTACAGGTTAAAATTCAGAGATACCCAAAAAGCACAGACTCAAGACTGGGTAGACTATGTGGATTGTTCTGCCAAGGCTCTGGAAGGCTGGTTGATGGGCAGTAAGGTGTGTGACTTCTCAGGATTGTACAATCTGATAATGAGGGAGCAGATTCTTAATAACTGTCAAAATCAGCTGTTGCATCAATACCTGGTAGACTCTGATCTGACCTCTCCCCAAGAATTGGGAAAGAAGGCAGACAAATGGGTCAGAACCAGGGTGAAGCAGAAGGTACAGAACCAAGGTGGGGAAACCAAGAAGCAAGATGCTAAGAACTCTGAAAAGGGTGGGGAGAAGGGTAAAGATCAAAAGTCTTCATCAGGCCCCCAAAAATCTTCTTCTGGTGGGGATTCACAGTCTACCAAAGGGAAAGGCCAAAGAAAACCATGGTGCAAGGTCTGTAAGCAAAAGACCCACTGGACCAGTGATTGCACCAAGTCCAAAGACTCCAGTCCAGCACCCACCAATGCCCCTAAGGCACCTGTTCCCCCTAGTACAGTTGGTGGGAGTGCTCCAGCCAAGGGTTTAGTAGGGTTCACCCTGGGTACTGAGTTGGGCTCTGACCTAGTCAGAGAACTGACTCAGGCTGTGTTAGTCTGTGATGGAGGCATGGATGTGCCCTCCACTATGAGTCCCAGTAATCTGGGCAAGTACAGACAACAGCCTTTAATCAATGGACGTGAGGCTTTGGCATTTAGGGACACAGGGGCAAGTGTCACCATGGTGACACAAGACCTTGTGAATCCTGGGCAAGTTATACTTGGTGAGATGTACCAAGTGACCAATGCTAGCAATGTCAGAACAGACCATACTCTGGCAGTTGTTAACTTCTCCTGGGGAGGGGTAACTGGCCTTAAGAAGGTTGTGGTAAGTGCAAACCTACCAGTCGAATGCTTGCTTGGCAATGACTTAGAGACTTCTGCTTGGGCAGAAGTGGAGCTCAGGACCCATGCAGAAATGCTGGGGATCCCTGCAGATGTGTTTGCTGTGACCAGGTCACAAGCCAAAATGTCTAGCACTGAACAGGCCTTGGATTCTGGAAGAATGGACCAAGTGCCTTCCAAGAGGAGGAGTAGTAGGGTTAAGGCAGTGCCTTCCCCTTGGCTCAGGAGGAAGATCAGTCCCTTGAGGGGGATGATCTCAGCCCTGAAGAAGGAACTGTCCCAGAGGAACTTGAACCTGACCAGGTTGAGTTCTTGGGGACAGGGGGACCTTCTAGGGCAGATCTGAGCCAGGAGCAGCAGAGCTGCCCCTCCCTTGAACCCCTCAGACAGCAAGCTGCTGCTGAGGCTGCTGGGAAAGCTAGTGGTCCCCATACAGTGTATTGGGATGATGGACTCCTGTACTCAGAGAGTAGAGACCCCAAGCCTGGTGCTACCAGGAGGTTGGTTATACCTCTGAAGTTCAGGGGCTTCCTATTGACCCTAGCCCATGATATTCCCTTAGCAGGTAACCTGGGCCAGAACAAGACTTGGGACAGAATTGTCCCTCACTTTCACTGGCCCCACATGTCTGAAGACAGCAAGGAGTTTTGTCGCTCCTGTGTAACCTGCCAAGCCAGTGGCAAGGCAGGTGGCACTACAAAGGCCCCCTGATACCACTACCTGTGGTGGGGGTGCCCTTTGAAAGGGTAGGGATTGACATTGTTGGTCCCATGGATCCCCAAACAGCCTCTGGGCACAGGTTTATCCTGGTGGTAGTGGATCATGCCACCAGGTACCCAGAAGCTATTCCCCTCAGGACCACTACAGCACCTGTGGTGGCAAGGGCCCTCCTGGGAATCTTCTCAAGAGTGGGCTTTCCTAAGGAGGTAGTCTCAGACAGGGGTGCTAACTTCATGTCTGGGTACTTAAAAGCAATGTGGAAGGAGTGTGGAGTGACTTATAAGTTCACCACACCCTATCACCCACAATGCAATGGTTTAGTTGAGAGATTCAACAAAACCTTGAAGGGCATGATTAAAGGGCTCCCAGAAAAGCTTAGGCGTAGATGGGACATACTCTTGCCCTGCCTTTTATTCGCATATAGGGAGGTGCCTCAGAAGGGGGTTGGTTACAGCCCTTTTGAACTTCTGTTTGGCCACCCTGTGAGGGGTCCACTGTGCTTGGTGAAGGAAGGATGGGAGTTACCTCTCAAGCCCCCAAAGCAAGATATAGTGGACTATGTACTTGGTCTCCGCTCCAGGATGGCTGAGTACATGAAAAAGGCAACCAAAAACCTTGAGGCTAGCCAGGAACTTCAAAAGGCCTAGCACGACCAAAAGGCTGTTCTGACTGTTTACCAGCCAGGACAGAAGTTGTGGGTGTTGGAGCCAGTGGCCCCAGCAGCTCTCCAAGACAAATGGAGTGGACCCCACACTATTGTTGAGCAGAAGGGTGAGGTCACTTATTTAGTAGACCTAGGAACACCCAGGAGTCCCCACAGGGTTCTCCATGTCAACAGGTTAAAACCATATGTGGACAGGGCAGACATGGGCTTGCTCATGGCTACTGATGAAGGGCAGGAGGAAGAGAGTGACCCACTCCCTGACCTTCTCTCACAGAACCCTGACGATGGGTCAGTTGATGGTGTAGCCTTGGCAGGCAGCCTCACTACCCAGCAACAAACTGATTGCAGGCAAGTTCTCAATCAGTTTAGACATATGTTTTCACTGACACCCAGTCAGACCACCTGGTGCACTCATGAAGTGGAAACTGGGGACAGTCTGCCTATTAAAAACAAGATTTATAGGCAACCTGACCATGTCAGGGACTGTATCAGGACTGAAGTCCAGAAAATGTTGGATTTGGGAGTGATTGAACCCTCAGATAGCCCTTGGGCTAGTCCAGTGGTCCTTGTACCAAAACCTCACACCAGTGGTGGAAAAAGAGAGATGAGGTTTTGTGTGGACTACAGGGGTCTCAATGCAGTCACTAGGACTGATGCCCATCCAATACCCAGGGCAGATGAGCTCATAGATACTTTGGCCTCTGCCAAATATCTCAGCACATTTGACCTAACAGCTGGCTACTGGCAGATCAGACTAGCTGATGCTGCAAAGCCCAAAACAGCATTCTCAACCCCTAGTGGGCATTATCAATTTGTGGTAATGCCCTTTGGTCTGAAGAATGCACCTGCCACTTTCCAGAGGTTGGTGAATACAGTTCTCACAGGTCTGGAAGCCTATAGTGCAGCATATCTAGATGATATTGCTGTCTTTAGCTCCACCTGGGAGGATCAACTGGTCCACCTCAGGAATGTTTTACAGGCCCTGCAAAAGGCAGGCCTGACTATCAAGGCCACTAAGTGCCAGATAGGGCAGAGTCAGGTTGTGTACCTGGGCCACCTTGTGGGTGGAGGCCAGGTTCAACCTTTGCAGAGCAAGATCCAGACTATCATGGACTGGACTGCTCCCACTACCCAGACTCAGGTGAGAGCCTTCTTAGGCCTGACTGGGTACTATAGGAGATTTGTCAAGGGGTATGGATCAATAGTGACACCCCTGAATGACTTAACTTCTAAGAAAACGCCCAAAAAGGTTCAGTGGACAGTTAGCTGTCAAAAGGCATTTGATGACCTGAAGCAGGCCATGTGCACTGCTCCCATTCTACAGAGTCCTGATTACTCCAAGAAGTTCATTGGTCAAACTGATGCATCTGAATTGGGGGTTGGGGCTGTACTGTTACAATTGAATGAAGAAGGTCAGGATCAGCCAGTAGCTTTTATTAGCAGAAGGCTGACCCCTAGAGAGAAACGTTGGTCAGCCATAGAGAGGGAGGCCTTTGCTGTGGTCTGGGCTCTGAAGAAGTTGAGGCCATACTTGTTTGGTACACACTTCCTGGTTCAGACAGACCATAAGCCCCTCTTATGGCTAAAACAAATGAAGGGTGAAAACCCCAAACTGCTTAGGTGGTCCATTTCCCTACAGGGGATGGACTTTACAGTGGAACATAGACCTGGGAGTAACCATGCCAATGCAGATGGACTCTCTAGGTATTTCCACTTAGAACATGAAGACTTAACTGGGCAAGGTTAGTTTAATGTCCCTACGTTTGGGGGGTTGTGTAGGAGAGTAGGATCTGCTTCACATGGGTACCCCAACTTTTTGCTGATGCTTCACTGTTTTTCGACATTAGTCTGGCTGGGGCCCTGCTAATCAGAACCCCAGCCTAGCTGCTTCCTCTCTAAAATGGTTTCCATGTGCCTTAGGCACATCACTGATTGGAATCTGGAGTGCCCTTATAAGTCCCTAGTATATGGTATACTATGTACCAAGGGCATAGGTACCTCAGAGGCCTGCCAGGGGCTGCAGCATGTATTATGCCACCCCTGGAAGGCCATCCAAACTGACACCACAGGTCTGCTACTGCAGCCTGGGTAAGGAGGTGCATGCACCCCTTACTGTGATATAGGTTACCTATATCACTAAATACATACACACATATAAACCTATAAGTCACTCCTAAGGCAGGCCTTATCAATCCTAAAGGCAGAGTGCATGGTTCCTATGTGAGAGGGTGCCCTGCATGAGCAGGGCCCCTCTGCAGCGTTCGGAGACCATCTCTGATGCTGTTTGTAGTGCAGCCTGACCATATACTCTTAAGCGCATTATAACCTCGCGGTAAAATGCTAACTTTGGAATGGCTGCACCTAAACATGTCGTGTTTGGTGTCAAACATCTTGGAATACTACCCCCCGCCAATTCTGGCGGCGGGGGTAGCATTCCACCCTTCTAGAGGGAAAGACATGTTAACTCTGACTAACCCGGTAACTTCTCTCCAAAGCCCTGGCATCACAAAATGGATGCTTCTGCCACAGACACGAGTCTGGCCTCCTGCTGCTGGACGAAACTCCGGCAGGGGAGGCCTGGACAATAGGTTTCCTGTCCCAGGGAGGTGTGACCACCTCCCCAGACAGGATAATGTGTATTGGGGCTGGGCGGGAGCACCATCTGTGTGCTTTGAAGTCCTGCACTGGGGGCACATTTGGTGTCCCTGTGCATACCCCAGTTCAAACCGGATCAGGGGCTTCCAGCCCCTGCTTTGGCGCAAACTGGACAAAGGGAAAGGGGTGTAGCCACCCCTCTGCCCTGACCCACCCATAGGTGGGGCCACAGAGTAGTCCAACCCCTATCTTTAGTATAAAGATAGGAACCCAGTCCTTAGGACTTTAGATTATCCCTGGACGAAACTCTGAAACTGAATCCTGGACCTTCGACGCTCTACTCACGATTAGAGGACAGAAGAATCTCCCTTGGGGTCAAGGAGTGACTCCCCTGCTTGGCAGGCACCAAAGAAGCATCTGTCCGGTTCGTATTTCTGAAGCTCCCATCGGACGCCGAAGTCATCGCATCACCAGAGGTAGATTCTCAGACTTCCCCGAGGCTACCCTGAGTCCCCAGCAAAGCTGAGGCCCGTGGCTATCGTGGGTGACTTGAGACCTTGACCCCTGGACACCGAGCACATTTGTAAGTGCATCCTCTTCTGGGTCTCCCAAGAAGTCATGCTTTGGGCTCCGAGTAGCCCTAGCCTCCAGCACCACCTGCACCAAAGATCACTGGCCCCCACTCCAAGAGTGTCCTGTAAGCCAGCTCCACGTGCGGCGTCACAAGGCTCCTTTGCGGTCGCTAGCCCATTGGCTAGTAGCCCTTAATGAAGGCCAATCTTTTTCTAACTTGGCATCCTGGTTGCTCCAGGCCTGCCCTCACTTATCCTCGCTGGGTGAGTTCCCCAAACCTTGCTGGTCTGCACCATCGACGATCTTCCTCTACATCAAGACTTGCCGTTGCCAAGGCTTGTTTTATCCAATCCGGTCGCCGACACCTCAGCACTCGATAAACATTATGTACCAGCCTGAATCCTGCTCCTGGTCACCGACAACGCCTCCTGGACCTCGTGGCTGAAGAGTCAAGACGACCGTCAACGCACCTGAAGCACTCGACATCGGTGGGCATCTGTCCATCGCCTTCCTGGTCACTGGCTAGTAACCCAGACTCTGTCCCCTCTGCTTTCAGGTTCTTCAGAACTCCGATCCACTCTTGGATCCACCCGGACACTTTTCACTTGGTCGCCAGCAGCACTTTGCAGCAGATCGCCATTCAAATCGACGACGAAACCCGACCCCGAAAGGCACCTATGCACCCGGCTTCCTGGGTGAGGTAACACGAGTACTCCGGTGCTCCCGTGGGTAGAGACTCTTCAAAGTCCTAGATCTCAAAGGGTTTGGTCCAAGTCCTCTTTTAAGTGTCCCTTTTCTCTAATTTCCCGATCACGACTTTCTCCATAGAAGTCAACGGCGTATCGCGGTTGTGTATTTACACTGCACGCGTCTCCCGTGGGTCCCCTGTGTCACTACCTTGGGTGGTTCCTTGTGGTCCAAGCACTTCTAGAGGCTCTAGGCCTAGTGTCTAGTTTAGTCGTGGTTCGCATACCACTTTATTGGTATATGGTTTGGTACGCCCCTAGGGCCCAAACGTGTATTTGTGCTATTACTGTGTTTAAATATCTTCTAACTTATGTACTTTCGAACTCTAGCCTCATAAAGAGACTAGGGGGGTGTGTTTAGCAATAAATACATATATTTTGAATATATACCTGGTGTGGTGCTCTTTCATTTGGTCACTCAAGAGATTATAGACTGGTAAAACAAGCTGCTTTACATTCCTTCAAGACTTAGCCTGAAGGCTGCTCTCCATAGCTACCACTAGGATAGCTTTCAATAAGGTTGTCTTTAACCTATCTCCAATAAGGGGTTGTTTGGACTGGTGCAAGGTGCCCACTATAATTAGTGGACAGCATATGCCAGGCCAACTTAGAATGAAAGCCATGCTTCTACAGAAGTCTGTGCCCTTAACCTCCGCTCGAGAGACTTTTGATCTCCAGATCGCAAGGTCTTCGGCAGAGATACAGGTGCTCATTCATGCAAACTGCCCTTTCCATTTTGCAGAAATGGTAAATCGTATCTTTAACATGTCTGATATGGCAGGCATTATCCACCTATTTAAGGCCATATGTTCGGGACTTCTGAGCACCTTTCAGACGGTACTTGGAGTTATACCAAACTTCATTCATTCCGTATTCGGAAGCATGTTTGGAGGACTTCCGCTGATCCTGTTTCTAATAGCAGGAATCCTGATTGTTATTTTTCTGCTACGCAATGGACGTCCCAGTCACCAAGGAGATGGAAAAAGCACTCCTGGAGCATAAATACCGTGACCGCATGGTACAACATCTAGGCACACCTCGCCTAAGGGAACTCAGTGCATCTTGGTTCTTGTCATTTCGACCAATCTGGATGGACTGCATCTTACCTGTCCTCCGATGCCTGTTTTGCGGAGAAGAATGCGTGTTAGACCTGTGTTTGACACTCCTATCATGTGTGCAACCGGACGTGAATGCGTTACTGGACCCGATAACGGCACATGTTCCGCAGTGTCCTCCAATGTTGATGGCGGCATTCCTTGAGCCACCACAGGTAGTAACTGCACCTGTTGGTATGGACACCGGCTCCTCCACTGACACCCAGGTTTTGGACAGTGCACAGGCTGCCCCAGCACCGGCTGTGGACAGCGTGGAACACCATCTGTGCTCTATTGACGTACTCTGCGAGGTGTTACACGGGCCATTTACTGCGGAAGCAAGCAACGGAATTGTTGCGTCTACCAGCCAGGACACATAAACATTTGACTCATTTGGCTCGTCGTGTGCTGGGAGAAATTCGCCCTTTTTTAAACAAAGCTCAAATTTGGAACTATGGAACTAAATTGACATTCCTTTCATTTTTTAGACAAACATGGCTTTAAAATGCTTATAGTAGTTCGGACTATAATTACGGACACTTTTAGAGCTAGGGCTTGAAAAACTTTCTTTTTAATTTTTTTACGTCTTTTACAAATTTTTAGATGTTTTAATACATTTTAGCAAAAGAGATGTTTTTTAACACTTTGTGCATACCAATGTTTAGGTTGAATGGTAGTACATTAATAGGTTACATATGTTGTCCTTTTGGAAGAGGAGTGGGTGTTATATTCCATATAGGTACCCTATACAGGCGCAGGTAACACTGCAACCTTTCACCTATATACTTCCCTACATTACATACATAACGGTTCTTAGGCACTGACCTTTTACCCAGATATGACACTGCATTCAGAACACGGGTTTTTCCCTGGTTCGATTCTCATACATTATGCATGAGGCTACTTGGAAGCACAGCAGGACTAACAGTAGGATTACAATCTCCTGTATAATATCTCTGTATAAAGTTCAGGCCCGACGTCATCATTTAGGCCGTCATGTCTTGCTTATAAAGACAGAGGAGACCGTGACTTCCCGGCTGACACACTGACCAGAGACGCTGAGCTTCCTGCATGCAGACGCTCCAGCTAGCAGTGGTCTAACATCCCTCGCGGGGTGTCCAACTCAAGACCAGGACGGGGTCCCACATTCTCCAACTCTCAGGTAATGGGGGTTGACTAGATCCTAGAGGGATTCTTGGCATACACCTACATAGATGCTAGGTACATATAGGTACAACTAGTTAGGGAGACATCATAGGAGTACGCACTTTTAGGTTGCACTTTTTATCTTGTGTTTTATGTAGATGTATATATTCATGATTTCTGCAAGATGGTAGAACTATACCATCCCTTTACTTTTGTAGTATTGCTAATCATATATCTCTGCTACTGTCTAATGGTTGATGCAGCTCATCTATTTTACACTAGAATAACAACTGTTCAATAAATCCTTATTGACAAACGCCCGGTATGTTTATTCTGTGTATCTCTGAGACAAAGTAAGTGAGTACGAGTGACTGAGCGAAAGGTAGTATATTGTTTCCACGATCCTGGGGGATCAGGGTTGTCATGTTCTGAGGTTGCCAAGAACTATTCTCTCCCCGAGAAGAGGAGACTCTAGTGGCACTGTGAGCTAGCTGATACAGACAGGCTAAAGTATCCGGTGGGGGTGCACAGAATCAGTCCGTCACCAAACCCACAGTTTATGTTATCCAAAATGCGCAGATCCTGTATAGGTAATATAGGAAGTACACGACAATAGGGTAGCGGACTTTGAGGGTGAGAAGATTAGAATTTGTCTCACGAAGGTGTTTAAGTGGCTGAGGTTAAATCAGTTGAAGTGTAATCCAGAAAAGTCTGAAATTATCTTTTTCGGCTCCATACCTCCTGAAGAATGGAGACGTTGGTGGCCCGAAAATATGTCACCTCCTCTCTCTGTGCAAAGTACGGTAAAAAATCTGGTCATTATGATGGATGATACTCTCTCGATGAGAGCCCAAGTCTGAGAGCCCAAGTCCAGTCTGTAGTAGGCACTTGCTTTGGCCTTATGCTTAGGTTGAGGACATTTCTTCCCCTTCTGCCACTTGATTCTAGGAAGACAATGGTCCAGGCACTGGCCACTTCCAGACTGGATTATGTGAATGTCCTGTACCTGGGTCTTCCGGAATGTCTGCTCAGTCGCTTGCAGGTGGCCCAAAACGCAGCCGCTAGAGCAGTTCTTATGCTTAAGCCCAGGACCCCTATATCCCCGCATCTCAAGGCCTTAAACTGGCTACCAGTTAAAAACAGGATTAGGTTTAAAGCTCTGGTGCTATTTTTCAAGGCCCTACATGGGTGTGGTGCAGGCTACCTCAGAAGGAGAGTAACCCAATATGCGCCACCAAGAACCTTGAGATCATCCACTCTGAGCCTGGCTTCCGTTCCCAGAATACACCGTGCCCGGTCGGGCGGCAACTCCTTTAGGTTCCTGGGAGCCCAGGCATGGAACAAGCTTCCGTTGTCTCTCAGAACTGTGACCGATCTAGCCGCTTTTAGGAAACTGCTTAAAACCTGGCTATTCTGTCATTGACTTAGCCATCTTCAAGTTGCAGCTTAATACCTGGATTCCCACTTCGAGGGGCGTCAGTTGGGTTGATGGGGAGTCCTTTTAGCGCTGGGACACTCTTGTTGAGCAGCTGTGCGCTCTATAAATGTCTTCATTCATTCACTCATTCATTCATTCATTTATTCATTCATTCATTCATTGTTAGCTCAGGTAACTATAACTGCAGTATTTCCCTGGTTTTGTACGAGTGAAATCTGTGGAGAGGTGTGGTGCAGGGGCCAGGGCAGCTGACTTCGGAGCACAGGGCTCACGGTTCAATCCCCGGCGGCAGCTCAGCTCAGCACCATGTGACTCTGGGCAATAGCTCACTTAATTTCCACGATGGCCCCCAGCGCCTTGAGACCTGTAAGGGTGAGTAGTTCGCGCTTTACAAATATGGATTTATTTATCTGAACCTAAATACAACGTCCCTATTAGCTTGTGTTTTTCAGTGAATTTCTAAGATGTTTTTCATGTTATTTGCTAACTATAATGTCCCTGTAACCTTTGATTGTTTTTAGTGAATTTCTATGGTTTAAAAAAAAAAAATCCCAACTGTAACCTGTAACCTTTGAAAGTGAGTGTGTGTGAGTGTCTCAGTGGGTGTGTGAGTGAGTGCATAAGTGTCTCAATGGATGTGTGAGTGGGTGTGTGAGTGCCTTACTCGGTCTGGGAGTAGCTACATAAGTGTCTCACTAGGTATGAGTGGGTGCATGGGTGATTGAGTGGGTCTGTGAGTGGGTGTGTGAGTGTCTGAGTGGGTGCATGAGTGTCTGAGGGAGTGTCTGAGTGGGTGTGAGAGTGTCTGAGTGGGTTTGTGAGTGCCTCCATAAGTGTGTGAGTCAATATGTGAGTGAGTGTCTGAGTGGGTCTATGAGTGGGATTGAGAGTCAGTGCGTGCGTCTCTGAGTGGGTGTGGGAGAATATGAGTGGTTCTGTAAGTGGGTGCATGAGTGTCTGAGTGCATCTGTGAGTGGGTGCATGGGTGTCTGAGTGGTTCTGTGAGTGGGTGCATGAGTGTCTGAGTGGGTTTGTGAGTGGGTGGGAGAGTGTCTTAGTGTATCTGTGAGTGGGTGCATGAGTGTGTGTGAGAGTGTCTGTGTAGGTCTGTGCATGGGTTTGTGAGAGAGTGTTTCAGTGGGTCTATGAGTGTGTATATCAGTGTCTGAGTGGGTCTGTCAGTTGGTGTTTGAGTGCCTGAGTATGTGTCTAAGTATCTGTGTGGGTGTGCTAATAGCTGTGGGGTGACTGGACCACAATGGAACCGCACCTGCCCTTTACCCAAAAAGATTTCACACTTTTGCACAAAATATTTACCCAAGTGGAGTACTTTCTACTGGTTAATTACTAAGTGCTACCTCCTTGGGTAATTGTGCAGTATGCATTCTACACTACAGCTGCATCGTGGCACAAGGAAATACCACCAGTAACCTTGTGTGCATTTTGGCAATGTGATTGTTCCTCATTCATCTTGATCCAGAAATTTGTGATAACATGAATCTACCTATAGAGAAGATGACGAGAGTACAAAGAGGTAAATCTCCACCAAACGAGGGTCCTTCCTATTAACTATAAGAAGTAAGTGCTCCTTTGTTTTGTGAAGATGTCCTCATATTCCTCTGGATGAAGAATGTGTCACCGAAGTAGACAGGAAAAGCGATGGGTCCTTTTGGTAAGCTGCCCATTATCCTGGTAAAAGGCGGGAAGGCCATTGCATTCTACTAAGTTGGACAGGGTCGGTCTAAACAGGCAGAGCTTCAGGTAATTTTGCACATTTGTATACTCATAGTTATTTAAGGGGAGAACCTGAACTCCGCTCTCACCAGGTAAGGATAAGAAATAACCCACTCGTCACAGTCACTACACATTGCGCTCCAATAGATCAATGATGCATGTACCTTTCAGATCGTCATTCAATATAGAATTGAGGAGAAAAAACACTTGCTTTGCTTTTGCAAAGCCCAGGAGGTCAGCATCAGTTGTCCTTTATAGAGGTGGAGCTTCAATTGGGGCGCCTGCTATTTTTATATATGAAGTGTTTCCCGTTGAGGTTTAATTTCTGTAACAATTAATCAGGTCCTCATGCCAGCTCCCCTGTGATAGATTTCCTGTCCAGCTTGTCCACAGTCTGCTACCCTCTGTTGCCTGTCTACCTGCTGCCATTGGTTTGTGCCTCCTCTGCTCGTTTCCTGCTCTGTTTTGCCTTTTCTGTTCATTTTCTGCCCTCTGTTTTGCCTTTTCATGTCCGTTTTTCTGCCCTCTGTTTTGCCTTTCCTGATTGCTTCTCTGTCCTCTGTTTTGCCTCTTCTGCTCATTTTTCTGCCCTCCATTGTGCTTTTCTGCTCATTTTTCTGCCCTTTGTTTTGCCTTCACTGCTCGTTTTTCTGCCCTCTGTTTTGCCCTCTGCTGCTCTATTTTGCCTTTTCTGCTCATTTCTCTACCCTCTGATCTAACTTTTCTGCTAATTTGGTCTGTTCTCTGTTTTGCCTTTTCTGCTTGTTTTTCTGCCTCTGTTCATTTTCTGGACTTTTTTGTTTTTCTGATCATTTTCTGCCCTCTGTTTTGACTTTTCCTCCTTGTCTTTTTGCCCTGTTTCACCCTCTTCTGCTGTGTTTTGCTCTTCTGCTTGTTTTTCTGCCCTCTGTTTTGCCTTTTTCTGCTTGTTTTTCTGCCTTCTGTTTTGTCTTTCCTGCTCATTATTCTGCCCTTTGTTTTGCCCTCTTCTGCTCTGTTTTGCCTTTTCTGCTTGTTTTTCAGCCCCCTGTTTTGTCTTTTCTGCTAATTTTTCTGCCCGCTGTTTTGCCTTTCCTGCTCATTTTTCTGCCCTCTCTTTTGCCTTTTTTGCTCATTTTTCTGCCCTCCGTTTTGCCCTTTCTGCTAGTTTTTCTGCCCTCTGTTTTGCACTCTTAGCTGTCGTATCTCAGAGGGTCCTTTACCGGATTGCGAGAACCTCTTGTTTTCAATAGGATTCACCCCTACGCTTTCCTTGACAGACATTCTAATCTACCGCCCCCCTGGTGGTCTGGGTCAATTCTGTAAAATGTTACCAGAGATGGCCGCTAGTCTCGCTAGTACCCCGGCCGATTTCACCTTGTTAGGTGAATTCAACCTGCATTTTGATGATCCATCTCATGTGGCTGCGGCAGAGATCACTAAAGATCTTGCCTCGTATCAACTTACACAGAAGGTCATCAACGTGACCCACGTGAAAGGTCACTTCTTTGACCCTATTTTCTCTAACTTAGAGGAATTAACGGGAATGCCCCCCATCCCCATCACTTGGTCGGATCATTTTTTGATCCCTTTCTCTTGGACCCCCACGTGCCTCACCCCTCATCCAGGCCAATAAAAATGCAGTCACGTCCCTGGCCTAAACTCCCTTCAGAAAAGTGGATACGGGAGCTAGAAAACACCAAGCCGTGCACCAGTAGCGATCCAATCATCGCCAACGAAAGATTCAACTACTGGATCGAAAGCACCTTAGACCAAGTCCTCACAAAAAAACTGACCCAATTGAAAGTAGGTCCGAACGGAACACCATGGTATTCCCCCAAGATCCGGACACTAAAACAGACTTGTAAGAAATATGAAAGAGCCTGGAGAAAGGATTTCTCACTAAACAAGAAAACGGAATATAGGGAAGCCACAAGATCATATAAAGCCGAAGTGAAACTGGCCCAGACCTCCTATTATGACAAAAGAATTTCCCTGGCAGCAAATTCTCCTCATGAGATTTTCCGCATAGCGAAAACACTACTCAAAGCTCCCTCACCCCCAGATAGACCTGATGCCACTGGCCAACGTTGCAACCAACTCGCAGACTATTTTCACAACAAAATCCAAACTATCTACTCGTCATTCTCCCCTGTGGACAGTCTAAACAAATTCCACCCAGTGGATTCAGACCTATGCAGTAGAGACCACCACCTTGAGGCATTTGCCCTGATGGCCTGTGAATCTTTCCAAACCATCTCGGTTCTCGTAAAGAGCGGGTCGCCTAGAGACCCAGCTCCACCTAATATTTTAAAACAGGTGTCTGAAATAATTTCCCCGGTCATTCTTGACCTAATTAATGCCTCCCTCGCCTCCGGAGTGGTCCCACCCCCTTGGAAAAGAGCGACGGTAAAGCCTCTCTTGAAGAAACCTAGTCTTGATCCGGATCAACTGGGTAATTACAGCCCCATTTCGCTCCTCCCGGGGATTAGTAAAATAGCTGAGAAATATGTCAACTCAGAACTCTCAACACATCTGGAATCCCACAACCTCCTTCACCCCTCCCAAACAGGCATCTGCCCGCGTCAAGGAACAGAGACTGCGCTGCTGGCATTTGTGGAAGAATCTAAAATGATTCTCGACGCTGGAGATTCTACAGCTATTATCCTCTTGGACCTTAGCGCGGCATTTTACACGGTCAACCACCAAATTCTGATTCATCGACTCAGAGGTTTGGGGGTGACCGGGTGTGGTGAAGTATATTATAATAAATATAAGGAGACAGAGATACTTCACGTTGTGTGTTTATTAGCCACAGCTCCAGCAGTCCCAGAGTAACTGCCCAACATAGAATCCCTTACTTAGCAACCCTCACAGAACATTCTATATTCCAATGACATCATGTTATGGAGCAATAAACACAAGATCACCACAATATCTCCCTTCTTTACAACAAATGAAACAGAACAAAAAGTAAATAAAATAACATTACACGAATACAAAAATGTGCAGTCAAATATATATAAAATTGAAGCATCAGTCACGAAACCTTAAGGGTTTGATAATATTCCGTTTACTACTCCTACGTTCAGGTTCAGGATGGAAAGAACACCTTGGCTCAGAAACATCAATATCAAAAGAGGAAGATGAAGAAGGAACAACAGGAGATTGCAAAGATGACTTGAATGAAACACACGAATCATGGGGAGGAACATCAAGGGTATGCACCTTCACCACTCTTCCCCTGTTCCACCACTCATTTCTGCTAGTTCTCACCGCATTCCTGGTTACAACCTCAACTCTGACAGGAGATTTGAATTTCGACCTTCCTTTAGGAACATGATTGGGATCTTTTACACGAACCCAATCTCCAACACACAATTCGTGTCTTACAGGTTTTACTCTGTGTAGAGTGTCATAATGATTTTTCATTTTATTCTGAAATTCTTCAACTTTGGGTCTCACAACTTGGTCTATGAGTAGCATGTGATCACTTTTATGCTGACACTCTCTTAACCATGCAGGACACAACCTAGACGCAGGTGGACGTCCTCGTAACATTTCAAATGGTGAAAAACCTGACACAGCATTTGGACAAAATCTGTGTGACCACAACATTTCCTCAACAGATTTACAAAGATCAAACTTGTTTTGAATGGCCCACTGGTTGCACTCTGCCAGTGTGCGATTCATCTTTTCCACCAGACCGTTGGCCTGAGGATGATATAAAGCAACACACTTGTGTTTGATGGCATTGCTGTCAAGAAAACTCTTCATTTCTTTTGAAACAAATTGGACACCATTGTCCGAGACAATTTCTTTAGGAAAACCCTCTCTTAAAAATAGTTTTTTTCAGAAACTTGACGACAGTGAGAGTGTTGGGTTCTTGTACAAATTTTACTTCGCACCATTTGCTGTAGTAATCAACAACTACGATAGCAAACCTTAACTTTCGAGGAAGGATACCGAAAGGGCCAATAAAATCGATAGCAAGCTTAGACCAAACTGTGTTTTCCTCTGAAGTCAGTCCTTCTTACTGCGTGGATCCTTTGCTGTATCCCATCCTCGTCGCCAAATTGTGGTGAAGTATATTATAATAAATATAAGGAGACAGAGATACTTCACGTTGTGTGTTTATTAGCCACAGCTCCAGCAGTCCCAGAGTAACTGCCCAACATAGAATCCCTTACTTAGCAACCCTCACAGAACATTCTATATTCCAATGACATCATGTTATGGAGCAATAAACACAAGATCACCACACCGGGGTAGCACTAACTTGGCTGCAATCTTTCTTGGAAGAGAGATCCTTCCAGGTTTTTGAGGGTGATGTCTCCTCAAAACCTCTGCCTCTTCAGTGCGGAGTCCCCCAGGGGTCGTCCCTGAGTCCGTCCCTTTTTAATGTCTATATGACCCCGCTTGCAGAGATCGTGATCCCATTTGGGGTTCATATAGTGACTTATGCTGATGACACCCAACTGGTTGTAGCACTGAACCATACTGACATTGCCTCTATTGGCCTCTGTCCCTGCCTAGAAGAGATAGTTAAATGGATGAATCAATCATACTTAAAGCTAAATGGTGATAAGACCGAGCTGATGCTCCTTGGAAATCCATCCCTCTTCAGGGCAGATGTTCTTTGGCCTGCCTGTATGGGCCCCACCCCTGTCCCTAAGACCCAGATGAAGAGTCTAGGCATCTGGCTGGATCAGAATCTCAGTTTCATAGTTCAAGCATAGAAGGTGGCAGCTTCCTGCTACGGCATCCTCAGGATGCTCCGTAAAGTGCTTCCCCTTCTCCCCCTCCGGGCAAGAAAGCTTATGGTACAAGCACTTATTCTTTCTCGCCTGGACTATGGGAATGCCCTTTACCTCGGAGCTCCGGCTTCGACCTTCACAAAGCTCCAAACGGTGCAAAATTGCGCAGCAAGGATGCTTGTAGGGATTTCAAACCGACAATCCGCAAAGTCCGCATTGAAGTCCCTCCACTGGCTCCCTGTGCGGGAGAGAGTGAACCTCAAGGCTATGTGCATTACTCACAAGATGCTAACCGGGAATGGTCCCACGATCAACCTCGCCATGGTCCAGCCTTATGTGGCAAATAGACGGTTGCGCTCTGACGATCTATATCTGGCCGCTGTTCCTAGGATTAAGAGGGCCAGAAGTGGCGGACGCCTTTTTGCTTACAATGCTGCTAAGCTGTGGAACACACTCCCCCTCCCTCTACGGAGGGAACACAGCCATCTAGCCTTCCGGAAATCATTGAAGACCTGGCTCTTCCCTTAAGTGTGCTGCGTTGTCCTTCTCTGCTACTGCCATAGCGCTGGGATGCCTTCGGGTAGCTATGCGCTCAACAAATGTTTCATTCATTCATTCATTAATTTTGCCTTTTTCTGCTCTCTGTCTTCTGCTCTGTTTTGTTGTTCTTGCTCATTTTTCTGCCCACTGTTTTGCCTCTTCTGCAATGTTTTTCTGCCTTCTGTTTTTCCATCTTCTGCTCTGTTTTACCGTTTCTGCTAATTTTTCGGTCCTCTATTTTGCATTTTCTGCTTGTTTTTCTGCCCTCTTTTTTGCCCTCTTCTGCTCTGTTTTTCCTGTTCTACTCGTTTTTCTGCCCTCTGTTTTGCATTTTGTGAAATGGGGGAGGGAGGCCCTGTGGCTCCCCTCCTCAGGACGAAATATGCAGCTCCTTTGTGAAGGAGCAATCTTTCATCTGTTTCCTTGCCCACATGACAGAGAGGAAGGGAAACAGATGAAAACTTGGCTAACAGCTCCTGCTTGCTGGTAGCAGAGTTAGGGTCTGCTCTCGCTTGTCAGGAGTTGTCACAGCTCCTGCCAAGTGAAAGCAAACTGTCATCTCCTGAGGGTGGTCTCCTCGGGGAAAGCAGGAGCCAACCCTGGGGGTGGTGATCCCCTTTAATTAGCACGGGCCAGCCCCGGGAAGGGGGTGGTCCCCAGTGCCTGGTATGTCCCGGGAGGGGTGCAGTGCAACCTCCCTCCCACTTTTATAAATTTCATAGGCCCCGGGTAGGTGGTGGTCCATGGAAGGGTCTCTGTAGCCCCCCTTAAAATAATTTATTTTAGCTTAGGGAGGTGGTGGTCCCCAGGGCTTCAACAAGCCCCAGGATGGGGTCCACGAGGCCCCCACCATTTTAAAAATCAAGCCCCGGGTAGGTTTTGGTAACTTGGGCTCCCTTGAGCCTATAGAGGGGGGGTCCATGTGTCCCCCTCCATTTTAATCATAAAGCCCCGGGGAGGTGGTGGTCCCTAGGGCTCTATAGAATCTTAGGAGGGGGGGACCGGGCCCCCCTTTCAGTTAAAAATGCTACTTGCCCCAGGGACCGTGCCCCACTCAGGGGCTATATTTTGAACAAGTGCGGGAAACTGCACTTGTTTTTTATAAATTGTCATTGAATTTGTGAATCCACCATGATTTTCAATTAAATTTTTTTTAAAACATGCTCTTTTGCCCTGGCGGGCTCCCAGGGGTACCCCAGCATCAAGGCTGGGGGTTCAGGGTATTTCTAACCTGCCCCCTTTTCTTTTCTTTTATCTTTTTGTTAGCCGAGTCTCAAGATGGCTGACAACACTTCCCGGTCGAAGGGTTGGCAGCCAATCAGATCTCTGCACAAGATCAGAAGGGTTTGTTGAGGGGTCGCGTCTCTCTATGTCCAACATTAGTTTTATTTTAATAACGCTAAAATTACTGAAGGGATTTATACTAAATAACAAAAAGCGTACTTTCTGAACCAAGAGCTATCTTTCTGCCAAATTTGGTATAATTCAGTCCAGCGGTTCGGGCTGTAGTCGTGTTCAAATTAAATCCCTATGGAAATTAAAATGGAAAATGCACTTTGTTACATACACCCTCCCTTTTTCTCGGTCGCCGCTTGACAGATCACCCCAAAACTTTCCATGCACTAAGACCCAGCAGAACACTTTTTATGGAAAATTTCGTGAAGATTTGTCAACTGGCGCCAAAGATAAAGGCAAGCCAAAAAACGCTTTTCCTATGGAAACTTTGTTCTAACTAGGCCTTGGCGGTAAACTCCACTCCGCTTGTGGAGTCTGCGGAATTCGGGCACTCCACGCTCCGCAGAAGAGTGCAGAGTTTCTGAATTCCACCTACTCTGGCGTTTATTTTCCATTCGCATGCTCTAGATTTGTATTAGCACTCGCACAATACTCTCGATCTGCTAGCAACCATTCGGGAGACTTTGTGCTCGCTCTCATGGCTTCTGGCTGCAACAGTGCCAATGTAGTGCCAATTGCCATCACAAACACACCACTCGAGTAACTATTGTGCTTGAGAAGCAGCTAAGAGACTTTTCGAGTGGATCTTCTTCTCTAATGGGCAGTTGGAGTTGTTTTTTTGTGCAAGGAGTCTTTTTTAAACTTTTTTTCAACATGAAGGAAGTGCCCCAGAGACTCAAGCTTCCTGTTCCTGTCCAGCAGGCTCCTCCCTGTGCTTTGTCAATCTCCAGGTCACTTTTCATCTGGATTTGGAGCTGGAAGGATCACTCTCTGCTTCATATATACCATTGGATTTAAGGACTTTGTATTTGAGATTTCACAAGTAAAGTCAAAAGCTCTCGTGTAAGGGCGTTATTTGTTTGATAGAGGGCATGCACCAGTATTTGTTTGTATTTTTATTTGATTTTTTGAACCTATTGTGGTGGGTGGCCTGCATTTTTTCAGTAGGGGCCTAATTGTATTTTTGAATTTAACTATTCTTCTTTTGTAAAGAAACAATGTTGCATTATTCAGTACATTTTCTCCATGTTTGTTAAATAAGCATAATTTATTTATTTTACTATGGGTACAGTCTGCAAGGGGCCATCCAGTATGCCCAGGCCGGTGCTAGTAATGGGTGCATGAAACACATGTTTCTGTGGTATATGTTGTTTGTTCAACATTATTTAGGGCTGGGATGGTATTGGATTGAATTAAAAATGTGATGCCTTATTTGGATTTCACTTTTTTTTGTGTACAAAAAGTGTATATGTGGGGTAATATTTGATGCCTTGGGAGATGAGTGTTATTGTAAGATGTTAATAGCTCAGTTAATTTTCAATATTTGGCATTGCTGAAATAATGGAGGTGTTTTTTTCAGTGCTAACATGCCTCCTTTGTCTGTCCAGTGTGCGTGTGTGTGTGTTTGCTACAGGCCACCATTGATTTGTATTTTTTCTCCATGCCATGTGGCCAGGAGGCCATTTTGTTGAGTCTGTGTCCATAGGCCTGAATGTGTTCTCTTTGTTCCCCATGCCTCCTTGCTTGCTGCTGTTGTTTGTCCATGTGGATGGCAGCCATTCTGTGCATACAGCCTTTGCCATAGGCTTACATATGTTCTTTGTTCCCCATGACTCCTTGCTTGCTGTTGTTGTTTGAACATGTGGCACTGGCTGGCAGCAATTTTGGGCCTCCAGCCAGTGTGCTTTTGCCATGGGCTTGCATGTGTTCTTTGTTCCCCATGCCTCCTTGCTCAGTGTTGTTGTTTGACCATGTGGCACTGACTAGTAGCCCTTTCGTGCATCCAGCCAGTGTGCTTTTCCCATAGGCTTGCATGTGTTCTTTGTTCCCCATGCCTCCTTGCTTGCTGCTGTTGTTTTGACCACGTGGCACTGGCTGAAAGCCATTTTGCGCATCCAGCCAGTGTATTTTTACCATGGATGGATGTGAGATGTATGTGAGATATCAGTCTAATAATATGCTTGAGGATCATTGTAATGTGTATAGTAAGTATATGATTTTGATAAACAATGCTTATATATTACATGCATTATTTTTTATTTTGCACCTCCTTGCCTCACAATAGGTTCCCTCCCATATAAACATCGGTAATTATTGGGGGTTTTTCAAATATATTTTTTATTTTATCTTTTAATTTTTTGGAAAACATTTTTAACAACAGATTTTATTGAATTTTCAGCGTACCAGATGGACAAAGCCCAACAAGAAAAATACAGAGGGAGCACATTAAATAATATCTCTGGACACATTATACAAATCCACAATAGCCTGCAGAACATCAGACCAAGGAAACATGAAACCCCCCACCCCCCCAAGGTGCACCATACATACTTAAGAAACATTACAAGTAAATGCCTAAGAAGTTCCCAACCACGTTTCATTAGCAACGAGACACTAAACAGGTAAGTTGCTCACCACTAATTGTTCAATGGGGTCATGAGCAGCAGACTGCGACATTGGGGACAATTCGATGCCTCTATAGGCGGCCCACCGGGACCAGATCTTTCCTTGCTTCTGTGGGCATCCCCTCGCCTGAAACACTACAACCTCTGCAGACATGCATCTATCCAGTGCCGTTTTCCAGGTGGTGACGCCGGGTGGGGACGAGTCCTTCCAATGTTGTGCTATGTCACGCTTGACTAAGGTGAGGCCCAAAAATAAAAGGTGTCTCTTGTAGCGATTCCCCCCCAATGTCCTCTGTACTGTGTAAAAGCACAAGTCTGGGATCTATCGGGATATCCCACGCCAGGACACGACCCAGGCAGGACACCACGCCGGACCAGAACGGCTGAACCGCCACGCAACCCCACACCGTGTGCAAAAATAAACCATCAACCGTGTGGCAGCGGAGACAGATCGGAGATTGGATATGTTAGACCTGGCACTGTTGGCGTGGGTCTCCCTTCCATTTTTTGCTGTTGCCTCATGTGTTTTTGCTGGTTATAGATGCTTTGGGCACTGTGCCCCTGCTATTCAGTGCCACAGTGCAAGTGCTCCCTATGGTAAATTGATGTATGGATTAGTGATTCCATGATTGGTTGGTTTGGTTTACTTGTCAGACCCTAGTACAGTGCACTGAGTATGCCCAGGGCTTGTAAACCAAATGCTGCTGGTGGGCTTGCAGCAATGGTTGTGCCACCCACAGAAGCAGCCTGTAAAAGTGTGTCTCAGGTCTGCCATCGCAGAGCCTGGGTGCAGTCTGGTACTGCCATGTTGACTGGGCAAGTGCACCCACTTCCCAGTCCCTAAACCTTCCCTTATCTACATATTAGTCACCCCTATGGTAGGCCCAAGGGCAGGGTGCATTGTAGGTAAAAGGTAGGACATGCCCTGATGTGTGTGGCATGTACTAATAGTGAATTACAGCCATTTTCGTTTTTCACTATTGCAAGGCTACCTGTTCCCCATAGGCCAGAATGGGCAGTTTGATTATTATATCTTATAATCCTAACTGACCCAGGGAACTAGGTAGAAATTCGAGTTTAGTATGCCTGAACTCAGAATGATAAAATACATCTTTTAGTGAAGTTGGTTTTAACATTCTGTGTTTGAAAATACCACTTTTAGAAAATAGGTATTTTCTTGCCTAACTATCCAAGCCTGCCTCTGCAAGGTTGTGTATTCCTTGTCTGGAGTTTGAGTGACAGGGGCTGGGGGATTCCAGGAGACAGGGTGAGTCAGCACAGGGCTGAATAGAGAGATCTGCATGTAGATGGGTGGGAGGAGTTGCACCTGGGACCTGAATAGGGCTGTGCCTTCCCTCCACAATGCTGGCTGCACCTCCTGTGGTGCGTCTGATGTCCCTGGCCTACACTGTGAAAGGAAAGAAGGAGTCTTGTCAACAAAGTGCTCCAGGACTGACTAGAACTGGTTTGGACTAGGCAAAGGCCTCTCTGCCTTCAGAGAACAAAGGGAAAATGAGTATAAAAGAGGGGACCCAAACCCCAGAACTTTAGATCACTTTTGGGAAACAAGAAGAAGCTTTGCTGAGGAGAGGAACCAGAGAAACTGAGGACTATCCCTAAGCTGAGTGCTGTTTGGGGGATTGGCCTGCAGTGGTTGCCTGACTGCCAAAGAAAGGAGAAAGGACGTTGTGCTACTTTCAATTCAACTTGTAAAGGATCTCCAAGGGCTTGAGATAGAGCTTGCCTCCTGCTGAAGTCTCAGGGACAACAGACTTCACCCACCAGCTCCACAAGAGTTCTTTTGAAGTGCCTGCTGTTGTGTTGGGCCTTCTGAGGGACTGCGTGTCGCAAGGAGCGGGAAGCACGACTCACGAAGAAGAAGCATGACGCCGCCACTGCCGCTGTCGTTGCATCACTGAAGAAGGGTGTCACCGTTGCCGCTGTCGCTTCGCCTCGCAGAAGCGCCTCGCCGGAGAAGAGTGTAGCCGTCGCACCAGACGCCGTCGCATCATCGGAGAAGCGTGTCGCCGCTGCAGCCGCTGTCGTCGCATCACTGAAGAACGGTGTCGCCGCTGTTGCATCGCATCGCTGAAGCGCCTCGCATCACCGGAGAAGAGTGTCACCATCGCATCAGACGCCATCGCATCACCGGAGAAGCATGTCGCAGGGCCTGTTGCGGCTCAGAAGAATCGTTGAGTCACCGCACGTCCGTCGGTCGTGCACGCATCGTGTCGCATCAAGAAGAAGACGCCATTTTTGTTTCATTGCACCGGATCTTCATCGCATCACGGCGCTGCTGGTCGCATCGCCAGTTGCCACGGAAGCGCAGTAAGAAACCGACGCATCACCTCCCCACGCGGAGAAGAACTGACGAATCCCCTACGCAGCAGTAGGGAACCGACGCATCACCGTTCTTGCGTGTAAAGAACCGACGCATCACCTTCCCTGCAACACTTTCGTTGTATAGCGTTACGCATCCAAAGGGACATTGAACTCAAAGTGTCGCATTTACCATCTAAAGTGAACTAAGCTAATTCTACCATTTTTAAGTACAGTATTGTGGATTTTTGTCTTTTGTGGTTTTGTGTTAAGTCTATATAAAAATACTTATTTTTATACTACAACTTGTGTGGTGTCCCTCTGTAGTGTTGTCACTGGGTTACTGTATGTGTTCACAAATGCTTTACACACTGCCTCTGAGATAAGCCTGTCTGCTCGTGCCAAGCTACCAAGGGGGTGAGCAGGGGTTATTTTAGTAGTGTATCCCCCTTACCCTGACTAGACGCAAGGGTCCCTATTTGGTCAAAGGTACCTACCTCTGCCAACTAGAGACCCCCAAATCTAACATTGGTGGTCAGCGGTGAGGATTCTGGACTTGCATTTGTGACTCATATACAGTGATTGGTGAACACTACTAGTGAGTGCAGACCAAACGCGACCACATACTCTTGGTAGATTGTTTTTCCTGGGATTTTCTATTTTTGCCAAGAACTGCCAAGTTTAACCACAATGGATAAAGCAGCATCCATAGCATCTGTTGATTTTGATTGTGAAGAGGAGAAACTAGAATGCTACAATGTGAAACAGCTAAAGCACTTCTGCAGGAAATTTAAAATTGCTATGACCAGTCTCACCAAGAAGGATGAGTTCCAAAAGGTGCTGAGGGCCTGGGTCGAAGCAAGGAATACCCCTGAGAATGAGGAGGGGGCTGAGAATGCAGATGAGCAGCTGGATGGGCCATTGGGTCCAGGGGGGAGGAGAGCAACTTCCCCAGTAGGTGGCAGTGTTTCTGCCAAGGGCCTGTCCCCAGAGGAGTTGGAGGACAGGGAGAAAAGCAGGATGCACGAATTGGAGCTGGCCAAGCTCAAATTGGGTGGGCAGTTGGAGTTGGAGAATAGGAAATTGGCCCTAGAGGAAAAAAGGATGCAGGTGGATCATGAGAGGAATTTGAGGGAGTTGGAGTTGAAAGGTAGGAGCTTAGAGATTACTCCCTCTGGTGGCAGCACACTGTCAATGCCTGTTGAAGCAAGGGTGTACATACCTAAGGATGTGGTTAGAGAGTTTTGCAAGAATGATGACATTGGGCAGTGGTTCAAGGCCTTTGAGGTAGCCATGTCCTCCCACCGGGTCCCTGAGAATGATTGGGGAGTGGGGTTGTGGGGACGGTTCCTTAGTGAGGGGCGGGATACATTGTTAAACTTGCCCTCTGAAGTCCATAATTCTTACAGCCACATGAAAGATGCATTGATGTCCAGGTGTGGGTTGACTCCTGAATTGTATAGACAGAGGTTTAGAAATTGCAAGAAGATGGAGTCAAGCACATGGGTAGAATATTTAACTTTCTTTTGCAGAGCATTGGATGGTTGGGTGAAGGGTAGCAATGTGAATGATTTTGAGGGGCTCTTTGATTTAATTGCATGGGAGCACTTGTCAAGTAATTGTTTTCCAGAGCTATGCCAGTACCTTATTGATAGCAGGCTGACTAACCGTAGGAAGCTTGCTGAGGAGGCGGACCGCTGGGTGAGTACCCGGGTCCACAAGGGTCACGTGGGAGACTCCGCCAAGAGTGGGCAGGGTCCCCAGCAGAAGAGTGGGGGGGACAAGGGTAAACAGCGGGAGTTCCAGAAAGGGTCCCAAAGTAATCCCCAAGGGAACCAAGGGAAGGGTTCCCAGCCTCCCCCTGAGAAGAAGCCCGGGGCCCCGACAGGTAGGCCTGTTCACAGGGGACCCCTGAGGTGCTTCAAGTGTGGTGAAGTGGGCCATAAGTCTGTAGATCCCCAGTGCCCACAGTTTGGAAACACAGTACCCACTGGTGCTCCACCCCGGCAGATGGCGAGTGTAGCCCTGGGGGAGGAGATGGGTGCCCAAGGTGGATGGGGTCCCGCAGAGATGTCCCTTGTCTCTTTAGGAGACTGTGAGGTGGTCCCCAGGACCCAACTGCCTGATAACACTAAAAAGTACAGGCAGTGGGTGACCATCAATGGCCATAGAGTGGAGGCTCTTCGAGACACTGGAGCCAGTGTGACAGCTGTCAAGTGTCACCTGGTGTCTGAAGAGCAGGTTGTCCCCGATGCATTTTACCCAGTTGTTGCCACTGACAACACAGAGAGCCACTGCAAGGTGGCTCAGGTTCCCTTTGAGCGGGGGGGGGTCTCTGGTACTCTTCAAGTAGCTATGAGGCCAGCCATGCATGTTGACTGTTTGTTGGGGAACGATTTGGAGAGCTCACCTTGGGCTAAGGTGGAGCGAAGTGCTCATTTGGAGATGTTGGGTCTGCCTGACTGGGCGTGTGTGACCACACGGTCCATGGCAGCCAGTAAGGGTGTTCAAGAGGACCTGGAGCCTGCCTTAAAGAGAAGAGGCAGGGGGCGTGGGAAACCGGCCCCCGAAGTTCCCACAGTCCAGGAGGAGGTAGACCCTGAGGGGGATGCCCTGGAGCCTACAGGGGAACAGGTAGCTGAACTGGGGGACCTGCCTGAGCTGACCCAATGGCAGCAGGAAGGAGGACCCTCCAGGGAAGAGTTCTGCGTGGAGCAGAAGAAGTGCCCTTCTCTTATGGGTTTGCGGCAGCAGGCTGCAGACCAGGCAGCAGGTGATCAGTCTGGATCACATTGGATCTACTGGGAGAATGATCTCCTGTATACTGAGCCTAAGATTGCTGAGCCTGGGTCAGCCCATGTGCTGGTGGTACCCCAGTGCTTCAGAGCCTTCCTACTGGGGCTGGCTCATGATGTGCCGTTAGCAGGACATTTGGGGCAGGACAAGACCTTTGAGAGGCTTGTCACCCACTTTTATTGGCCCCAAATGCGCAAGAGTTCAGACACTCATTGCAGGACCTGTCAGACTTGCCAGGCAAGTGGAAAGAGTGGGAGGAAGCAGAAGGCTCCTCTCCAGCCTTTCCCTGTGGTCAGCACCCCCTTTGAACGGGTGGGTATTGACATTGTGGGGCCACTGGATCCCAAGACAGCCATGGGCAACAGGTTCCTCCTGGTCTTGGTGGACCATGCCACCCGGTACCTGGAAGCCATCCCTCTCAGGACAGTGATGGCCCCCGTGGTGGGACGGGCACTGATGGGAATTTTCTCCTGTGTGGGGTTCCCTAGAGAGGTGGTGTCTGACCGAGGTACAAACTTCATTTCCAGGTATATGAAGTCCCTGTGGCAGGAGTGTGGGGTAACTTATAAGTTCACCACTCCTTACCACCCCCAAGGAAATGGGTTGGTTGAGAGATTCAACCGGACCCTAAAAGGCATGATTATGGGTCTTGAGGAACCTATGAGGCGTAAGTGGGATGTCCTCTTACCATGCCTGCTCTTTGCATACCGTGAGGTGCCACAGAAATCTCTAGGGTTCAGCCCCTTTGAACTTCTCTATGGTCACCCAGTGAGAGGACCTCTGAGTCTGGTCAAGGAAGGCTGGGAGCAATATCCCAGAAAACCTCCCCAGGATGTATATAGCTACATGTTGGCCTTCAGGAACCAGACTAGGTGTTTCAGGCAACTCGCTGAGGCGAATCTGGAAGCCAGCCAGGAGGAGATGAAGCGGTGGTACGACCAGAATGGCACTCTGGTAGAGCTTCAGCCTGGTCAGAAAGTGTGGGTCATGGCCCCAGTGGAGCCTTGTGCGCTCCAGGATAAGTGGACTGGACCATTTGAGGTGGTGGAGCGCAAAAGTTCTGTTACCTACTTGGTGGACTTGCGGTCTCCCAGGAACCCCTTGCGGGTCCTGCATGTCAACCGCCAGAAGCCCCACTTGGAGAGTTCTGAAGTGGGCATGCTCTTAGCGACAGATGCTGGAATGGAGGAGGAGACTGAGCCTCTTCCTGACCTCCTGTCGGCAACAGAGCGAGATGGGTCAGTGGATGGTGTGAACCTCTCTTCCACCCTGAGCAACAGAATGACTGTCACCAGTTGCTGGGACAGTTTTCTGATCTGTTCTCCCTGATTCCCAGTGTCACTGATTGGTGCGTCCATGATGTGGATACTGGAGATAGTCCTCCTGTGAAGCACAAAACTTACAGGGTGACGGACAAAGTGAGAGCTTGCATCAAGGAGGAGGTCTCCAAGATGCTTGTGTTAGGGGTGATTGAGTCCTCTAACCGCCCTTGGGCCAGCCCAGTGGTCTTGGTCCCAAAAGCTGCCGCACCGGGTGCCACTCCAGAACTCCGGTTCTGTGTGGACTACCGAGGACTCAATTCAGTCACGAGGACTGACGCGCACCCCATCCCCAGAGCTGATGAGCTCATCGATCGGTTAGGGGCTGCCCGGTACCTCAGCACGTTTGATCTAACGTCTGGGTACTGGTAGATCGCCTTGACTGATGGGGCAAGAGAGAGGTCAGCATTCTCCACACCAGATGGGCACTACCAGTTCCGGGTTATGCCCTTTGGGATGAAGAATGCCCCTGCCACCTTTCAGAGGTTGGTCAACCAGGTGTTAGCTGGACTAGAAGAGTTCAGTGCCGCCTACCTGGATGACATTGCAGTGTTCAGCGCCAGTTGGGAAGAACATCTGCGCCACCTCTGGGAAGTGTTGATGGCGCTGCGGAGGGCAGGCCTCACGATTAACGCGAGTAAGTGCCAGATCGGGCAGGGTTCCGTGGTGTACTTGGGACACCAGGTTGGGAGCGGCCAGGTGGCGCCCCTACAGCCCAAGATCGAGACCATCCTGGCTTGGGAGCCCCCCAAGACCCAGACAGAGGTGAGAGCCTTTTTTGGACTCACAGGGTATTACAGGAGGTTTGTCAAGGGGTATGGCAGCATCGTTACACCCTTGACAGAGCTGACTTCCAGGAAGCAGCCCAAGAAAGTGATTGGACTGACACCTGTCAGAAAGCTTTTGAGGCCCTGAAAACTGCCATGTGCACGGCGCCCGTGCTCCTGGCACCCAACTTCTCAAAAGAGTTTATCGTTCAGACAGACGCGTCAGAGCATGGTGTGGGGGCTGTTTTGTCACAGATAAATGAGGAGGGCCTAGATCAACCTGTAGCCTTCATCAGTTGGAGGTTACTTCCACGGGAACAGAGGTGGAGTGCGATTGAGCGTGAGCCATTTGCTGTGGTCTGGGCACTGAAGAAGCTGAGACCATACCTGTTTGGGACTCACTTCCAGGTTCAGACAGACCACAGGCCCCTCAGATGGTTGATGCAGATGAGGGGTGAGAATCCAAAGCTGTTGAGGTGGTCCATTTCCCTACAGGGGATAGATTTCACGGTGGTACACCGCCCTGGTACAGAGCACGCCAATGCTGATGGTCTGTCCAGATTTTTCTGCCTTAGTGAAGAGAACTCCCAGGAGGTAGGGTAGTTCTCCCCAAATTTCAGCTGGAGGGGACTCGTGTTAAACCTGGCACTGTTGCCGTGGGTCTCCCTTCCATTTTTTGCTGTTGCCTCATGTGTTTTTGCTGGTTATAGATGCTTTGGGCACTGTGCCCCTGCTATTCAGTGCCACAGTGCAAGTGCTCCCTATGGTAAATTGATGTATGGATTAGTGATTCCATGATTGGTTGGTTTGGTTTACTTGTCAGACCCTAGTACAGTGCACTGAGTGTGCCCAGGGCTTGTAAACCAAATGCTGCTGGTGGGCTTGCAGCACTAGTTGTGCCACCCACAGAAGCAGCCTGTAAAAGTGTGTCTCAGATCTGCCATCACAGAGCCTGGGTGCAGTCTGGTACTGCCATGTTGACTGGGCAAGTACACCCACTTGCCAGTCCCTAAACCTTCCCTTTTCTGCATATTAGTCACCCCTATGGTAGGCCCAAGGGCAGGGTGCATTGTAGGTAAAAGGTAGGACATGCCCTGATGTGTGTGGCATGTCCTAATAGTGAATTGCAGCCATTTTCGTTTTTCACTATTGCAAGGCTACCTGTTCCCCATAGGCCAGAATGGGCAGTTTGATTATTACATCTTATAATCCTAACTGACCCAGGGAACTAGGTAGAAATTCGAGTTTAGTATGCCTGAACTCAGAATGATAAAATACATCTTTTAGTGAAGTTGGTTTTAACATTCTGTGTTTGAAAATACCACTTTTAGAAAGTAGGTATTTTCTTGCCTAACTATCCAAGCCTGCATCTGCTAGGTTGTGTATTCCTTGTCTGGAGTTTGAGTGACAGGGGCTGGGGGATTCCAGGAGACAGGGTGAGTCAGCACAGGGCTGAATAGAGAGATCTGCATGTAGATGGGTGGGAGGAGTTGCACCTGGGACCTGAATAGGGCTGTGCCTTCCCTCCACAATGCTGGCTCCACCTCCTGTGGTGCGTCTGATGTCCCTTGCCCACACTGTAAAAGGAAAGAAGGAGTCTTGTCAAACAAGTGCTCCAGGACTGACCAGAACTGGTTTGGACTAGGCAAAGGCCTCTCTGCCTTCAGAGAACAAAGGGAAAATGAGTATAAAAGAGGGGACCCAAACCCCAGAACTTTAGATCATTTTTGGGAAACAAGAAGAACCTTTGCTGAGGAGAGGAACCAGAGAAACTGAGGAGGAGACTATCCCTAAGCTGAGTGCTGTTTGGGGGGATTGCCCTTCAGTGGTTGCCTGACTGCCAAAGAAAGGAGAAAGGACTTTGTGCTACTTTCAATTCAACTTGTAAAGGATCACCAAGGGCTTGAGATAGAGCTTGCCTCCTGCTGAAGTCTCAGGGACAACAGAATTCACCCACCAGCTCCCCAAGAGTTCTTTTGAAGTGCCTGCTGTTGTGTTGGGCCTTCTGAGGGACTGCGTGTCGCAAGGAGCGGGAAGCACGACTCACGAAGAAGAAGCGTGACGCCGCCGCAGCCGCTTTCGTCGCATCACTGAAGAAGGGTGTCGCCGCTGCCGCTGTCGCTTCGCAGCAGCGCCTCGCATCGCCGGAGAAGAGTGTCGCCGTCGCATCAGACGCCGTCGCATCATCGGAGAAGCGTGTTGTCGCTGTCGTCGCATCACTGAAGAAGGGTGTCGCCGCTGTTGCATCGCCGAAGCGCCTCGCATCATCGGAGAAGAGTGTTGCTGTCGCATCACCAGAGAGGCATGTCGCAGGGCCTGTCGCGGCTCAGAAGAATCGTTGAGTCACTGCACGGCCGTCGGGTGTGCACGCATCGTGTCGCATCTAGAAGAGTACGCCATTTTTGTTTCATTGCACCGGATCTTCATCGCATCACGGCGCTGCTGGTCGCATCACCACGGAAGCGCAGTAAGAAACCGACGCATCACCTCCCCACGCGGAGAAGAACCGATGCATCCCCTACGCAGCAGTAGGGACCCGACGCATCACCGTTCTTGCGTGTAAGGAACCGACGCATCACCTTCCCTGCAACACTTTCGTTGTATAGCGTTACGCATCCAAAGGTACATTGAACTCAAAGTGTCGCATTTACCATCTAAAGACAACAGCTAATTCTACCATTTTTAAGTACAGTATTGTGGATTTTTGTCGTTTGTGGTCTTGTGTTAAGTCTATATAAAAATACTTATTTTTATACTACAACTTGTGTGGTGTCCCTCTGTAGTGTTGTCACTGGGTTACTGTATGTGTTCACAAATGCTTTACACACTGCTTCTGAGATAAGCCTGTCTGCTCGTACCAAGCTACCAAGGGGGTGAGCAGGGGTTATTTTAGTAGTGTATCCCCCTTACCCTGACTAGACGCAAGGGTCCCTATTTGGTCAAAGGTACCTACCTCTGCCAACTAGAGACCCCCAAATCTAACAGGATAGCTCCCATTTTCCAGAGTCTATGGCGAGTGTAATACACCCTATGGAGGTATTTGAACTGGATTAGTCTGTATCCGGTAGACACAGCTGCATATCGAGGACTAGCCAAAGCCTCAGCCCAGTCATCATCTGTAAGGGCCGGCAGGTCCGCGTCCCATGCTTCCCGGGTTTTGTGGATAGTGGTCTTAGTATGTGTGATGAGTGTCTGGTAAATTTGCCGGATTTTGTGAGCCCCAATATCCCCCATCAACAAGCGGCCCTCCAACGGATGAAACTCAGGTAGAGCCTCCAGCTGCCAGATCAGGGAGGTCAGGGCATGGCGGAGCTGCAAATAGCGATGGAACTGCGACTTGTGAAGATCAAAATCCGATTGCAGCCTCTGAAAGGATTTAAGAGTGGTCCCTTGCATAATATCCCCGAGCGTGGAGATACCGATAAATAAATCCGTATTTGTAAAGCGCGAACTACTCACCCTTACGGGTCTCAAGGCGCTGAGGGCCGTCGTGGAAATTAAGTGAGCTATTGCCCAGAGTCACATGGTGCTGAGCTGAGCTGCTGCCGGAGCCGGGGATCGAACCGTGAGCCCTGTGCACTGAAGTCAGCTGCCCTGGCCGCTGCACCACACCTCTCCATGATAAGGTTCCACCTGCCGAATCCCATGAGCGTCGAAACCGGTCATAAGTGGGTACCCTGCCAGAGGGGAGTGGCGCCCCTCAGCCTGCCCCACCAACCCGTGGACCGAACCACCCGCCTCCATGTCTGGATGACTGTCTTACAAGCCGGAGGGAGCGCATCTAGTGACGCACTGCTATATAGAAGATGAAGCAAGGGGGTGCCCGCCTTGGCGATCCGCTCCACGGCATAGGCCGGGTCCGTCTGGGATCCATACCACCATTCGTTGATCACCAAGAGGTGCGAGGCAGAGTAGTATGCACGAACGTCCGCAGCAGCGATACCCACACAGTACGTGGATTGCGTACACGTTGAGAGTGCCACGCGAATCGCGCCCCCCTGCCAGAGGAATCTATTTAAAAGTGCATTGAGCTGGGTAAACCACGACGGGGGAATAGGGTGTGGGTAATTCTGGAGCTTATAGAGTAAGCGCGGTAAGGACACCATTTTAAATATCGCAGACCTACCGTACAACGATAGGGGTAGCTGGGACCAAATTGTTGTCTCGTCGCGAACGGCCGGAAGTAACGGACCAATATTATGAGTCCAGGCGACAGTGGGACACCGTGAAATATAGACCCCGAGGTATTTAAAGCCCGTTACTGCGATGATTAACTCCAAAGCCCAGGACTGGCTCCTTTGATCCCCATGAATAGGAAAAAGCGTAGATTTGGACGGGTTAGCGAAGAGACCAGAAGTATCGCCAAAGATGCGGAGGATTTGGAGGACACGTGGCCCCGAGGACCACAGGTCTGACATGAAGAACAGAGCGTCATCCGTGTACAGCGCAATTCTGTCGGAGTGCTCCTGTGACCAGTCCAGTCCTCTAATTAGGGGGTCTTGACGCACCCACGCAGCCAGGGGCTCCATCGCCAGGGCAAAAAGAACCGGGGACAGGGGGCATCCCTGACGCGTACCCCTACGGATGGGGAAGGGAGCCGAGGAACAACAGGCCACACGCACAGAGGCGGTAAGGTCTGTATACAGCAGCTTTGCGTACGCGATAAACTGTGGGCCCAGATTGACAGCTTCAAGGAGCTTAAAAAGGTAGGTCCAACTCAGCAAGTTGAACGCCTCGTCGATATCAGCCAATAAAACCACCGCAGGACGACCCAAACTGGAGGCTCCTGCGATGGCATTGTGGGCTCGCCTGATATTATGTCTAGTGGAGCGCTGTGGCATAAAGCCTGCCTGGTCTGGGTGGACAAGGTCTTGAATACAGGTGCAAAGGCGGTTGGCCAGAACTTTCCCCAGGAGCTTGGGTTCGAAATTCAACAATGAAATGGGGTGATAGGAGCAGGTTTGAGGAAGACGACAATTTCCGCATGTCGCCAGTCCCGTGGCAAGATGCGCTGTTCCAGAGCTTCATGCAGTGCCTCGAGTAAGTGAGGACCCAAGGTTGCCATATGTGGGCGCAGAAAGTCGCTGGGAAACCCATTCGGGCCCGGAGCACGGCCCAGGTGGATATTAGCCAATGCCACCTGTAAGTCGTCCGTCGTGATAGGGTCATCCAGCAAGTCACGCACTTCATCAGACAGCCAGTGGGGAGGGATATCGGAAAGGAATTCATCTATAAGGGGCGCAGCAATTATCTCACGCAACTCGTACAGAGCGGCGTAGAAGGAAGCAAAGGCTTAAACCACAGCCTCGGGGGAGGAACAAGCGGTGCCGTCCGGGGCCTTCAGGAGGGGAACCTGTGCCGGTGTCGACCGAATCTGGCACAACCTGTGAAGCATTTGACTGGACTTATCGCCCCAATGATAAATCCTGTGTTGAGTCGCCAGTCACGCCTCTTTAACATTGTCCGTATGGAGCTGGTTGAGCTGCTGTTGGACATGCAAGAGATTCCGGCGAGAACTAGGATCAGATCCCTCCATCATTTGGGACTGCAGTTGACCCTGACGGTCCTCCAGTTCCCTCACCTGTGCCAAGCGCCGCCGCTTCTCCCCCTTGGGAAAACTGATGTCCACCCCCTAATCGTCGGCTTAAGAGCCTCCCAAATGGTGACATGTGACGGTGAGGTGCCCACATTGAAACTAAGGTAGTCTGCGATAGCCAAATGTAAAGTCTCCTGATAGTTGGCATCCCGGAGGAGCCATGGGGACATGCGCCACCTATACGGGGTCCGATGGATCCGCAGGCATAGCTTAAGTTGGACAGGCGAATGATCAGAGAGGCCTCTCGGCAAAATGGATGTGTGCGCCACTCTATATAAATAGCTGTGTGGGAGAAAAATATAATCAAGACGTGAAAGCGTAGGGTGGACAGCCGATGCGTTGGAGAACCCCGACTCGGCAGGATGAAATGCACTCCAAGAATCAGACCAACCCAGTGTATGTGCGAGTATATTCAGTTTGGAAACGGGAAGGGATCTGTCGAGGGGCATCGCCCGCCATCTGTCATGTGGGGCCATGGTGTCGTTCCAGTCTCCACCCAGTATCGTCAAGCTGCCAGGAAGGTCCCCCCACAACTGTGTAATTTTGTCTATGAACGTTTGACCCAGCGGGGGAGGGGCATAAATACTCCCGAAGGTCATCTGTTTGCCGGCCACTGTACCTAAGACTACGGTGAAGCGCCCACCGGGGTCCAGCCAGTGTTATGTAATGTGGATCGGCACTCGACGGTGGATAAGAACAGCCGTGCCCCGCGCACCCCTTGTGAAGCCGGAGTGATAAACGGTGATGAACCCAAACCTGGTAAGGCAAGGAGCTTTGTTACCTAGGAGATGAGTCTCCTGCAATAGTAGGATGTCGGCTGAATACCGCTTCACTAGGTGAAGCACCGCCCCCGTTTGATCTTGTTCAATAAGCCCCATACATTCCAGGAGAGAATATTAAGTTCTCCCAATGGAGATTTACCTGCGTCATCCCCTAGCATCGAGATGTACGTCAGGTGGTGTAGGGACTATGCATAGCGTATGACTGTGTGTCTGGTGCGCAGAACATAGAAACCAAGAACATAAAACCCAACAACCTCCGCCCCCCTCCCCCCACCCCCATGTTTCCATAAACAAGGAGTACCTGTTGCGGTGGAATCATGTCTCAGGCCACAAACAGGAAGACCCAAGCAGTTCCCCCAATGGAGCCCACCCAACCCAACATTACCCAACATAACCCAAATTGTCAAGGGCCGTGGACTGTCCGACACCGCCTAGAGCCGATGCAAGTGACCCCAGAACCTCAGGATCCAATGCACCCCAGTAAGGACCAACGGCTACAACATAAAACCAACAACCTGGCCGGAGCTGCTTCAATCAGGTGTTTCACATCGGCCATGAGCACGCCAGTTAGACCGGGATCTGTGACGCCGCTGTGATGTGTCTCTGTCCTGCCGGCCGCTCCTATGGGACGCCTGCGAAGAGTCGGAGTCCAGCTGTGGCGGCGTGTGTGGTTTGAGGTTACGCCTCTCGCCAGTCCAGGCAAATACCTCATCCGGAGAGTCGAAGAAGAGGGTTTGGTAGGTTTCCCTAGATGGCCGCCGAGCACGGGGCCAAAAACCCAGGTGACCCCCCCTTGCAAAACCAGGTGGTTTTGAGACAGGCAATTTTGATGTTGCCTCACTACGTTTTGGGCCCTTGCCTGTCGCGGGTACTTGGGCCTCCCACACAAGTGAGGCACCATTTTATCGGGAGACCTGGGGGAACGCTGGGTGGTAGGAAATTTGTGTCAGCCCGGTGAAGCCACAACTTTCCCACACAAAAATATGTGAAAAAAGTGAATTTTTCAGCTAAAATTGAGGTTTGCAGGGGATTCTGGGTAAGGAAACGTTGGGGGATCCACGCAAGCCATACCTCCCTGGAAGCCCCCGGGTGTCTAGTTTTCAGAAATGTGCGGGTTTAGTAGGTTTCCCAGGATGGCCGCCGAGCACGAGGCCAAAAACCCAGGTGACCCCCCTTGCAAAACCAGGTGGTTTTGAGATAGGCAATTTTGATGTCGCCTCACTACGTTTTGGGCCCTTGCCTGTCGCGGGTACTTGGGCCTCCCACACAAGTGAGGCACCATTTTTATCGGGAGACCCGGGGGAACGCTGGGTGGTAGGAAATTTGTGTCAGCCTGGTGATGCCACAACTTTCCCACACAAAAATGTGTGAAAAAATTTAATTTTTCAGCTAAAATTGAGGTTTGCAGGGGATTCTGGGTAAGGAAACGTTGGGGGATCCACGCAAGCCATACCTCCCTGGAATCCCCTGGGTGTCTAGTTTTCAGAAATGTGTGGGTTTAGTAGGTTTCCCTAGGTGCCGGCAGAGCTAGGGTTCAAAAACTACTGCTAGGCACTTTACCAAAAAAGGGTCATTTTTCACTGCGAAATTGAGGTGTGTCCACGTTGCGTTTTGCGCCGTTTCCTGTCGCGGGCACTAGGACGACCCACGCAAGTGAGGTACCATTTTTCTCGGAAGACTTTGGGGAACGCGGGGTGGGTGTATATTTGTGGATCCATGGAGATTCCAGAACTTTCCACCACAGAAATGTGGGGAAAATGTGTTTTTTTTGCCAATTGTTTAGGTTTGCAAGGGATTCTGGGTAACAGAACCTGGTGGGAGGCAATCAAGTCACCCCATTCTGGATTCCCCTGAGTGTCTAGTTTTCAAAAATGTATAGGTTTGCTAGGTTTCCCTAGGTGCCGGCAGAGCTATGGTTCAAAAACTACAGTTAGGCACTTTGCCAAAAAAGGATCGTTTTTCACTGCGAAATTGAGGTGTGTCCACGTTGCGTTTTGCGCCGTTTCCTGTTGCGGGCACTAGGCCTACCCACACAAGTGAGGTACCATTTTTCTCAGAAGACTTTGGGGAACACGGGGTGCTTGGAAATTTGTGGATCCAAGCGGATTCCTGAACTTTCCACCACAGAAATGTGGGGAAAATGTGGGTTTTTTGACAATTGTTTAGGTTTGCAAGGGATTCTGGGTAACAGAACCTGGTGGGAGGCAGTCAAGTCACCCCATCCTGGATTCCCATGGGTGTCTAGTTTTCAAAAATGTATAGGTTTGCTAGGTTTCCCTAGGTGCCGGCAGAGCTATGGTTCAAAAACTACAGATAGGCAATTTGCCAAAAAAGGGTCATTTTTCACTGCGAAATTGAGGTGTGTCCACGTTGCGTTTTGCGGCGTTTCCTATCGCGGGCACTAGGCCGACCCACACAAGTGAGGTACCATTTTTCTCGGAAGACTTTGGGGAACGTGTAGTGGTTGTAAATTTGTGGATCCATGCGGATTCCAGAACTTTCCACCACAGAAATGTGGGGAAAATGTGTTTGTTTTGCCAACTTTTTAGGTTTGCAAGGGATTCTAGGTAACAGAACCTGGTGGGAGGCAGTTAAGTCACACCATCCTGGATTCCCCTGGGTGTCTAGTTTTCAAAAATGTATAGGTTTGCTAGGTTTCCCTAGGTGCCGGCAGAGCTATGGTTCAAAAACTAAAGCTAGGCACTTTGCCAAAAAAGGGTCATTTTTCACTGCGAAATTGAGGTGTGTCTATGTTGCGTTTTGCGCCGTTTCCTGTCGCGGGCACTAGGCCGACCCACGCAAGTGAGGTACCATTTTTCTCGGACGACTTTCGGGAACGCGGGGTGGGTGTAAATTTGTGGATCCACGCAGATTCCAGAACTTTCCACCACAGAAATGTGGGGAAAATTTGATTTATTTTGCCAATTTTTTAGGTTTGCAAGGGATTCTGGGTAACAGAACCTTGTGGGAGGCAGTCAAGTCACCCCATCCTGGATTCCCCTGGGTGTCTAGTTTTCAAAAATGTATTGGTTTGCTAGGTTTCCCTAGGTGCCGGCAGAGCTATGGTTCAAAAACTACAGCTAGGCACTTTGCCAAAAAAGGGTCATTTTCACTGCGAAATTGAGGTGTGTCCACATTGAGTTTTGCGCTGTTTCCTGTCGCGGGCACTAAGCCGACCCACACAAGTGAGGAACCATTTTTCTTGGAAGACTTTGGGGAATGCGGGGTGGGTGTAAATTTGTGGATCCACGCAGATTCCAGAACTTTTCACCACAGAAATGTGGAGAAAATGTGTTTTTTTTGCCAATGTTTTAGGTTTGCAAGGGATTCTGGGTAACAGAACCTGGTGGGAGGCAGTCAAGTCACCCCATCCTGGATTCCCCTGGCTGTCTAGTTTTCAAAAATGTATAGGTTTGCTAGGTTTCCCTAGGTGCCGGCAGAGCTATGGTTCAAAAACTACAGCTAGGCTCTTTGCCAAAAAAGGGTCATTTTTCACTGTGAAATTGTGGTGTGTCCACGTTGCGTTTTGCGCCGTTTCCTGTCGCGGGCACTAGGCCGACTCACACAAGTGAGGTACCATTTTTCTTGGAAGACTTTACGGAACGCGGGGTGGGTGGAAATTTGTGGATCCACGCAGATTCCAGAACTTTCCACCACAGAAATGTGGGGAAAATGTGGGTTTTTTGACAATTTTTTAGCTTTGCAAGGGATTCTGGGTAACAGAATCTGGTGGGAGGCAGTCAAGTCCCCCATCCTGGATTCCCCTGGGTGTCTAGTTTTCAAAAATGTATAGGTTTGCTAGGTTTCCCTAGGTGCCGGCAGAGCTATGGTTCAAAAACTACAGCTAGGCACTTTGCCAAAAAAGGGTCATTTTTCACTGCGAAATTGAGGTGTGTCCACGTTGCGTTTTGCTCCGTTTCCTGTCGCGGGCACTAGGCCTACCCACACAAGTGAGGTACTATTTTTCTCGGAAGACTATGGGGAACGAAGGTGGGTGGAAATTTGTGGATCCACGCGGATTCCTGAACTTTCCACCACAGAAATGTGGGGAAAATTTGTTTTTTTTTGACAATTTTTTAGGTTTGCAAGGGGTTCTGGGTAACAGAACCTAGTGGGAGGCAGTCAAGTCACCCCATCCTGGATTCCCCTGGGTGTCTAGTTTGCAAAAATGTATAGGTTTGCTAGGTTTCCCTAGGTGTCAGCAGAGCTATGGTTCAAAAACTACAGCTAGGCACTTTGCCAAAAAAGGGTCATTTTTCACTGCGAAACTGAGGTGTGTCCACGTTGCGTTTTGCGCCGTTTCCTGTCCCTGGCACTAGGCCGACCCACACAAGTGAGGTACCATTTTTCTTGGAAGACTTTGGGGAATGCGGGGTGCGTGGAAATTTGTGGATCCACGCGGATTCTAGAACTTTCCACCCCAGAAACGCGGGGTGGGTGGAAATTTGTGGATCCACGTGGATTCCAGAACTTTCCACCACAGAATTGTGGGGAAAATGTGTTTTTTTTGACAATTTTTTAGGTTTGCAAGGGATTCTGGGTAACAGAACCTGGTGGGAGGCAGTCAAGTCACCCCATCCTGGATTCCCCTGGGTGTCTAGTTTTCAAAAATGTATAGGGTTGCTAGGTTTCCCTAGGTGCCGGCAGAGCTATGGTTCAAAAACTACAGCTAGGCACTTTGCCAAAAAAGGGTAATTTTTCACTGCGAAACTGAGGTGTGTCTACGTTGCATTTTGCGCCGTTTCCTGTCGCGGGCACTAGGCCGACCCACACAAGTGAGGTACCATTTTTCTGGGAAGACTTTGGGGAACGCGGGGTGGGTGTAAATTTGTGGATCCACGCAGATTCCAGAACTTTCCACCACAGAAATGTGGGGAAAATGTGATTTTTTTTGCCAATTCTTTAGGTTTGCAAGAGATTCTGGGTAACAGAACCTGGTGGGAGGCAGTCAAGTCACCCCATCCTGGATTCCCCTGGGTGTCTAGTTTTCAAAAATGTATAGGTTTGCTAGGTTTCCCTAGGTGCCGGCAGAGCTATGGTTCAAAAACTACAGCTAGGCACTTTGCCAAAAAAGGGTCATTTTTCACTGCGAAATTGAGGTGTGTCCACGTTGCGTTTTGTGCCATTTCCTGTCGCGGGCACTAGGCCGACCCACAAAAGTGAGGTACCATGTTGGTTTTCTGACAAAAGTCTGTCATTCCCTAAAAGCTGGGAAAATGGTGATTTCAGCCCCTCAAACCCTTTTTTGATACCATTTGCAAGGAAAAACCCAGACGCTTTCATTTGCAGCCCTTTTTTCCCATTTTTTCGAAAAAAACAAAATCTAGCTGTATTTTGGCTAATTTCTTGGACCCCTCCAGGGGAATCCACAAACCCTGGGTACCTTTACAATCCCATGATGTTGGAAGAAAAGGACGCAAATTTGGCGTGGTTACCTTATGTGGTCAAAAAGTTACAGGGGCCTTAGTGCGCACTACCCCAAATAGCCAAAAAAAGGCTTAGCACAGGGGGGGAAAAGGCCTAGCAGCGAAGGGGTTAAAAAACAGTGTTTTGATTTATTTTTCTTATAAAGACTTTTCTAGCAACTAAACAGACACTTTGAGTGGAAAATAAAAATAAACGACCTCTCATTAATGAGTAAGGCATTATCCACTATGGTTTACAAGTTGTGCTGTGCTAAATTAATGGAGGCATGCTAGCCAGCGTGTCACGTACTTTGCTGCTGTCTGCAGCTGGAGCAGCTGTAGTTGACCATTATCTATCTTTAATTCCAATGGCCGTGCTCTTCTCCAATTGACTTTCCCTTTCCACCCTGACTCCAAAAAGAGGCAAATGAATAATAAATAAGATACTATGTCACACACCTCATGTATAAAAAATGCTGATATTATTATCCTGTCTGCCATAAGTAGACATTGCAGAAAATGATGCACTTCACTACAGGGAAAGGAACGGGCTATATAGATTGTATTAGGCACGTTCGTCACAGAGTATCCCATATGCCAAACTTTAAGTTGAAATCAAATCAAGCACTAAGTCCCACTTTACTCAATGGCCTCGCCATCGTCAAAAATTATTTCCAACAAATTCATTTGCTGGGCAGTAAGGAAAGGAAACTTGACTTATTCTACTGCAGGGTAAGGTAAAGGGATTAGGCTGGTAGGTATGTCACTGATCATCAATTTCTCATGTGACTAATAAGCTTTGGCTTATTCAGTCACTGTAGTTGATGAAAGTCTTAAGGCATAAAATAAATCTGCTATGGCAAACCATGAAATATATTTTGGAATCACTTCACATGGCCATAAAATGTGGCACATGCCAAGAATGTGTTATTCAATTTTTTGCTGGGCTGGGATGGAAGAACTCTGGAAAGAATAAAGGAGTGAAGTACTAAGAGGTGACTGAGTGGGCGAAGGGAAACACACCTTGTAAGTTCAGTTTGCAATGCATTGAGAAATTTGTAAATGCTGCATTAACTGAAGCAGACACACATTGCACAGCCAACACTGAAGTCACAAAATTGAACCATACTGCACTTCGGTCATGGGAGGCAAAATGCCATGGGCAGGGAGGGGAGTGATGAATGATGATGAGTGGGATACATATCAGCTTCACCTAACAGATACAGTTAGTCAAGGGAGTATAATAACATTAAAAAAATACCCCCCACTTTGAACCATAACTTTGGTAACTGTAAAACAAAGTAAGCGACATAGGTGAACAGTGTGTCCCTCTCCAGAAGGACTTCCTTGATCATTGATCCAAGCAATCCAATCATTCATTCATCCTTTCATTCTTCGAAATTCACCCATAGCCACCATGATTTAAGTTTTACTTTCTCTCATCCAGTTTTTCATCAAAATGTCCAATCCATTATCCATCCCTTCAGTATCCACCCTTTCTTTCAGCAATCCTTTCACCCATCCATCCCTTTACCCAATACCCACCCACGTACACTTTAGCCCACCCACACATCCTTTCACTCATATACCATTTCACCCATCCTTTCTCTTAACTGTCCATTTTTCCCGTTTCCCTCAAGCAATCATTTTGAGTGCTCATTATGTGAACCTTTACTGAGTTGCAGATAGAAGAGGCCATAACCCAACCACCATAGCAGCTGGTAAATCGGGGGCTTCACAATCACAATGATGCCCTTGTAGCTAGTTAATCTAATAGTAATTGTCAATAAGCTAGCAATGTGACTTACCACCACCCGTCCCTGCCGCCTCCTCCTGCAGCAGAACTTGAGCATGCTGCACTGGTGGATGGGATGGCTAGAAAAAACATTAGTATCTGTCAATCAAAAGGGAGGGACCAGGAGCTATTGAAGGTTCTCTAAGTATTCAAACAAATTTAGGGAGGCTGTTCCTGAAGAGAGAAATGTCAAGGAAAGGAACATTGGAAAATTAATTGCTTCTGGGGAGTCTTCCTCTTTAGAATATAAAGCCCTCACACACCCCAATGGGTGTCATGATTCATCATTGGGCTTTTGCTCCTCATGGGGCCAGAGCTGCAATGCCCCACGGGCCCCGCGAGAGGGCTCTTTGTCTGAGATCTTCACTTTTGCCATTTTCATGAGTGCCAGATTGTGAAAGTAGGGTAGGGTGTGAAATAGTGAGTTAAAACTACCTAAGGTGTGCTCTATACTCTTTATTCTGGTAGCACTCTTGGTAGGGATAAAAACAGTGGTGTAAGTACTATCATTTAGGGAACTTAAGAACCGTAATAGTCCCACAGTGTTTGAAATTGGTGTTTCTGTAAATGTAGGTTAACATGTTTCATGCCTTTCTGGTCCCTATGGACCTAATTGTAAAACATTTACCCTACACTCCAGTGGGGTATGCTTCATAAGGATAAGGAAAATTAATTTGGATACTCTTTGCCTTTGTGTATACTGAATTTCAATCTTTAAATCCAACCTATGTAACGAGAAGAAAAGAGGAGAAAAAGTTTAAAAACAACATATGTTGGAGCATCCCTTTAGGCATATAGGTATACTCCTTGTAAATAGTATTACTCTGCACATTCCATTGAGTTCAATGATATGTATGGTGAGTGCTCTGACGTCACTACCTTGGGAATTAGATAAAAAAACATAGTGAATCAGGCCAGTGGTGTAACATTAAAACTTGCTCAGTTGAAAACATGACACATATCAACTTACAAACAGCCTTGTGGGTTCTATTGGCCCCCTGAGGGTGCGGTAGATATCTTACCCATCTAGTATGTTGTGATTGCCCCTTAGATCAAGGCAGAGGACCACGTAGTGGACCTCTGTTAGGACCAAAGTTTCCATAGGAAAAGCATTTTTTGTTTTGCCAATAACTTTGGCGCCGCTTGACAAACCTTCACAGAATTTTTTTTTTAAATTCCCCATTTTGGTTCAGCTGCTGTGTTGAAAGTTTTACGGTGGACAGAGAATAAAGGGGGGGTTCCCAAAATGCATTTTCCCCAAGTTATGTCTATGGGAATTCTTAATTTTTTGATCACGACTATAGCCCGAACAACCGAACGGAATTACACCAAATTTGGCAGAAAGCTAGATGATGGTCCAGAAAGCATGCTTTTTGTGACTTGGTGTAAATCCGTTCAGTAGCTTTAGAGATATTTAAGTTTAAAAAAAAATATATATATATAAATATATAAATAATAGATATCTGGGGACGCGAATCCTTGCAGTGGATTCGCGGATCCAACTGAAATTTGATTGGCTGCCAACACTTCAACCAGGAAGTGTTAGCAACCATCTTGGGGCATGGGTTGAAGCCGAGTCCGACAAAAAATGTAAAAAAAGTAAGAAAAGGGGGCACGGTAGGAATACACTGACACAGGGACCCCGCTGGGGGTTAAAAGCTTTTTTAAATTGAGTTTTGCCACAAATTCATGGATTGATCCATGACAAAATTAAAAAAAAGACTTGCAGGCTCCCACATGTCTTTTTCTGAAGCCCCTGGGGGCAGCGTTTTATAATAATGCGTGGGGTGCTCATGAGGCACACCCCGCGCCCTGGTGACCACCACCTCCCGGGGTCAAACATAAGGAAACTGATGTGAGCCACATTCTCTGTGCTATTTATTGAAGTTAGTGTGGGGGAGACCTGTGTGGCCTCCCCCACAGCCCCAGGGACTGCCACCTCCTTTTGGCTAATGCAATGGGGGGGCCTCATGGAACCCCTGGGCCCCGGGGACCACCACCTCCTGGGGCCAAACTCCTGTTTTATTTTAGAAATAGGAATGGGGCTGCATGGCCCCACTCCCAGGCCCTTCTCTGCCCTGGGACCACCACCTCTCTGGAGCAGGCCCTTAATAAAGAAAGGAGGAGTGCTGCATGCCCCCCCAAGCCGTACATGACCTTGGGGACCTTCATCCCCCTGGGCCGGCTTCTGGTATGTCCAAGGGTGTCCACCTCCTGGACTTAGCTGTTTGCAATGGCTTGGCCGGAACATTATCTCTCCCATCAAACCATATCAAACTGTGCTCGCATTGAGCAATCAAAAGCATTTTGCTCTCACTTGCTCAAAGCAGAGCACATTTGCTTTTACAAAGATGGAGCTGCACGTTAGCAGCTCCCTCTCTGTAAAAGCAATGCCGGCTTCCACAGGAGGCAGGGACCCGGAAGGGACTGCAGGGGCCTTGAGGCTCCCCCCGCAGTCTCCAACCATCCTAAGTGGTTGCCGTGGGTGGGTGCACCCACACTACAGGCTGAAATATATATATATATATTTGGTAGTAGTGGTGGTAACAGAATAAATAACCCTTGATAAATATCTCTAGAGTGCTGCATTTCTTTGATCTACGAATGTCATGATCGGGCTGGATTCGGCCCGTTTGATGTCTGCACAGGGTGGTTGAGCCCTCTATCTTTAGGAATCATTTTGTTATTATGTATAAATATATATATATATATATATATATATATATATATATATATATATATATATATATATATATGTATATATATATATACACACACATATATATATAAATTCACAGAAAAAACCATAGGTTTTAGGGAAAGTTATAGTTAGTTGGACATTTCACTCGTACAAAACCAGAGAAATTCCCCCGTTATAGTTAGTTCAGCTAACTATAACTCGCGCCCCCGCAATGCACTGCTGATGACGTCACATATTACATCACTCATGACATGGTCAGTGACATCACTGATGACATCACTAATGACATCACTGATGACATCACTGATGTATATATATATATATATTTATATATATATTCACTGAAAAAACCATAGGTTTTAGGGACAGTTATAGTTAGTTGGACATTTCACTCGTACAAAACCAGAGAAATTCCCCGTTAAAGTTAGTTCAGCTAACTATAACTCGCGCCCCGCAATGCACTGCTGATGACGTCACATATTACATCACTCATGACATGGTCAGTGACATCACTGATGACATCACTGATGACATCTCAAATGACATCACTGATGACATCATCCAGTGACTGTGTGTTTCTGTAAAGTTTAAATATGTTTAATATATATAGGGAAAGGCGTATTGAAGAATGAGTGGGTGTATAAGTGTCTGAATGGATGATTTAGTACGTGAGTGACTGACTCTACAAGTGAGTGATTAAATGTATCTTACTGAATGCATGGGTTAGTGACTAAACTGTGTGAATGTCTGTATCCGTCTGTCTGTTGGTTTGTAAGCGGCTGCATGGCTTTCTGAATAGCTACATGAGTGTCTACATGGGTTATTGATTGATTGTCTGAGTATCTGTATGGGTGCCTGAGTGTTTGTGTGGGTGGGGTGTGTGTGACTCTGTGCATAGATGTGTGAGTTGGTGATTCACTGGGTGCATGGTTTCAAGAGTGCATCTGTGATGGACTGTATGGGTGGGTGAGTGTGTGTATGGGTGTGTCAGTGGTTGAATGTATATCTCAGTGGTACATGTGTGAGTAACTACATATGTGAAAGGCAGTATATATGTGTGTTGGAGTATATAAATGGCTATAAGTGAGAGTGTGTGATTGTGAGAGTGGCTGTATGGATGAGTGTGTACTTGTATCAGTGATTGTATAAGAGTGTAAGAATGTGCTAGTATTTGTATGAGTAAGTGAGCTGGTGTGTGTATAACTGTATAGGTGAGTAAATGGGTGTGTGATTAAGTTTTTTGCATGACTGACTAGGTGTGTGAGTACCTCTATGGATGAGTGGCGGTGTGTGAGTGTTTATATAGGTGTATGAGTGCATATGATAGTCCTGTACTGAGTGACTAAGTATGAGTGACTGTACGGGTGAGTGAGTGGATGTGTGTGTAGACCTAAGAATCAGTGAGTGGGTATGTAGTTTTTGGTGTTGGAGTGTCTATGGTTTTGAGAATGGCAGTCTGTAATTTAGAGTGGGTGTATCAAAAGTTAAATTAGGGTGTGAGAAGATGCATGAAATTATCACATGGATGATGTCATCAGTGATGTCATTTGAGATGTCATCAGTGATGTCATCAGTGATGTCACTGACCATGTCATGAGTGATGTAATATGTGACGTCATCAGCAGTGCATTGCGGGGCGCGAGTTATAGTTAGCTGAACTAACTATAACGGGGGAATTTCTATGGTTTTGTACGAGTGAAATGTCCAACTAACTATAACTGTCCCTAAAACCTATGGTTTTTTCAGTGAATTTCAAAGGTTTTTTAAATGCTAATTTCTAACTATAACGTGTCTGAAACCTATGGTTTTTTCAGTGAATTTCAAAGGTTTTTTAAATGCTAATTTATAACTATAACGTGCCTGAAACCTATGATTTTTTAAGTGAATTTCAAAGGTTTTTTTAAATGCTAGTTTCTAACTATGCCTACAGAGGTAGGACATGTGAAGAAAGAAGAAAAAACGCACAGAAAGAAGCAAAAGATGTGCAGAAAGAACCAACAGAGGAGCAGAAAGAGGCCTTGTTGCAAAATCATCCTGTGCCCACAACTTTTTCAGACGGGTACTGGTGGTAACTGACTCTGACTAACCAGAGCCAGTGCTATGCTAAAAGACACTTAGAATACAGTGAAAACACCTACATACACTAGGGAACACTATGCGTTGGGGTACCCCTGTTATTAGCATGACCTCCTCTGCAAGTCCCTAGTACATAATAGGGCAGGGGGATTAAAACTACCTCTTAAAACGCGCTACAGGGCGTGTTTGCACAGTGGTGAAGGGAGGGAGGTGACATGTGTGCAAACGCACCCCGTGGCGCGTTTTAAGTTGCGGGATTAAGTCCCCTTGAATTCTGAGGGTCCCTGGGGCCCAACTAGCCCCCCAGGTACCTACAGTTAGGACCACAGAGCTGAGTTGCAGAGAGGCGTTCCGAGGCCACGCACCTTTTTCACCTCTCTGCAACGCAACTCTGTTGTGCTTACTGAAGGTACCTGGTGGGCTAGTTGGCCCCAGGGTCCCTCAGGATTCAAAGGGAATTAATTCCCCAACTTAAAACGCACCACAGGGCGTGTTTGCGCACATGTCACCTGAGGCCCCGCCCCTCCCTTCACCACTGTGCAAACGCGCCCCGTGGTGCGTTTTAAGTTGGGGATTTAGGTCACCTTGAATCCTGAGGGTCCCTGGGGCCCAACTAGCCCACTAGGTACTTCCAGTAAGCACCACAGGCCTGCGTTGCAACGCCTGTAACAAATTGTGCAGTTGTGTTTAGGTAGTGAAGAGGGTCGTGCTGGGGGTAGTGTTTTAGGGTTTAGGGTAGTGCAGTGGTGTTTGTGTAGTGTAGGGGGTCATGCTGGGGGTAGATTTAGGGTTTAGGGTAGTGCAGTGGTGTTTGGGTAGTGTAGGGAGTCGTGCTGGGGGAGTGTTTTAGGGTTTAGGGTAGTGCAGTGGTGTTTGGGTAGTGTAGGGGGTCGTGCTGGGGGTAGTGTTTTAGGGTTTAGGGTAGTGCAGTGGTGTTTGGGTAGTGTAGGGGGTCGTGCTGGGGGTAGTGATTTAGGGTAGTGCAGTGGTGTTTGGGTAGTGTAGGGGGTACTGCTGGGGGTAGTGTTTTAGGGTTTAGGTTAGTGCAGTGGTGTTTGGGTAGTGTAGGGGTACTGCTGGGGGTAGTGTTTTAGGGTTTAGGGTAGTGCAGTGGTGTTTGTGTAGTGTAGGGGGTAGTGTTTTAGGGTTTAGGGTAGTGCAGTGGTGTTTGTGTAGTGTAGGAGGTCGTGTTTTAGGGTTTAGGGTAGTGCAGTGGTCTTTGGGTAGTGTAGGGAGTAATGCGGGGTAGTGTTTTAGGGTTTAGGGTAGTGTAGGGGGTCATGCGGGGGGTAGTGTTTTAGGGATTAGGGTAGTGCATTGGTGTTTGGGTAGTGTAGGGGGTCATGCGGGGGGTAGTGTTTTAGGGTTTAGGGCAGTGCAGTGGTGTTTGGGTAGTGTAGGGGGGCGTGCTGGGGGGAGTGTTTTAGGGTTTAGGGCAATGCAGTGGTGTTCGCGTAGTGTAGGGGGTCGTGCTGGGGGAGTGTTTTAGGGTTTAGGGCAGTGCAGTGGTGTTCGGGTAGTGTAGGGGGTCGTGCTGGGGGAGTGTTTGAGGGTTTAGGGCAGTCGTGTTCGGGTAGTGTAGGGGGTTGTGCTGGGGGTAGTATTTTAGGGTTTAGGGTAGTGCAGTGGTGTTCGGGTAGTGTAGGGGTCGTGCTGGGGGTAGTGTTCTAGGGTTTAGGGCAGTACAGTGGTGTTTGGGCAGTGTAGGGGGTAATGCTGGGGGTGGTGTTTTAGGGTTTAGGGCAGTGCAGTGGTGTTCGGGCAGTGTAGGGGGTCGTGCTGGGGGTGGTGTTTCAGTGTTTAGGGCAGTGCAGTGGTGTTCGGGCAGTGTAGGGGGTGGTGTTTCAGGGTTTAGGGCAGTGCAGTGGTGTTCGGGCAGTGTAGGGGGTCGTGCAGGGGGTGGTGTTTCAGGGATTAGGTCAGTGGTGTTCGGGCAGTGTAGGGGGTCGTGCTGGGGGTGGTGTTTCAGGGTTTGGGGCAGTGCAGTGGTGTTCGAGCAGTAAAGGGGGTCGTGCTGGGGGTGGTGTTTCAGGGTTTTGGGCAGTGCAGTGGTGTTCGGGCAGTGTAGGGGGCGGTGCAGGGGGTGGTGTTTCAGGGTTTAGGGCAGTGCAGTGGTGTTCGGGCAGTGTAGGGGGCGCTGCAGGGGTGGTGTTTCAGGGTTTAGGGCAGTGCAGTGGTGTTCGGGCAGTGTAGGGGGTCATGCAGGGGGTGGTGTTTCAGGGTTTAGGGCAGTGCAGTGGTGTTCGGGCAGTGTAGGGGGTCGTGCTGGGGCTGGTGTTTCAGGGTTTAGGGCAGTGCAGTGGTGTTTGGGCAGTGTAGCGGGTCGTGCTGGGGCTGGTGTTTCAGGGTTTAGGGCAGTACAGTGGTGTTCGGGCAGTGTAGGGGGTCGTGCTGGGGCTGGTGTTTCAGGGTTTAGGGCAGTGCAGTGGTGTTCGGGCAGTGTAGGGGGTCGTGCTGTGGCTGGTGTTTCAGGGTTTAGGGCAGTGCAGTGGTGTTCGGGCAGTGTAGGTGTTCGTGCTGGGGCTGGTGTTTCAGGGTTTAGGGCAGTGCAGTGGTGTTCGGGCAGTGTAGGGGGTCATGCTGGGGCTGGTGTTTCAGGGTTTAGGGCAGTGACGTGGTGTTCGGGCAGGGTAGGGGGTCTTGCTGGGGCTGGTGTTTCAGAGTCTAGGGCAGTGCAGTGGTGTTCGGGCAGTGTAGGGGGTCTTGCTGGGGCTGGTGTTTCAGGGTTTAGGGCAGTGCAGTGGTGTTCGGGCAGTGTAGGGGGTCGTGCTGGGGGTGGTGTTTCAGGGTTTAGGGCAGTGCAGTGGTGTTTGGGCAGTGTAGGGGGTCATGCTGGGGCTAGTGTTTCAGGATTTAGGGCAGAGCAATGGTGTTCAGGCAGTGTAGGGGGTTTTGCTGGAGGTGGTGTTTCAGGGTTTAGGGCAGTGCAGTGGTGTTCGTGCAGTGTAGGGGTGGTGTTTCAGGGTTTAGGGCAGTGGTGTTCAGGCAGTGTAGGGGGTCTTGCTGGGGTTGATGTTTCAGGGTTTAAGGCAGTGCAGTGGTGTTCGGGCAGTGTAGGGGGTCGTGCTGGGGGTGGTGTTTCAGGGTTTAGGGCAGTGCAGTGGTGTTCCGGCAGTGTAGGAGGTCGTGCAGGGGGTGGTGTTTCAGGGTTTAGGGCAGTGCAGTGGTGTTCGGGCAGTGTAGGGGGTCGTGCTGGGGGTGGTGTTTCAGGGTTTAGGGCAGTGCAGTGGTGTTCGGGCAGTGTAGGGTGTTGTGCTGAGGGGTGGTGTTTCAGGGTTTAGGGCAGTGCAGTGGTGTTCGGGCAGTGTAGGGGGTCGTGCAGGGGTGGTGTTTCAGGGTTTAGGGCAGTGCAGTGGTGTTTGGGCAGTGTAGGGGGTCGTGCAGGGGGTGGTGTTTCAGGGTTTAGGGCAGTGCAGTGGTGTTCGGCCAGTGTAGGTGGTCTTGATGGGGGTGGTGTTTCAGGCTTTAGTGCAGTGGTGTTCGGGCAGTGTAGGGGGTCTTGCTGGGGGTGGTGTTTCAGGGTTTAGGGCAGTGCAGTGGTGTTCGGGCAGTGTAGGGGGTCTTGCTGGGGCTGGTGTTTCAGGGTTTAGGGCAGTGCAGTGGTTTTCGGGCAGTGTAGGCGGTCGTGCTGGGGCTGGTGTTTCAGGGTTTAGGGCAGTGCAGTGGTGTTCGGGCTGTGTACGGGGTTGTGCTGGGGCTGGTGTTTCAGGGTTTAGGGCAGTGCAGTGGTGTTCGGGCAGTGTAGGGGGTCGTGCTGGGGGTGGTGTTTCAGGGTTTAGGGCAGTGCAGTGGTGTTCGGGCAGTGTAGGGGGTCGTGCTGGGGCTGGTGTTTCATGGTTTCGGGCAGTGCAGTGGTGTTCGGGCAGTGTAGGGGGTCGTGCTGGGGGTGGTGTTTTATGGTTTAGGGCAGTGCAGTGGTGTTCGGGGAGTGTAGGGGGTCATGCTGGGGGTGGTGTTTCAGGGTTTAGGGCAGTGCAGTGGTGTACGGGCAGTGTAGGGGGTCTTGCTGGGGGTGGTGTTTCAGGGTTTAGGGCAGTGGTGTTCAGGCAGTGTAGGGGGTTTTGCTGGGGGTAGTGTTTCGGGGTTTAGGGCAGTGCAGTGGTGTTCGTGCAGTGTAGGGGGTCGTGCTGGGGGTGGTGTTTCAGGGTTTAGGGCAGTGCAGTAGTGTTCGGGCAGTGTAGGGGATCGTGCAGGGGTGGTGTTTCAGGGTTTAGGGCAGTGCAGTGGTGTTCGGGCAGTGTAGGGGGTCGTGCTGGGGGTGGTGTTTCAGGGTTTAGGGCAGTGCAGTGGTGTTCGGGCAGTGTAGGGGGTCGTGCAGGGGGTGGTGTTTCAGGGTTTAGGGCAATGCAGTGGTGTTCGGGCAGTGTAGGGGTCTTGCAGGGTGTGGTGTTTCAGGGTTTAGGGCAGTGGTGTTCGGACAGTGTAGGGGGTCTTGCTGGGGGTGGTGTTTCAGGGTTTAGGGCAGTGCAGTGGTGTTCGGGCAGTGTAGGGGGTCTTGCTGGGGGTGGTGTTTCAGGGTTTAGGGCAGTGGTGTTCGGGCAGTGTAGGGGGTCTTGCTGGGGGTGGTGTTTCAGGGTTTAGGGCAGTGGTGTTCAGGCAGTGTAGGGGGTTTTGCTGGGGGTAGTGTTTCGGGGTTTAGGGCAGTGCAGTGGTGTTCGTGCAGTGTAGGGGGTCGTGCTGGGGGTGGTGTTTCAGGGTTTAGGGCAGTGCAGTAGTGTTCGGGCAGTGTAGGGGATCGTGCAGGGGGTGGTGTTTCAGGGTTTAGGGCAGTGCAGTGGTGTTCGGGCAGTGTAGGGGTCGTGCTGGGGGTGGTGTTTCAGGGTTTAGGGCAGTGCAGTGGTGTTCGGGCAGTGTAGGGGGTCGTGCAGGGGGTGGTGTTTCAGGGTTTAGGGCAGTGCAGTGGTGTTTGGGCAGTGTAGGGGTCGTGCTGGGGCTGGTGTTTCAGGGTTTAGGGCAGTGCAGTGGTGTTCGGCAGTGTAGGGGGTCTTGCTGGGGGTGGTGTTTCAGGGTTTAGGGCAGTGGTGTTCGGGCAGTGTAGGGGGTCTTGCTGGGGGTGGTGTTTCAGGGTTTAGGGCAGTGCAGTGGTGTTCAGGCAGTGTAGGAGGTCTTGCTGGGGGTAGTGTTTCAGGGTTTAGGGCAGTGCAGTGGTGTTTGGGCAGTGTAGGGGTCATGCTGGGGGTGGTGTTTCAGGGTTTAGGGCAGTGCAGTGGTGTTCGGGCAGTGTAGGGGGTCGTGAAGGGGTGGTGTTTCAGGGTTTAGGGCAGTGCAGTGGTGTTCGGGCAGTGTAGGGGGTCATGCTAGGGTATGTGTTTCAGGGTTTAGGGCAGTGCAGTGGTGTTCGGGCAGTGTAGGGGGTCGTGCTGGGGGTAGTGTTTTAGGGTTTAAGGTAGTGCAGTGGTGTTTGTGTAGTGTAGGGGTCGTGCTGGGGGCAGTGTTTTAGGGTTTAGGGTAGTGCAGTGGTGCTTGTGTAGTGTAGGGGTCGTGCTCGGGGTAGTGTTTTAGGGTTTAGGGTAGTGCAGTGGTGTTTGTGTAGTGTAGGGGGTCATGTTTTAGGGTAGTGCAGTGGTGTTTGGGTAGTGTAGGGGTCGTGCTGGGGGTAGTGTTTTAGGATTTAGGTTAGTGCAGTGGTGTTGGGGTAGTGTTTTAGGGTTTAGGGTAGTGCAGTGGTGTTTGTGTAGTGTAGGGGGTCATGCTGGGGGTAGTGTTTTAGGGTTTAGGATAGTGCAGTGGTGCTTGTGTAGTGTAGGGGGTCGTGCTGGGGTAGTGTTTTAGGGTTTAGGGTAGTGCAGTGGTGTTTTTGTAGTGTAGGGGGTCATGTTTTAAGATGCAACGCTCCAATACCTGACCAGTCTGCACTACATAAAACTGCAAAAAAACTAAAAATAAAAAGTGTTTTGCACACTTTTGTCATTGGGCTATATGTGGGCTACATCTGGGTAATATTTGTGCTACATTTGGGCTCTTTTTTCACTGGTGGCCATCTTGGAAGACTTCTTTGTTATGAAGTTTCCTAATTTCCTCATTTACTGCAGTCTCCTCAGTAGGAAATGCTTTCAGTTTTTTACTTTGATTCCATCAAGAAGGCATTCAGATGTGTCACACATTTGCCATAAATTCAGAATGTTATTACTCTAGTTGTTCATTAGATCACTGTAGTAAAGCTACTGCTCACCAAGGAGTTAACTGGAAGTCTACTGCTGGTATTGAAAGTGATTGTTTCAGTCTGCATGTCAGAATTTTCTAATGAAATAGAAGAGGATTTGAGATCTCACTTAAAACATGCACTAAATTTTCTTTTTGCAGCACTAACCATAATTTCTATGGCAAAATGAACCCCCTCATTTTGTTCCTTTTTAAATTAAATATTTTAAGTGTTACCAGTTTATTCCAATCAAGATGGCTTCAGGTGTGCCATACTTTTGTCATAAGTAAGGCTGTTAGCACTCTAGTTGTTCTTTAGAACACTCTGGGAAGCTGCAGTAGAACACAAAGGCATCAACTGACAGGCTGCTCCTGTTGAAATATAACAGGAAGATATTTGAGATCTCACTTAAAACATGTCCTAATTTTTCTTTCTACAGCACTAACCATAATTTCTATGGCAAAATGAACCCCCTCATTTTGTTCCTTTTTAAATTAAATGTTTTAAGTGTTACCAGTTTATTCCAATCAAGATGGCTTCAGGTGTGCCATACTTTTGTCATAAGTAAGACTGTTAGCGCTCTAGTTGTTCTTTAGAACACTCTGGGAAGCTGCAGTAGAACACAAAGGCATCAACTGACAGGCTGCTCCTGTTGAAATATAACAGGAAGATATATGAGATCACACTTGAAACATGTCCTAATTTTTCTTTCTACAGCACTAACCATAATTTCTATGACAAAATGAACCCCATCATTTTGTTCCTTTTTAAATTAAATGTTTTAAGTGTTACCAGTTTATTCCAATCAAGATGGCTTCAGGTGTGCCATACTTTTGTCATAAGTAAGACTGTTAGCGCTCTAGTTGTTCTTTAGAACACTCTGGGAAGCTGCAGTAGAACACAAAGGCATCAACTGACAGGCTGCTCCTGTTGAAATATAACAGGAAGATATTTGAGATCACACTTGAAACATGTCCTAATTTTTCTTTCCAGAGCACTAACCATAATTTCTATGACAAGATGAACCCCATCATTTTGTTCCTTTTTAAATTAAATGTTTTAAGTGTTACCAGTTTATTCCAATCAAGATGGCTTCAGGTGTGCCATACTTTTGTCATAAGTAAGGCTGTTAGCACTCTAGTTGTTCTTTAGAACACTCTGGGAAGCTGCAGTAGAACACAAAGGAATCAACTGACAGTCTCTGCCCTTGTTGGATGTACATGTTTTACTGAGAATGTCAGACTTCATTCTCACATGACTGAGAAAGATAATGTGAATTTACAGAAAATATGCTCTCATTTTAGCTTCTGGGGCACCTTCCAAAACTGTATGGGACAAGCATGTGAAAATAGTTTTCTCTCAAACATGATTCATGATATCCCAGCAGAAGGTTTTTCACAGGGTAAAATCACCTTAGAACACACCACAATTCCTGAAATTAGTATGGTACCATCAACAAATGAATTCTAATGTAACTAAAGTCTGTTATCACCCTTTATAGTTCTCCTTTTGGTAACCCTCAAAATCTTCGATTCACTACAATGCATTTCAATGGGGTACTATCATTTATATTGGTCCCAAGATGGCTGCCAGCAATTCCAGGATGAAGTGCTGACAGCCAATCAGATCTCACGATGACATGTGTGGTTAGGCTCCGCCCAGATATATATGTGTTTTTACTTTTGATTTTCTCAGTAACTACTGAACGGATTTACACCATTTAACAAAAGGGTTCTTTTTGAACCAAGAACTACCTCTTTGCCAAATTTGGTGTAATTCCGTTCAGCAGTTCGGGCTGTAGCCTTGCATAAAGTTTCCTATGGGAAATTGATTTTTTGACTCTTATTTTTTAATTTCTCCGCAACTACTGAACGGATTTACACCATTTAACAAAAAGGGTTCTTTTTGAACCAAGAACTACCTCTTTGCCAAATTTGGTGTAATTCCGTTCAGCAGTTCGGGCTGTAGCCTTGTCTAAAGTTTCCTATGGGAAAATGAATGGGGAAACACGTTTTGGGACCCCCTTTTTTTCTCGGCCCCCGCTTGACGAATCACCCTGAGACTTTCAGGGTAGGAGCGGACCGGAGGGGTCCATAAAGTTTGAAAATTTCGCGAAGATTCGTCAACCGACGCAAGAGATATTTCAAATAGAATGTCGCAGATTTCCTATGGAAAATAGGTCCTAACTATAACTATCTACTGGCGACCGCCAGTAGATAATATATATATATATATATACATAAAATAAATATATATATATGAGAACCCCCATCCTCCTGATCTGGTTCTGTGTATATGTGGGATGGGTGCGGGTAGCAACCCTGCAGAGCAGAGGAGTCTGGGTGGTTGGTGAAAGGAGATGCGATTATTCTGAAAAGTGTGGGTCTGAGTCGTGTAGTGCCTTGAATGTGTGTGTGAGGAATTTGAATTGATCGCTTTGTGTATCAGGAGCCACTGTAGTTTTCTGTGGTGTGATGTCAGTTCTGTATGGAAGGTTGAGGATGAATCTGGCTGCCAAGATCTAAATGCTTTTTAGTCCTCTAGCGAGTTGCTTTGCGATCCAGGAGTGGAGGGTGCTCCTATAGTCCAACTTGGTAAGGGCTAGGATGTGAGTGACAGTTTTTCCATTGTTGCTTGAGAGTCATTTGAAGAACTTCCTCAGCATCTTCAGGTGTGGAAACAGGATGCCATGACGGAATTGACATGTGCAGTCATGTCCAGTATGCTGTTGATAATTATCTCAAGGTTCCTGGCATGTGTTCTGGGTACTGGATGTGTGTGAGGGCCTGAGTTTGCCCGTCTACCAGTTGTACTTTCATGGTAAGGTGTTTTTTCTGAAAATCACTAGTTCTGTTTTGCTGGTGTTGAGCTTGAGACAAAAGGATTTCATCCAGTTAGTACTTTGGTCAATGAGGCGATGAACTTGATTCTTGTGTAGGGGTCTTGTCTGAGAGGGAGAGCTTGAGTTGCATGGCATCTGTGTAGGAAAGGATGTTGATGTTATGTATGGATGACGTTGGCCAGAGGGCTCATGTAATCAATGAAGAGTATCGGGCTGAGCGATGAACCTTGCGTGCCACAAATGAGTTTGCAGGCTTCTGATGAATAAGGTGCCAGGCTGACAGCTTTTGTTCTATCCATTAAGAAGGAACAGATCCAGCAGAGAGCAGGTCCTTGGATGCCAATCTCGTGCAGGTGCCTGATGAGGAAATGGTGTGAGACGATGTCAAAGGCTGCAGAGAGGTCAGGAAGAATGAGGGATGCCATGTCTCTTCTGTCAAGGATAATGCAGATGTTGTCTGTGGCGGCGATGAGGGCCATTTCTGTACTGCATTTGGCCTTAATCTGGACTGGGTGATGTTGAGGAGGTGGTGCTTGCTGAAGTGGTATGTGTGATGGGTCTGTAGTTGTCTGGGTCAGCTCAGCAGATGTTTTCTTGAGAAGGGGCATGAGGGTGGCATGTTTGTAGGTGTCTGGGAGTGTGTCTGGGTTGATGGAGGTGTTGAGAATAGGTATAAGTCCTTCCCTGATTGGTAGGAGTCCTTTGGGGAAGGTGTGGTGTGGGCAAGGGTCAAATGACACCATGAGTGGATGATCTTTATGGTAACAGTGATATAGATGGTGGTGATGGAAGACTACGAGGTCAGTGTTCATTCATCGGCCACGATGGGAAGTTGAGTTGCAATGGTCACAGGGTCCAGTTGAGGGTTGAAGCTGCTCTATATGTAGCTGATTTACACAAGAGTTCCAAGAGGTTGTTGCAAATGTCTTGTGAGGGAGAGTTGTTGCATCTTTGATGATGATAAATATTTCCTTGCTGCTGTTAGTGCGGCTGATGTTGATTTAATCTGCAAGATCTGTGTACTCGGTGTTCCCTATCTGTGGGTGGTACAGCTTAGGACTGATTTGAAGATCTCTTTATCTGCAGTGTCTTGACTTGTTCTCCAGTTGCTTGCAGTGGTATTTCATTAGCGTGAGTTCCTCTGTGTACATGCTGGCCTGTTGTCGGGCTCTTGCCATTGGGTTGCACTTGAGGGGAAGCAGGGTTACTCTGCATGTGGTGATCCAGCTGGTGTGGTTTTTGATGTCTTTCAGCAAGTCGACGGTATGTTTGGGCCGGTGCTCAGAGAGGGCTGAAGCCCACTCTTCTTCTGAGATGCTTTTTCATCTATGGCAGTTGGTTCTGATTGTGGTAGGTCTTTGATGTTGTGGGGATGCTGAAACTGATGTGGTTGTGGCCTGTCCAGGTCACAGATGCTGGCTTGTCGACATCTGCGATGCTGCTTATTAAGAAGAAAATCTGGTCCAATATGGTGCGTTCGTTAACATGCTGAGTGAGGCCAAGGTTTCCAAGTTTTTTAGAAGAGATGTAGAGTTTGGGTCAGAGTTGTCTTTTAGCTGGAAGTTAAGGTCTCCGAGGAGGATGAAGGTGCTGGCATTGATGATGAGGGGTGCAGCGAAGTCTGTGATGTCTTTGGCTAAATTGATTCAGGGTCCTGGTGGTCTGTACACAAGGGTTCTGTCCAGGGAGAGACGTTGACTGTGATGCATATCTTGAAAGTGAGGCCTTCAATGTAGCTGGTGGGGGTGTCTGTTTAGGGGGTCCACCTCCATACTTGTGCTGATGTTCTTACATAACGATCTTGTAAGTGACTGACATGGCTCTAGGGATTTCCAGTGCAGAGGTTGGGTTTAGCCATGTTTCAGTGAGAAAGAGCAAGTCAGGAACATGGATGTGCAGTAGGTTCCAAATCTCAATGGTGTATTTAGTGAGCAAGCGTGTTGAAGAGCATGCATATGAGTGTGGCTCCAGCTGCCATGAAATAGGTCCTGGGAGGAGAGCCGGGTACCCTGGGCAGGAAACTTGTGATGTCACTTCCTGTGCAGATGAAATGATGATAAAAAATCCAGTGGTGTCACTTCCTGTGCAGCTATATAAGCTGAGGGCTATGCTGCACATTTCCTTCACATCAGATGCTTGATGCTGTTCAGGCAATGCACCAAATATCCTCATACAGTTGTTTTCCTTTATAGAAAAGTAGACATCCAATAACAGCTAATGCAAAAAAGTTCAATGAGGCAAAAAGACCAGGTGACACGTTTCGGCAAAATAGCCTTTCTTAAACTTGGACATTGCATATCACATTAGGTCACTTCCTTAAATACATTTAACCACACAAAGAAAGGACTAAATGTGATGCAAAGCAATTAAATGCAACTGTCTATATATTTTCACATACATATACAAACGACACAGAGCCTCATTTGCAATATTTTGTCTCATGGAAGCGCAGCAAGCCATCCTGCTGCGCTGCCATATGTGAAAAGAAAAGGGCAGCAATGCACCCAAACTACACGGTACGGTGCATTCCTGTCCTTCTCCCCTGCGCTGGTGCACAATGGGCTGCAATGCTCCAATGCAGGCTCCCTTGCACCATGTTGCCAGGAAGTCTGTGTTGTAGAGGTGATTGTTTATGTGCCGGAAGGGACACCCTCCTGCACAAAAACAATTACGAGAGGCCTTTTCCTGTTTCTATGTGTGCTGCAGATTGCAGCACACATAGAAAAAGGAAAAATGAGGAGAAATAAAGGCATTTCTCCTCATTGCGCCTCCCCTTGGGAGTCGTAGGAATCTGATGCATACCCAGGTTTATGAAGCCTTGTAAATCTGGGAATGCGTCAGGTTCCATGGATGTTGCATAGGAACATCCACTGCAACACTCATGGAACACTCCTTTCACCCAGAGTAATGTGTGAAAGGGGGCCATATCTAGAAGGCCATGAAAAGCCACACAAGGTGGCTTTGCGTGGCCTTGTAAATATGGGCAGGCACACTGTGCAGCTGGTGCGTCCAAAAAATGTGACCCACCGGCGGGGCAATGGGCTTGTAAGTAAGCCCCACAGTATTTAGATTGTCACTGTATATTGCCTCAAACCCCTCATGAAGGTAATATTGGATACAGTATTTGCCAGCACACTATAGGATCACATTTATGTAACAGTGTGAACATTCCCAAGCAAATTATTAAAAAATACACAACTTCACATAACATTAAACTTGATTGTGAATTTGTATGAGTTCACTGCTTAAGAGGCTCCATAATGCCAAGTATATGCTGAACCTTATTATGATTAATAAAGCCCACATTAGCTATAGTGAACTATTATAATCATTAAGGGCATGATTTTGAGTTTGGTGGAGGGGTACTCTGCAGTCGTGGCTGATGGAATTTTAATGTAGTTGGGCATAAGCGCAATTAATGAATGTTGGAACACAAATGAAGCAAGCGAGCCCTGAAATTTGTGAGGGGGGTTGGGGGGTTTGTCCTTCCGAGTCATTTCTAAAAAAACTGGTGTACACAGGAGCAATGTCGAGCACTAGTCCTGTGATAAATAGGACAAACATACAGTTTTTATTGACATTTCTCAAGGAAAACGCATACAATTTTTCATAGTTTTCTGGCCAAGCAAGTCTCACCTCCAAGAACGATTGGGTACCAGGCAATGAATTAAGTGACACAATCCCACATTGGAAGTATGAATTTATAAAAAACCAAAGGAGTGAAATAAAAAAGTGTTCAATTGAATAAAACAAGACCAACCAAAGTTAATGATTAATTTTAAACAATTGACACTATGTACTTTAAATAACAAATGGAGTGAAACTGGAATAAAGTATTCAACTGAACAAATTATAATATGTTGGCTTGTTTGTCGATGACTACTAGGTGTGAGAAGCTGGGTTATTATTGTTTGAGGGGGTGGGACCCCTCTCAAGCCACAACCACAATCCTCATTAGGGTCACAAAAATCAATATATTTACCTGTGCTTAACCCTCTGGTAGCTTGGCATAACAGCAGTCAGGCTAATATTAGAGGCAATGTGTAAAGAATTTATGCAGCATACAAACTGTTATAAAGTGAAAAAACAAAAAAAGTCCCACACCAATTTCCCAATGTCACAGGGGCTACCAAGTGGGTGGCACAATGAGTGCTGCAGTCCTACTAGTAGCATTTACTTTTCCGGCGCTGGGTACATTTGGTACCACATTACTAGGGACTTTCAAGTAAATTAAATGTGATAATTGCGTGTAGGCCAATTTTATCACGTTTAACGAACAGCATACAAGCACTTTAGCATTCGTTAGCAGTGGTAAAGTCTGCAGACTCTTAAGGCCAACAAAAACAAAGCAGGGGGAGGCAGGACAAAATGTTAGGGGGAAGACCATACCAAGGCTATCAGGTCTAACACTTGGGATTTGAGACCTATTGTGATATAATTCACCACAATGGTCCCTTTTATAGGGGTGGGCGGAATTTGCGTAGTCGCGCTACGCAAATCTCCGCGAAATGGTAAAAAATCTCCGCGAGCACGCAAAAGTTCCGCGAACACGCGGAATTGCTTGTTCCGCCCGTTCGCGATGCTTTTTTCCTGTTCGCGAACGCTGTTTGCGTGCTCGGGGAGAAATATCTCGCAAACACGCCTTTTGGAAGTGCGAACAAGCAAAAAATTCCGCGAAGTCGCGGATCGCGGAATTTTTGGCAATTCCGCGTTCTCCGCGGAACGCGAAATTACCCAAATTCCGCAAATTCCGCGAGCGGAACGGAATTTACCGCCCAGGCCTACCCTTTTACACCACAGTTCGAATTGCCCACGCATACCCCATAGACAGGTTATGTTGCTGTCAGAGTGGTTGCCTATATGCCTATATTTTTGGTGTCATTTTAGAGGACTGCAAAGGGCTACAAAAAGGTTGTGCCAGATAATAGCTTGCAATGTATATTTGTCACATCTTAAAGGGAAACAGGATACAATGTTTGTGGAACTACTAAACATTGATGGCCTCATTTATGAGGTTTTACCGTAGGGCGGCGCCGCAGGCCTCCCTGCTGCGCTGCCCTACGGTAAAAGAAAAGGGCATTACACTTGTTCTCTCTAATCTCCCAAATTATCTATTCAATCACCTTTAATAGCCCAGAACGCAAAAGTCAGACTGAACCTCAAGATTCCCCACAGACAATCCATAGCTCCATCTCTCAAAAGATGGCAGTGGCTGTCAGTTAGAAAATGAAATCTTTTTAAATCTTTGGTCCTAGCTCATAGAGCCATTTATAAGATGGCCCAAAAATATCTTAGTAATATGCTCACTAAGGGGCTCATTACGATGGCGGGCGGAAGCACAACCGCCGTGCTGGCGGATGCAAAAACCACCAGTTACCGCCGGCACGCAGCAGTCCACACGCCCACCCAATTACGATGCGAAAAGTAGGCCAAACACCGCCGGCAAGCCAGCAACACCGTCTGCCATCAAAGTGCGCCCGTACACGTAGCGGCGCAGCCCAACTGACACACACCGTCCGACGAAACACGTCCCGCCCGGCGTATAAATTACGATGCCGCAAACAAACGGCTCCCACGGCCAAGAGATACCGTACGACAAACCGAAGCGGTAACACGGACGCCGAGCACGGACAACGAAGAAGCGGCTCCCCGAGCATGAATCCAGCACTGCAGGCCCTCCCCATGCTCCTGCTGATGCACCACCAAGGACGCAACGTACCGCGGAGACGCAGGTAGGCACACACACAACAAGTGCACGCAAACAGCGCACACAGTGCAAGGGCGGAAAAGCGGACAACCCCCACCAGCGCGTGTACACTACACATCCACCATTGCATCCACATATGACACACAGGCCAAATCGTAACATCGCGTAACACATGTGTACACACCACCTGGGACTAGGAACCAACCACCCCGTCACGGCCCCAAAGCGGCGATGACGCCGCCACACATGCGCACAACGCAGAGGCCAACCGCAGCGCCATGCATGCGTCGCACACAGACACAGGGACACAACCAAGCAGCACACACATCAGCCCCACCCCGAACGCACATGACACAGGCCTGCCACAGACATGTCCCCAACGCCCAATTCACGGACAACACCCAACGCCACACAACCGACGCACACATGTCAGTGAAGTCACGCAACAGCAGGACACACCCCAGTGTAACAAACATGGCGTAGCACACAGCGGCGGCAACACCAACTAGGAGAAGCAGGGCTCCTTCGGGAAGAGGAACGCCAGTACCACACTGAAACACCCATACCACCCTGCACATATGAACAAGACATATAAAACGGAACACCAAAGAGCCCGGGGACCGACAACAGGTGGCCCAAGAATAACATTCACACACAAGGCCCAACGCAGAGCGGAAAGGCAGCCTGCCGCCCACACAAGGGAGAGCAGACAGCACTGAATGACCTTCCATTCCAACTCCGAAACCACAGCCCTACGACAGAAGCCGGTGAATACAGCCATTGTCCAAGAATAGACCAACACAGGCATGCCGAGGAGACCGACCACAGGGCAGATAGCGCATATCACAGAAGCACACAACGGACGGGGAAGAAAGAAGAAAACACTCCCCCATGTCGGCCACATGCAAGTTAATTGGAAGGAGTCACACATCACTGACCTTGAACTGTCTGAGAAGCATGGGGGATGAGGGCCCGTGTCCTCCAAACAAGCCAACAGAACACAAGTCCTGTCTCCCTACGACTACACAGAGCTCACAGCAACCTCGGAGCTTGCACATTGCAGACTGCACACACAGCCGGAGCACGCCACCACAACGCACCGCTGCGAAATGGCAACCGCAACACACCTACCCAACTACGCCGAACAGCTCAAGCTGTACAAAACCAACCTGTTACATATATTGGGATGCGATCTCCTGTCCCTGCTGAACGTAAGTTACCGACTGACTTACCGCATCACATTGTTCAGCTGCGTCATGCCCGTCTTCTACTGTCGGAGGTGTCCCTACCAGCATCCCGTGGAGATATGCCTCTCCAACCCGGCATGTCTGAAGGCGGACCTGCTACCACTACTCCTCCCTCTGGACGCACACGACAGGGCCTGCTCTGCCTATGGGGGCATGGCGTATGTGGCCAACATCGCACCCGCACTGAAATGGGACCACTGTGCCTCCACACGACGGATCATCGAGAACAGCTACATCGAATGTCACCCAGCATGCCCCATCATGGTCCTCCAAGGGACAACTTATGAACAACACCTTGACAGCCACCATCCGCTACATTGGCTGGCAAACATGTACACCACCAATGACATGGAAGCCCTGCTGGACGGCATCGCATACCTGACAACCTGTAAATTCGGACATCATAGGTCAATCGGGGACCACAACGCAGGTTCCCCGATTGACCTATGATGTCCAACCCCGCACCCATGCTTAGCTTCCGCACGGACTGGCCAGTCACCACCACAACAGCCATACCAAACGACCGGCAACTGTAACCACACCATCAACGACATCGCCATGACATCGGATATGACCGGGACATGCACACTGTTCCCCATCACATCCAGGAACACCGCATGCATCGTGGGAGGCAGTGGCATGGGGTCTGTGTATCGCACCCACATGGACGGAACTGCACGAACAACCAGGACACGACATGGATCCAGCGCCCATGGACACACACACCGCTCAGTGGACATGAATAGGTCGCCTGGAGTCTGTGGGTGCTGCACCCCTCCCACCCCCGCCCCGGGAATCCCATACCAGGACCTTTGCATGGATGACAAGTGCATACAACAACAACACGACACCAGTGACTGTGACATGTCCAGTAACCACCACAGTGCAACAACAAGTGGCACGCCGCTGCATGCACGCAAGCACATGCCCTGATGTCATCTCACATGCACGCGTGCATGAGGAACAACCGCAGCAAACCTGTCACATGGAACTGAGATGGACTGTGCCCATGATGCCAAGCGGTCTGGTAGACTACATGTATACCGTCTGTGTCAAAGTCCGCAGCTCCGCAGCTTTACGTAAATGTACATTAGCACAGCCTTGGCCAAGCAGATGTCACTCTGAAGCCCACATCCCACATGCAACAGCCAATCACATGTAACCCCACACCCTATCCCATTTGCAATCATGCTCAGTATATCCTCAACATGTATTCCGCTGCCAGTAGTGTCCACTATACTGCACCACAGAGGACAGAAGACTCAATATAATGTTTGAAACCAAAACTGTCTCCGCTGACTCATTTCACAAGTACGAATGAGAGAGGATGAGAGTATGTGAAGTACACGGCAGTCGTGACATGACCATGTAGTCCACTGGTATTGGATGTCAACGCAAATGAGTAGCACAACTGTGGAATACACACATGTGTCGTGTGAAGTCGTATGGACGCAGTGCTCAGGTGGGTGGGTGTGACGGGTAGATGCGCACATGCCAAGTTGGAGCACGTTGTGTTGGGAGGGCTCATGAACAGTACACCACCGCTTCCCTGGGCATTGTGAGAGGACACCTGTCGGGGGGAGTGAACACGTGTGTGCACAGCAGCCGGGCACACGTACAAAGCGGTACCAGGCGCACCTCAGCCCACCCTCTGTGGACAAGCTGGATCCTGTTGTGCGCCCGCCATGCCCCTTGACAAGGCACACACAGCCCCAGTCGACCAGGTGTAACCCCAACATAGTCAATCCGCACAGGCGATACAGGGCACGGGATGGCAGTGGAGCATGGTGTGTGAGAGGTCTCCTCGCGCTCCTCCTGGTCATATCACGCAGGCAATAGAACCTCAACGTCTAGCATGGCACAAGTCAAATGGAAGTGTAGGGGGACGCACCACAGCACGAGCAGCACTGACGTCACGGGAGGTGGCTCGCACCATCCCATCCATTGCCCATTATACCAACCACGCCACATGCCATTGTGACTAAGTGCAAGCGCGTGTGCCACCACCCCGAGCCCTCCCCAGAGAGGCCAAAGAGTGAATGTGTGGGCCATCAGTCACAGACGGACGCGGCATGGCCGCAAGGGCAGCCACAGCCACTGGGTGTCGCAGGTGGCGGATCCGGAAGGCGAAGACTGGGATGCATAGTCCATGCAGGCCGGGTCTCCATTTGGGGCACCACGCAGGTGGACGGCGTCCCGCAACACATCATACCCTGAGACAGCCCACTCGTGCAACTGGACCCACACATACACTCCTTGCCCTCTCTGGTGCGAGCTTGGGGCTGCCTGTGCAAGCGCTAGCCTCGCAGGTGCACATGCATATTGGGGGAGCGAGGGGAGGACATGAGGGCTGGGGCGAAGATGACTGTATCACTGTCAGTGAGTACAAGGGATGACCCAGATGTGGAAAGGAAGAGACGTGTCCCGTGTGTACTGCAACTAGTCGCCAATCCAACTACCCCCCATGTCCGGAATGTAAGCCCGCACCTAGGCCCGCCCATCCGCCACATCGAACATACCACCAGCACGACAACCTTCCCATTCGAAACACTGACTGGGGGTGGCGACCAGTGAACAATCATGTGTAGCCTACCCACGCGTACATGTGGGCCCTCCATGATCCATGTCACCTGCGGCAAAGTCATGACATGCGCAATGAGGGAAGTGAGGAGAGCTGTCCGCCCCACGCACAGAAGGTGCATCAGCTCCACAGACCCAGCAGCGAGTCCAGCAGGGGTCACATGTGCAGGGGCAGCTGTGCCTGGTGTGAAGGCACATGCATATAGACAGCACATCGACCAATGTGTAGTCTGCCCACATCTACAGTCCATCATCATGCGGACATAGGAATTGAACACAGGGCAACACATCTTAGTGGGTGCACCCACCGTGACCAACAATGCGCAATCATCGACGTACCCGCCCTGTGCATGGCCCCCCACCCAACGGAGGCACATCCAGTGCCACCATCCCACACACACAAGCCTTCCACGGAACATGCTGTGTCCAATGGTCAGTACAGAGTCAGCGCCCATCTGGTGGATCCTGAACAGGAGACACATGCACACACATGCCAGCTCCCACTATGTACGTCTGCCACCTGGCACGTGCAATGTAACCTCTCACCTGTGACGTGTGACTGCAAGCACACAGCCGTCTTGGCATGGGGCTGTCAATGTGGACACCTGTCAATGTTTCGGGAGGTGTGATCCGTACAGTGCTGTACATAGGGTGCAGTGCTGACACCTACTACTGTCTCATATCCCCTCGTGCCACAGGTCCCACTTGTTTTGGCCGCTCAGCCCGTGCCCACATCGTCGTCGTCGTGTGCCATACTCATCCAGCCTCGGAAGCAGTTCCATGCTCAGCAGACATTCATGTTGCCGTGGCGTTGCCGCTTGACGAATATGCAGTCAGTCCCCATCAGCACGCCCCGCAAGTCATTGGGGCCTAGATCCCCATGTGCATGCACATGGCAGTGGTCTGTATCACTAGCCATTGCCATTGTTGGGAGACCTGTGTAAGTGTATTGTGGCCGTGCCGTCCCAGCTTGACAGCTGGGCTGTGGCTCATGTGCTTGCTCAGTCATGTCAGTGATGTGTATGCGAAATTGCTATGTGTTGTGTTGCTTTGACATGTGTCCACTGCCATTTTCCCTAGGCGGAGACCGAACATTGACCGCCCATACCAATTGCTGGCGGACATGGACGATACAGAGGTCATTAGGAAGTTTCGGCTGGACAGGCCAACCCTGCATCGACTGTGTGCCATGTTAGAACCCCATCTCCGTCCCCGCAGGGTGTATCCGACAGCTGTCACCCCCATGGCTAAGGTGATGGCCGCCATGCATTTCTTCGCCACTGGGTCATTCCAGCACACAGTGGGCAGTGGAGGAGGGATGTCCCAGCCCATGTTCAGCAAGGTGCTGAGGGATGTACTGGCAGCCATGATGCTGTACCGAAACAGGTACATCCGCTTCCCCAGGACTCGTGAATTGGCGGCAGTGAAGGGTGCATTCTATGCCCTTGGCAGAATCCCACACGTCGTTGGAGCCATTGACTGCACACATGTTGGCCTTGTTCCACCACAGGCCACTGAGCACCTGTACCGCAACAGGAAGCACACGCACTCCCTGAATGTGCAAGTGGTGTGCCTTGCGGACATGGTGATCACCCACGTGTGTGCAAAGTTCCCAGGCTCGGCCCATGACGCACACATAATGCGCAACAGCATCTTGCCACGACTGATGTCCAATCTGCAACAGGATCGTGGCTGTATTGTCGGTGAGTATGTGGAGTGGTGTAGCGTGCTGGTTGTGCGATGCTGTCCCCTGTCCAGTTGGAATAGCAACGGTTCTCTGTGTCCCTCACACCCAGGTGACTCTGCGTACCCGAATGGGGCATGGCTGCTCAGTCCATTGAGGAATCCTCGCACCCCAGCAGACGATCGCTACAATGAGGCACATGGGAGGACCAGACGTGTGGTCGAGCGTACCTTTGGCCTCCTCAAGTCCAGGTTCAGGTGCCTGGACCGCACCGGGGTGCGCTGGCGTACTCCCCACAGAAGGTGTGCCAGATAGTGGTGGCGTGCTGCATGCTGCACAATCTGGCCATTCGGAAGCAGATCCCCCTCATCGTGGATGACGGAGATCAACCAGGGCCCCAGCCCGCAGACCAGGACAGCTCGAGTGAGGAGGACAGCGGAGAGGAGGAAGCTGGGAATGTGCGGCAGCAGCTCATCGCCCACTACTTCACTTGACGGTGAGTGTCCATGTACGACGGCTGATGTGGCTGTATCTGTGCAGGTGTGTGTGTGCTGTGTCAGGGTGGCCGTTTGTTCACTGCGTGCTGTGTGTCAACGCTCCATGGCCAGGGTAGTATGCCACTGTTGGTGGCTGTGGCATTGTGCCCTATTGCTCTGTGCGATGTGTGTACATTGCTTGTAGTTGTTGACATGTACTGTGTGATGGGTGTGTGACACACTCATTGAATGTGCTCCTGTTCTGTCTCCCACCCCTAGGTCCCTACAGGCCCTCCGGTTCCATTGCCATGCCACGCATCAGGTGCCTTTCCGCCCAAGGTGGCCGTTGTATTCCGTACAAATAAAACACAGGGCACAAACAGCAGTTTGTGTAAGAGGTGCATTTATTTCAAACTGTGACATGTGATTGTGTGTAAGGTGATGACAAAAGTGGTGCGTGCAGTGACAATGAGCTGTCGGTCATGGCTGCGTGATGCTCAGGGTGTACCCACTGGTTCTATGTCCATAGTCCAACACACACATGCCATCCAGATGGCTGTGTGGAATGGGATCATAGTCCAAGTCAATGCAGTGGGTGGTCAAGGAAGGCTGGCTGGCTGCCTCACTTGCGTCTGGAGCGTGCAAAGTCCTCCCGGGAGATCTGTTTCCTCTTCGGACGGCCCCTTCCACGCTTGCGAGGGGGTGCCTGCTTGCGACATGCTGGTGGTTGAGGTGTGCTCACTGGCTGTGGACGCAGGGGAACTGGACACTGCTGCTCGACCCTGCGCCCCGGCAGGTGGTGGCGGAGGGGAGCTGCTGTCCCTGGCTGTGACCTCACCGCCACCACCAGCTGGCCCATGAGGTCCACGAGTTGGCCCATACGGGCGTCCATGGACCTCAGCACCCCCAGCACCTCACGCGTGTCTGTAGCTGACCTGGCCCATTGTCCTTGGGCCTCTTCATAGGCCCCAAGGACTCTGGCCATTTGAGGCAGGGCATGGCTCCCAGGGGTGGCTGGCGTTTCCCTGACCCTGCTCCTCCTACCAGTCCTGCTGCCACCGGCCTGCCCACTAGCCACATTGCTCACCACGGTCCTCACTGTGGCTCCCAGGGTGGATCCAGTCGGCCGGGCCACCACCTGCGCTGGGGCTGGTGCCAGCGAAGACGTGGTGGTGGTGGCAGCGGTGGTGGTCGGTGCGGCGATGGTGGCGGTTGCTGCAGTGGTAGTGGCCGCAATGACCGTGGGTGTGGCCGCAATGACCGTGGGTGTGGCCGCAACGACAGTGGCAGCAGGGGGCTGGGAATGTTCAGCAGCCCTGGATGATGGGTTGGTGGGTAGGAGGGGTCCTGGGGAGCGGCTGGGCCCTGCCACACCAGATGGGCCTGCTTGGTGGTCCGTGTCCGAAGAGGAGGACAGATCCTCCACATCCGTGTGTCCTCGTTGGGGGCTTGTAGGCTGGCTGTGCTGGCTGCTGGCTCCATCCCCAGCATCCAGCAGTTCGTCACCTGTGGAGAGAATGAGATTTGTTATTGTGTTGCACCTTGCGAAGTATGTATTTGTCGTCTGACATTAACAGTTCGTGCAATCTCGTACATGGGTTTCCCGGAGGCGTGTGTGTGGCTGTACCATTTGTAGTTGTGTGTGCTTGGCAATGGGACTGTGTGCTGTGCACATGTGGCATGGGACGGATTGGCCATGCCGATGGGTGTGTTGCTGTGCCCCTACTTATTGTGACTCTGGTGTATGCGGGCTCCTGGCCCATCCTGGGTCTGGTTTGTACTTTGCTTTTGGGGTTCAAATGGAACGCTTAGGAACGCATATGGCAACATGGGGGCCATGCCCCAGATTCGCATTTGGGAGGGAATATGCTTTTGGGGTTCAAATGGAACGCTTAGGAACGCATATGGCAACATGGGGGCCATGCCCCAGATTCGCATTTGGGATGGAATATGCTTTTGGGGTTCAAATGGAACGCTTAGGAACGCATATGGCAACATGGGGGCCATGCCCCAGATTCGCATTTGGGAGGGAATATGTTTTTGGGGTTCAAATGGAATGCTTAGGAACGCATATGGCAACATGGGGGCCATGCCCCAGATTCGCATTTGGGTGGGAATATGCTTTTGGGGTACATGCTGTGAGCCATGGGTGCCGAACGTGACATGTGTTGTGGCAGCATGACAGTGCATGGTTTGAGGTGTGTGCATGCTTGACATGGCCTGCATATTTGCTGTCTGTTGTGATTACTGGACATGGCATTGGACGCATCGTTATGAGTGAGTGATGGTTGTGTGCCAGCCAACGTATTGCAGTTGTCCCATCTCCTTGGTGTGCGTGCTGCCCTGTGCCATGTGCATCACTGCAGTGCTCGGGGGGTGTGGCCCATGTTGTGTGTTGTTGCTCACAGTGTGTCGTGCTCTTCATTGACTTCTGGCACATGGTTGGTCATGGGCATGTATCTTAGCGTGACTGCTGTATGTGTGGCAGCTGTGCGGATGACATGCCTTTCATGAGACTGGGGCTGACGGATGGGATGGATGGGATGTTGTATGTGCATGGTGTGTCTGTGTGTTTGATGGGTTCAGTGGTGTTCGTGTGCATTTATGTTGTTCCGCTCTGTTGCGTCTAGTGTTGTTTGTCTTACATAGGCGTAGTTGTGGGGTGTGTGGTTGACAGGCAGTAGGGGCTACATGGACAGGACTTCAATGGTGTTTCGGTTGTGTGTGATGAGTTGCACAGTGGCTGCCGTGTGGTACTATATTCAGTGTGGCTTGTGCATGCAGACGTGGCTCCTTGGGTGTTGCTATGTCTGTGATGGGTCATGTGGGGTGTGAGTCTGTTGTTCATGTCCGTGTGCACATTGTTCACTTGTTCGTGACGGTGGGCGGTGCTGCGTGTTCGTCTGCTACGTGACATGTCCCATGTGTTGGTCGTGTTGCGGTCCTCATGCCTCCAGTAATCCAGCCCTGTCCAGTTTCCCACCTGCAGGTTGTTCGTGCGTGCACTGTACTGGATGCCACATGGTTCTAAGCGGGGGTGCTCCATGTTGCAGGTCTGTGGGGGTGGGGGGTGTTGTGGGTCGTGGGGGTGGCTGGACACCCACTGACACCGATTGCTGTGGACCGTGATGTCTGCCTTTCGGCTGTCGTTGTGCACTGCGGTGGCTGACACGTGGCTGTGGGGTGTGGGGGATGCTCCTCCTTGCTGTGCTGTGGGACTAGGGGCCTGGTGTGTGTTGTACTTGGGCTGTCCACCGTCCCACCCACTGCACTTTGTGTTCCTGCCACTTACCTGTTACTTGTCGGTTAGTGCAGCTGTGGCGGACACATGGGTGTGGTGGGTGCTCGTTGTGGCGCTTCTGGCATATTTGGGGACCTGTTGGTGGTTACGTGGCTGGCTGAGTGTACACATGTCCCCACGCATCTTACAGTTGTTCTGTTTGGGCTGTGTGTGGTGGTGTCTGTTGCATGTGTGTGTTGTGTATTGTGTGCTGGACATGGGGGTGTTTGTCCCTGGGAGCTGTGGCATGATGGTAGTGCATGTGAGTACATAGCGGTGTGCTGGTATACATTAGTTTGTACTTACCAGCCTCCACTCCCCCTGCTAATCCGGCGAGGATCTCGGGATGTATGATGACTCGCACCTTCTCCTCCCACGCTTTGAAGGTCTTGAAGAGCGCGGGATTCCCTCCGCCAGTGACGGCAGCCAGCTCTCTGTTTTTGCCCTCCTTCTTCTTGACCAGGCTCTTGACGTCATTCCACCGTTTGTTTATTTCTCCTCTGTTCCTGGGCAGGGTCCCGACTGCATTGACCTGGTCTACGATCCGGTTCCACATTCTGTTTCTGGTGGCTAGTGGTGTGTGCTGGACCATGTTCCCATAGATTTGTGGGTGCACCTTGATGATCTCGTCGACCATGACCGTCAGCTCAATGGGCGTGAACTTGGGCATTCTTTGTGGTGCCATGGTGTTTGTGGTGCTGGTGCGGTGTGTGTTGTGTAATGTGCAGGGGGTTTGTGGTGCCGGTGTTTGGTGGTGGTGGTGGTGGTGGTTGTGATGTGTGCGTTTCTGTGGTGTGCTGCTGTCCTTGCTGTGTCACTGTGTCCTCTCCTCTCTCTCTGGTTTGCAATGTTGCAAGGGGTTGTGGTCTGTGGGAGTGCTGCTTTTGTACTTACCTATGTGGGTGTGTCCTCATGGTCTGTTGTTTTCAGGTGTGTTGTGTCTGGGGTTCTGGCCTTTGTAGTTTTTGTTTGTCCGGGGGTGTTTTCGGGATGTGTACTGTGCTTGTGTATTTGTGCGTGCCTTGCTGTGTGGACTTGTTGGCCATGTTGTGTGCTATTGGTTTTGTGAGCGGATGGTTTCTGTGCAGGGACGTGGGCGCCATGGCTTCTGCCGTGTCGATTCTCATCGGCGTTGTTTGCGCTGGCGGGCGGTATATTTGTAGTTTTCCCGCGCTCATGGCGGTGCGATCGTAATCTCACGTGCGGTGTGTCGGCCGTGAGGGCGGGCGGTTTTGTGTTGTCGTGCGTGTTTCCGTCCGTGGCGGGCGGTTTGACTCCGACTCGGACGATGGCGGGCGGTATCTTGTGTGATCTTTCCGCCGATGGCGGTTTTCGGTTTGTGTAATCGTAATGGCGTGGTCGGTGTTCAGACGGTGTGTGCGGGCGGATTTTTGCCGCTTCCATGCCTGGCGGATTTTTTTACGCCGGGTATCGTAATGGGCCCCTATATATTCTCACCTTAGGTCTCTGAGCTCATCAGAAGGCCACCTCCTGAGTACACACAGGTACCTTAGGTTGACAAGAGGATATTGTTCCTTTTACTATCTAGCCTCCAAGGCCTGTAATGGACTGCCACTTACGCTTCGATACACATCCAATGAGGATCTTTTCAGAAGACTCTTGAAGACATTTCACATTGTAGCTTCATTTTTTTCTTTGACTTGATTGATTGTTGTGAAAATATATACACCTGATATCTAATGAGGCCCTGCAACTATGAGGGATACTTATAGAGATAAATGTATATGTGAATAAAAGAACTTGTGTAAATTTACTCTTAGGCTTTGTAGTAAATTTACTTCTTTTGACTACTCATGCGAACAAGTTTACAAGTGAACATTTACTACAAAGTGTAAATTACATGTCTACCTCTTAAATTCAGCTACTACTAAAAGCTTACCACAAGTAGGCAGGGTTGTAATCTGTTGCAGCAAATATCTCCCTAGGGTAAAGTATAGGTAGAAGTAAAAAAGTTTACATAATTGTAAAAAATGTATTAGTAAATAATTCAATATTAATTATAATTGTAAATTAACGTTATATAGTTCTTTTAAATATAAAACACAATAAAAAAAATGGGTACAGCACTATCTTAATTTTGAATTTTTTTAATACACTTCATTAAATCAGGTGACATTTACTTTAATTTAAATTAATTTATGATACTATGTATTTCTTATATAAATATAATTTGGTTAACATTAAATTAAAATTGTACATATTTTTAATAAGTCAAATAAATGTATTTATTTTAACAATATTTCCTGTGAGGTTTTATTGTAAGCCCTTAACCTCATTGTTTTCTGAAAGAGGATGTTGGAGTACCTGAGGGACTGGTTTACTCAAGGTCTGGTTTACTCAAGGTCTGTGTTGGAGACTGTATATATCTAATTTGAGTACTTTGTGCATGTAGTAACTTTAGAAGGGCAGTGTGTGAATAGGAAGAGGCGTAATGTTTTGTGGATGGATGCATGTCCCTCCAAAAAACAGTCCCTAGCACTTCCTGAACACCACCCTATTTCTGTCTAACACACACCCATCTAGTTGTAAGTTGTAAGTTTTTCCCACTGTCCAGCCGCACCCCCTCCCTCCCACATATACTACTAAAACGTAGCTGTACGTGCGTGGAGAGCTTCGCAGAGCTCCACACAGAAAATATAGGAGAGGCATAGATTATGTTAGTGAATAGCATTTTGTGGTAAGTGAGTAGCACTATTGTACTACTACTAAATGTAGTACTACTGAATGAAGTTTGTGAATAGGCCCCTATGAACGTATGTATGTAGTATGTGAATAATACAAACTTGCCACTGTTCACTTGCTGATTGCATATGGCTAAAGTGCTTCCCTTTTAGTCAGGGTACATGGTTTATATGCACAGTTTATGCATTTTATCTAGTGAACCTGTGATTTGGCAAAAACAATATCACATCCTTGATTCTCAATAGGCAAAAAATAAAATGTTTGGGTTTGCAACAAAAGTTAACTGTGGGTTGAGTGTGCATTACCTCAACAAGGTTTTCCTCTTTCGCATGTTGTTATATTGTAAAATTTAAATGACATACACCTAGTGTAAATAACATTTTTAAAAAGATAAAAAGGCAAGCAACACTCCACCTAACTATGTGTTTTCATTTGTATGTAGATGTTTCACTATGTGAAGAATGTTCGCATGAAGAATTCTACAGCATTCTTTGATGTCAATGGAGGCGCACCATCTTTAATTGATCTCGTGTACTGGCACATGACATCCAGCAACACCAGCAGCTTTGTCAAGGTGGGCGTCTATGATGGAACTGCCCCAGCTGGTCACAAATTCACTATCAACATCAGCGCCATCCAGTGGGGTGGAAAGTACACCAAGGTCAGAATCTAGTGATATTCTCCTGAGCTCACCTTACAAATTAGTTTGTTGTTAGTCTTTGATTTTTTTCTCATTAGCAAAGTTCAAGACCGAAGAGAGTGAGATGTACAAGGTAACTAGAGACTCACAACATCATTGATACACACATAGGCTAAACATTTGTGAAATTACACTCAGATCAGGGCTGGTTACATAAGAAAGGAGATATTCCTAAATACTTGCGATGGCCAAGGCCTTGTCATAGGTCACAAGAGAGCAATAAGTAAAAGCTAGAGATGGATGGTGACTGTAGCTCTGCTCTCCCTCTTCATGTGTTAAAAGTAAATCTGCCTCACAGGTAAATGCATAATACCTGTGATTTAACACAATATTTCTCCCATTGCTGCTTACCATATAGTTTACCCTCAGTTATAGCGCCTCCACTGTGTCATTTGAAATTATAAATAGGAATGAACAGAGACACCCCTAGTTTCTAAAATGCAACTTTTAGTTAATTAAGTTATATAAAAAATGCAGCAAAACTAAAGTCTTCATGAAAGGAAGGGAGGACATGTCATATCTACTGTGATATGGCGTTGTTTTCTTCTCTCCCTGTGCTGGTGAACTTTAGACTGCAATGCGCCAATGTACGCATCATTGCTCCATAGTGCAAGATTGTGTGCCTGATGTCAAGCACAGATTTTGTACTGGGAGGGTACCCTTCCAGTACAAAACACTATGCTTAGACATAATTTAACACTTTTTCTATTCTATAAATGTGATGTAGAGAAAGAGACAGAAAAAGTAACATTATAAAACATTGTTATCAATATAGACTGAATACATTACATTAATGGTCTTTATAACTTACCTCTCGCTCAACGTGGCATACTCTGAATAGCCCAATTCCTACCAGAAATCAGGCCTGGACCCGAATGGTGGAGAAAAGAATCCTTTCGAACAACACAATTGTTCCTGCAATACTCAGAAAAAGAATTGATAGCTTGATGTTCTTAGTGAATCTTTGTTAACACTGCCTTAATCATAAAGTTTACATAATATCCAAAAAGGAGGAACATCAATATTGTCAAAGACAATAACTTGACAATGTCGGATTGAGTGTACATGAGCATCATCTTTTCTTCTTTGCAAATGAGAGCTGTTCCACCTATGACTTGTAACTCCCCGGGTTTGGCTTTATCTTGCATTGCAATACCATCAGTGGCGGCCGCCAGAAACAAAGGGTGGTAGGCGGGTGGGGGTAGCACGGGGGAGAGCGAGCACGGGGGGGGATTAATAATAATTTTAAAAAACATACCTGATGCCGCCAGCCGCCTCCTGCATCTCGTTGCTCCTGCTGGCCGTTTCTTGGTTCCAAGCAGCCTCTGGGACAGACTCCCAGCCAATCCCTGTGCTACAGAGCAGTGTGGGGATTGGTCTGAGCGGGCAGAAAAGACGCCCTGCTCAGACCAGGCAGTTTGTGGGGGTTTCTCCAGCCAGGCTGTTGAATGCAGCCGGGCTGGAGAAACCTAATTGTGCATGTGTGTTTTGGTCGGCCTGAGACGGCCAGCCAAACACACATGAGCACTTAGGGACTAGGGAGTGCACAAGCACTCCTTCTCTCCCTCCCATGCCCCGCCCCTCCATGCACAAGCTGACAGCATCATTGTATTTTTCCTTTGCTGGATCTACGCAAGGCAGGGGGCGACGCTCCTCCGCCATTGCTGAGGAGTCACCTCTGAATATCATTCTTTTGTTGAAATTGGTTACACATGGTAGGTCAGTAGCTCTAGAGGCAATCAGAGCACAAATCTGTCAGTATCCTTTGGCTGTTAAGAAAGCATCCATGTAAAAGTGTTCCTTCGTATCGGCAGATGAACTTTCAATTTTCAAGCTCAACCTTCAACTGACTATTAAGGATGACCTCTCTTGTTTCTGACAAAATAGCAGATTTCTTCAAAATATGTTCTGATTGACTACAATGCAGAGTCCTTCTTTCCAACTCTACTCTTCCTCTTATGTTGGCAAAAGTCTTTTATTTACATAGGATCCAATTCACTCATCTGGGAATTTTTCTGGATGATATTCCATTCTATCTTCCGAGGGCCTCATTGTTTTTCACATTTGGGATTCTCTTGTTGAGCATCAATTTAAAGGGACAAATCAATTAAGTCTCCTGTTTTGACAGGTTGATTAGCAAACAAGGGATACAACATCTTATAATTCTTCTTTCAATCCCAGATTGAAGCAACTGTCCTCAGGACATCAGATGAGAGCTGCTGAGCAGCTACTATAGATGGCCAAATCTTGATTATGGTGTTAGAGTGGTAATTGCCCAATAGTAGAGGCTTTTTTGTTTTGAATTTTGCAAAACACTGATAACTAAAGCCTGTGATTTCAGATATAAGTGGACCTACCCATATTAAAGTGTCATTTGTAAATAAGACAAGCTAAATGTAACCTTTGAAGAATCCATAGAAAACTATTTGTCGTATATTTAAAGACTAATTGTCACTGTGATAAAATGATTTTAAACAAACAAGGTTCTCCTAAAAATGTATAGAGTGGTGCGAGATTACTTCAGACTCCATTATTTATGAGTGGCTCAATTTGAGAACCCAAATTAGAGACTGATTGATTGGACTTGCCTTCTTCCTAGTCCCCACATGAGAATCATCAATGGTGTCAATAGATTGAAACATTAGCTGATTTATCCGATTTAATAAAAAAGCTTGTTCTTGTCGAGCAGTTTAAAGTTCTGTTTGGATTGTCAAGATGACTTCTGCCATTACCTGTAATGTATAGTAGACTGAATCCATAATCGGGAGGCTAGCCAGCCTGGCAAACTGTTAGGATATTGTGTAATTCCAATTTTCTATCTAGGAATATAGCTGATGATCTCAATTGTCCACCAAGGTACTAAATATTAGTATGAGGGTTAGGAATGTAGGGAATAGACACCAGAGATAGTGGTTCAGACTGGTGACAACAGCAGCCTAGGATCATCTCAGAATGATGGTTCAGATATCTTTGAGAGAGAAAGAGTGAGAGACAAAGCAACAGAATGAGGCTGCAAATCAAACACTGAATATATCAGCAATGATTCCCTGTACCAGCTCCCCCGCTGCAGCACGAATAGCCATTCGCACCACCCTGACCTCCAGTTTTGCTTGTTTTCACTATCTGTAACCTGTTTACTTATAACTTCACTTTATTCTGTATATTGTTCTGATATCAGTTGCCCGTGCTGCGCCATCTTTCCCGATGTTTTTTTCGCACAACCCTTACCTCCTGTTTTGCTTGTTTTCACTGATTTCTGTGACTTGTTTACCTGTAACTCCACTTTATTTCAGTATGTTGTTCTGTTATCTGTTCCCTGTGCTGTGACGTTATTCCCCCTGTTTTTTTCTCCCACTACCCAGCCCATTGCCTGTGTGCCCCTCCCTCTTCCCAACCTACTTAATGGAGGCCGCAGCATGGCTCCATTAAGCAAGCTCCTTGTACCAGCACCCCCCGATACAGCGCGATCAGCCGTTCGTACCTCTCTGGCCCCCAGTTTTGCTTGTTTTCACTGATTTCTGTAACCTGCTAACTTGTAACTTCACTTTATTCTGTATATTGTTTTGTTATCTGTTGCCTGTGCTGCGCTGTCTTTCGCACTGTTTTTTTTGCAATGCCCTGACCTCCAGATTTGTGGGCGACTCCTGGTGACCTTCCAAATTTGGACCCTCACCTACTCCGACAGACCATGCCTGCAACCTAGGCATCATCTTGGATAGCAAGCTCACTGTGAAAAACCAGATCAACACAGTCTCATCCACCTGCTTCCTCAACCTTGGTACATGCCGCAAGATCTTCAAATGACTCCCTATCCAAACTAGAAGAACCATCACTCAAGCCATAGTCACCAGCTGGTTGAAGTATGAAAAAGCTCTCTACAGCACTCTAAAGCACTGTACACTGGAATCACTGCACACTTCCTGAAAAAGACTGCAGAACATACAGAATTCAGCTGCCAGAGTCATCCTTGACCTCCCCAGGCAAACCCATATCACCGCCCACCTCACGAAGATTCATTTGCTCCCCATTCAGAAGAGATGTCAATTCAAGATGCTTATCCACGCTTACAAAGGCCTTCACAACCAAGAACTAGCATACATCAACCACCACTTGAACTTCCACCAACCCACCAGACACCTGCATCCACCTCCCTCTTCCTCACTCACACCACCCGTGTTTGCCGAAGCAACAGTGGAGGTCTCTTGTTCTCCTACCTTGCTGCCAAGCCCTGGAATGGCCTACCCCTTCACCACTGAGCCTCATCCTCAATGCTGGATGTCAGGAAGGGGCTCAAGACCTGTTTGTTGAATTGACCTCTGCAGTGTTCACAGCACTGTAGACCCTCGTGGGTGACTAGCCGTGGTTTACAAATCCTGTTTTATTGATTTATTTATATTGTTGATAGAACTAGTTTTGCCTATCACTCGTCAAGGACATAGTTTGACAGGACCCAATGCTACCAGGAAGGAGACCAGGAGCTCAATGATTGAGGAGTAGGTTCTGAACTGTTAGAATGGAGTGAGGCAGCATGCTGATTCAGCAGAATGATTGCAAATGTAACAGCAGGAGCTGATACCAACGCCACAGAAGTGCTGCCAAAATGGAGAGTGGATGAAGAGCAGCAGCACACTTCTGGATACAGAGCACAGAGAATTAATTAAATTTAAAAAAAATAGCAGAACAAAAGTTTAAATGGAATACAAAGGATAGACATCCTGGGTTTCAGATGACAAGCAGGGATAGGGAACCAACAAGAGTAAACCAGCAATCACAAAGGCCTCATGACAAACTGTTGAAAGCAAAGAGATCCAAAAGAACCTGGTGATGTTATTAGACACTGCCCTTTTTCTACTCACTTAACTACAAGACTTGAGAAATCCTTCTCACAACCCTGAATTCATTACTAGCATAGCTTACATGCTCCCATCCGCTACTGTCTCCAAACCTGTCCTCTGCTATCTTAAAGAGAGGTCTAATTGTCTGGGTAACGTACTATGCTATCAAGATCTTTCCTGATATTCCCAACAGTTGTGCTACATGGCTTACTATTAGATCCCTCTTTAGGCATCAGCTCCTTGCCTAGTATGTGAACTGTAATCTTTCTTTTCAGTTGAAATTGTTCTATGAGAATACTGTTTTCCTGAGGAAGGATTTATACAAGGCTGCTCTGCAATTCTTGCTAACACTATAGATGGAAATAAATGATCCTCATTATTATTCATGTCACTTTACCATCACATAGCTGCTTTCAACAACTCTTATATTGAGCAGACAGCTGCTTCAATCAGGGATAGAAAGAAGAACTCATATGACTACAGAAATAATGTATATAGTTAGGCTCAGATTTCCCTCCTATAAAACCAGTGAAATTCAGGAGTTATACTTACCTGAGCTAACTATAATTTACACCCCCACAATATACTGATTATGACCTAACATATCATGTCATTTTGAGAAGTCATCAGTGATGTCATCAGTAATGTCATTGACCATGTCATCAGTGATGTAATATGTGAGGTCATAAGCAATATATTGTGGAGGCATACGTTATAGTTAGCTCAGGTAACTATAACTGCTGAATTTCACTGGTTTTGTATAAGTGAAATCTGAGCCTAACTATAACATCCCTTTAACCTCTATTTTTTTTTCAGTGAATTTCTAATGTTTTTTAATTCTATTTCCTAAATATAATGTCCCTATATCCTTTGGTTTTACCAGTGAATTTCTAAGTTTTTTAAAATGTTTATTTCCTAACTGTAACCACTAACCTTTGACACTGAGGGGCCGATTCCGATCTCGGCCGGTAGGGCACCGAATCGGATTCGGCTTAACCGGATCCGATTCGGAGCCCTCTTTCCCGACCGATTCGTACGTGCGTCCGGCCGAGCGAGTACGATGCGAGCGCACGCGAAATCGCTGACCGACTCGTATGCGGGTCCGAACCGCTCCGACCGACTCGCACGGAAACGACTCGCACCGCGCAATGGAGACGTTCCCCGGCCGGGCAAGTACGATGCGCACCGCGAGCAGTCCGACCGACTCGCGCCCCGTCCGGCTCGAAAGAGTAGTCGGAGCCGGACTTCGGGGGTCCGTGTCGGACCCCCTGTGCGCGTAGCCGTGCGAGTCGCACACAGGGGGGACCCATGGGTCCCCTACCTGTGCATGTATGCCGCGAATCGCATCGAGGCGTACCCACTGTGGGGGCGCCCTTGTTCGCCTCGCACCCATTGAGTTAATGGGAGCCCACGATGCGCGTTGTACGTCCGGCTCCCATTGACTTCAATGGGAGTCCGACCGACTCGAGTCCGATTGCATGCGTGCGCATCGTACTCGTTCGGTCCGACTGCCAGAGTCCGATTTGATCGGAAATCTCTCCGGGTCCGGCTCGGTCGGAGTGATTTCCGGCCTGAATCGGAATCGGCCCGACAGTGTGTGAGTGAGTGCATGAGTAGCTCGGTGGCCGTATGGGTGTCTGAATAGGTTTGTATGTGGTTGTGAGAGGGTATGAGTGGGGCTCCAAGTGGGTAAATGAGTATCTGAGTGGGTGTGTGAGTGGTTGTATAGGTGTAGGAAGCTGGCTCTCTATATAGAGGCCGATTCCGATCTCGGCCGGTAGTGCTCCGAATCGGATTCGGTTTACCGGATCCGATCCGGAGCCCTATTTTCCGACCGAGTCGTACGCGCGTCCGGGCGAGCGAGTACGATGCGTATTCGCCGACCGACTCGTCCGGGCGACCCGACCGCTCCGACCGACTGGTTCCCGGATCGTACCGCTCCGACCGACTCGCTCGGACCCGATTCGCACCGCGCAATGGAGACGTTTTCCGGCCGGGGTAAGTACGATGCGCACCTCGACCGCTCCGACCGACTCGCGCCGTCCGACTCGAACTCGCTGTCGGAGCCATACTGGGGGTCCCTGTCGGACCCCCTGTACGCGTACCCGTGCGAGGCGCACACAGGGGGAACCATGGGTCCCCCTACCTGTGCGTGTACGCCGCGGGCGCTCGCGGCGTACTCGCTGTAGGGGGCGCCCTTGTCTGCCTCGCACCCATTGAGGCAATGGGAGCCCGCGTACGCATTGTACGACCGGCTCCCATTGAGTTCAATGGGAGTCCGACCGACTCGTGTCCGGTGGCATACGAATGCATCGGACTCGTTCGGTCGGACTGCACGGGTCCGATTCGGTCGGAAATCTCTCCGAGGCCGGCTCGGTCGGAGAAATTACCGACACGAATCGGAATCGGCCCCTAAGAGGTAAGTCTAGTGGGTCCCACTGGAGGGAGGTTCACAGGACCACGGAGCACAGCTGGTTTGCCATTACATGGGCTGGTGGGGCCAGGTGCTGGGCAGATAGGTCAGCTGTGTATTGTGAGTCGAGAAGTCCTCGCAGTTAGGAGCAGGCAATTTGGAGAGGTGTTTTCAGGACAGCTGGGCTACTCAGGACATGGGTCTCAGGGTTCTCGATATCCCTCAACAGGTGCTTGCTTCTAGTATCATTGGAGTCTGGTACAAACTCTTCGTCACGCTGTTTGCTGTTGGGGGTCTGGTACCCCGGGCATTGGTACCGTGCAGCTCTGGTAGGTCCTGGTGTCTCGAAACTTGTTGAGGGGATAGATCTGACCATCCAGAGCAGGTGTATCTCTTTAGATGTAGGTGCTGCATCGAAGTTGTCGGGGAGCAGCATGTCTACAAACCGGCCTCAGCAGGATCGGTGCTTGCGGTGGGCAGGGGGAATCACTGACTAAATATCGAAGGTCACAATATCGACCTACAAAAATATCGCAACAAAAATATCGAAGACAAGAATATCAACATCCTATGTACAGTAAGGTAAGTACAAAAATATCGAAAAAAAAATATCGATGTCAAAAATATCGTTGTTAAAAATACCGTTTTTAATTTAAGTTAAAAAAATATTGTAAAATAAAGTAAATAATACATATAATTAAAAGAAACATAGTTAAAAATATTTTAAAATGCTTAAAAATGATAAGTAATATATATAATTTCAAAATACATTAAACATATACATATAATATATAATATATATATACTTACTTATTAATATGTTTTAATATTTATTTTAATAACAAATTATTTAATTTATTTTTTATAAATTATAAATACATCTATACACATAAAACAATAATATAAATAAAAATTAAATAAATATATGTAACAAAATTAAAAAAATATATATATTTTACATTTTTTTAAAATAATTATACAGTACAGTATCTAAAAAAATACAAAATATTAGATAGCGGAGGAAATCAAATTACTATTCCCACCCCAGTGAGTGCAACAGTAGGGAAAGTGTTGGATAGCGTAGGGGTTAAAATTACTATTCCCACTCCAGTGAGTGCAACAGTAGGGGAAGTGTTGGATAGCGTAGGGGTTAAAATTACTTTTCCCACTCCAGTGAGTGCAACAGTAGGGAAAGTGTTGGATAGCGGAGGGGTTAAAATTACTATTCCCACTCCAGTGAGTGCAACAGTAGGGAAAGTGTTGGATAGCGTAGGGGTAAAGATTACTATTCCCACTCCAGTGAGTGCAACAGTAGGGAAAATGTAGGATCGCGTAGGGGTTAAATTAACATACTTATAATTTTTTTAATTTTTTAAAATAAATAACATTAATAATTATTTAACCAAATAATTATTAATAAATACCTATTAAATTAAATAAATATTTACTTAAGTAACATTAAATTACTTCCAACCCTATTCCCCTATAAACACACAACGCTACACATAAAAAATAACACAATTAATTTAATTATCAATTAATAAATTAATAAAAAGTAATTAACAATTAATAATTAATTAACAATAAATTAATTAACAATAACAATAAATAAAAATTTATAATAAATTAATTATCATTAATATAATTTTTAATTGACTAATTAATACAAATTAATTACCAATTAATAATTAATTAACAATACATTAATAATAAATAACAATAAATATACACATATCAACTAATTAATTATATTTAAATTACTTCCCACCCTATTCCCCTATAAACCCACAACCCGCTACACATTAAAAATAACATAATTAATTTAATTACCAATTACTAAAATTAATTAAAATTAATTACCAATTAATAATTAATTAAACATAAATTAATTAACAATAACAATAAATAAAAAATAAAAATAATAATTAATTATCATTAATATAATTTTTAATTAACCAATTAACAAAAATTAATTACCAATTAATAATTAATTAACAATAAATTACTAATCAATAACAATAAATATACACATATCAACTAATTAATTATATTTAAATTACTTCCACCCTATTCCCCTATAAACCCACAATCGATATTACTTACCTTAAAGTCGATATTCTGGTCAACGATATTCTTGACTTCGATATTCTGTCCCTACGATATTAAAAACTCGATATTAGTGTAGGTCGATATTTAAAATTCGATATTTTGACTGCCCACCGTGCAGGAGAGTGATATCTTCACTCCAAGGGAGGTTCTTGGTGAGTTTTTGAAGGTAGGAGGAGCGCCAGGGTTCATGGAGTCTTCATAGGTTCAAGAAGACACACACACCACAATTGTCAAAGTCCTAGAGGCAGCAGGCAGGGTTTGGCACCAATTTTCTTCTGCAGCAGGGCTTCAGTTCTCGGCCATCAAGTATTTTTTGTCCGGTGTTCTTTTTGTCCATCAAATCTAGGTTCAAGGTCTAGGGATGCCACCTAAATACAGAATTTAGGGGTGTTATGGGGGAGACAGGTAGTAGCCAATGGGCTACCTATCTTTAGGGTGCCTACACCCTCTAAGTTGCCACTTCCTGTGAGAAGGGGCACTAACCTAGCCCTGATAGGTTGTTTCTCAAATATCCCAAAATGGTAGATTTTCAGGATAGGGTTTCACATCACCTGCCCCACCCTAGAGGTGGTGCTGGCTGAGTGTAGGCCCTCCTCCTCATGTAACTAATGTTCCTGCTTGTCCTCCTGCCTAATGTGGAGTAGGACATGGGGGTTGGCATTCCCCACTTTCTGGGGAAGCCTGGGCGGAATTGCAAAGGCGGCAATACCTTTGAAGTTTCCCGCTCTGGAAGGCCATTCTGACCTGGAGAAGGAGTGAAGCACCTCCGCCCAGAGCAGGCTTTGTTTCTGGCCTCTGAGAGTGCAGGCTCTCACCCTATGAGGTTAGAAACATGTCTGGTGGTGGCAGACTGGCTATGACTTGTTAGAGACCACACCAGTGCTTGATAGATTTTCAGGGCGCCCTCTAAAAGGATCTCCTGTGTGCATTTATTAAAAAATCCAACATTGGCATCAATGAGGATTAATTTAGACAAGATGTTTTGTACCAAAAATTTGGGGTACAGTGAAACAATCATAGAGCTCAGAAAACCGTAATGATAATTATCCTGCCAATGTTCTCTCTATAGCTTCCCTGTGCACGTACGGGAAACAGCCTTTGCAACGCGATTTTTACATCGCAGTGCCTTTACCACGCATTTGTTACCCCGCATTTGTTTAGCACATATAGGACTTTACCACACATTTAAAGTAAGTATTGGGGTTGGGGTCTCCCCCAAAAAAAATATATATATATAAACTTACCTTAGTAATGCATGGTAATAGAATGCGAGGTAAAAGTATATGCGTGCTAAACAAATGCGGGGTAACAAATGCGTTTTAAAGGCATGCGATGTTTTTACTAGCGTTGTACCATCATACAACCTGCACTTACAATATCCAAGGATGGACTTTTTTTTTTATATTGTAGAATCATATCTGCTCATATAGATATGTCCACACATGGGGTATGGTGCACCCTGCCTTAGGGCTGTAAGGCTTGCAGTAGTGGTGACTTACCAAAACCTCATGCAGTGCATGGGGGCATGGCACACAGGGCTGTGTGCCATGTTAACTCTATTCGGATTTCTCTGCTCCAAAACACGCAGCCTGCAATGGCAGTTTGCATGGTATTGGTGAGGGGTCCCTAGGGTGACACAATTAGTGCTGCAGTCCCAGTGGACCCTCTTCAGTGCCCAAGGGGTACCATTTACTAGGGACTTACAGGGGGTGCTGAAGTTGTGCCCATTGTGGTACAGTTTTAGGAAAGACATCTGGCCCTGGGAACCTGGTTAGCAGGGACCCAGTGCACTTACATTTGAAATCACATCATGCATCAGGCAAAAAGTGGGGGCTAACCACGTCAAAAAGAGGTACTTTCTGACAGTGTGTGAGTGGCTGTATCAGAGATTGAATGGCTGTGTGAGTGGCTCAATGGGTGGGTGAGTGGGTGCATGAGGGTCTGTATGGGTGACTGACTGGGTGTGTGAATGGCTCTATGGGTGAGTGACTGGGTATGTAAGTGGGTGTATGGGTAAGTAAGCGTCTTTTTGAGCGGGTGCATGGGTACGTGAGTGAGTGAGTGCTTGTATGGATATGTGAATTGGTTTGTAAGTGGTTTTGCGGATGAGTGAATGCTTGTGTGAGTGCCTGTTAGTGAGTAGCTCTGTTAGTAGCTGTATGGGTGAGTGAGTGGCTGTATGGTTGAGTGAGTGGGTGTGTGAGTGACTGTATGAGTGAGTGAATGGGTGTGTGAATAGCTGTATGACTGAGTGAGTGGGTGTGTGAGTGGCTATGGTGAGTGAATGGGTGTGTGATGACTTGTATGGGCATGTGAGTGGCTGTGTTTGAGTATGAGGGGGTGTATGAGAGGCTGTATGGGGTGTGAGTTTTTTTCTGGATGATGTCATCAGTGATGCCATCAGTGAAGTCATTTGAGATGTCATGATTGATGTCATGCATGATGTCACTGACCATATCATGAGTGATGTAATATGTGAGGTCATAAGCAGAACATTGCGGGGGCGTATGTTATAGTAAGGTCAGGTAACCATAACTGCTGAATTTCATTGGTTTTGTATGAGTGAAATCTGAGCCTAACTATAATGTCCCTGTAACCTTTCTTTTTTCAGTGAATATATATATACACCACTGCCATTGCCACCGCCATTGCCACTACCTGCTTGATTTTGGAGAACTTTGGGAGAAATTTGTAGCACTGCATTAGGTGCAGGAAGGGGGGCTTCCCTGCGGAGTTGGTCAGCCTTGGTACTGGTGAGGCTTGTAGGTCACCAGCCCTTTCCTTATAAGGATCTAGTTCTTCAATATTTTGTAGCAGTGAGTTGGATCGTAGGCAACTCTCATGCCAGTACCTGCTTTGGCGTAGTGGCGGATTGTGCATTCCTGGCCTGTACCCAGTAGAAAGGAGTCTGAGCAGAGTGCCCATTTTTATTGGTCACAAATCTTGTGCTGTTTCCATCTCCTGGAGAAGTCCAGGAAAAAAGCTTACTTAATTGTTTAACTCAGTCATCTTTCTCCTATACATTCGTCTAGACTTATTGTGCTTCTGCCTGCATTTATCATGACAGAAAAAAGGTTACCATTGGGGAGATTAATATCTTCAAGGAGCTGTCAGGAGACCAAATCAAATCCATTAAGGAATAAGGCCCCACATTTGGGTATTTTAAAGGAGAAATCAATGATTCAGGCTTACTTTATTAGATTTGATGAAGAGCGCCTTAAAACAAAAGCTGATTTGTAACAGATGAAAGATGGGTCGAAATTACATTTACAAACAGATTCAAAGTTGGATGGCCCTTTGGAGGTCTTGAAGGGTAATCTTCAAGATTCTTTAGGTAGTAAAACCACTCCTGATACTTATTTGCCTTTTCTCAATAATGCTCCAAGCCCAGTTGTTAAAGAACACTCACTCCAAGAATCTTTTGTTTTAGATGGACCTGTGTCACCATATGAGGAAAGCAAGATAGTTCAACAGGGGGACAATCGCAGAAACACATTCTTAATGATAAAGCATAACCTTCCAGAGATATCCCTGTTCAAGAATGCCTCTCATGCGTAAAGTAAAAGTAGCTCAGAAAGAGCGGTACCGTTAACACAGAGAGAGAAAGCGTTTGGGATTTTTCTGTAGTACTCCTAGTATTAACATCTCGTCTGGGGTAAATCTCTCTGCAGCATCAGAAGTATCGCTTCATCCATCAATGAATCTCCCTGGTGACTATGTCTGGACATTGTATGTGTAATTCTGAAAGAGCTCCCCATGAAATATGAGGGAGTTGATGTATCAGCTGGTAAGCAGATTGCTCCTGCTAATTCTATTCAAAAGAATGATACTGGAATTCAAATAGGTTGCCTCATATTGAAACTATTAACTATTACACATAAATCAAAGCCAGAGGTAGGTTTTTTTTTGTATTAGAGCTTCTCTTTACCGAAAAGGACTACTCTCTCCAAGTCTCAACAAAGGCTGCTGAAGGCAATTTTAACCCCTTTGCAATACAATCTATGGGATCTGAAGTTTTTTTTTATTTTTAAAACAAAAGTAGAAAGGAAAGGGTCACTGAATCCAGCTGTAACTCCCAAATAAAGGAAAGATCAGCAAAAAGCTAAAAGACAGCTTAGGAAATTGAGCAAAAGAGGGACTAGGAAAATTCAATTCTCTGAGGAAACTCTTCCTACTCTGTCTTCAATAGACCTTGAGGAAAGGGCGAAGTCCACGATAGGGATTGAGAATTCACAGCTAGCAGCTGTTTCTGGGAATCCGCATGGTTCAAGTTTTCTAAATAGGGTGCTACCGTCTAGGGAGCTGGAATTAGTGGCTGAAAAGTTATTATCTTAGATAAGGAGGCAGAAAAGATGGCCTTTGATTCAAAGATCTTTGTTCCACCTGGTCATTCGCATTGGGACTCGCATGCCTCAGGAAAGGAAATAATAGCTCAATCAATTGCTTCAAACCAGATTTTAACAGCCTTTGTGCCTCGTAGGGCAACTGATTATGTGGAAAATGGCCCTCAAGATTGCCAAACTTTCTAGTCTATAATGCAAAAGAGAATAGAGGAAATTACAACTTTTTACTCCATTGTCTCATCTGACAACAATTCTTCTTTTTTGAACCGATCCCTTTTTCTGAATCTCTTGGCCCAGGTACACCAACTTATGGTGGTACGGAGTAGTGATTTGGAATTGGTGGGATTATTAGACACTTGCCTAGAGAAGAAAACGAGAGTTACAATTAAGTAGCCAGTTATTGTAAATTAGATTTTTAACAACTGTGAATTCTTTGTCTCAAGGAATTGATATTATTCCTTCCCCCCTTAAAAATAAGGTCTCGCCGGTGGGGGTGGGGGGATATTATTTGCCATTGTCATGTCCTATTGAGGAATGTTCTGTTTCACAGGAACAGATGGCTATCAACATAAAATTGACATTAATCTCTTGCAAAGCTGGTTCTAGGGTGGTTTCATGCAATGATTATAAATTGAGTGTGATGTCTAAAAGTGATGATGTCTCCCAATGGGCCTGGCTAGCTGGTAGGTTAAACACTGAAAACATGGCCACCACAAATGTGCTGAAGCAGGGTGTTTAGTAGTGTGTCCCCCTCCTTTAAAATTGTTTCTTGGAATATGCCGGGCTGCTGGAATAATCTGGGTAAAATCCAGAATTTGGATGTATTAGGTCCTGTGGTAATTTGCTTGCAAGAAGCATGGGCTCCTGCTGCTTTTGAGGTTGAAAGTTTTTACGTAATTAGTTGTCCTGCTATTAAATCAAAGAGAGGCCATGCCAGTGGTGGTATAGCCACACTATTGTCTACAAATTGTACTTGGACATATCAAGTGTATTGGCAGCAATCAAACCTATTACATTGTATTGCATTCCCAGAGTAAAATTTGGGGCGCCACTCTGTTTTTCCCTTTATTTTCTTTTTTTGGTTACTCTTTATATTCTAACAGGCTAAGAAAATGCTCATTTGTTAAGTCAGTTCTTTCGTTATATCAACGTGATTATGTGTAAGGTGGGTATCTCCAAGGTTCCAATAATGGGAAATCTAAATGATTTAACTTGCTCTCTTTGCGGTCAAAGAATCAGAAGAGGCTGTTAATATCATGGCCATCATGTTCCCTACCTCCTCCAAGACAAATGAGTGGATCTCTGCTGCTGGGGGCATACACTGAACATGACTAAATATTCCTTAATGGGAGACTACAGAGTGATATTCCAGCTCATTGCAACCATATAACAGCAAAATCAGACACAATAATTGACTATGTTATTAGCTCGTATATGGTTTTCCCATATGTAGCTCATTTAAAGTTGATAAAGAATATTGTGAGTGATCACGATATTATAACAGGAAACCTGGTGGATGTAGATTCATTGCAGATCCCTGAGAGTGACGATGTGTTATTTAGTGTAGCGAATAGGAAGGTTTTATGGACCAGGAGAGAGAAACAGGTGCTATCAGTAGAATTAAGGAAAAGAATAGAAAATCTTCCCCCATCCGATTGGTTACCTGTAAAAGTGAGGATAACTCTGAACTCTGCAGGTAGTCAATCAATCAATGAGAATTTGCATAGCGCAGCACTGTCACCCCTAGGGGTATCTGGGCACTTTGGGTGTGACTTCTTCTCCAAAAGCTATGTAGAAGAAGGGGAACCCCAAGTGGGGCTGCGACAGATGCAGAGGGGGGGTGCGCATGGGCTAGTGAGAAGGAGCGCAGGTGTCTTGTGGGTAGGTGGCAGTTCAATCGTTGGTTGCCACTCCTTGATCATGCATAGCTTTGTAGGTGTGAGAAATGATCTTGAACTGGCATCACTTCTGGATGGGGAGCCAATGGAGGATTCTGAGGTGCAGGGGTAATGTGGGTCTATTTAGGGAGGTCCAGGATAAGCCTGGCTGCAACATTCTGTATGGTCTGGAGATTTTGAGGAGCTGAGTGGAGACGCTGGCATAGAGAGCATTGCAGTAGTCGAGGCGGCTGGTGACGAGGGCCTGAGTGACGGTCTTTCTGGTGTTTACTGTGATCCATCTGAGGATTCTGCAGAGTGTGTGAAGAGTGTGGAAGCAGGAGGAGGCGAATGCGTTGACTTTTCATTCAAAAATTATAGGGGAAAATAGTGGCTCCTTCCCCAAACCTAAGATAAATAATATTTCTTGCATGGAATGGCAAGATTATAATATCTCCTTCTATGCCCTGAACACACAAACAACCAGTAATAGTGTTATAGAATACCTAGATGAGGGTTTATTTGGGAGATGTGCTCCCCTTTCTCCCCCTACGAGACAGGAAGTGCTGCATTATCTTAAAGCAGCTAGGAATACCGGGGCAAGAGGTCCAGACCAGCTACCTATTTCTATCATCAAATTTGACCACTCTATATTTATAGTTAGAGTGACTATATATATACATATATATATATATATATATATATATATATATCAGTGATGTCATCAGTGATGTCATTTGAGATGTCATCAGTGATGTCATCAGTGATGTCACTGACCATGTCATGAGTGATGTAATATGTGACGTCATCAGCAGTGCATTGCGGGGGCGCGAGTTATAGTTACCTCAACTAACTATAACGGACGAATTTCTCTGGTTTTGTATGAGTGAAATGTCCAACTAACTATAACGTCCCTGAAACCAATGGTTTTTTCAATGAATTTCTAAGGTTTTTTAAATGTTAATTTCACCCTGCCTGCCCTCAGGCCCCGGTGAGCTGACCCCTCTGCCGGCGGCGTCCTGCTCACCTCGGCAGCCGGAAGTCCTTTGTACACGGCGGCCACTGTTTCCTTTTACACAAATGAGCTGCTATCCAGAGGGTATGTGTGAGAAGTTGGCCTGGTATATGCTGTCCACTAATGAAAGTGGACACCTTGTACCAGTCCAAACAACCCTTATGGTGATTAGGTCAAAGATAACCTTTATTGAAAGCTATCCTAGTGGTAGCTATGGAGAGCAACCTTCAGGCTAAGTCTTGAAGGAATGTTAAGCACCTTGTTTTACCAGAATACAACCTTATAGTATTGGTTAAATGAAAGGGAAACCACACAGTAGTTATAAAAATATGTATTTATTATATATAACACTCTCTAGTATCCTCTACACGAGGTTAGAACACAAATCAAATAATACAGTTGCAAAGAATCAAATGTAAGTCGCACAATGCACAGTGGGCTCCTGGGGGAGACCAAACCATATACTAAATAAGTGGTATAAGAACAACGACTCGGGACTAGACCTAGTCTAGAAGGTGTAGAATAACTGGGACCCCAAGGAACCACCCAAGGTGAGTGCGTAGGGACCCACGGAGGACGGGTGCAGTGTGAGAACACGACCGCGTGCTCCGTACAATTCAATGGGAAAGTCGCAGTTGGAAAATCAGAGATTAAGGACCCTTCCCAGCAGATTACGAAGACAACCCGTGGAATTTAAGAGTTTGGAGGGCCACCCCACCCGTGGATACCTTTGTGCCAGAGTTACCTATCCCAGAGGAGCCGGGTGCATAGGTGCGAAGTGGCATCGGAAACCCTTGTCGTTCTCTATGGATGTCGACAAAGAAATGCTGCTGCTGGAAGGAAGAAAAGCGTCCGGTGGAATCCAAATGTGGATTCTAGATGAGAAGAACCTGAAAGCAGAATGGACAGAGTCTGGGTCACTTTGGAGTGACCAGGGGCTCGGTAGATGAATGCCCATCAATGTCGGGTGCTTCAGGTGTGTTGACGGTGATCTTGACTCTTCAGCTGTGTGGACCAGGAGACGTCTTGGATGACCAGGAGCTGGATACGAGCTGTCCCATGAAGGATGTCGATTGCTGAGGGGTCGGTGTCTGGCGGTAGCACCAATCAAACCTTGGCAGCGGCAACAACATAGATGTTCAAATTCGGTGTCGATCTGGCCCAGCAAGGACCAGGAGACTCACCACAGCAAGGGGAGTCAGGGCAGGCCTGGAGCAACCAGGGGAGTCCAAATAAAGCAAAGTTGACCCTCAAGTGGACCCACAGGCCGAAGGCACAGGAGTTGCGAGGGGATCTCAGGTGGTTTCACAGGATACCATCTAGCAGGGCACAGAGTGTGAGGATGCTGGAGTCCTTCTTAGAAAAGATGCACTGGGGTCAGGGCTACAAATGTCCCAATGCACAGAATGGTTGCACGACAACAAGTATGTGCAGCTGCAAATGGACGCGGTGCACAGGGGTATGGGTTATACGGTCCCCACAAGGGATATCTGCCTCAAACTGAGTAAGAGGGCAGCTCCACCTCAGAGACCTTTAGAAACCCACCTCCTGTGTTGCTGGAGCCTTCGGAGTCTACAGGAGCTCAGGGTCAGCAAACAGGTCAGATGCGTTACAGTGCCTGCGTTTGCAGGGGAGTGATTCCTTCACTCCAAGGGAGATTCTTCTGTTGTCTTGGAGGTCCACATGGTCCTGCACAGATCCTGTATGGATCATGGACAGTGGCTAGACTGCGGACGGCAAGGGAAGACGAAGTCGAGCCCAAGGGAGGTCCAGCAAAGTCCAGCATGTCCAGACGGTCGAAGTGTAGTAGTATCTTCTTGCAGAATCTTGTCCACGTAAAATCTAATGTCCTGTAGCTAGGTAACCCATTTTATACCCACGGGAAAGGGTTGGACAGATTCTAGGGACCCTCCTAGGGGAGGGACAGGACAGAGGGGTGGCTACACCCATGTCCATTGTCCAGTTTCGTACCAGAGCAGGAGCAAATGGCTCCTAGAACTGGTTTGAACTGGACTATGCACAGGGACACCAAGTGTGCCCCTTGTGCAGACTTTCTGGCACTGAGACAGTACACCCACCCAGCCCCAATACACTAAATCCTGTCTGGAAGGTGGTAACACCTCCCTGTGACAGGATGCCTATTGTGCTGCATTTCCCTACTCGAGCTTGGCTCAGCAGCAGGAGGACAGACTTGTGTCTGTGGCTGGCAGCATCCATTTTGTGCTGTAAGGCTCGAGAAAGTTTTCTGCACTGCTCTTGCTTCTTTCTGCACCTCTGACTGAGAGACAGTTTTAATCCCCCTGCCCTATTATATACTAGGGCCTTACAGGGGAGGTCATGCCAATCACAGGGGTACCTCAACCCATAGTGTACCCTAGTGTATGTAGGTGTTTTCACTGTATTCTAAGTGTCTTTCAGCATAGCACTGGCTCCTGGCCTGGTTAGTCAGAGTCAATTACCACCAGTACCAGTCAGCAAAAAGTTGGGGGCACAGGATGACTTTGCAACAAGGCCTCTTTCTGCACCTCTTTTGGTTCTTTCTGCATATCTCTTGCTTCTTTATGCATCTTTCTTCGTCTTTCTGGACTTCTGTTGCCTCTTTCTGCATTTCTCTTGCTTCTTTCTGTGCCTTTCTTCCTCTTTCTGCACATGTCCGACCTCTGTAGGCATAGTTAGAAACTAGCATTTAAAAAACCTTTGAAATTCACTGAAAAAAACAGAGGTTTCAGGGACGTTATAGTTAGTTGGACATTTCACTCGTACAAAACCAGAGAAATTCAGCCGTTATAGTTAGTTGCAAAACACACAAGATGATGGACGGAATGCTGCAGATTAGCAAAATTCACCCCCAGTCACAGATCTGGGTTTAATCCATCGTTATTTTGCTTCACCACGCCACCCCAGTTCAGACATAGCCATATGCAAATCAGTCTTGACCCTGTGCCTCATGGGAACAGTCCAGACCGAACTGCCAAGCCATGTCTTCCCTGGACCGGAATCAAGCATCCTAGGACCGGTTTCAGGCTATCAGCCTTCATCAGCCAGGATAGCTTGACTCCAGTGGCGTAGTGATAGTTAGTTGAGCTAAGTGTAACTCGAGCCCCCGAAATGCACTGCTGATGACATCACATCACGTTACATCACTCATGACATGGTCAGTGACATTACTGATGACATCACTGATGACATCTCAAATGACATCACTGATGACATCACTGATTACATCATCCAGTGACTGTGTGTTTCTGTAAAGTTTAAATATGTTTTATATATATATAGGCCAAGGTGTATTGAAGAATGAGTGGGTGTACGACTGTCTGAATGGATGATTTAGTAGGTGCGTGACTGACTGTATAAGTGAGTGAGTAAACGTGTCTTAAGGAGTGCATGGGTTAGTGACTAAACTGTGTGAATGTCTGTATCAGTCTGTCTGTTGGTGTATAAGCGGTTGCATGGCTTGGTGAGTAGCTACACAAGTGTCTATATGGGTTATTGATTGGTTGTCTGAGTATCTGTATGGGTGCCTGAGTGTCTGTGTGGGTGGGTGGGGTGTGTGTGACTCCTTGCATGGATGTGTGATTGGGTGATTCACTGGGTGTATGGGTTCAAGAGTGCATCTGTGAGGGGCTGTATGGGAGGGTGAGTGTGTGTATGGCTGTGTTGGTGAGTGAATGGATGTCTCAGTGGTACATGTGTGAGTAACTCCATATGTGAAAGGCAGTATATGTGAGTGTTGGAGTATATAAATGACTATATGTGAGAGTGAGTGATTGTGAGAGTGGCTGTGTGGATTAGTGTGTGCTTGTGTCAGTGATTGTATAGGAGAGTAAGTATGTGTTAGTGTCTGTATGAATAAGTGAGGTGGTGTGTGTATAACTGTATAGGTGAGTAAATGGGTGAGTGATTGATTCTTTGCATGACTGACTAGCTGTGTAAGTAACTCTATGGGTGAGTGGCGGTGTGTGAGTGTCTGTATAGGTGTATGAGTGCATATGATAGTGGCTGTATTGAAGAGTGACTGCATGTATGAGTGACTGTATGGGTGATTGAGTGGATGTGTGTGTAGACCTAGGAATCAGTGAGTGAGTATGTAGTAATTGGTATTGGTGTGTCTGTGGTTTTGAGAATGGTAGTCTGTATTTTAGAGTGGGTGTATCAAAGGTTACATTAAGGTGTGAGGAGGTGCATCAGATGATCACGTGGATGATGTCATCAGTAATGTCATTTGAGATGCCATCAGTGATGTCACTGACCATGTCATGAGTGATGTAATATGTGATGTCATCAGCAGTGCATTGCGGGGCGCAAGTTATACTTAGCTCAACTAACTATAACGGCCGAATTTCTCTGGTTTTGTACGAGTGAAATGTCCAACTAACTATAACGTCCCTGAAACCTATGGTTTTTTCAGTGAATTTTAAAGGTTTTTTAAATGCTAATTTCTAACTATAACGTCCCTGAGACCTATGGTTTTTTCAGTGGATTTCAAAGGTTTTTTAAATGCTAATTTCTAAGTATAATGTCCAAAAAATACCTTTTCCTAATTTTTAAACTTTTATAAAAATAATGTGATGTTTTATCCTTTCTAAAATATGCATTTACATTTTTTTTTTAAAGTGGATTCACGTACCGATCGTGTACCGGTCATGGTGGGTGCGCGAATCCAAGTTACGGGAGCCGCAACGATCCAGCGCAATGTCACGTACGTATTTCCGGTGGTCGCGTCAGGTACGCGAATCCACCGTAAATTATTTTGTTTTAAAAGTATATGTATATAACTTTATAATATATATTATACCAAGAGATTAATATACACAATTGTAAATATCTTATGTTTGAAACTGGAATAAAGATATATTATTGTTAAATATATTTTTCGGGAACCATGTTGGGTGCGCGCTGGTCGGCCTTTGGGTGCGCGAGTCCCATGTGACTTCAAAAGAAAGTATTTCATTGGTTAAGAAGCTTTTGATTCTAGAACTTGAAGGACCCCACCCAATTTTTTCATTCTTTCAACTGCATATCAGGAGACACAGCTCTTGTGTTTTGCTCTTCTTCTTAGGGTATTTTTGGTGTTTTTTTCCTTCATCAGAAAATGGCTGCTTCCAATCCTGGCACAGCAGCTTCCACCTGAAGATGAGGAACAGTTGGAAGAACCGGTGAAGGTGAGATATGAAAGTATCATTTGGGCTTTCTTCTCAATTCCACCTGGGGAGAAGAAGGTAAATGCACGAAAGGTTAAGGGCACCATATGTCTGAATATCCTGTCACGAGGATCTGACAAGAAGTATTCCTGTGGCACCTCTGCAATATTCAAGCATTTACAAACAATGCATCCACAGTGTCTCGCGAGGGAACAGCAGTGACGAGACCTACAGAAGCAGGCAAGTCAGGAAGAAGCTGCTGGACCAAGTACATCATCTGGTTCCTCAGCAACATCAATATCTCACATCGTACCTGAATTTGCCAGAGTGGAGCAGCATTGTGTCAAATGCAAAAAAATGTTATGTTTTGGCGAACAATCAGTGGATGCCATCGTGGTTGCCATTATAAACCACCATTGCTAAAAAAAATTGCAATGACTTTGTAATTGCATAATGTTTTGTAACTTTTCACTGTTGGTTCTGTTAATTTTTTCATTTTTTGTTTTTAAAAACCCAAAAAATGCAAAAAGAGTTAAAAAAACACACAAAAAAATATAAAAGTAGAAAAGAAGAAAAAAAAAGATTCTTTTTAGAACTGCCAATTTGGTTAAAAATAGACACATTTGTAAGTGTTGTATGAATTGTGGCAAGTGTGATATGTGGAGAAGTGTATGGGTAGTGCATGTGTAGTGCCTGGGTGATTGGAGAAGTGAATGTGTACTACCTGAGTGATTGCTTGAGTACATGACTAATGCCTGGGTGATTGTAAGAGTGCATGGGTAGTGGCTGGATGATTGCATGAGTGCAGGGGTAATGCCTGCATGATTAGAGGAGTGCATAGATAGTGCCTGAATGATTAAAGGAGTGCATGGATAATGTTTTGGCGATTGCAAGAGTGCATGGGTAGTCCCTGAATGATTGGATGAGTGCAAGGGAAGTGCCTGGGTTATTGGAGGAGTGCATGGATAGTGCTTTCGGTGATTGGAGGAGTGCAAGAGTAGTGTCTGGGTGGTTGAAGGAATGTATGGATAGTGCCTGGCTGATTGGATGAGTGCCAGTGTAGTGCCTGGGTGATTGGAGGAGTGCATAGATAGTACTTGGGTGATTTGAGGAGTGCAAGAGAAGTACTTGGGTAATTGCGTAAGTACATAGGTAGTGCATGGGTGATTGCATGAGTGTATGGGGTACTGCCTGGGCGATTGCATGAGTGCATTGGTAGTGTCTGGGTGATTTTATAAATCTATGGGTACTGGATGGGTGATCAGAGGGGTGCATGAGTAATGTCTGGGTAATTGCATGAGTGCACGGGTAGTGCCTGGGTGATTAGAGGAGTGCATACATAGTGCCTGGGTGATTTTATAAGTGCATGGGTGCTGTCTGAGTGATTGCATGAGTGCAGGGGTAATGTCTGGGTCATTGGAGGAGTGCATGGGTAATGCCTACGTGATTGCATGAGTGCAGGGGTAATGTGTGGGTAATTGGAGGAATGCATGAGTAATGTCAGGCTGATTGCATAAGTGCAGGAGTAATGTCTGGGTGGTTGCATGACTGTAATTGTAGTGCCTGGGTGGTTGGAAGAGTGCATAAGTAGTGCCTGGGTGATTTTATAAGTGCATGGGTACTGGCTGGATGATTGGAGGAGTGCTTGGATAGTGCCTGGGTGATTGCAGCAGGGCAAGAGTAGTGCCTGGGTTATACTATTAGTGCATAGCTAGTGCCTGGGTGATTGCATAAGTGTAAGGGTAGTGCTTGGGTTATTGCATGAGTACACAGGTAGAGCCTGGGTGATTGCATGAGTGTAGTGGTAGTGTGTGGGTGATTGCATAAGTGCATAGGTAGTGCCTGGGTGACTTTATAAGTGCATGGGTACTGACTGAGAGATCGAAGGAGTACATAGATACTGCCTGGGTGATTGAAGGAGTGCAAGGGTAATGCATGGGTAATTAGAGCAGTGCATAGCTAATGCTTTGGTGATTGCATGAGTGTAGGGGTAATGTGTAGCTGATTGTATGAGTGTAGGGGTAGTGCCTTGGTGATTGGAGGAATCCATAGGTAATACCTGGGTGATTGCATGAGTGCAGATGTAGAGCCTGGGTGATTAGAGGACTGTATAGGTAGTGCCTTGGTGATTTTATAAGTGTATGGTAAGGGCCTGAGTGATTGAAGGAGTGCATGGGTAATGTTTAGGTGATTGCATGAGTGCAAGAGTAATGTTTGGATGATTGCATGAGTACAGGGATAATGTCTGGGTGGTTGCATGAGTGTAGTGGTAGTGCCTAAGTGATGGGAGGAGTGCATAAGTAGTTCCTGGGTGATTTTATAAGTGCATGTGTACTGCCTGAGTGACTGAAGGTGTGCATGTGTAGTGACTAGGTGATTGCATGAGTGCAGGGGTAATGTCTGGGTAATTGAAGAAGTGCATGAGTAATGTCTAGGTGATTGCATGAGTGGAAGAGTAATGTCTGGGTGGTTGTATGAGTGTAGTGGTAGTTCTTGGGTGATTGCAGAAGTGCATAAGTAGTGACTGGGTGATTGAAGGAGTGCAAGAATAGTGCTTGGGTGATTGGAGGAGTGCAAGAGTAGTGCCTGGGTGATTGAAGGAATGTATGGATAGTGCCTGGGTGATTGGACGAGTGCAAGGGTAGTGACTGGGTGAGTGAATGAGTGCATGGATAGTGCATGGCTGATTGGAGGAGTGCATGGGTAATGCCTTGGTGCATCGAGGAGTGCATCAGTAGTGCCTGTGTGATTGCATGAGTGCATAGGTAGTGCCTGGATGATTTATAAGTGCATAGGTACTGCCTGAGTGATTGAAGTACTGCATGGGTACTACCTAGGTGATTGCATGAGTGCAGGGTAATGTCTGGGTCATTGGAGGAGTGCATGGGTAATGCCTAAGGGGCTGATTCACAAATCTAATCTGAGATAAAATCCTAAACATACTACTTTTGGTATTCACAGAATGCATTTAGTAGTAGTAAAGTTAGGACTCCTAATTTACTACTACTAAACTGAGACAAAATCCTAACTTTACGACTTTCTGTATTCACAAAAGGCATTTAGTAGTAGTAAAGTTAGGATTCCTAACTGTACTACTACTAAATGCCTTCTGTGAATAATGTAATGTGTAGGAAATTGGAGGAGTGCATGGGTAATGCCTAAGTGATTGCATGAGTGCAGGGGTAATGTCTAGGGGATTAGAGGAGTGCATAAGTAATGCCTAGGTAATTGCATGAGTGTAGGGGTAATGTATAGCTGATTGCATGCGTGTAGGGGTAGTGCCTGGGTGATTTTATAAGTGCATGGGTATTGCCTGGGTAATTTTATGGGTACAGGGGTAGTGCCTGGGTTATTGGAGGAGTGCAAGGGTAGTGCCTGGGTGATTGAAGGAGTGCTTGGGTAATGCCTGGGTGATTGCATGAGTGCAGAGGTAATGTATGGGTAATTGGAGAAGTACATGAGTAATGTCTGGGTGATTGCATGAGTGCAGGGGTAATGTCCAGGTGGTTGCATGAGTGTAGTGGTAGTGCCTGGATGATTAGAGTAGTGCATAGGTAGTGTCTGGGTGATTATATAAGTGCATGGTACTGGCTGAGTGATTAGAGGAGTGCATAGAAACTGCCTGGGTGATTGAAAGAGTGCAAGGGTAGTGTCTTGGTGATTGCATGAGTGCAGGGGTAATGTTTAGGGGATTGGAGAAGTATATAGGTAATACCTGGGTGATTGCAAGAGTGTACGGGTAATGTCTAACTGATTGCATGAGTGTACAGGTAGTGCCTGGGTGATTGGAGGAGTACATAGATAGTGTCTGGGTGATATTATAAGTGTATGGGTACTGGCTAGGTGATTGGAGAAGTGCATGGATAGTGCCTGGGTGATTGGAGGTGTGTGGGAATAGTGCCTAACTGTATAGATGAGTGCATGCGTAGTGTTTGAAAAAATGGATGAGTACAGTAAAAGTGACTGTAACATTAGTTCACATTATCATGCTTATTACATTATTTCATCTTACATTTTTTACTAAAGAAGATACAAAACTCTGTGGAACTATTTTACAGTAGTTTTGTTGTAAACTGAATTTAAAATCTTTTCAAACTTTACCATTTCCTTTTGTAAAAAAAAGAAGAAAAACCGTTATTGCATATAATAGTATAGGTTTAAGAACACAACATAATTTTAGAATTACATAACATGTTCAGTTTCCCTTTTTTGCTGTTCTCAGATTCGACTGAATTTCACCGTACACAGTGATTTCACTGTAGATCATCATACAAAAGCGGGGAAAAAAACAATCAATGAGATTGTAAAAAAAACAAATCTGCGTTGAAAATATTTTCATCAAGTGTAACTATCTGTTTACCTATCTACAGTTTCTAAATTACATTCTTCAACTACATTAAGTCTTTTATTTCTCTCATCTACATTTTGTAAAATATACACTCTCATTTACATCGCATATAATATAAAGATCGAATATATAAACTGTTTCTTTCAAACACAATTTTGCAATTACAATAAGAATTAGCACAAACAATAATCCAAACAGTAATTGTTCACATCTTCCCAATAGGCTGAATAATGTTTCCAAATCCATTTGCATTGAAAATATCCAAAATAAACTCGTTAATTTGTGTTCACATCTTCCCAATAGGCCGAATGATGTTTTCAAAACTTTGGCATCAAAATGATCAGATATGAATTTGGTAATTCGTAAGGCAACCTATATTTGAATTCCAAATGGGCATCATTGCAATGTGTCCATCCTTTATTGCACTTTAAATACACAGTATAGTGTTCAGATGTTGTAGTAGGTCCATCATGGAAAATAATAGCCACTGCTTTAAAAGCTCTTCCTGAAATTGATACTTGACTTGCCACAACATTCTGCTCTACAACGTTGCAGCATTAAAATGACATATTGTCCAATTCTTTCTATAAATAATGTTGACAACATTTACAACGAGAACATTTCATCTTGATTAGCTGTATTTACTAATTTGTTAAAAGACACTGATTTGCAATCTGGTATTGTCAAATATGAATCGTTCAGTGTCTCTTTCAGTGGTAGAAGAAAATGAACATTCTTCACATTTATGATCCCATCTGTAACTTAGTCCAAACAAATTTTCAATTTCTATTCCTTCATCTTCCAATATTCCAAGCATAAACATAAGAAATTCTTGTGCATCTTGTTGTATATTGAGTGTAAAGTGCGAAGAACCAGTACATATATCTAAAAGATGCTGAATGCCAGAAGCAGTATGTATTTTAGTTCTATCAGTTACCAACTTTGAAAAAATATAATGTAGTAAAGAACAGAGGGGCATATTAGCAAGACCCACGTTAAAATTATCGCCGTTTTAGCGGCAGGAAACTGCGGCTAAAACGGCGATAATAGGCTTGCTAATATGCGTTATGGAATTCCAATAGAAGCCCAGGTTAGATGTCCTGCACATCTAACCTGGGCTTCTATTGGAATTCTATAACGCATATTAGCAAGCCCATTATCGCCGTTTTAGCGGCAGTTTCCTGCCGCTAAAACGGCGATAACTTTAACGTGGGTCTTGCTAATATGCCCCAGAATCTTTTTTCTCGATTTTCCATAATTTCATGATGAAGATCCTCTAGATAAAACACAACATTCACAATTACATTAGCATAGCAGTTGATACCTGAACTATTTTCTAACTGGTATCCTACAATATCATCAACTGTGTCGATTTTCATTTTCTTTGCAGTTTCTTCATTCTCTTGAATTTTTTTCTTTTTTTGAATCTCAGTGGAATATTTGTCATATTTCCATTTTGGACACACTACACGTTTCTCATATACAGGATATTCACCTAAGTTAGGAGCATAAAGTCTTCTAAACCGATTATACTCTCTTACACAATTTACATCAGCACTAATCTTTTTCTCATCAAAATTAATCAAATACAAACCAGATAATGTTCTTACTCGAGACAATGCAACGTATGCCATGCCTTCTTTAAACACTGTACTTCCAATATTTACCAAAGCACTGTCTACACTTAAACCTTGAAATTTATGAAAGGTTGCAGCATATGCTAAAGAAAGAGGAAACTGTTTTCTATGAACATACAAGTCTTTTACAAGCAAAAAACGAACACTACAACGTCCAATCTGTTTTACCTCTTCAATCTGATCAAATTTAATCTTCAAGAATTCAATTCTATCTCTGTTCTGAAAATTTACAAACTCAACAACTTTTCCCATTGCTCCATTTACTAAACCTTCTTCTACAGTCAAATTACGCCGTAAAATTACCCAACAGTTCACACATACATATAAAGTATTTTCTAAACCTGCAGTCTTAGACACTGACTTTTCCAAAGAATCCAATTTTGACTGTAATTTCTCTGAGAGAAGAATAGTAACTCCTTTGTGTTCTATTTTATCAATAGCTTCCATTTTCAGTATTGGTTGTTTTTCCAATTTCAAAAGTTCTTGCAGTGTAGGCATTAGGCAAACTATAGACTTCTTTTCTCCAATTTTTTGTATATTATTTCAGGTGCTATGTTTTCATTTGGAAACAAGTTCATTAAAAGCTGACTTTGTAGAGCTTCTTTTTCATGTTTTGTTAAAAAACACATTCTTATATCTTGTAGAATGTTTCCATAATGTTCATCACTTGCTTGTCGCATATTCGTAATAAGTTCTTTATATTCAAAATAAGAATAAATGTTGACATTTCCAATATTTCCCAAAGATTTCTTAGTGTCTTCATGGAGAAGTGTTTTAAAACAGGTTGTCTTTTTACAGGAGTAAGTTGTAGTAGGTTGCCGAATAGAATTACATGTTTTCCTCCAAATAGAGCATCATAATCTGTTTTTAAAATCTGTTGCATTCATACATGTACAAAGGCAAGCATTAAGTTTGACACCATGCTCACCTCATCAATGATTAGAAGTTTCATTTTCTTGAGTACTCTTGAAACTTCATAACAAGCTTCTCCAGATAGCTTGTGATATTCCAACTTATTTTCATGTTCAACTGGCAGCATGAGTAATCGATGTGACGTAATCCCTTTAATGTTGTGTGCTGCTAACCCAGTTGGAGCGGTTACAACACAAGATAAATGTGATTCAGTGGTTTTGTGTAGATAACTGGTCAAAACTTTAATTAAGAAACTTTTTCCTGTTCCAGCTTGCCCACTGATGTACATTCGAATAGGTTTAAATGATGTGCATTGGTATTTTTTTTTTCATGCAGTAAACCATGCTGTATCTGTTGTGTCACTTGCTGATATATTTCTTTTTGTTCAATATTTAGTTTTTCTTCTAAGTTTCCCAACTCAATAATATCCTGTTGTGCTTGTTGCTTGGCCTGGGCGGTAAAATACGCTCCGCTCGCGGAATTTGCGGAATTTTGGAAATTCCGCGTTCTGCCGAGAACGCGGAATTGCCGAAAATTCCACGATCCGCGGCATAGCGGAATTTTTTCCTTGTTCGCTCTTTCAAAATGTGTGTTCGCGCACACGGTAGCGACTTACTGGGATCCCTGCGTTCGCCGACGAGTTTTCCTATCCGTTCGCGTGCGCTATGAGATTTTGGTAGCCGGCCGCGCGATCCCGCGAGAGTGTGCGATCGCGAACACGTCGTTTGGACGCGCCATCGGACATCCGCGTTCGCGAACAGGAAACACGCATCGCGTACAGGTGGGACAAGTGAAACAAGATGGCCGCGCCAATTAGCGACCGCATGGGCAAGTTCGCGAGATATTTCCCCCAAGCACGCAAACAGCGTCCCCGAACAGGAAAAACGCATCGCGAACGGGTGGAACAAGCAATTCCATGTGCTCGCGGAATTCTGCATAGCTCGCGGAGATTTTTTACATCTTCGCGGAACTTTGCGTAACGCAAATTCCGCCCAAGCCTACTTGTTCCATTGCCGTTTCTACTCCATGCATGGCTATTGCTGCTTCATTTTCAAGAATTGGTTGTCCTAGTGGATCTTGACTTAGTGGAGCAGAACTTTGACTATCTTGAGAACTGTCTCTAGCTATTTCAGCTGCAATAGTAGTTTCCTGTTCAATCTCTTCATTTAACATTTGTAGATAAGTTGAAAAAATTGTGCATTGAATGCTATCTTTACATGCATTAAAAGAATCTTCATAGCAATCAAAATCTCCAAGTAATTCCATTTCACTACGCCAAGGCTTGAAGAGTTCCAGAAGTGCTAAATAAAAAAATTCCCTTTTATCTGGAGTTTCACAACTGAGTTTCCTGTGGTTAATAAGATTTCCTTTGGCATGTTTTACCAAACATCCATCACATCCAATTACTGCATATTTTTCTTCATTTATATTTTCTGTAACATTTCTCTTAAAACTGTCATGTTGCAGTACTTCTTAGAGACATATGTTTTCCAGATGTGGACTCCTTTTGGGATAGTATGTTTCCAACATATTAATTTTAACAATATCTGTACTTACTGGTTCATTCAATGCTAAGTATTCAATTTCTTGTAGAGATTTCAATACTCAATTTCATGTTGCAGCAAGACCTAGACTTACCCAAATGATTCCTCTTGACTTTGAATATAAACTTGCAGCGGTAAACCGATCCGAACATTCGTAGTATCCAATCTCACGATGGGAAAGCATCTTCAAACTAAAGCGGTTCAATTTGTTACTAAGAGTCTTCTCTTGTGAAATTTCTTCCCACATTTCTTTCAATTCTGTCTTTTCATGTTTGGTTATATATGACGTAACATAGCGAGCAACAGCAATCGAATTATCTGCAACATACTGGATATCCATGTTTGCATTCCACATTGTCAAAATCAATGGATTGTAGTCATTAATATACTTTGAATCTTCAGTTCTTTTTATGTTGTAAGTATTCTTTGGAGATTTTCGAGTTATAGAATGCCTTACTGCTGACATGAAACTATTGACTCTTCCTTTTGAAATTACTGGATGTGGGAATCCAAAACGACATTTGTATACAATTTTCCCTTTGACGTGTATTTCCGTCGACAATATTTTCCACATCGATGACTTTGAAACCGTAAAACTTGTTGTCTTAAGCTGTTTTCTCCTCCTTTTTTTGGAATGGCACAGGTAACATAGTCTTCAATGAAAGACAAAACTGTTTTTTTTTCCAAATTTAGGTGCATTCTTGATCCATAATAGCATGTGTATATGAGGAGCACCTCTGGCTTGGTACTGCTTTCTCCAGAAGAAATCAATGACTTCTCAAAGAGATTATTTTTATTGCAGATAAAAGACATCATAGCTTGAAACCTATGATTAAAATATCTGCACACATTTACAGGATCCAAGGAACACAGTTCTCCAGCTGTCTTCAATTCAATGTGTTTTACATTTGAATTTGCTTGTCGTAGAAATTCAAGTAAATCGTCCCATGCGTATTCAGCACAGCTAAGCGTAACAAATCACGTAGGGGTTCCTAAGTTTCTTAACATACATTTAAGTTCTCCGTGACGACAATACCAATACTCATTAGTACCACGTTGACACGCCATCAAACTAATTAACTGAGATTCTAAATGATCGTCTCTTTGTTGAACTTTGTCCAAAAATTACTTTGCAGAAACATGTGTAAGATGAACTCCTGTTTTTAATATGTGGTTCACTGCATATGAAAGTCCAGACAAGTCACTTTCAAACAGAAGATGAAATAAATATGGAATACACTGTTGAAATCTTGGATCTTCTGAGTACAATCTTGTTGTACGATATTCTGAAGCTGGAATCTGTACTGGTCGTTCATCATATCGTCTACCTTTTCCAGTGGGGAAGAGCTATGGAAAACAGCGAGCTTCTAAACTTTTTTCCCATACACTCATGGGAGTTCCTTTCGCTTTCTTCATTTGGAATAATTCAATACTGTTTCCTATCACTTCTTTTGAATGTAGAGGATGTATACTGTAATGTTCATACATTTCTTCACTCCTGGAGTTGTCCACTTTTTCTATTTGGCCAGTTGAATATTTCTCTTTCAACTTCTAAAGATATTTCTTGTCCTTCCACATATACATTTTTATAATAAATATTGTTTTGTAGAAGATATAATGTAGCCTTTTGAAGTTTGATGACATATACTAACTCTTGCCATATTTTCCGACTCTTTGTTGGTACACCATTAACTAGAATAACTACAGGTTCACTTTCCTCTCTCTCTACACCAACAGTTTCAATATTTTTCTTAAAATCTAAAGGTAAATACACAACTCTTCCTTTTAAACCTCTTTGTAAATCTGTTGGAGGCAGCTTACCTGTTTTAGGCTCCATACGAACTATAGCCTGAAATGGGTACACAGACTGAATAAGAATGGACTCATACATATTTAAATCCACCAGTTCCGGAGGAATAGCTACCAACTCTAGGTTGTTATGTACAGCTCTAGCTGGCATTTTGTTCTCTTCTAATTTGTTGTAACAATATTTACAAATACGTTGATCACTACCCAACTCAAAATCACCTTCGACCAACAAATAAGCCCCAAATTGCTCCCACTTATCATTGTTTTCCTTTTCACTTTTAAATACACACCAACATTTCTAGTTTGACTTCTATAGTGAGTACGTTGACAACAAATACAAACTAAGAGGGTCATTACGATGGCGGGCTGACAAAGTCCGCCCGCCACCGCAACGGCAAACGGGACCGCCCGCAAGAGGTGCGGCGGTCCCGCCATGTGTATTAGGATGCGGTGGCATCCTGTATTGTTCACATTGCGGCGGGCGGTGCTGTCAGCAGCACCCGCCGCAATGTGAAAAACGCATGTTGTGCATTTGAATGCACAACGTGACAGGCACTGCGCGGTGCCTGTCACCTTGTGCATTCAAATGTGAGGGGGTACCATAGGTTCCCCCATGTGCACCCCACCCCCAAAACCCTGGGGCCCGCAACGGGCCCCTGAAGCAAAGACCATATGCCTTTCCATGGCGGCAACACTGCCATGGAAAGGCTGCTTCCCGCCAGCATCCTAATATGGATGGCGGTGTCTTGCAGACACCGCCACCATGTTAGAGCCCTTTTCCGCCCGGTCGACGAGTCGACCGGCGGAAAAGCGGTGGACGGTCTTTCCGTCCGCCTGGTTCCCCACCGCCATCGTAATATTGCGGTGGGGAAATGTTGGGCGGGCAGACGGGAATGGCGGGCGGATCGCCACCGCCATACGGGCGGTGGCGATCCGCTGGCTATCATAATGACCCCCATAGTTTGGTTTTTCACAACAAAGTACCTTAAACTTTGTAATTTCTTCTACAAACGTCTCAGTAGTACTATCTTCCACCTCTTCTTCAACACCTACACTTATCAAACTCTCACTTTCTCTAAACTCCTCTTGAGGGCCAAAGAAACAAAACTGTATATCATCAGAAACTTTTTTACATCCAATACTGAACCATGCAAAAGAGCTGTGTTTATTTTACTTAAAGATAATGCAGGACTTTTTACATAGTACAATCTTCTTACTAACTTCCGCATTTCTGAGTGATGTACTGCTAACTTTCTTAAATGATGAAAAGTACTTCAACACACTTTTCTAGAAAGACAAGCCAGAGTATGACCCTGCAAGTTAGTATATTTTCTCACTTTACAAGGATCTAGTCCTTGCAACATCTTAATCTTCTGTTTAACACTTTTTTTACCATAATCTCATAAGAAATTTCGTAATATATCAATAGATTCCTGTTGTATACTACAAATACTACTACAATCCCACTTATACACTGGAGCTTGTGTACGTCTCCCTTGAACTTCTTCAGCTATTACTTCTTCCACATTTCTAGGAACCATCTTTTCTTTTTCAATTGGACAACCATTTTTAACCTCATAACAACGACCACTGGTATCAACTGCATGAACTAATGTATTTTGTTGAAAATAGCTTTCTTCATTAAAAAAAGGTTCAGTACTAGAAGTGTGCTTCCATTCACCCGGCAATTTTTTGCAAAAGTTAGTTCTATTAACCAGTCTTTTTAATTTACTTTTCTCCTTCATAAAGTGCATTGTTTTATTCAATGTTTTGCATTCTCTTCAATACTAATATAAACAATCTTCTTTTCAATTCAAAAGCCTTTTCGACTACACTTTCAATCTGTTGTTTTTTCTTGTAAGATGCTGATCTTCTTTTATATTTTTTGCAATCTTTCAATACATTTTGTAGTACTCTACTTTTATACATTCTCTTCCTAATGTCTTTATATTCTTTCATCCTTCTTTCAACATAGATTGTTTTCCCATAACCTGTTTTCCATTAATTTGTCCTTTTTTCATTTCCTTCTGATTGGTTGTAGTACTTTTCTTTCTCTTTTCCCCATTTTGAAAATTCATTACATTCTTTAAAAGTCTTTTAACAAATTCTTTAGTTCTCTTACCAGAAGTCTTTTTCTTCAATGTCACATGTTGTACTTCATCTAATTTCTGCTTTTCTCTCTCATTAAAAAGTACAGTTTTTTTCTTTTCTTTTCTTTTGATATTTTCTTGCCATACTCAATCTGTATTGCTAATAATGGTGAATATCTGAAAACAAAGAAAATTTCATTAAATAATTTTATATTAATAAAATAATTATATACCAATATTCTCATCTATAAATAAAGAAATATTTTTTATTGCATTGCAAAGCTATATCAGACACTGCACAATTCCTACAATTAGAGACATCACAACTTCTACAACAGAATCACAGAGCACAACTAAAGGATTTCTCTACTGCTACCCAAATCAAATGTAAAGTGCAGTCTGTCAAGTTTTAAGGCCTGCATGTTTTTCTGTACCCCTGTTGCCTCTTTGTGCACCCTTGTTCCTTCTTTGTGCACCTCTGTTGCCTCTTTCTGCACCCCTCTTGCCTCTTTCTGCACTTCTTTTGCACTTCTTTTGCACTCTTTTGCACTAGTCTTCTAGTCTTGCCTCCTCCTACAGCCTTCTTGCCTCTTTCTGCATTTCTGTTGTTTCTTTCTGCAATGCTCTTGCTTCTTTCTGCACATCTCGTGTAAATTTCTGCACCCCTCTTGCCTACTTCTACACCTCTGTTGGTTCTTTCTGTACTGCTCTTCCTTCTTTATACACCTCTTTTTCCTGTTTCTGCAACACTCTTGCCTGTTTCACACCCCTCTTGCCTCTTTCTGCACCTCTATTGCTTCTTCTTGAACTTTTCTTACTTCTTTCTGCACCTCTCTTGCTTCTTTTTGCACCGCTCTTGCCTCTTTCTTCACCCTTTTCTCTCTTTCGCCACCTTTCTTGCCTCTTTCTGCACCCCTGTTCCCTTTTTCTGTACCTCTCTTGCCTGTTTCAGCAACTCTCTTGCCTCTTTCTGTAGTTCTCTTCCCTCCTTTTGCACCTCTGTTGCTTCATTCTGCACATCTCTTGCAAATTTCTGCACCCGTCTTGCCTCTTTCTGCACCTCTGTTGCTTCTTTTTGTAATTCTCTTGCCTCTTTGTGCACCCCTCTTGTCTGTTTCTGCACCTCTGTTGATTCTTTCTGCACTAGTCTTGCTTCTTTTTGCACCTCTCTTGTCTCTTTCTGTACCCTGTTCCCTTTTTCTGCACCCCTCTTGTCTATTTGTGTACCTCTGTTGATTCTTTCTGCACTAGTCTTGCTTCTTTTTGCACCTCTCTTACAAATGTTGACACTCCTCTTGCTTCTTTCAGGACACCTCTTTCTCCCTACTGCACATCTGTTGGTTCTTTAGACACTACTCTTTCTTCTTTATACACCCCTCTTGCTTCTTTCTGCACCTCTCTTCCCTCTTTCTGTACCTCTCTTGTCTCTTTCTGCACCTCTCTTGCTTCTTTCTACACTTCTCTTGCCTCTTTCTCTATCCCACTTGCCTCTTTCTGCACCTCTCTGCCTTCTTTCTGCACTTCTCTGGCTTCTTTCTACACTTCTGTTACTCCTTCTGCACCCCTCTTGCCTCTTTTTACATCCTTCTTCCTTCTTTCTGAACCTCGCTTACCTTTTTCTGCAACCCTCTTGCCTCTTTCTGCACCTCGGTTGCTTGTTTGTGCACTTCTCTTGTTTCTTTCTGCACCTCTCTTGCTTCTTTCTGTGCCCCTGTTGCCTCTTTCTACACCCTTCTTCCCTCTTTCTGTACCTCTTTTGCCTCTTTCTGCACCCCTCTTGCCTCTTTCTGCACTTCTTTTGCTTCTTTCTGCACTACTCTTGCCTCCTTCTACAGCCTTCTTTCCTCTATCTGAATTTCTGTTGTTTCTTTCTGCAAAGCTCTTGCTTCTTTCTGCACATCTCGTATAAACTTCTGCACCACTCTTGCCTACTTCTACACCTCTGTTGGTTCTTTCTGTACTGCTCTTCCTTCTTTATGCACCTCTTTTGCCTGTTTCTGCAACTCTCTTACCTATTTCTGCATCCCTCTTGCCTCTTTCTGCACCTCTATTGCTTCTTTTTGTACTTCTCTTACTTCTTTCTGCACCTCTCTTGCTTCTTTTTGTACCCTTCTTGCCTCTTTCTGAACCCTCTTTGCTCTTTCCCCACCTCTCTTTCCTCTTTATGTACCCCTGTTCCCTTTTTCTGCACCTATCTTGCCTGTTTCTGCAACTCGCTTGCCTCTTTCTGTAGTTCTCTTCCCTCCTTTTGCACCTCTGTTGCTTCTTTCTGCACATCTCTTGCAAATTTCTACTCCCTTCTTGCCTCTTTCTGCACCTCTGTTGCTTCTTTTTGCACTTCTCTTGCATTGTTGTGCACCCCTCCTGTCTGTTTCTGCACCTCTCTTCCTTCTTTCTGCGCTTCTCTTGCTTCTTTCTACACTTCTGTTACTCCTTCTGCACCCCTCTTGCCTCTTTTTACATCCTTCTTCCCTCTTTCTGAACCTCTCTTGCCTCTTTCTGCAACCCTCTTGCCTCTTTCTGCATCTCTGTTTCTTGTTTATACACTTCTCTTGCTTCTTTCTGCACCTCTCTTGCTTTTTTATGTACCCCTGTTGCCTCTTTCTACACCCTTCTTCCCTCTTTGCGCACCTCTGTTGCCTCTTTCTGCACCCCTCTTGCCTCTTTCTGTACTTCTTTTGCTTCTTTATGCACTACTCTTGCCTCCTCCTACAGCCTTCTTGCCTCTTTCTGCATTTCTATTGTTTTTTTCTGCAATGCTCTTGCTTCTTTCTGCATATCTCCTGTAAATTTCTGCACCCCTCTTGCCTACTTCTACACCTCTGTTGGTTCTTTCTGTACTGCTCTTCCTTCTTTATGCACCTCTTTTGCCTGCTTCTGCAACTCTATTCCCTCTTTCTGCATCTTCTTGACTCTTTCTGTACCTCTGTTGCTTCTTTCTGCACTTCTCTTACCTCTTTCTGTATCCCACTTGTCTCTTTCTACACCTCTGTTGCTTCCTTCTGCACTTCTCTAGCCTCTTTCTATACCACACTTGCCTCTTTCTGCACTCTCTTACTTCTTTCTCCACTACTCTTGCTTCTTTCTGCAATCCTGTTACTCTTTCTGCACCCCTCTTGCCTCTTTCTACATCCTTACAGCTGCAGTTCTCATTTCAAATAGATACCTAAAATAGATACCTAAAATAATGTGATATATTTCAACCATACCTTTCAACAGACTCATACAAAATACCCTAATCACTAATTCCTCTGCCAACATGTTTTAAACCACAGTTTTGAGCTGCAGCTTCACCATTCTGCAACTACTTATGCTATTGGACCTACATAAATATAAACAAGCAACCCTTCACAAGTATCTGCTGTAAGTCTCACCATATTCCTAAAAGCATGCATGCATATGTCTGTACCTTTTGCTAGCAGCATCATATATAAAAGTAATATACAGATAGATGTATACCTGTGTTTTATACATCTATCATCTTCAGACGCATAACACGTACCATAATACATGTGAAAGTAGAGACATACCTCAGTCACAACACCATCCACAGCTTAAAACTTCACAGACTACACTTCAAATTTCAAACAGACACTGAAAATCATGCGGTATATATGAAATGTAGCTTTCCACACACTCATACAAATTACTCTAATAAATAATATCTCTATAAACATTTCTCAAACCTCACTTTTGTGCTGCTGCTTTACCATTCTACAACTACTTATAATGTTACACCTAGCCAAATACAAAGCAGGAACCCTTCACATGTCTCTGCTATATGTCTCACCATACTCCTGAAAGCATGCATGCATTTGTCTGTACCACAACACTATGCACACCTCAAAAATTCACAGAACAAACTTCCAATTTCAAGCAAACATCAAAACGTATGTGGCATATTTCAATTGTACCTCTCTAGAGACTTATATAAAGTAGCCTAATCACTAATACCTTATGTCAACATCTTTTAAACTTCAAAAACACAAGAGAGAGAAAGGGATAACCACAAAAAGTGGAGGGGTATACTCCTGATCCCCTTTAAATTACGTAAACAAACAATAAGAGGAGTACAACCTGGAGACACAGTGAAGTCTCCAAAGTATTGGGATAAAGGGCACAAGAGAGGAAATATCCTTTCTTAAGAAGACCCCTCACTCACCAACCTAGTTGGTGACATGCTTCATCATCGGGGTCCCACCCGAATGGCCGAATGCCATCCGGGTGTGCTTCGACACCTGATTACAGTGGAGCAGGTTTATTTTCTGTGTAGGTGAATGAAATAGTGATTTAAAAATTGGCCAAATATTACTCAAAATTAGTATTTTTAATAATAGAGCACCTGGACAATATTAAAAGAATTATAAGACACCCTTTTTGGTTAAATTGACCAACTGGTATCTTTAGGTAAAAAGTGCAAAAAGTGCGAAAAAGAAGGTCTACATGTTTCAACCTAATGTCGATATTACTAGGTTTTCGTCAGGACCAAGAGTACGTGACCCGGGTGGTCTACACACGCTAAGGTGTATCCTGCCCTTGATCACTGCTACCTAACTCTGTACTCACAGTTAGGAGACCTTTCATCCTAGTAGTTGAAAGGAAAGAATCTGAAAGAACAAAAATGTACAATCACAGACAAACAACACATAAAAATATAGCGAAGATTCTCCAAAGTTAAGTGCTCAAAAATATCCCAAATGCGAGTAATGAAAAAAGCGTTAAAAAGTACACATTTAGTGAACATCTGTCGCCAAAATTCAGAGACAGTATATGGCAATGTGCACATGCATTTCAGTGAAAAATTAAAGAAAAAGTATCAGCCATTCACGACATTCGATCCAGTTGTTTCTATTTACACTCTGGCTGGCAGTACTTATCACGAAATGCAAACAAAAATAAAAATAATAATAATGATAATAAAACAAACTTGAATAAACGCGGACAACAACTAGAAAGAATGGGACTATCACGCTACTTGTGATTATTATTTAAGGAGTGAGTGTCTACGCTCGCATTACATAGATAAGGACATACTTAGTGTAATTTTGATATTAATAAAATCGAGCGTATCATGATAAATTACAGCAATGTCAAGAGCTTACTATGTAACGCATGATTGCGTGCCTCATGGGAAAGGGGTCATGGTGCTGGCTCAGTCGCGTGATCTGGAAAAATGAGCGTTATGAGGTAAATGACCAGAAAAGAGGAAAGTAAGCGGAGCCCACCCGCGTTGAGAATGGAGTACTTACAGCGAGTCACCAGTCACCGGCTGCTATGCCTATACTAAAGACCTGCCACCGCTCCCCGAGGATTCTCAAAACAGAACGTCCTCGTTAGGTAAATGCTGGGCGCTTCCGGGTTCAGGCGTGGTGACGTGGTCACATGACCAACGTCAGTACGTAACGGGGCGTGTTACTAAAAACCTTCGATAGTAAGTAGGGGCCGCTGAAGCGCATTCAATTGTTTAAAAGCGTTGGGATCCCTTGAAAGGAGGTGCAAGAAAAGTTTAATGAGCCGACAGGGGAATAATGAAAAAAGGGCGCATAAATCCATTAAGTATGTCTAATGGGGATTCCCTCTATTTATAAAACGAATCCACAAATAGTCGGTGACTACCTCAAAAGGCACGCATACACTCGTTATTTAACAGAAAGAAAGTGTGTTGTGCATGCATTCAGTGAAATACCTAGAGAATTTCAGAACTATCACTAGTGCAAGCATGCATGCATATAGGCAGCAATAATCAACAGGAGTAGTGACCTACATTAATGTTGACAGTAGTCATTATTTTTCAAAAGGAAATGTATGTATAACATAACACATGGACTTATTTCAAAAGGACCGAATTCCAAGGAATATTATCGTTCAATCCTTCTTTATGGGTGGATAGCCTATATATCCATCGTTGTTCCTTTTCGAATAGGCGTTGTTGTATTTTTACTCCTGTTTTTACCTGTTCGATTATAGTCCATTTCATGTCATTGGTTGTATGGTTCATTTGAAGGAAGTGTTCAGTGAGTTTTGTTATACTTTTTTTACACCTGATAGTGCTTCGATGTTCACAGATTCTTTGTTTTATTTTCCTGCAAGTCATGCCCACATATGCAAGATTACAGGGGCACTTTATCAGATAGACCACATTGGTACTGTTACAATTCGTGTGTACTCGTTGGTACCATACTTTTCCTGGTTCTAATACAAGTGTTTTGGTGTTACTAGTCAGATGACAAACACTACAATTTCCACACTGATAATGTCCTACGATATTAGGTAGGCCCCATGCCATGGTTACAGTTGGTGTCATTTCTTGTCTGTTCTCCTTTGGGCGTGTATTGACAAGGGAGTCCTTTAAGCTTCTTGCTTTCTTGAAAGAAAAGAGTGGTTTTTCCCAGTGCAAATTCCCAGTGTTAATGATAGACCAGTGCTTATTGATAGATTTGGTCATTTGATTAGAGGCTGTGCTGTAAGTTGTTACACATGTCAGTGGTATCTCCTCGTTCTTCTGTGTTCTATCTTCCAGAAGTGCCTCCCTTGGTTGGTTGCGAGCTCTTTTTTGGCATTTATTGAGAATCCCGTTAGGATAGCCTCTGTATGAAAGCTTCATAGTGAGGTCTTTTGCTTGATTATGGTAGTCGGTAGTTTTACTACAATTACGCCGTAACCTCAGATATTGGCCATATGGTAAGTTTTCCCTCAACGGTCTAGGATGGAAGCTCTCAAATCTCAGTAAGTTGTTCCTCGCACTAGGTTTGTGGTAAGTTTTTGTCTCTAGGTGACCGTTCTCCTTGGTGATTGTTACATCCAGGAAAATCATAGTATTGGGGTCCATAATATGGGTGAACCTCAGATTATGGTCACATGAATTGATCCATATTGTAAATTCTTTTAGTGTCTCGATCGGTCCCTGCCAGATGGCTAGGACATCGTCGATATATCTTTTCCAGAAGATGATATTCGAGAGAAAGGGATTCCGGCTATTCAATATGAATCTTTTTTCAAAATCGAATACATAAAGCCCTGCCACACTAGGAGCAAAAATGCTCCCCATTGAAGTGCCCCCTGTCTGGAGGTATAAGGTTCCCTCATATTCAAAATAGTTTTTCTTCAAGGCTAATTTGGCACATTCCAAGATAAAGGATTTGGGTGTCCTGTGTGTCCAGATGATTTCATGCAGGGCTTTTTAAGTACTTCCAGTGTGTCGTCTTGTGGGATGCTGGTGTACAGACTTTCAATATCGAGGCTTACTAGGATGGTATCCTCATCCACTGTGATGTCTTTAAGAAATTTGAGGAGACATTTGGTATCTTGTAGGTAGGTGGTGGTTTTTTGCACCAAGGGTTTCAAGAAAAAGTCACAAAAGCGTGACAGTGGTTCAAGTAAAGAACCTATACCTGACACTATGGGTCTGCCAGGAGGGGGAATTTTATTTTTGTGCATTTTGGGCAAGATGTAAAAATATGGAATTTTTCCCTCACAATTGCAGAGAAACATTGCTTCTTGTTTCGAAATATGCCCCATTGTTTCAGCGTAGTCCACAAGGGTTCTAATTTCTTGTTTGAGTTCATTAGTCGGATCGACTTGTAGTGGGCTATAGTTCCTAACATCAGACAACTGCCTTTGGCACTCTGCATGGTAAGTCTCCTTGTCTAGAATCACCACACCACCTCCTTTATCTGCCGGTTTGATCACAATGCTATCACAAGTCTTCAGAGTTTCTAAGGCCAGATTCTCCTCTTTGCTCATATTTTGAAAAGGTTGTTTGGGACTTATGTTCTCAATGTCCTTGAAGACAGCCTGTTCAAATGCTGATATCTCTACTGGGATAGCATGTGGAGGGGGAATGTAAGTGGACTTTACTCGTAGTCCGGTTTCATTTGGGTCTTCTGTAGGTGTTGTTGCGCCCTGTTTTTCAAAAAAAAGCTTTCAATCTCAGTTTCCTGAAAAAGCCTGCCAATTCGCAATGAAGTTGAAATTTATCAAGGCGTGTTGTAGGGACAAAACCTAAGCCTTTGTTCAGGACTTTTTCTTCCATCGTTGATAGAGGCCTGGTAGCAAGATTAGTAACTAGATTCTGTTGTTGCTCGTCCCTGCTTGTGGATCCCGTGTCTTGCTCCGTGTGTAACTGCCTACAGGGTCCTCTTCCTCCCAATGTACTTGGTTTGGGCCCTTTCTTCTTCCTCTTCCCCTCCTGCCCCTGCCTAAAAAAGGGGGCCTAAAACTGTTGGGCGGAAAAAGTGGTGGTGGGTATGGTGGTTGCCACCCATACATTGGGTAGGGTTGCTGATGGTTGTATGGACCTTGGAACCCGAGTGGTACATGTGAATTATATATAGGCCAATTGTTCTGGGTTCTGTTTTTCCCTCTTTGTCTCTGTCTACCACTTCCTGTACTGGAGCCACTACTCCCGGTTGAATCGATACTTGAGATATCTGAATCCTGATCAGATTTTATTGAGGATACGTAGTCTGGATCCGAGTACGGATAAGTCTTGACATATGAGAATCGTTTGAGATCTTTTTGAAACTTCTGTACTTTTTGTTGGGTGAGATTATCCTTATACTCATTTATCTCCTTATTTAGTTCATCAAGTCTTTTCTTGTAACCAGAAATGGTAGTTTTAATTTGACCTTCTGTCAATTGAATATCAACCAGTATTTTTTCTGAGAGGCGTAAGGCAGTTTTTAAGATCAGTACTATCCAGTCACGAGTGCAATGCCATGCAATCTGGGCCCAGTCTTTTCTAAAAACTGGGTCCTCTAAGAAGATGCGTGGGGCATTAGTGACTAGAAGGCCTTTCGGTGCCATGTTGTTTTTAAGGTATTCTTTTAAGATAGTCCCATGTAATATAGTCCTTATCCGGTTTCTTTTCATTTCCGTTAGTTTTTCCCAATCGGTAGTTTGTGATATCGTCTGTGCAATGCCGGCGTCAGCAAATATAGTAAGATCACCTAGAATTGCATCCACCTCCTCGGTGGAATAAGATAGTCCCTGATTCTCCCCCATAATTTACGGGTAATTTTTCAGGTTATATTCTAAGTAAGAGAACTCTCACAGCTGTGCGCTGCCTGATATTCAAAAACACAAGAGAGAGAAAGGGATAACCACAAAAAGTGGAGGGGTATACTCCTGATCCCCTTTAAATTACGTAAACAAACAATAAGAGGAGTACAACCTGGAGACACAGTGAAGTCTCCAAAGTATTGGGATAAAGGGCACAAGAGAGGAAATATCCTTTCTTAAGAAGACCCCTCACTCACCAACCTAGTTGGTGACATGCTTCATCATCGGGGTCCCACCCGAATGGCCGAATGCCATCCGGGTGTGCTTCGACACCTGATTACAGTGGAGCAGGTTTATTTTCTGTGTAGGTGAATGAAATAGTGATTTAAAAATTGGCCAAATATTACTCAAAATTAGTATTTTTAATAATAGAGCACCTGGACAATATTAAAAAGAATTATAAGACACCCTTTTTGGTTAAATTGACCAACTGGTATCTTTAGGTAAAAAAGTGCAAAAAGTGCGAAAAAGAAGGTCTACATGTTTCAACCTAATGTCGATATTACTAGGTTTTCGTCAGGACCAAGAGTACGTGACCCGGGTGGTCTACACACGCTAAGGTGTATCCTGCCCTTGATCACTGCTACCTAACTCTGTACTCACAGTTAGGAGACCTTTCATCCTAGTAGTTGAAAGGAAAGAATCTGAAAGAACAAAAATGTACAATCACAGACAAACAACACATAAAAATATAGCGAAGATTCTCCAAAGTTAAGTGCTCAAAAATATCCCAAATGCGAGTAATGAAAAAAGCGTTAAAAAGTACACATTTAGTGAACATCTGTCGCCAAAATTCAGAGACAGTATATGGCAATGTGCACATGCATTTCAGTGAAAAATTAAAGAAAAAGTATCAGCCATTCACGACATTCGATCCAGTTGTTTCTATTTACACTCTGGCTGGCAGTACTTATCACGAAATGCAAACAAAAATAAAAATAATAATAATGATAATAAAACAAACTTGAATAAACGCGGACAACAACTAGAAAGAATGGGACTATCACGCTACTTGTGATTATTATTTAAGGAGTGAGTGTCTACGCTCGCATTACATAGATAAGGACATACTTAGTGTAATTTTGATATTAATAAAATCGAGCGTATCATGATAAATTACAGCAATGTCAAGAGCTTACTATGTAACGCATGATTGCGTGCCTCATGGGAAAGGGGTCATGGTGCTGGCTCAGTCGCGTGATCTGGAAAAATGAGCGTTATGAGGTAAATGACCAGAAAAGAGGAAAGTAAGCGGAGCCCACCCGCGTTGAGAATGGAGTACTTACAGCGAGTCACCAGTCACCGGCTGCTATGCCTATACTAAAGACCTGCCACCGCTCCCCGAGGATTCTCAAAACAGAACGTCCTCGTTAGGTAAATGCTGGGCGCTTCCGGGTTCAGGCGTGGTGACGTGGTCACATGACCAACGTCAGTACGTAACGGGGGCGTGTTACTAAAAACCTTCGATAGTAAGTAGGGGCCGCTGAAGCGCATTCAATTGTTTAAAAGCGTTGGGATCCCTTGAAAGGAGGTGCAAGAAAAGTTTAATGAGCCGACAGGGGAATAATGAAAAAAGGGCGCATAAATCCATTAAGTATGTCTAATGGGGATTCCCTCTATTTATAAAACGAATCCACAAATAGTCGGTGACTACCTCAAAAGGCACGCATACACTCGTTATTTAACAGAAAGAAAGTGTGTTGTGCATGCATTCAGTGAAATACCTAGAGAATTTCAGAACTATCACTAGTGCAAGCATGCATGCATATAGGCAGCAATAATCAACAGGAGTAGTGACCTACATTAATGTTGACAGTAGTCATTATTTTTCAAAAGGAAATGTATGTATAACATAACACATGGACTTATTTCAAAAGGACCGAATTCCAAGGAATATTATCGTTCAATCCTTCTTTATGGGTGGATAGCCTATATATCCATCGTTGTTCCTTTTCGAATAGGCGTTGTTGTATTTTTACTCCTGTTTTTACCTGTTCGATTATAGTCCATTTCATGTCATTGGTTGTATGGTTCATTTGAAGGAAGTGTTCAGTGAGTTTTGTTATACTTTTTTACACCTGATAGTGCTTCGATGTTCACAGATTCTTTGTTTTATTTTCCTGCAAGTCATGCCCACATATGCAAGATTACAGGGGCACTTTATCAGATAGACCACATTGGTACTGTTACAATTCGTGTGTACTCGTTGGTACCATACTTTTCCTGGTTCTAATACAAGTGTTTTGGTGTTACTAGTCAGATGACAAACACTACAATTTCCACACTGATAATGTCCTACGATATTAGGTAGGCCCCATGCCATGGTTACAGTTGGTGTCATTTCTTGTCTGTTCTCCTTTGGGCGTGTATTGACAAGGGAGTCCTTTAAGCTTCTTGCTTTCTTGAAAGAAAAGAGTGGTTTTTCCCAGTGCAAATTCCCAGTGTTAATGATAGACCAGTGCTTATTGATAGATTTGGTCATTTGATTAGAGGCTGTGCTGTAAGTTGTTACACATGTCAGTGGTATCTCCTCGTTCTTCTGTGTTCTATCTTCCAGAAGTGCCTCCCTTGGTTGGTTGCGAGCTCTTTTTTGGCATTTATTGAGAATCCCGTTAGGATAGCCTCTGTATGAAAGCTTCATAGTGAGGTCTTTTGCTTGATTATGGTAGTCGGTAGTTTTACTACAATTACGCCGTAACCTCAGATATTGGCCATATGGTAAGTTTTCCCTCAACGGTCTAGGATGGAAGCTCTCAAATCTCAGTAAGTTGTTCCTCGCACTAGGTTTGTGGTAAGTTTTTGTCTCTAGGTGACCGTTCTCCTTGGTGATTGTTACATCCAGGAAAATCATAGTATTGGGGTCCATAATATGGGTGAACCTCAGATTATGGTCACATGAATTGATCCATATTGTAAATTCTTTTAGTGTCTCGATCGGTCCCTGCCAGATGGCTAGGACATCGTCGATATATCTTTTCCAGAAGATGATATTCGAGAGAAAGGGATTCCGGCTATTCAATATGAATCTTTTTTCAAAATCGAATACATAAAGCCCTGCCACACTAGGAGCAAAAATGCTCCCCATTGAAGTGCCCCCTGTCTGGAGGTATAAGGTTCCCTCATATTCAAAATAGTTTTTCTTCAAGGCTAATTTGGCACATTCCAAGATAAAGGATTTGGGTGTCCTGTGTGTCCAGATGATTTCATGCAGGGCTTTTTAAGTACTTCCAGTGTGTCGTCTTGTGGGATGCTGGTGTACAGACTTTCAATATCGAGGCTTACTAGGATGGTATCCTCATCCACTGTGATGTCTTTAAGAAATTTGAGGAGACATTTGGTATCTTGTAGGTAGGTGGTGGTTTTTTGCACCAAGGGTTTCAAGAAAAAGTCACAAAAGCGTGACAGTGGTTCAAGTAAAGAACCTATACCTGACACTATGGGTCTGCCAGGAGGGGGAATTTTATTTTTGTGCATTTTGGGCAAGATGTAAAAATATGGAATTTTTCCCTCACAATTGCAGAGAAACATTGCTTCTTGTTTCGAAATATGCCCCATTGTTTCAGCGTAGTCCACAAGGGTTCTAATTTCTTGTTTGAGTTCATTAGTCGGATCGACTTGTAGTGGGCTATAGTTCCTAACATCAGACAACTGCCTTTGGCACTCTGCATGGTAAGTCTCCTTGTCTAGAATCACCACACCACCTCCTTTATCTGCCGGTTTGATCACAATGCTATCACAAGTCTTCAGAGTTTCTAAGGCCAGATTCTCCTCTTTGCTCATATTTTGAAAAGGTTGTTTGGGACTTATGTTCTCAATGTCCTTGAAGACAGCCTGTTCAAATGCTGATATCTCTACTGGGATAGCATGTGGAGGGGGAATGTAAGTGGACTTTACTCGTAGTCCGGTTTCATTTGGGTCTTCTGTAGGTGTTGTTGCGCCCTGTTTTTCAAAAAAAGCTTTCAATCTCAGTTTCCTGAAAAAGCCTGCCAATTCGCAATGAAGTTGAAATTTATCAAGGCGTGTTGTAGGGACAAAACCTAAGCCTTTGTTCAGGACTTTTTCTTCCATCGTTGATAGAGGCCTGGTAGCAAGATTAGTAACTAGATTCTGTTGTTGCTCGTCCCTGCTTGTGGATCCCGTGTCTTGCTCCGTGTGTAACTGCCTACAGGGTCCTCTTCCTCCCAATGTACTTGGTTTGGGCCCTTTCTTCTTCCTCTTCCCCTCCTGCCCCTGCCTAAAAAAGGGGGCCTAAAACTGTTGGGCGGAAAAAGTGGTGGTGGGTATGGTGGTTGCCACCCATACATTGGGTAGGGTTGCTGATGGTTGTATGGACCTTGGAACCCGAGTGGTACATGTGAATTATATATAGGCCAATTGTTCTGGGTTCTGTTTTTCCCTCTTTGTCTCTGTCTACCACTTCCTGTACTGGAGCCACTACTCCCGGTTGAATCGATACTTGAGATATCTGAATCCTGATCAGATTTTATTGAGGATACGTAGTCTGGATCCGAGTACGGATAAGTCTTGACATATGAGAATCGTTTGAGATCTTTTTGAAACTTCTGTACTTTTTGTTGGGTGAGATTATCCTTATACTCATTTATCTCCTTATTTAGTTCATCAAGTCTTTTCTTGTAACCAGAAATGGTAGTTTTAATTTGACCTTCTGTCAATTGAATATCAACCAGTATTTTTTCTGAGAGGCGTAAGGCAGTTTTTAAGATCAGTACTATCCAGTCACGAGTGCAATGCCATGCAATCTGGGCCCAGTCTTTTCTAAAAACTGGGTCCTCTAAGAAGATGCGTGGGGCATTAGTGACTAGAAGGCCTTTCGGTGCCATGTTGTTTTTAAGGTATTCTTTTAAGATAGTCCCATGTAATATAGTCCTTATCCGGTTTCTTTTCATTTCCGTTAGTTTTTCCCAATCGGTAGTTTGTGATATCGTCTGTGCAATGCCGGCGTCAGCAAATATAGTAAGATCACCTAGAATTGCATCCACCTCCTCGGTGGAATAAGATAGTCCCTGATTCTCCCCCATAATTTACGGGTAATTTTTCAGGTTATATTCTAAGTAAGAGAACTCTCACAGCTGTGCGCTGCCTGATATTCAAAAACACAAGAGAGAGAAAGGGATAACCACAAAAAGTGGAGGGGTATACTCCTGATCCCCTTTAAATTACGTAAACAAACAATAAGAGGAGTACAACCTGGAGACACAGTGAAGTCTCCAAAGTATTGGGATAAAGGGCACAAGAGAGGAAATATCCTTTCTTAAGAAGACCCCTCACTCACCAACCTAGTTGGTGACATGCTTCATCATCGGGGTCCCACCCGAATGGCCGAATGCCATCCGGGTGTGCTTCGACACCTGATTACAGTGGAGCAGGTTTATTTTCTGTGTAGGTGAATGAAATAGTGATTTAAAAATTGGCCAAATATTACTCAAAATTAGTATTTTTAATAATAGAGCACCTGGACAATATTAAAAAGAATTATAAGACACCCTTTTTGGTTAAATTGACCAACTGGTATCTTTAGGTAAAAAAGTGCAAAAAGTGCGAAAAAGAAGGTCTACATGTTTCAACCTAATGTCGATATTACTAGGTTTTCGTCAGGACCAAGAGTACGTGACCCGGGTGGTCTACACACGCTAAGGTGTATCCTGCCCTTGATCACTGCTACCTAACTCTGTACTCACAGTTAGGAGACCTTTCATCCTAGTAGTTGAAAGGAAAGAATCTGAAAGAACAAAAATGTACAATCACAGACAAACAACACATAAAAATATAGCGAAGATTCTCCAAAGTTAAGTGCTCAAAAATATCCCAAATGCGAGTAATGAAAAAAGCGTTAAAAAGTACACATTTAGTGAACATCTGTCGCCAAAATTCAGAGACAGTATATGGCAATGTGCACATGCATTTCAGTGAAAAATTAAAGAAAAAGTATCAGCCATTCACGACATTCGATCCAGTTGTTTCTATTTACACTCTGGCTGGCAGTACTTATCACGAAATGCAAACAAAAATAAAAATAATAATAATGATAATAAAACAAACTTGAATAAACGCGGACAACAACTAGAAAGAATGGGACTATCACGCTACTTGTGATTATTATTTAAGGAGTGAGTGTCTACGCTCGCATTACATAGATAAGGACATACTTAGTGTAATTTTGATATTAATAAAATCGAGCGTATCATGATAAATTACAGCAATGTCAAGAGCTTACTATGTAACGCATGATTGCGTGCCTCATGGGAAAGGGGATCATGGTGCTGGCTCAGTCGCGTGATCTGGAAAAATGAGCGTTATGAGGTAAATGACCAGAAAAGAGGAAAGTAAGCGGAGCCCACCCGCGTTGAGAATGGAGTACTTACAGCGAGTCACCAGTCACCGGCTGCTATGCCTATACTAAAGACCTGCCACCGCTCCCCGAGGATTCTCAAAACAGAACGTCCTCGTTAGGTAAATGCTGGGCGCTTCCGGGTTCAGGCGTGGTGACGTGGTCACATGACCAACGTCAGTACGTAACGGGGCGTGTTACTAAAAACCTTCGATAGTAAGTAGGGGCCGCTGAAGCGCATTCAATTGTTTAAAAGCGTTGGGATCCCTTGAAAGGAGGTGCAAGAAAGGTTTAATGAGCCGACAGGGGAATAATGAAAAAAGGGCGCATAAATCCATTAAGTATGTCTAATGGGGATTCCCTCTATTTATAAAACGAATCCACAAATAGTCGGTGACTACCTCAAAAGGCACGCATACACTCGTTATTTAACAGAAAGAAAGTGTGTTGTGCATGCATTCAGTGAAATACCTAGAGAATTTCAGAACTATCACTAGTGCAAGCATGCATGCATATAGGCAGCAATAATCAACAGGAGTAGTGACCTACATTAATGTTGACAGTAGTCATTATTTTTCAAAAGGAAATGTATGTATAACATAACACATGGACTTATTTCAAAAGGACCGAATTCCAAGGAATATTATCGTTCAATCCTTCTTTATGGGTGGATAGCCTATATATCCATCGTTGTTCCTTTTCGAATAGGCGTTGTTGTATTTTTACTCCTGTTTTTACCTGTTCGATTATAGTCCATTTCATGTCATTGGTTGTATGGTTCATTTGAAGGAAGTGTTCAGTGAGTTTTGTTATACTTTTTTACACCTGATAGTGCTTCGATGTTCACAGATTCTTTGTTTTATTTTCCTGCAAGTCATGCCCACATATGCAAGATTACAGGGGCACTTTATCAGATAGACCACATTGGTACTGTTACAATTCGTGTGTACTCGTTGGTACCATACTTTTCTTGGTTCTAATACAAGTGTTTTGGTGTTACTAGTCAGATGACAAACACTACAATTTCCACACTGATAATGTCCTACGATATTAGGTAGGCCCCATGCCATGGTTACAGTTGGTGTCATTTCTTGTCTGTTCTCCTTTGGGCGTGTATTGACAAGGGAGTCCTTTAAGCTTCTTGCTTTCTTGAAAGAAAAGAGTGGTTTTTCCCAGTGCAAATTCCCAGTGTTAATGATAGACCAGTGCTTATTGATAGATTTGGTCATTTGATTAGAGGCTGTGCTGTAAGTTGTTACACATGTCAGTGGTATCTCCTCGTTCTTCTGTGTTCTATCTTCCAGAAGTGCCTCCCTTGGTTGGTTGCGAGCTCTTTTTGGCATTTATTGAGAATCCCGTTAGGATAGCCTCTGTATGAAAGCTTCATAGTGAGGTCTTTTGCTTGATTATGGTAGTCGGTAGTTTTACTACAATTACGCCGTAACCTCAGATATTGGCCATATGGTAAATTTTCCCTCAACGGTCTAGGATGGAAGCTCTCAAATCTCAGTAAGTTGTTCCTCGCACTAGGTTTGTGGTAAGTTTTTGTCTCTAGGTGACCGTTCTCCTTGGTGATTGTTACATCCAGGAAAATCATAGTATTGGGGTCCATAATATGGGTGAACCTCAGATTATGGTCACATGAATTGATCCATATTGTAAATTCTTTTAGTGTCTCGATCGGTCCCTGCCAGATGGCTAGGACATCGTCGATATATCTTTTCCAGAAGATGATATTCGAGAGAAAGGGATTCCGGCTATTCAATATGAATCTTTTTCAAAATCGAATACATAAATCCCTGCCACACTAGGAGCAAAAATGCTCCCCATTGAAGTGCCCCCTGTCTGGAGGTATAAGGTTCCCTCATATTCAAAATAGTTTTTCTTCAAGGCTAATTTGGCACATTCCAAGATAAAGGATTTGGGTGTCCTGTGTGTCCAGATGATTTCATGCAGGGCTTTTTAAGTACTTCCAGTGTGTCGTCTTGTGGGATGCTGGTGTACAGACTTTCAATATCGAGGCTTACTAGGATGGTATCCTCATCCACTGTGATGTCTTTAAGAAATTTGAGGAGACATTTGGTATCTTGTAGGTAGGTGGTGGTTTTTTGCACCAAGGGTTTCAAGAAAAAGTCACAAAAGCGTGACAGTGGTTCAAGTAAAGAACCTATACCTGACACTATGGGTCTGCCAGGAGGGGGAATTTTATTTTTGTGCATTTTGGGCAAGATGTAAAAATATGGAATTTTTCCCTCACAATTGCAGAGAAACATTGCTTCTTGTTTCGAAATATGCCCCATTGTTTCAGCGTAGTCCACAAGGGTTCTAATTTCTTGTTTGAGTTCATTAGTCGGATCGACTTGTAGTGGGCTATAGTTCCTAACATCAGACAACTGCCTTTGGCACTCTGCATGGTAAGTCTCCTTGTCTAGAATCACCACACCACCTCCTTTATCTGCCGGTTTGATCACAATGCTATCACAAGTCTTCAGAGTTTCTAAGGCCAGATTCTCCTCTTTGCTCATATTTTGAAAAGGTTGTTTGGGACTTATGTTCTCAATGTCCTTGAAGACAGCCTGTTCAAATGCTGATATCTCTACTGGGATAGCATGTGGAGGGGGAATGTAAGTGGACTTTACTCGTAGTCCGGTTTCATTTGGGTCTTCTGTAGGTGTTGTTGCGCCCTGTTTTTCAAAAAAGCTTTCAATCTCAGTTTCCTGAAAAAGCCTGCCAATTCGCAATGAAGTTGAAATTTATCAAGGCGTGTTGTAGGGACAAAACCTAAGCCTTTGTTCAGGACTTTTTCTTCCATCGTTGATAGAGGCCTGGTAGCAAGATTAGTAACTAGATTCTGTTGTTGCTCGTCCCTGCTTGTGGATCCCGTGTCTTGCTCCGTGTGTAACTGCCTACAGGGTCCTCTTCCTCCCAATGTCTTAAAGACATCACAGTGGATGAGGATACCATCCTAGTAAGCCTCGATATTGAAAGTCTGTACACCAGCATCCCACAAGACGACACACTGGAAGTACTTAAAAAAGCCCTGCATGAAATCATCTGGACACACAGGACACCCAAATCCTTTATCTTGGAATGTGCCAAATTAGCCTTGAAGAAAAACTATTTTGAATATGAGGGAACCTTATACCTCCAGACAGGGGGCACTTCAATGGGGAGCATTTTTGCTCCTAGTGTGGCAGGGCTTTATGTATTCGATTTTGAAAAAAGATTCATATTGAATAGCCGGAATCCCTTTCTCTCGAATATCATCTTCTGGAAAAGATATATCGACGATGTCCTAGCCATCTGGCAGGGACCGATCGAGACACTAAAAGAATTTACAATATGGATCAATTCATGTGACCATAATCTGAGGTTCACCCATATTATGGACCCCAATACTATGATTTTCCTGGATGTAACAATCACCAAGGAGAACGGTCACCTAGAGACAAAAACTTACCACAAACCTAGTGCGAGGAACAACTTACTGAGATTTGAGAGCTTCCATCCTAGACCGTTGAGGGAAAATTTACCATATGGCCAATATCTGAGGTTACGGCGTAATTGTAGTAAAACTACCGACTACCATAATCAAGCAAAAGACCTCACTATGAAGCTTTCATACAGAGGCTATCCTAACGGGATTCTCAATAAATGCCAAAAAGAGCTCGCAACCAACCAAGGGAGGCACTTCTGGAAGATAGAACACAGAAGAACGAGGAGATACCACTGACATGTGTAACAACTTACAGCACAGCCTCTAATCAAATGACCAAATCTATCAATAAGCACTGGTCTATCATTAACACTGGGAATTTGCACTGGGAAAAACCACTCTTTTCTTTCAAGAAAGCAAGAAGCTTAAAGGACTCCCTTGTCAATACACGCCCAAAGGAGAACAGACAAGAAATGACACCAACTGTAACCATGGCATGGGGCCTACCTAATATCGTAGGACATTATCAGTGTGGAAATTGTAGTGTTTGTCATCTGACTAGTAACACCAAAACACTTGTATTAGAACCAAGAAAAGTATGGTACCAACGAGTACACACGAATTGTAACAGTACCAATGTGGTCTATCTGATAAAGTGCCCCTGTAATCTTGCATATGTGGGCATGACTTGCAGGAAAATAAAACAAAGAATCTGTGAACATCGAAGCACTATCAGGTGTAAAAAAGTATAACAAAACTCACTGAACACTTCCTTCAAATGAACCATACAACCAATGACATGAAATGGACTATAATCGAACAGGTAAAAACAGGAGTAAAAATACAACAACGCCTATTCGAAAGGAACAACGATGGATATATAGGCTATCCACCCATAAAGAAGGATTGAACGATAATATTCCTTGGAATTCGGTCCTTTTGAAATAAGTCCATGTGTTATGTTATACATACATTTCCTTTTGAAAAATAATGACTACTGTCAACATTAATGTAGGTCACTACTCCTGTTGATTATTGCTGCCTATATGCATGCATGCTTGCACTAGTGATAGTTCTGAAATTCTCTAGGTATTTCACTGAATGCATGCACAACACACTTTCTTTCTGTTAAATAACGAGTGTATGCGTGCCTTTTGAGGTAGTCACCGACTATTTGTGGATTCGTTTTATAAATAGAGGGAATCCCCATTAGACATACTTAATGGATTTATGCGCCCTTTTTTTATTATTCCCCTGTCGGCTCATTAAACTTTTCTTGCACCTCCTTTCAAGGGATCCCAAGCGCTTTTAAAGAATTGAATGCGCTTCAGCGGCCCCTACATACTATCGAAGGTTTTTAGTAACACGCCCCCGTTACGTACTGACGTTGGTCATGTGACCACGTCACCACGCCTGAACCCGGAAGCGCCCAGCATTTACCTAACGAGGACGTTCTGTTTTGAGAATCCTCGGGAGCGGTGGCAGGTCTTTAGTATAGGCATAGCAGCCGGTGACTGGTGACTCGCTGTAAGTACTCCATTCTCAACGCGGTGGGCTCCGCTTACTTTCCTCTTTCTGGTCATTTACCTCATAACGCTCATTTTCCAGATCACGCGACTGAGCCAGCACCATGATCCCCTTTCCCATGAGGCACGCAATCATGCGTTACATAGTAAGCTCTTGACATTGCTGTAATTTATCATGATACGCTCGATTTTATTAATATCAAAATTACACTAAGTATGTCCTTATCTATCTATGTAATGCGTAGTAAATAATAATCACAAGTAGCGTGATAGTCCCATTCTTTCTAGTTGTTGTCCGCGTTTATTCAAGTTTGTTTTATTATCATTATTATTATTTTTATTTTTGTTTGCATTTCGTGATAAGTACTGCCAGCCAGAGTGTAAATAGAAACAACTGGATCGAATGTCGTGAATGGCTGATACTTTTTCTTTAATTTTTCACTGAAATGCATGTGCACATTGCCATATACTGTCTCTGAATTTTGGCGACAGATGTTCACTAAATGTGTACTTTTTAACCCTTTTTTTATTACTCGCATTTGGGATATTTTTGAGCACTTAACTTTGGAGAATCTTCGCTATATTTTTATGTGTTGTTTGTCTGTGATTGTACATTTTTGTTCTTTCAGATTCTTTCCTTTCAACTACTAGGATGAAAGGTCTCCTAACTGTGAGTACAGAGTTAGGTAGCAGTGATCAAGGGCAGGATACACCTTAGCGTGTGTAGACCACCCGGGTCACGTACTCTTGGTCCTGACGAAAACCTAGTAATATCGACATTAGGTTGAAACATGTAGACCTTCTTTTCGCACTTTTGCACTTTTTACCTAAAGATACCAGTTGGTCAATTTAACCAAAAAGGGTGTCTTATAATTCTTTTAATATTGTCCAGGTGCTCTATTATTAAAAATACTAATTTTGAGTAATATTTGGCCAATTTTTAAATCACTATTTCATTCACCTACACAGAAAATAAACCTGCTCCACTGTAATCAGGTGTCGAAGCACACCCGGATGGCATTCGGCCATTCGGGTGGGACCCCGATGATGAAGCATGTCACCAACTAGGTTGGTGAGTGAGGGGTCTTCTTAAGAAAGGATATTTCCTCTCTTGTGCCCTTTATCCCAACACTTTGGAGACTTCACTGTGTCTCCAGGTTGTACTCCTCTTATTGTTTGTTAACATCTTTTAAACCACACTTTTATGCTGTATCTTCACCATTCTACTACTACTCACAGTCTTGAGCCTACCACATAAAAAACAACAACACCTCTTTGTTATACATCATGCACCTTCAAATGTATAAGACATATGAAAATACATATACAAGTAGAGACATACTTCAGACACAGGTCCATGCACACCTTCAAACTTGACAGACTGCACTTCCAATTTGAAAGCAACACCTAAAAATATGCGGTATACTACAAATGTACATATCCACACACTAAAACAAACTACCATAATCACTAATCCATCTTCCAATATACACATATTACTATACAGAATCTATTTCAAACAACATTTAAGTACAATAAAACAAACTACAATACACATCCCTACATTTAATAATATATTTCAAACATCACAGTTCTTGAATAATTTTTAAAGTTTAAAAATAAAGCTAATACATAATACACCTCACAAATTTATAACTCACCTTCCAAATTGATTTGTAGAATATGAAATACAGAAACTCATAAAAGATTTTCTTATACACACAATCAATGTAATGCACCACTGTCAACAAGGTAAAACCAGTAATGGCAAACTTTCCCTCTCTTTCTCCACACAAATAAATGTAAGTAACAAATCACATTGCTTCCTACATAATTTCAAATTGTAAAACACATTTCTATTGGTTAGACTTATTAACCCTTACCAACTTACTTCTAAAACTGCCCAAACTGGTTCTGGAATTTTTTGGAGTCGCGACTCCACCGTGCACCATCGCGATGGAGCCGCAAATCCATACGGGAGTTCAAAAATATATTACAAATAAAAATACCACTATTTTTTAAGAACACACCACTTCTAAAGATAGTACTGACTTGGGAAATCTTACTTTAATAACATATCACTTATATATAAATTACAATTTCACATTTTAAGTCCACAGTTAAGTTTCAACCCTTCCCCAAGTCTGGTTAATGCCAGTTTCCATAGTAACAGTTCATGGAACATTCAACTGAACTGACAGGTCACAAGTTCACCATATTTTCAAGTTCAGCACGCAAGGTCACAAATGCAAACAGCAGGTGTGGTTGACATTTGCAAAATATGACCTTATCCTATCTACTGTACCTTTCAAACCTTTTTTGCTAACCAATAAGAAACATTCTTTTTAAAGAAAGTAACATGCACCCTATTTCTGAATGTACAATGTTCTTAAACAGCCAATCAATTCTCTAAAAAACAGCATCTTGTCCTCCATTTTATATACCTCTCATTCTACAAACTGACTACCTCAGCTACAGACATCTTTTCAATACTTCCAGACATCCCTTCAAGATGCTTACAGTATGGATTGTTGGGCCCAGCTATGTTTTCTGGTGCAAAAGGTATGCTGAACGCAGAGGTATCGACAAAGACCTAGCTTTGCAAAATGTGGATATTAAATGGATTGCACATAGAGGATTAAAGTGGCACCAATTGATGCCTTTGGTTAAAACCTTTTTGCATCTCCAACCCCCTGACCTCATGATTGTGCACTGTGGTGGCAATGACCTAGACACTGGCTGGGGTAGGTCTGGAAATACTAATGAAGGACACCTTTGCACAATTGATGTTGCTTTTACCTCAAACTGTCTTTGTATACTCTGATGTATGCCAAAGACAGAAATGGAAGCGGTCAAATCAATTCTGTCCACAGATTGAGAAAGCTAGAAAGAATGTCAATAAAGCTGTTTCTGCTTACCTCAGAGACCATAGGATGGGCTCCATCTATAACAACAATCTACGTTTTGATATGGATGACATCTACAGAAGTGATGGAGAACACTTCACAGATCAAGTAAACAGAGTCTTTCTCAACAACCTAAAGCTGTGCATCCGCACTTACAAGTAGCTACAACAAACTCATAATGAAAACCAGGGCTCTTTTTAGAGCCACCCTATAACACAATAGTGAATCTAAATTTTTTTACACGTACATATTTTTTTACATTTTTTGTGGATTTGCGCACCCATCGCGAATCTGCAAAAGCATGAATTCAATGTACTACAACACAATCCATTTTTCAGGTTTAACTATTAATTTTTAATTTTATATATTTTTAACAACTCTATCAATTTTAATCTTGTCATTAACTTCAATCACACTACCTCTTTAAAACAACTTCACAAATACAAGACTACCTTCTAAATTATATACTACTAAATTATTTATTTGAGGTGGATCCGTGAATCCAACGTGACACGGGGGGTCCGCGCTGAGAGCCGCATTGGGATTGCGACTCCAAAATAGAGAGAGAAAAAAAACACCCCACTTCCATTATTCGGTATTTGCCCCGGGGACCCCAACCCCGGGGCCTGCCAGCATTTATTTATTTTTTTTAATTTTGGAGGGGGGCCGGGTGGACCCCCGCCTGAGGCCAATAATGGCCCTGGGGACCCCATCCCCCAGGGCATTGCCTCTTTTTTTTTTTTTTTTAAATAGTACGGGAGGGGGGCTGTATGGCCCCCCTTCCCAGGGCCACTTTTGGCCCCGGGGACCCCATCCTCTGGGGCCTGGCCTCAACATTGGGGACCGCGGGGGGCGGCATTTCTGACATGCAGCCCCCCTTGTCCAGAAGCAATTCTTCTCTGCTTCTTGGAAAAAAGTCTTTTTTTGGCCCTGGCGGTCCTTGTGGGACCCCCTGAGCAGGCCTAGGGGGTCAGGGTGTTTCTACCCTGCCTCCTTTTCTTGATTTATATCTTTTTTTTATGGTTTTACCGAATCACAAGATGGCTGCCAACACTTTTTGGTTTGGAGTGTTGGCAGCCAATCAGAATGAAGCTCGTGCTCAGGAGGGTTCGCCCGGGCTCTCACACTTCATTTCATTTAGGCCCCCGGGTGGGCCAGGTCATGGTGGCAATATTAGAAAGAGATGCGGCGCCCCCACGGACCCCCGCAGCCCTGGGAAACGCCACCTCCCTGGGGCAAATTATCTTAAATGCGGGGGGCACACAGCCCCCCCGCAGCCCTGGAGACCATGTCATGAGTGATGTAATATGTGAGGTCATAAACAGTGCATTGCGGGGGCACGAGTTATAGTTAACTCAGCTAAAAATAACAGCTGAATGTCAGCCTAACTATAACATGCCTGAAACCTTTGTTTTTTTCAGTGAATTTCTAAGCTTTTTTTTAAATGTTAATTCCCAACTATAACGTCCCTGAAACCTTTGGTTTTTCAGCGAATATATATATGCATATACATATATATCTAAACATAATCCAGATATGTCAGCATTTCCATAGTGAATGCGTTTTTTTGTGTTGCTAATAACTTTGGCACCGTTGGATGAATCCCCATGAAAGTTTCCAAAAAGTACTAATTTTGCCTAGTTTGTGTTAAAAAAGTTTCGGGGTGATTCATCAAGTGGTTACCTAGAAAAAAGGGGGATGACAATACGCAAAATCCTCATGCATTTTTCATAGATGCCTTTAGGCAGGGTGTTACACCTGATAGCCTTAGGGTAGTATTCCCCATAGCATTTTGCTACCACCTCCATTTTTCTGACCTTGTTTTGGCTGGCTATAGGAATTAGTGCACTTTACAACTGCTAAACATTGCCAAAGTGATTGTGCTCTCTCCCCTAAAAATGGTAAGATTGGCTCAGCCTCAATTGGAATATTTAATTCACTTCTAAGTCCTCAGTAAAGTGTACTACATTTGCCCGGGCCTGTAAATTAACTGCTACTGGTGAGCCTGCAGCACTCATTGTGCCACCCACTAAGTACTGCTCTCACATGGCTTAAGCCTGCCATTTCAGAACCTGTATGTGCTGCCATTTCGACCTGGCAAGATAAACCTCTTGCCATGCCTAAACCTTCACTTTTATACGTATAACTTTTAAGTTTTACATGCCTTGGTAGTTAAAAACTCCCAAATTTGTTTTTCACTACCACAAGGCCTATCTCTCCTGTAGGTTAACATTGGGACTATCTTATTACATCTTTTAAGTTTAATTCCCAATTGTAAGGCAATAGACTTTTTAAGTTTGATGTCTCTGGACTCACAATTCAAAATCACAACTTATGGTGAAGTTGGATTCTAAGTTGCTGAAAATGCTACTTTTAAAAAGTTGCCATTTTCTTACTTTAGCCATTCTGTGCCTGCTGCCTGTCTCTGAATACACATATTGTGGGGGTTACACTGGGCTTTGTACATTCCCTCTAGAAAGCCACACACAAAGGAAGCTTATGTGTGACTGATGGGCCATATACATCCTGATGGGCCATCCTGGGCAGGATGGAAGCGAGGAGCTAGACACAGCTTCACACTTACACCTGTATAGACTATGTCCTGTTCCCACACAAGGGCCTACATACCCACCCTGTAGTGAGTCTGGAGCCAGGGCAGGAAGGGAGGACCTCTGTGCACTTCAAAGACCTTTCTTTGAAGTCTCCCTCACTTCTGAATGACTGCCACTCCGCTGGACTGCTGCTTTGCTGGACTCCTGCCTTGCTGTGCTGCCCTCCTGTTCCCCTGCCTGGGTGAGAAGGACTGGACCTGCATGACTCAAACCCAGAGTGACTGCAAAGGCTTGCTGGCTTACCTCCTGATTGAAGTCTCAGGAACATAAACGACTTCCATAGGCAGATTCCAGTGATAGTGGTAAATGCAGCACCTGATGGAAACAAAAGAGTTTGTATACCCAAGGATTTGGTGCCCAGTTATGGGGTGGGAGATGACACTGATAAATTGTTTTCTGCTCATGAGCTTACATTGAAGGTTCAAAGGATTCCTGAGGAGCACTGGAGGGGTGTAAACACATGTCAACACTTGGGAGGACACACCTCTCTCGTTAGAAGTTGGGGACCAAACAAAGTATACTCTTATGAAGCTATTTTAATTGCCAAATTTGGGCTGACCCCTGAAAAGTATTGCCAAAGATTCAGGGACAGAAAAATGCTCCCCAAACAATCCTGGGTAGATTTCGTTGAATACTCCAGTAAGGCACTGAATGACTGGGTAGAGGCAGCAAGGTTAGTGGTTTGTGATATCTGAGCTTCTGACAGTGTGGTTGTCCTGGCAGCAACAGAATGTAAGCTCTGGAATGACAAGTATGTCATGACAGAGATGAGAATGTTGCCATTTGAAAGGGAAGGTCAGTTGCCTAAGGACGCTGATGGGATATGGATGGGATCTTCCGTTTAAGAAATAAACCTCACTTCACGCTGGTCATGTCTCCTGCATTTCTTCCTACTTCAAGAGACAGGAATCTCACATTGGCGTAGTCGGCAGCGCATCTTTAATGTACAGCATGGAGCACAACAGAAGGACTGAAGGAGAGGATCCCAAAAACTCACATTGCTCTTAAACTCGTATTGTTACCGTGTTTAAAGGATTTCTGAGCCTTACTTAAACAATTTTATTGGCCTGACTACGGAAGCGTGGGTGGTGATTGTGAACCATTGGAGGTGTAGAATTTGTGACAGTTGAGCGTAGCGTGTGTTTTGTGGCTTGTTATCAGCAACAGCCCATGGCAGGTAAACGTTTCGGAGACTACCTGTGAGACTTTATATCTTCACAGGCCCCAGTATGAGCAGCCCAGGGTTGGCGAGCATTTAGGAGGCTACCCGTGTGGGTGTCCGTCTTCACAGGCTCCGGCACACGCACTGTTGCCTTCTCTTCACACGCTTCACTTCCAAGGAGCTTGCGTGCTCCTGTCCTCAAGGGAACGCCAGACCCATGAGAATCTTACCTGTTGGTTCCCTGCTCTTTGTTGTCGGCGTTCTCAGCGGCCTTGTAACTTCCTCTGCAACTCGCTGCTCCCAGCAATTCTTCCCTGTGTCTGATGTCATGTTGGCTTCAGCGGATAAACTAGAACACCAACCTTCTACTCTATCGCTGCATCTGGAAGTCCTTCATAGTGACGCAAACCCACGACGCTCAGCAAGAAAGACGCTTCTTTAGTTGCGTCTTCTGTGCTTGCTCATTTTGCATTCAGTGACAAGCACACTTAACAGGAATTCATGATGTGATGCAATGCCTGTCTCTTTGTCAATTCAGTGATGGGCACACTGTTGGAGGAAGCATAAACATGTCACTTCCCACAATTCAGTGACAGGCACATTCACTAGAGGAAAACTACTTTAACTGGTAGCTTCAATTCATGCACTGTTTTGCATCCTAATTTTTTTACTTTCCTGTACAATTTATATTATTCCTCTACATTGTACTATAGTGAACATGCATCAGGGAACTTATCGTACCAAGTTACTTTTGCTGCATGCCTATTAGTCTTCAATAGAATCTCCTTGGTTGTATATTTTATACTAATTTTGGTCTAAGGCTCATCTACCACCATGCAAGACGTTACTGCACCTCCTTTCTTTCTCACAAATCCTGGGGATCCACCTATTAAGTGGCAGAAATGGAAGCAGGTATTTGAAAGATATGCTAACGTTTTTGGAGCTTCTCTTAATGCAGAACGCAGATCATCTCTTCTCCTTCATTGCTTAGGGTCTGAAGGGCAAGAAGTTTTTGATCATCTGCCAGAACTTAAATGAATATGAACTTTGTATTAAGAAATTGGACAAACACTTTTTGCCGAAAGTGAGCACGATTTTGGAAAGATATCACTTTGCAAGAAGGGTCCAATTAGAGGGTGAAACTGTGGAGTGTTATGTGACTGCGTTAAGGAAACTTGCCTCATCCTGCAGATTTGCTGAGCTTCTTGATGAGCATGTCAAGGATAAATTCATGGTGGGGTGCGATTTGGAGATAGTTACAGAGGAATTATGGACGAGAGATGAACCTTCCCTGGATGAGGTATTGCCAGTTGCCAAGAGGGTAGAACGCTCCATGAAGTGTCTGGCAACCATCAAGAAAGAAAAAGAACAGAGTGTACAGGTAGTGAAGGAGAAAACGAAAAAACGTATTGGTAAAAATGAAGAGAGTGGTGTGAAGAATAGATTAACCCTGCGTAAATGCTATAGATGTGATAGAACAGGTCATTTGGCGAATGACAAGGGGTGCCCAGCTTTAAAAGTAATATGTACAAAGTGTAATAAAAAGGTCACTTTGCTGTACTTTCCAAATCTAAAAACTCTACAGTGAAAGTTAGAAGCATAGATATAGAGAATGAGCAGGAGGGTGAAGATTTTGAATGTGGCCAAATCGTTTTACAGGTTGCTGATGAGATGAGTGAAACTAAGTTGAGTCCCATTGACATCATCTACGTGGAGGAAGAACCAACAAAATTCTTGTTTGATTCGGGAGCTAAGATTACGATAATTTCAAATAAGTTCCTTTTAGATAAGCTGGTGAAGAAAGTATATTTACTGAAAGCTGATATCAACCCCTTTGCATATGGTGGAGTGCCAATACGGCTAAAAGGATATTTTGTAGGGCTTATTGAATATAATGATTGTTATGTGTCAGGGAAGATTTACGTGTCAGAGAAAGGTGATAGCTTTATAAGCTGGCTACAGCAAGGTGATTTGGGTGTCATGGTGGATCCCAATGGGAAACCTTCCATAATATTAAAGCAGAGGGTGAACCTAGTTGAGAATGGTAGTTCAAGCAATAGAGATTTGGTACTCATGACGAGGAAGGAGTTTCCCAATGTGTTTCGGGAAGATCTAGGTTGTTTGAAGGGTGTTCAACACAAAATTCGTCAAAAGACCGGAGTTTAACTGGTATGCCGCAAAGAGAGGAGTGTGCCACTAGCCATTAGAGAGGAAATGAAGAAGGAGATTGAGAAGCTAAGAAAGGAAGGTATAATTGAAGAGGTAGAAGGAACGGAGTGGGTTGCTCCGGTAGTTGCTGCACACAAGTCCAATGGTATTTGTGGCTTTGGGTGGATCTTAGACATCTTAACAAAAATGTCATAGTGGATAGATATCCACTAGCTAACATCTCAGAATTATTGGTGTTACTTGGGGAGCAAGATGTTTTAGCACTATCGATCTCACCTCAGCGTACCATCAAGTGGAGTTGAAGGAATCTTCTAGAGATTATACTGCTGTCATAACTCCCTTTGGCACGTTTATGTATGTTAGAATGTCCTTTGGTTTGGTGTCAGCAGCATCCGTATTCCAACGTGCCATGGAGAAGGTGCTTAAAGGGGTTGAAGGCGTGTGTGTGTACCAAGACAATATCCTCATATTTGGCAAGGATTTGGAGGAACACTTTGTTCGATTAAGGAATGTCTTGGGAAGGTTGGATCACTCAAACTTAACCATTAAACCTGAGAAGTGTCATTTTGCTACCTTAAACATTGATTATTTAGGGCATACTATAACCGGTGAAGGGGTAATGCCCAAGGCAGACTTAGTGAATACCATTTCTGGCATGGCTTCTTCCTCTTCACGGAAGAAGCTGATGAAATTTCTGGGGATGATTAAATATTATAATAAATTTGTTGAAAATTTTGCGGAGCTCAATGTCAACATGAGATTGTTTTTATTTTTAAAACTCTTTTTATTAAAGAAGAAAACATGTTAGCCACAATCGAAAATAAGATTATACAGTGCATGCGACAATCCCAATCTTTTCCTGATTATTTGGTCAACCCAATCGTACCGTACTATTTAACAACTCAGTTTGCAACCACTTTGTGGCTAGACAGCCTTCACTCCTGCAGAGAGGGGGATGGGTTCAGTGAAGCACACAACATCCCTGTATATTTGTTCCAGTTACCCCAAATCTTGACCACTTCTGCGGACACCCTCTTCCTTCATATATGACCCTCTCTGTCTGCATGCACCAGTCCATGTCAGTCTGCCAGTCCCGGAGCATGGGCACCGCGATTCCCTTCCAAGTTCTCGCAATATTGCGTTTCGCAACCACATTGCCCAAGGTGACTCAGGTCCTTTCTATTGCTGACAAGTCCGTCGCCTCCCAAATATTAAGAAGACACAACCGGGGCATGATATCCATAGATTTCCCACAGACGACCCACATTTTTCTCATCACTTTACCGCAGTATGTTTGAACCACCGGACAGTCCCACCACTGATGGAGATACGTCCCCTCTTGACCACAACCCCTGGGGCATAGTGGGGAGCTCAGAATTCCCATCTTCACCAATAACACACTGGTATAGTATACTCTATGCAAGAGCTTGAGCTGCATTAACTTGAACCGGGAACGAATAGCCACCTCCCGGAGGGATGCCAATGCCTCCTGCCAGTCCTCATCGTCTAAATCGCCCACCTCCTCCACCCATTTGACCCTGATCTTTTCTAGCGCAGCAGGTGTATTATTCAATATCTTTCTATAGGTCAGGGAAATTGCTTTGTTTGTAAGGTAATCATCAAGAAGTCTGTCCTCCAGGGGCGAAGCAGCCAGCAGATCTGTGCCTTTGGGAATAGCCTTATGCAACGCATTCCTGACCTGCAGGTATCAAAAGGTCTCCCATCACTCAATTCATAGTCACGCTGGAGGTCTGCAAAGGGAACTACCTTACCTCTTGCCCAGACATCTCCAACCCTCGAGAGCCCAATAAGCTCCCACTTATCGAATCCTGCACGAGTTGCCAGAAGCCCCAATCGTTCAGTCTCAAGAAGGGGGGTGCTCTGCGTAATCTTGTTCTTCCATCCCAAGGCAGAACTGGCCACCTGCCAGAGCTTTACCGTGGTCGCTGTTGGAGTATACCGTGGACTATTTGTCTTTCCCCCGTATAATGCCCTCTGATATGTCCCCGGTGTCATATTACATTTGTCCATCCTATAGGCAGGATCAGATATCGGCCAGAGCACCCAGTGATTGGTGACCACCAACTGCGAGGCCCAATAGTATCATTTTATCGCTGGGAGAGCAATACCTCCGTCATACCAGCTTTTCGTCAATTTTGGCAATGAGATGCGAGGGGAGCCGTTATTCCAGAGCAGGGTCCGGACTTCTGATTCTACAGTCTGAAAATACTTTTCCGGGACAAGGTATGGCGTATTCTGTAAGGCATAAATAAAACGGGGCAGGGCCATCATCTTATAAAGCGCTGCTCTCCCCAGTAACGTAAGCGGCAAGGTCTTCCAGTGCTTTACGTCATCTTGTAAGCGACGCACTACTGGGTCCGTAGTGGCATAAAACCACAAATAGCGAAAGCCGTCAGTAACTACTCTGGCCTAGCAATTTCTGGGCGGAACAAAACCCTCCCCAGCCAGTATATATATGAGTGATTTGTCCCAATTAATGGTGTAACCAGAATATTTCTGAAAAAGGGCGAATATATGCAGTATTCTATGAATAGAATTACGGGGTTTGGCCAAGTAAAGTAATATATCGTCCACGTACAGGGAGATCCTATCCTCCCAGTCCGGCATCCAATGTAGTCCCCGTATAAGGGGGGTCACCTCTAATCCAAATCGCCAAGGGTTCCAAGACCAAGGCGAAAAGCAAGGGGGAAAGCGGGCAGCCCTGTCTCGTACCCTTGTGTAAGGTGAAGATCGCCGAGCTGGCCCCATTTACCGTTACCCTAGCCATAGGTTCCGAGTAAAGGAGTCGCACCCATGCCAGAAACTTCGGTCCAAGGACGTAGCATTCCAACGTCGCAAACAGATAGGGCCACTCAATCGTGTCAAACGGCATTTGGCATCTAGAGACATGATGACCGCCTCCTCTCTTATCGTCCCCGCTCTGCCCAACACTCCGTTGAGACGCCGCAGATTCAAAGCTGTATTCCTGCCAGGCATGAAACCGGACTGATCCGGATGAATCAATTTATGGAGCAAAGGCGATAGTCTTGTGGCCAGGAGTTTTGCTAATATCTTAACAACGAGATCGGTCGGTAGGACTCACAATTCTCCGGGGGTTTACCCTGTTTATGGATCAACACCACACTTGCCAATCTTTGTGTATCAGGGAGAATCCCTCGGGACACACTTTCATCGTACATGTCTATAAGGTAGGGGGCAATCGTAGATGCATTGGTTTTGAATAACTCAATGGGGAGACCACTCGGGCCCATTGCCTTCCCGGATTGTAAGGCCCCAATTGCTTTAACCATTTCGTCTTTAGTAAGGTCGGCCTCTAATTCCTTTACCTCCGAGTCATCCAAGACCAGAAGATTAAGAGTTGCCAGCAACTCCCGTGCTTCCTCGTACGTAGACAGTCTGGAGGATTCATATACCGATTTCAGATGGGCAGCAAAGACTTCGGCTATACTATGTCTATCTTTAAGTCTATCCCCTTCCTTTGTCACCAATTCAAATACCCATCTGGCAGCCTGCTCCCGTCTGTCCAACCATGCCAGCAATTTACTCGCTTTATCTCCAATTTCATAGACTCTACACTGAGTCGCCCGGTAGTGGGCCCTCGCCGCTTCCTCAGCGATATCTCTATACTCCTTTTGCTTTAGGAGCAATCTATTTATTTATTTTTTCACTCTTTTTAAACCATTTATTTTATTGATTTTCCGTCAATACAAACAATGACAAGAAGAAAAGAAGAATTTCAATGACATTCAGCAGACATGGTAAGTGGAAGCACTATCAATGGCATTGTCACAAAAAATGCATTTACGCTATACAATACAGTATGCAGGAGACCAATGACCACGCATGTATATTCATTACTGCTTATAATTGCAGCTAGATGACCATGGAGCAGAAAAAACAGTATTCCTCGCGTCATAGGCTGGGCAGCATCTGGGGAAATGAGGTCGGCATAAAAGCCCTAACACAAGTGCTATGAGACTGAGATACACCATACACAGTACAAAAATAATCGTCCGCGGGCCAGTAGGACACATACTATAATGTTAGGTCTGTGTAAGTGTCCCACGTGTGACATGTACCTGATGTGTAGAAGTCTTCACTGTTCTGATATCTCCGACCCATCCGGCAAGGATTCGGCGGACTGAGCAAGAAGGTAGCACTGTAGGGGACCCAATATGTTTCGTGGTTTCGAGGCCCTGGGTAGTGTTTCCGCATACAGAATCAATTGATCTTGGCAATATACTAAGTCGTCCAGCCATTCCTTGAACTTCGGCGCCCGCCCTCTACCCCAGCGGCAGGCCACTCTGCGCTTAGCTAGTAACAATGCAATGGCAAGGAATTTGCGATAGGGCTTTGGGATGAATTTGGTATAGCCTAACAGCGCTATTAATGGCGTACACTCTAAATTAATGGGAGCTATCTGGCGTAGGGCAGCGAATATTTGGGCCCAGTATTCACCTATTCTGGGACACTCCCAGGCCAAGTGTAGAAAGTCAGCCCCGGGGCTGCCACACCTGTCACATCTATCTGTGGTTCTCAGGTTGAATCGTAACATCTTAGCCGGGGTGTAGTATAGGCGTTGCAGGCATTTGTAATGTGTGACGCGAAGTCTAGAACTGGCAGAGGTCTGTTCCGTTTGGAGGCAGCAGTACAACCATTAATCATCAGTAATCTCATGTCCCAACTCCTGACACCACTTAATGCGAGAGGGACTGGGGGATTCCATCTGCTGTGTGCGTATATTGTGATAAAGCACGGATACCAGGTGACCCGGGGATGTGGCGCGTGTCAGTATATGCAGAGGGGTAAATGTTGAGGGTTCCTGAGGAAATTCCGGCGTGACAGATCGCACGCCCTGGCGTAACCTGACGTAGAGAAATATATCCAGTGAAGTAGGCTGTAGCCCTTGAAACATACTGTCAGTGGTGCGAAATGTCCCATTTTGGTAGAGGTCCCCCCATGTGGTGATGTTAGTGCGTTCACAGAGTTTGAGGAACCCTGTTTCTTATAGCAGTGGCATACGCGGGTGGTAGGAGAGGGGGAGAAGCGGTGAGTATAACATCTGGCCTTTAAGGAGAGACAGAATGCGACGCCAGGCATCCGCTGTGCATGTGATCGTGGTAGGTGCAGTATCGCGTGTACGGAGAGGCGCATTCAGCATGCCGTTTAGGGGGACAGGATCCGCCAACCAATGTTCGGCTGTGATTTGCGGCATATATCTAGGGGGGTGGAACCAATAGTATGCATAGTGAGCCTGTGCACATACATAATAAAGCTCGAAATCTGGTAGATCGAATCCTCCCTGGGCATATGGCTGGATGAGCACCTTCCATTTCAACCGAGGTTGCTTGCCCCCCCATATCAGCCTTGTCATTTCGGACTGTAGTGTTTGAAAGAAGTAACGGCCCGGATGGTATGGAATGTTTAAAAAAAGATATAGTATTTGTGGCAAAACCACCATTTTAATCAAAGCCGCACGCCTTGCGAGGGTCAACAGTAGGGAGATCCATCGGGTGACATTTTCCGTGATCCGATGTATCACTGTCCCATAATTGAGACGCATCAACTCATCTCTGTCTCTAGTTATTACTACCCCAAGATAGCGTAGGTCCGAATCACACCACTCCAGTGGATAGTCTAAGGGAAAACGCTGGACCGCTGAGGTCAAGGGCAACACTTGGGACTTCTCCCAATTTATGTGTATCCCAGACAACTTACCGAACACTATAAACTCTCTCAGTAGCGGGTTTAAATTATCCTGTGGATGCCTCACATACAACGTTATATCATCCGCGTACAATGATATGAGAATTTGTCGCAGATTACATCTAAGAGCCCTGTCTTGGTGATGCTGCCTCAATTTGGATGCCAATAGCTCGATGGCTAGCGCGAAGAGGAGGGGTGAGAGAGGGCACCCCTGCCTCATGCCTCAGGTTATGGGAAACGCGTCAGACAGGTGGCCATTAATTAACACTCTCGCCGTGGGCAACTTATATAGCAGTCATATCCAGGACAGAAATAAGGCAGGGAACCCCATGCGCTGCAGCACCCCATAGAGATAGTCTCATTCGACAGAGTCGAATGCTTTAGTGGCGTCTAGAAATACTGCCGCCAGCGGCAGCTCCGGCGCCACATTCTGTAATATAGAGAAGAGGGTACGGAGGTTATGTGTGGTCGCTCTGCCAGGAACGAATCCCGCCTGATCTGGAAGCACTATATTGGCCATTAACAAGCTTAGTCTATTCACAATAACCTTTGCCAGTATATTGGCATCGCAATTAATTAAAGATAGCGGCCTGTAAGAATCACAGCATGTCGGCGACTTGCCGGGTTTAAGTAAGGATGTAATTAATGCTTCCCTCATAGACGGAGGAAGTGTGCCAACTTCGAGCGATTCCTCATATAGTTCCTTTAATATCGGTGCCATCAGATCGATGTATGTTTTATAAAATTCGGCTGGCAACCCATCGAGGCCGGGGGCCTTTCCGGATTGTAACTGCATGATGGCCTCTCGTATTTCATCAAGCTCGAAAGGGGCGCAGAGGAATTCCCTTTGCGAATCACCGAGCCAGCCAAGGGCAACATCACCAAGAAATCCGTCTAAATCCAGAAGATCCCCACGTTGCGAGGTGTAGAGTGAGGAATAATGCGCGGTGAATGTAGCTAGGATCTCATGAGTGTCGCGTTGTAGGATCTCTCCGGGCCCCGTGATTTCCAACACGCAATTGGAGAAGCGTGGCCGTCGTATGGTTTCAGCTAGTGTCCTCCCAGGCCGCTCACCCTCCCCATATCTCCGCGCCACCCAGTATTTCCCCCTAAATTTCGTTTCCCGGTCAACGGCATCTGCATATTCTGTGAGTTTCTCCCGAAACGCATGCCGAACTTCCATGTCCCCACTCAGCCTCAATTGTTCCTCGAGATCTTTAAGCTCTGTTTCCAGTCGTCTGATCGTATTCTGTATGTCCCTCAACACCGCTGAACCCTTGGAAATACAGAACCCTCGTACTGTCACTTTGAAGGCTTCCCAAATTGTTTCTAAAGCATCTAAAGAGCCCTTATTTCTACAGGAAAAAATCTTGGATCTCATCTCCCAATTCGCTGTGAAATACTATATCGAGGAGCGCTAAGGGCTGCAGTCTCCAAGCGCGACGGGGTTTGTTATATCCTGGCGGGGTAATTGTAAGTTTGACTGGAGAGTGATCCGAGTATGTTCTGGCTAGATGTGTGACATCTTTCATAAGAGGCCCCAATCCTCGAGAAACTAGATAGTAATCCAGTCATGCCCAAGAGGCGGCATGAGCTGTAAAGTGAGTGCCCTCCCGCTTAGTGGGATGGGCGTAGCGCCAGGCGTCTAATAATCCCATCTCTGTCGTAATGCCCTGCAGTACATGATATGATCTGTTGTAGTGATGTGGTGCGGGTTTGATCTGTCATCTGTCAGGTTGAGAACTGCATTGAAGTCCCCACCCCATATGATATGCGTGGAGCCGATATCCAGTATTTTCCCCCATAGCACAGCGAAAAATTCCGGAGTGTCTACGTTTGGGCCGTAACAACTCACCAGGGTGACCGAATCCGTACCTAGCCGCCCCCACTCTATGGTGTATCTCCCATTAGGATCCAGCAATGTACCCGCTAGGTTGAATGGTGTCTGTTTTTTAATAAGTATTGCCGTGCCTCTGGCATAGGATGAGTACGAGGAGAATAGCCGATGATCGGCCCATTTCGTAGCAAAGGTGGAGGGGTGCAAAGGATGAACATGTGTTTCCTGGATTAACGCAATATGTATGTGATGTCTATCTAGGTATGCCAAAAGTTGTCGGCGCTTACGCGGATTCCCGAGTCCCCTTTCATTCCATGTAAGTATCTGTAGACTCTGATTAGCCATGAGAGTAGCCGTGAGTGCTTGTAGTGCACGATAAGTGGTGACATGTCTCCTGTGCTCTGTGTGCCATTATTAGAAAAATACCTTGTGCTTGTTTGTCATAATTTAGTATATTGATGAACATCAAACATATCCAAAAACCCTTCCCACGCCCACCCCCTGCCCTCCCACAACAGCACCCCAATTGTGCCGGAATGCCAATTCCCTCCCAGAACCCAACATTTCCCCAACTGGTCCATGCGGTCAACACAGACCCGCTTAAACTAGAGGCGTGTGGGGGATCACCCATAGTGGGGGAACCGCTGGTGTGTCACAGTTACCTCCCCACTCCCAATGGACACATCCTACCACAGTAGCGGCAGGCGGGGCATCAGAAGTGGTAGCGGGAGGGTGCTCGGCTCTACGCCGCGGAGGGAAGGTACCATTGTCCAAGTCTTACTAGTGACCCATTACATCTCCGATACTCTCAGTGGGATCAGTAGATACACTTATCTGGTGTCTCTTGGCTGTCCATAAGTTCGACTCTTGCCAATATGGAGCATCTCTTCTCCGCAGCGTATGATATGCGAGGGAGGGTCTGTAGAGAGATAGGCCCATTCAAATTGGACTATCAGCGCCGAACATCAACAACCTTGTCATCTCCCTCTTCATTATGAGTCGTCTTCCAGTTCCGGAGAGCGGACAGGGAGGAGCGGTCATCGGAATTCCGTCGAGGTGAATGTTTGTTAATATGTTTGAGGAACTCTTCCACTTGGTGGGGACTCACAAATATCTTCTGTTTACCTTGATGTGTGATCCGTAAGCGTGCCGGGTATAGAAGTGCGAAATCAATTTGCGCCTTGCGAAGCTGCTGTTTCACATGGATAAACTTACTGCGTGCTTCCTGTACTGCAACCGTAAAGTCAGGGTACATGGTGAAGTTCATACCCTCGTAGGACAGTGACTTCCTTTCACGTGCTAGGCGGAGCGCTGTGTCCCGATCGCGGTAATTAAGGATCCGGGCTATGATAGGATGCGGGGCGCCACGCGGGGGCGGGCGAGGCCCAAGGGACCGATGAGCTCTCTCCACTGTCAGATGCGGGGAAAAGGCGGCTTCTCCAAAGGTGTCTCGCAAGAGGCGCTCTATGTAATCCTCCATACGACCAGTATTTGTAATTTCCAAAATACCAAGAAGTCGAATGTTGTTTCTGCGACTTCTAGCTTCAAGGTCCTCATTCTTCGAGGCTATGACTTTCAGAATTTTGTCCATTTGTGCCATTTGTTTTTGCGTTTGGGCAGTAGCATCTTCTGAGTCAGAGATCCGCCGTTCCGCTTCCTTGATCTGTTCATCGTGCATGTCTACTTTCAGTACCAGGAAGTCCAGGCGACTATTCATAGTATCCATTTTACCTGACAGGGAGGAGAGACTCTGTTGCATCGCCAGGAGTAACGTTTTGACTTCGTCGTCCAGGGTAGGAGATTGTGTTTGCGATGGGCCTTCCATACTTTGCGCTTGCTCTTCAGTGTTTGAGCGAGTGACTGTCTTTTTGGCATCGAACACAAGTTTAGATTGTCGTCCCTCCGGTTTCCCCATCTTAGAGCCCCGAGGTGAATGGTGTACCACCTGAAACACAACAAGTACTCCCTTAGAAAAACATACATATAAAAAACTATTAACAAGATGGTGATCTGGAGAATCCCGAGATGAAAGCTATACTACCAATCTTAGGATTAGGATGGTAGGAAAGGAAGCATGCCCTTTCACGGAACACACACGGGAGATTGACCTAGGTATGCACCACGCTTGGGAACAACGCGCACATACCAACTGTAACAGCGACTCAGTGATATACATGATAAGGTGCCCATGCTTACTCATGTACATCGGGATGACAAGCAGAAAGGTTAAAGTACGCATTAGTGAGCACAGGAGCACTATACGTAGGGCGATTACAGCAACCAAGCTCACGGCCCACTATGTGGAAAAGCATCATACTGATAACGACATCAAGTGGACGATCATAGAGCAGGTCAAGGGCACTGGAGACCTTTCGCAGATCTTACTTGAACGCGAACAGAGATGGGTGTATCGACTCAAAACCCATATTATCGGGTTGAACGAGTCGATTCCATGGAATCAACTCAACCGCAGGAAGTAAACACCCTCTCCCTTTCTCCATATGAGCGTTCATTTTTTCAAATGGTTACTTACTAATAGATTTTTCATCTATATAATGTATCATCAGAATCCGGTTAAATCAACATGACCCTTCACACTCACGAGACTGAAATCGGGCTCTTCAGCATCTGACCCCAGCGCACTATCAATGTGGCAAAATCTTTATGGTTTCAGGGCAGAATCGAAACTACACTTCCCAGCATTCCCCCCGTTCCATGAACGAAGGAAGTCCTAACCAGGAAGTAGGCGGGGCCACGCGATTCACGTGATGATGCGGGTTTCCTTTTAAGAATCGGCGTTCTGATTACAACTCGAGCTGAAAGCCGTTAGGACCACCACAGAATAGGTTATCAGTGGGGCAGGATTCTTGGAGGCGTGAGTACTTTACTCTGCATACAGCACTATAAGGTATGAGCGGATATTCCCCTGCAGTGGGGAAGTCTATTTTTGAAGTTACTTACTGGGCTTCTTCCCTCTTCATTCCCTTCATCCCTCCTTTTTCCCTCCCTTCCTCCTGTTCCCTCCCCCGTTGTTTATCCTGATTTACATGCACGCATCTTCCTATCGGACCGCACACCAATTAGAGTGTGACTACAGTACTACCCCGTAAGCGTGGTCTTAGGAGACGCGTTTCAATCCCCATATTGGGGTAAGTTTGTTATCTGTTGTTTCTTTATCTATTGTTCAATCTACATGCAAACCGCTCTGAATAGAGTTGTAGGTGTTTAGCGAATGAGTGTCTGGCCAGTTTTGATAAATAGAGATGCCTTCTTACTATGTACACGAGCTCCGGGAACATGACAGAATGCAGTTTGTTCTGCCACTACACTAGAGATATATGTCTAGTCACAATAGTACAGTGTTAGTTATACTGGTCTATTGAGCACTTCCCTTATTGGTATGAGTGCTGCATTGTTTCTTCATTTCCTTATCACAGTGTGACACAAGGGGTGAAGGACACTGATTGTAATATACAAATGATGTACCACGCAGAATCATGCACTATATGTGGTTCTTCTGTTTTTATCTATTTTCAGATGGAATGATTAATCGAGTAAATAGCTTGTTCAGTTCAACTCATAAGGAGCAGCTATCTGCCCTTATATTAAAATAGTATAGGGCCTTTTCCCGTTACTTTATTCCAGGGGTTACATTTACCGATACCCTGAAGAAAGTCTTGCACCCATTGGGGCGTTTAATGACTGAAACATGTCGGCACAAGGGTCTTAGGACCATAACACTCCTGAAGATCCTTGGTTGGTAAACATAATTTTAATAACGCAGTAGAGGTCCAAGAATAAAGGGAAACTGGGACTTCACTGAGTTTTTTATCTTTATTCCCCTGGTCTTTATATATTCTAAGAGCTCCCTGAAATATTGGTTGAGCCCACCCTGACCTTTAGGCGACAGGGTGACCCGATGATGAAGCATGACACCACTAGGGTGTGTGAGGGTAAATAAAACCAAAAGGACTTGCTTCCTTTCCTACCATCCTAAGATTGGTAGTATAGCTTTCATCTCGGGATTCTCCAGATCACCATCTTGTTAATAGTTTTTTATATGTATGTTTTTCTAAGGGAGTACTTGTTGTGTTTCAGGTATTATAAAACGGGAGGTTGTACTCCCTTTAGGTGTTCTCTCTGCCCCCTGTGACTTCGGTCACCCTGGTGTTTGAAGTATTGTGCAGCGTGGAGCTGTGGGGCATTATACCCTCATTTTAATAAGTATAATCTCGTGAACTGACTTCATTATCACGAAGAGTGTCAGACCGGACGGCTTACTCTCTGTTATCATTTTCTTTTTGGTCCTTTTTCGCTATTCTTCTCTTATCTCTCATTAGTGCCATTATGAACACTCCAGGATCACTTACCATGCCCGAGACCTTTGGCATTGGTTATACAGATGACATGGCATCTGCTATATTATCTGGGCCATCATTGTTCTCGGACACTAACATAAATCAAAGCCTTACCCAGGCCCAGAATTGGGATGAGCTAAAAGAGCTCAAGCGGGTCCAGATGAAGATTTTACTTCATGGGGCAATTTTAACGGAATATTTACGGGGCAACGCGGCCCCTCATGGCCTTATTGTTACTAATGCTCCTAGGATATTTCTAGACGATCAGGTCTTCAAAAAAGAATGGTCCTTGATCGCATGGCGTTGTACCCGTGACTGGTTAATTTTAATTATAAACACCGCGAAACGCCTCTCCGACGCCATCTTGATAAAAATTAAAACAAGTGAAGATGCACTTATGACCGAAATAAAAATCACTCTCTACAAAAAGAAACTTGAAGAGGTCAATAAAGAAATCGGGGAACACAAAGAATTCCTGATGCAAAGTAAGGTGAATAAACTACAGAAAGACCTAAAAAAATTTGCCCACGAGAGGGTTTACCCCTATATAAAAGATGACTATAAAAATCCAGATAACTCTGAGTCAGGATCATCCTATCAGGATGATTCGAGCAACTCGGAATCCGAGCATGAGACATGGTCCAGTGACGGTTCCCACAAAAGTTGGAAAGGTAGACAAAGGAGGTCTAGAAGGGGCAATTACAATCAGGGTTACCTGCCCCCACAGATCTTCCCATGGCCAAATCCTTATGGCCCGGTCCCCTTTCAAGGTCCTCCACATTTCCCTGGACCACCCCATTTTCATGCTGCCCCCTTCTTCCAACCTAACTACAATCAAAACCGTTTTTTAGGACAGGGTGGAAGAAGAGGGAAACGGGGCCGAAGAAACAACAGACAGGTCCAGTGGCAAGACGAGAGTACGCCTGTAAACACCCGGAGCATGACAAAAACTCCGCAGGCAAGTACCAGCAGCACACGGGATTAGTAGTGAACCTAACAGAGAAAGTTCTCAGTCCAGAGGAAACTTCAGTCCTTGATAAAGGATTGGGTTTTGTACCCACAGCGATCCTTGACAAGTTCCAGATACGCTGTGAGCTTAGCGAGTTTTTTCGTAAGATTCGCATCAAAACATTCTTTGCTAATAAAGAAAAACTAACGGAGGATTTCACCCACACCCCGTTACGCCTAAAATCTCAATTCTTTCCACCGGCTTCCTTATGCCCCCAGAAGTGATTGCTTTTGAAGAGAGTGTGACAAAAGAAATTGAGGAACTTCAACCAAAAGGGAAGGCTTTGACAACCTTTCCAAGTGGGAGAGGGCATCTCTAAAAACATTAGGCACAAGTACTGACATAGTTATAAAACCAGCTGACAAAGGGGGTGCTACTGTCATCCAAAGTACCACAGCATATAGAACTTCATGCATAGAACTTCTAGCTGATACGAAGTTCTACAAGAAAATCATGAGGGACCCGACAACCCGTCTGAAAAAGACAATAAGTACTCTAACATCAGAGGCCCTTGAGCAACAGTGGATAACCAAGAAAGAACATGAATTTCTAAATCCAAATGATCCTAGAATACCCATATTCTATACTATACCTAAGATACACAAAGGAATAGTACCTCCTCCTGGCAGGCCCATAGTATCCGGCATTGGGTCCCTTCTGGAGCCCCTTTCTAAGTATACAGATTGGTTCCTTCGCCCCCTGGTCACACAAACAAGATCATATGTCCAAGATACGAAACATCTCCTTAATCTCCTCACTGAAGTCCCTTTTGACCCAACTAAAAATATCTTAGTGTGCCTCGATGTGGAGGCACTCTACACAAGCATCCCGCAAGAAGAGAGCATCAGGGTCATTGAAGAGATTCTCAGAATAGAGAACTGGACCTGGGATGCTCCCATCAACTGGGTCATCACTTTGATGCGCCTAGCTCTAACTGAGAATTTTTTCAAATTCGAAAATCAGTTATACCTTCAGGTCCACGGCACTTCGATGGGCAGTACATTCGCGCCCAGTATAGCGTGTTTGTATGTTGGCTATTTAGAGGACCAATACATCTGGTCCCCCAACCCTTACTCGATTAATATCAAGAAATGGCTACGCTATATTGACGACATACTGATAATATGGGAGGGCGACGTCACCGCCCTAAATAAGTTTTTCGATTGGCTTAACCAACTCAACCAACATCTCAAGTTTACCATGACTTGGAATTGTAAACAGGTTGCCTTCCTTGATGTCAAAATTACAGCAAAAGCCGGTGAACTTATTAGCTCACTGTACACGAAACCTACGGATAGGAACAGCCTCCTTCACTTCAATAGCGCACATCCCCGTGCCTCTACGAGAAAACCTTCCAGTAGGACAATTTCTGCGGATTCGCAGAAATTGTGAAGACCTCCAAGACTACAAAAGGAAGCTGAATTGCTAACAGAAAAACTAGTACAAAGAGCATACCCAAGGAGAATCATCGAGAGAGCAAAAAGAGGTCACGCAATACTCCTAGAGAGGTATTATTAGAAACCCACAAAAAGAACGAAGAAGACACACTTATATGCGTCACCACGTATAACAACTCCTCGAATGATATCAAAAAGATAATAAATAAAAAATGGTCTATCCTTACATCTAATGAACTCACATTCCAGAAACCCATGTTTTCTTACCGTCGAAATAGAAGTCTCAGGGATTCCCTCATACATACAAAGTTTGAGAATCCTATAAAAACTTTTCAAACTACGCTTTGGAATCAATCCCCTGTCATAGGCCATTTTCCATGCGGATCATGCGTGGCATGCCCTTTCACGGAACACACACGGGAGATTGACCTAGGTATGCACCACGCTTGGGAACAACGCGCACATACCAACTGTAACAGCGACTCAGTGATATACATGATAAGGTGCCCATGCTTACTCATGTACATCGGGATGACAAGCAGAAAGGTTAAAGTACACATTAGTGAGCACAGGAGCACTATACGTAGGGCGATTACAGCAACCAAGCTCACGGCCCACTATGTGGAAAAGCATCATACTGATAACGACATCAAGTGGACGATCATAGAGCAGGTCAAGGGCACTGGAGACCTTTCGCAGATCTTACTTGAACGCGAACAGAGATGGGTGTATCGACTCAAAACCCATATTATCGGGTTGAACGAGTCGATTCCATGGAATCAACTCAACCGCAGGAAGTAAACACCCTCTCCCTTTCTCCATATGAGCGTTCATTTTTTCAAATGGTTACTTACTAATAGATTTTTCATCTATATAATGTATCATCAGAATCCAGTTAAATCAACATGACCCTTCACACTCACGAGACTGAAATCGGGCTCTTCAGCATCTGACCCCAGCGCACTATCAATGTGGCAAAATCTTTATGGTTTCAGGGCAGAATCGAAACTACACTTCCCAGCATTCCCCCCGTTCCATGAACGAAGGAAGTCCTAACCAGGAAGTAGGCGGGGCCACGCGATTCACGTGATGATGCGGGTTTCCTTTTAAGAATCGGCGTTCTGATTACAACTCGAGCTGAAAGCCGTAAGGACCACCACAGAATAGGTTATCAGTGGGGCAGGATTCTTGGAGGCGTGAGTACTTTACTCTGCATACAGCACTATAAGGTATGAGCGGATATTCCCCTGCAGTGGGGAAGTCTATTTTTGAAGTTACTTACTGGGCTTCTTCCCTCTTCATTCCCTTCATCCCTCCTTTTTCCCTCCCTTCCTCCTGTTCCCTCCCCCGTTGTTTATCCTGATTTACATGCACGCATCTTCCTATCGGACCGCACACCAATTAGAGTGTGACTACAGGACTACCCCGTAAGCGTGGTCTTAGGAGACGCGTTTCAATCCCCATATTGGGGTAAGTTTGTTATCTGTTGTTTCTTTATCTATTGTTCAATCTACATGCAAACCGCTCTGAATAGAGTTGTAGGTGTTTAGCGAATGAGTGTCTGGCCAGTTTTTGATAAATAGAGATGCCTTCTTACTATGTACACGAGCTCCGGGAACATGACAGAATGCAGTTTGTTCTGCCACTACACTAGAGATATATGTCTAGTCACAATAGTACAGTGTTAGTTATACTGGTCTATTGAGCACTTCCCTTATAGGTATGAGTGCTGCATTGTTTCTTCATTTCCTTATCACAGTGTGACACAAGGGGTGAAGGACACTGATTGTAATATACAAATGATGTACCACGCAGAATCATGCACTATATGTGGTTCTTCTGTTTTTATCTATTTTCAGATGGAATGATTAATCGAGTAAATAGCTCATTCAGTTCAACTCATAAGGAGCAGCTATCTGCCCTTATATTAAAATAGTATAGGGCCTTTTCCCGTTACTTTATTCCAGGGGTTACATTTACCGATACCCTGAAGAAAGTCTTGCACCCATTGGGGCGTTTAATGACTGAAACATGTCGGCACAAGGGTCTTAGGACCATAACACTCCTGAAGATCCTTGGTTGGTAAACATAATTTTAATAACGCAGTAGAGGTCCAAGAATAAAGGGAAACTGGGACTTCACTGAGTTTTTATCTTTATTCCCCTGGTCTTTATATATTCTAAGAGCTCCCTGAAATATTGGTTGAGCCCACCCTGACCTTTAGGCGACAGGGTGACCCGATGATGAAGCATGACACCACTAGGGTGTGTGAGGGTAAATAAAACCAAAAGGACTTGCTTCCTTTCCTACCATCCTAAGATTGGTAGTATAGCTTTCATCTCGGGATTCTCCAGATCACCATCTTGTTAATAGTTTTTTATATGTATGTTTTTCTAAGGGAGTACTTGTTGTGTTTCAGGTGTTATAAAACGGGAGGTTGTACTCCCTTTAGGTGTTCTCTCTGCCCCCTGTGACTTCGGTCACCCTGGTGTTTGAAGAATGGTGTACCACACCTGGATATGCTATTTAGATGTCGTCTGGGATGTAACATGCAATGACCGGCAATAGTTACATCCAGGGTCGGGCTAGTGGCGGTGCTTCCTCAGTGCGGCCGTGTGCCCGAGTATTGAAAGGTAGTCCAACTGGCACCCTGGGTCCGCACAAAGGAAATTCACATAGTTGGCAACTCAGCGCTGTGTCGTGAACTGAAGCGAAGTTCCAAGGAGGCGAAAAATGGCACTGTCGATATGGAAGTGCAGCTCGGAGGCCTGGCGCTGGTCTCAGCAACCGCTCACATTGTAGTGTGGGGAACGGGCCCTCCGCCAGTTCATGCAGCCGCCTCTTGTATCATGGTGGAGTGTGTCGTCTTAGCACATATAAAGTTTTTTAGCGTCTCCGTGGTATATTTTCTTAGGAGCCCAATGCGAGAAAACCTGGGGTGATGGTGTGAGTCCAGCGCCACAATTTTTCACTTCTGGGATTGCCGCTGCATTTCTTCTCCGGCCTGTGTAAGCCCCCTTCTGAGACTCAGGCCATGCGATGATCTCCCAATCTTGCACCATATGGCCGGGCGCAGCGCTTTCAGTCCCGTGGGCACTGCAATGGAGGCGCCAGCAGGTTCTTAGTGCCGAGGTGCGGCCTTCATATCTGTTCTCTGCAGCAATCTGTGGCGCGCACCAGCCGCGTTCGTCCGCCCTGCCGCGCGGCAGCAGGTGCGTTATGTCGCTTTATGGGGGAGGCCTCCAGTTGCGTCGGTGATTGTTCAGCGAGTGTAGGTGCGGGCTTACAGCGGGACCACGGCCCAGTGCCCCCCAGGGAACCCGGAGTCCGCGCAGTCACAGCAGGAGTAGAGAGTTCCCTGCGGCGCTCCGTCTACAAAATGGCGGCGTGCGGGCTATGCGGTGAAGGTTGACGAGCCTCCGCAGCGCCTAACCCGCTCTGAGCAGGAGATGTGGCCGTTACTATATGTTTTGAAGCTTCAGTGCAAGTGTCCTGCGCCTTACGTATTTCACCACATATATGCCGATGTCAGTTGCGCGCTCACCCACCTTCGGCGATAATGCTCATTAAACTCAGTTTTACTGCCGTCGCGGTGTGCAGGCGCAAGCATGGGATGGCCCCTGAAGATCTCAGACTTCGCTGGGGCTCTCAGTGTTCTTTGTCGCCGAGACGCCGTCTGGGCCACGGCCCCGCACGGCCCTGCACCTCGTGTGAAGCCTGGAGTTCGCGCAGCGGCGCCCGCCTCACCCGGCACCACTCCACTCTCCACCAGTCTCCCACTGCGGCGTATGCTATGCCCCACCAGAGGTTCCCGGGGCTCAATCAAGCTGAAATTCACACCGGAGGTTGCGGGCACCTTACTTCATAAGTGCCGCGTTTCGTGGTCACTTTCCTCCGTGGATAGCAGGATAAATGCAGGATTGTGAAGCCGAGCTACCGGAGCCTCACTAATGAGTGGCCATTCCGGTTGTGCGCCACCTAGCGCCCCCCCTTTAGGAGCAATCTATGTTTGGTATCGGGAGCCTACCGGGTCTCCAACTCGCGTTCCAAGTGAGTTATTTCTTCCTCTATTTCATGGAGCTGTTTACGCTGTTCTTTCTTGTGTCCCGCAATCGCTGCCACCCCCTGCCCTCTAATCACTGCTTTGTACGCCTCCCATAACGTGGAGGCTGAGTCTACCGAACCTTCGTTCTCGCTAAAGTACTGGTCTGTTGCCTCAATGAGCCTTTCCCTTATAGCCGGTATCCGCAAATACCAGGGATTAAGTGCCATCTCATGTCTCTTAGCTGAAGGGATACCGCCATAAGTGACCGTGACCGGGGAATGGTCAGAAATGCCTCTAGGTAGATGTTCCACCTCTCTGAACATTGCGAGTTGTTCAGCTCTGCCGAATATAAAATCGATCCTAGACAGGCTCCCGTGTACTCCCGAGTGGAAGGTGTATTGAAGAGATGAAGGGTTATACACTCTCAGATATCAACCAGCCCCAATGCCTTTACAAACTCACCCAATGTCCTCCCAGCCAGTTCTCTCTGCTTCGGTGGTTGTCTGTGTAAGTCACCATTATGGGCTGCATTACAGTCCCCCCCAATCAGCGAGTCTCCCTCCGGAAGGAGGAGCAAGTGTGATCCCAGATCTGCCAAGGCCGTGGAATGTAATCGAGGCAGTACGTAAAGGGAAGTGATGTTAAATAGTCTGCCCTCCCAGGTGCCCGTTAAGGTTACAAATCTGCCCATCGTGTCATGTGTCACTTTGTGAACCGCAAAGGGGAAAGAATTGCGGAGGAGGATCCCCACCCCCCTCGAACCCCTTGTGTATCCAGCGTGGGCCACCAATTTATAACCCCACCTGTTCAAGGCACCATACGAGGTACCCTGTATATGCGTCTCCTGCAGGAGCACCACATCTGGGGCTTGTCTCTTTACATACTGCAATACAATTCCCCTCTTTATTTTATCTCCTATTCCATTCACATTCCAGGAGAGTATTTTAATACATCCTGACTGCGGACTCTTCCCTATCAGTCTGGTCATGTGAGTGATATAACTGCATCATGGAATCGTCAAAATAGCATCGCCCAGAACCCCCTGCCCGGATCGTTCCATAGATCAACAACACCATGTCGGTCGGCTGTCTAGCCAGTCGCAAGCCAGCTCTTACTATGATTAAGTCACACCGCTTCCATGCACTGTTTCCTGATAGCATTATAAAACACCTTAAACAAAGAAAACCTAATAAACAATACACTATATCAGAACAATCCCAACGGGACCACCCTAAATCCTCCCCCCTCCCTGCCTCCCTGCAACGTGGACGCTGAACTGCCCACCCCCCAATTTTGCAGAGCGCCTGTGTACCCATACCCTGAAAACGTTACTTAGGGGGAGCGCGGCCTGACCGGCTCCATCATCTTGTATACATATGACATCACATCCAAAAATTATATATTCATCTACGGAGTCTGTACCAGGAGTCCTTCTCAGGTCCCTGTGTGTCGAAAACACCATTAGTCCCAGTAGGGGAGAGGGGGAAGGGGGTACGATCTTGATCGCGCTCATCGACCTTCTTCAGTCAACCCCCTCTCGACCCCTTGTGCCAGGCACCGTTATACCATGTCAGCTTAAGTGGTCCAATTGTTAGCACTCCATTGTCTTTGGTTGATCAATGTAACCGTCTCATCATCGGCCTGCGGGCCAATCAGGATCCTCGGGCGACCCGTTGATGTTCATCTTGGAGGGAGTCTTGCCGTTGCTGTTGCTTGCTCCCGCGTCGCTCGGGAACAGCAGAACTTCTTTTAGGTCCCACACTTCGCCAGCCATCCAGCCAGTCTTGGGCCTCCTCCGGGTCAACAAAAAACCAGTTTTTTCCCTCAGCCTCCACCCGCAGTTTCGCCGGGAAGAGCATGCATATTTGACCCCCTGTGCCCTGAGGGCCTTTTTGACTTCCAAGAAGGAGCGTCTCTGCTTATGGACTTTAGCCGTGAAATCGGGAAAAAAGGATATGGTGCTATTTTCATATTTAAGAGGGGGTGCATTCCGAGCTGTTTGAAGAATAACATCTCGATTGCGGAAGTTAAACACCCTTGCCAGGATGGGTCGGGGCAGGGCCCCCGGGTTGGGTCTACCTCCCGGTACGCTCAATAGTGAAATAATTTGGGAGGCGCTTGGGTTGCAGGTGGTTTGAAATTAAATCTTCAACAAACAAGTCCGTGAAAGGGCCTTCTGACCGTTCCGGCACTCCCAAGATGCAGACATTGTTTCGTCTTGAGCGTCCCTCATAATCATCAAGTTGCAGTGAGAGTAGCTGAGTACATTTTTGTAAATCTGAGACTTGTTTCTTCAGTTCAGACGTGTCAGCCACTAAGCCTTTGGTGCAGTCTTCCACCTCCAGCACCCTAGAGTCCATTTTGCGAAGGTCTGCTCTGAGCAGGGAGATGTCGGAAGCGACCGAGTCTATACGCCCTTCTAACGAGGTGCAAACTCCATTAATTGCCGCCATGATATCTTGCAGCGTAGGGGGCTCCTGGGGCTTCGAGCCCATCCGGTCATCCTGATCAGCGCCTGCGCCCGAGGATCCCCCCTCTTGTGACTTAGGGCAGGAGTACTTGTCAATCCTCGGCTGTTGTGAGCCACGACCCCCTTTATTGGATGCCATTGTCAGGTGGGGTCGACTAAAGGAACACCGAAGGCTGCCTCTCGGCCCCCTGCACTATATGTTTCACTTGGTCTGTCGGCTCTCACCCACCACCCAGTTCCAGAGGTTGGCGTTGCAGGATCTGGTGTAATGGGACTGTCTCTGGGTGACCGCCTGCAAATGGGCCGCTATTTAATACCCCGACACTATGTAGGGCTACGGGTGCCCAGAACCGGTAGCGACTCCAATTCAGATCCACTCCAAAAGGTTCCTCTACCCCCTCCAGGAGTCGCAGATTATGACATGCAGGACAGCAGGCCAGTAGCACGATTAGAGTCCTTGTGGAGGTACTCGGAGGGGAAATGGCAGAGTGACGGGGAGGACACCGCCCAGCGCCGCCTCTCTCTCGTATCGGCTGCAGAGTCACGAGGCCCGCGGGGATACTGGACCTTGAAGACAATCACTGCCGTAGTACTCTGAGGCCTCCCAGCATAAAATTACTCATGTCCCATGCAGCTGCCAGCCAGCCCACCGAGACTCAACAGCAATGTCCCCCTGCAGGTCCGGAGCCCTGGGAAGCCAGGAGCCCCAGCACAGCCATCTCCCCACCTGTGTCCAATGTTTGGATTTCTCGGTCCCAGCTACCCAAAGGCTCCGTGTAAGATCAAATCACCACCGATAACAACCCCCAGTGCGTTTTAATGGTCCTCTAAATACTGGATCTGAACAAGAGCCCCAGTTCCACAGGTAGAGACGTCCGGAGGGTCGAACAGTGCTTCACGATGCGCCTCCTTAGGAATTCAGTTAGTGCGTCACCGCACACCTCCATAAAACAATATAAATCCAGCACGTACCCCTTGATGTGGCCGCCTTTAGGAACGGTGCAGTTTTCCTCCGAAGAGCCGCCTTCCACAGTGGCACGATTTTACTGGCTCCTCGGCGTATCTCCGGCCCGGCTTCGGCAGTGGCACCGCACCTCCGGGCTCTCACTCGCTGCCGGCCCTGTCTCGGCCCCACGTGAGCGCTGCAGTCAGCTCACACAAGACCGCTGCTTAGTAGGTGGAGGCGGCCGCCAGCTCCACAGCCTACACCCGCTGGCCCGAGCTGCAGCAAAAGCTTCAGGATCCGATCTCTCGGTGCTCATCCCCGTTTTCTCACATTTGCTGATGCGGTATGTCGGATATTGTACAGGATTGTTGGCGGATTTAGTCCGGTCGGAGCCGTGCTAGTCTGCGGCCATTTCTCCCAGCAGTTGGCCACGCCCCCCAACATGAGATTGTTATTGATGAAGGGTGTGGAGTTTAGTTGGAACGAAGCATGTGAGAAAGAATTTATGGAATTGAAACTCAAGCTTAATGCAGCACCCAGATTAAAAAATGTCGTCCCCAGATAAAGTCTATAATCACCACTGATGCCACTCCTAAGGGTTGAAATGCAGTCTTACAGCAGGAAGGTAGTGAAGGCTTAAACACCATCATGTTTGTGTCCCGAGGATTAAAGGAGGCTGAATCCAGATATTCCGTGATAGAGCGAGAAGCCCTAGTGGTATATTGGGCCATTAGGAAGTTTAAGAAATTTCTGTGGGGTATGAAATTTGATATTAGAACTGATCACAAGCCCCTCTGTGAGATATTTATGAAGAAAGGTGTTGATTTGGTGTCTGGGAGGATAACTAAATGGATAATTGTGCTACAAGAGTATGATTTTGACATGAAATATATACCAGGTGTGAAGAATCACATTGCTGACACATTGTCTAGGTTGGTGTGGGGGGTGCATAAAGAACAAGATAGCAGTGATCAGTTTGATGATGAATTTGAGTATGTGTGTGTGGTTGATAATGAAGCGATTTCAGAGGAGCAGTGGCGAGAAGAGTTGGGTGAGGATTCTCCTCACAGCACCACTGGCAATTTGCCGTTTGAATTGTTTAGAGGAAGGTCTCCCATCACAATGGTGGAGCCATCCTGGGTGAAGAATTTAGGAGTTGGAATTGAGAAAGATGGGTCGGAAAGAAATTGGTTTGAAAAGGAAGGCAGAAAAGTACATACTAGAAAGCTGAATTTTGACTGTAGGAAGGATGTAAAAAAACAGTGGTGGCTGTGGGTGATATGGTGATGATCAAACACCCTGGCTTAGGTGGGATTGCATCCAAGTATTCCAAACCTATTAGAGTCTCAAGATTTTTGAAAATGCAGTAAAGACACAGTATCATCGCATTTGGAATCTTAGCAGGGTGGTGGTGTATAAAGGTCCCTTTAATCTGTCTGAAGAGAGGAAGACCGGTGGAGGGAAGGAGTTCAAAGGTGGTGCAATCAATGTCGAAAGGAAGATTGAGCCAAGGAAATCCCCTAGATCGGGGAGGAAACCTTTGTATTTGAGAGACTATGTTCAATAGCTTATGAGTGATATCTATTATCGCATGTGTACATTTTCGATAAAAGGCTTGTGTTATAGAAGCTTTGGTTTAACCTTTGTGTAAAACCAAATCCATGTCTTTTGAAAGTTTTTCTGTGTCCTTTTTCCTGTACATAGGTTGAAGTGTTTGGTATTATAGGAGGGAGGTGTGCGGTATCTGAGTTTCTGACAGTGTGGTCGTCCTAGCAGCAACAGAATATAAGTTCTGGAATGACTAGCATGTCATGACAGAGATGAGAATGTTGCCATTTGAAAGGGAAGGTCAGTTGCCTAAGGATGCTGATGGAATATGGATGGGATCCTCCGTTTAAGAAATAAACCTCACTTCACGCTGGACAAGTCTCCTGTATTTCTTCCTACTTCAAGATACAGGAATCTCACATGATTTTAATGGGTTGTACCATTTAGTAATGAAAGAGCACATGCTCAGTATCTGTTTTCTTGAGGTATGCCAGCACCTAGGGGACAGTAAGCTGACTGACCCCAGGGAGCTTGCTGAGGCTGTGGACCTATGGGCTAGCCCCAGAGTATCCAAAAAGGTATCTAGGGGACTCCCACAAAGGTGGTCAGGGTTCCCAACAGAAGAAAGAGGGAGACAAAAAACTTACAAATAAGGAGTTCTCATAAGGTCCCCAAAATGATTCCCAAGGGAGTAGTGGTAACCAGTCCCAATCTGATCCTAAGAAGAATGGGTTCTTTGATCATAAGACAGAGAGGTTTGCACCCCGATGTACTGGGTGCTGAAAGTATGGGCATTACAAGGGTGACTCCAAATGTCCCAAGAGGGCACAGCCCCTCACTGGTGGGCAGACACCTGGGTTGGAGAGTGTAGCACTCGGGAGAAGGTAGTCCCAGTTAGCTTGGGGGGACAGACAGAAGTGAAACTAGTTTTGCTAGGGGATAGCAAAATGGTGCTAAAACCCACTGTAATATAGATATCGATGTGTTTGTCGACAAAAATGAATTATCATCCTTAGCAGGCCCTGTGACCTAGGTCCGGGATTTCTGATTGATGGGTCACAGGTGGAAGAGTGCATAGCTGGCAGGCAAACACTCAGGCAGGAAACTCTTAATCAATTCCACAGATAGGCGCAGCGACATTACAATGATCAGGGGAGATTGCCCCAATAAAACACACATGGCCGGTGGGGGTACACACATCTAAAAACACCATAAAGTCAGATACCACATGAGTTAGGAACACATAGCCAATCAGGGCCTAGCATGTGCAGTGATCACACGGTCCCCATGCCTGAAATCTGGACACATTCACCACTGGCCACACTGTGTCCATGCAGGTCAATATCCAACTGTAGTAACCATTGACCCATAATTGTTTGCCCTAAAGGCAGCAACCAACATTCTTCACCATATATGGTACGCTGGAATCCGTTTATTGTAATATTGTAAATACAGAAACCTCAACCTTGATGTAAATTGTCAAAGTCATCCGACCTAGGGCCTCTAACTGTTCTCCTGGCCGAACTGTTTAATGCAACAATCTTTTCCTGTTTTGCCAAACACCTCTTGCCCTCTTTTTTTTTGAGGAAATCCAGTTTGAGCAACACCCACATGCTTGCAAATACTTCAATACCACCATAGGCAGTGAGTTACCATTAAAGGGTAACGCGTAGAGGCTCTCTGAGACACAGGAGCCAGCATGAAAATTTTTAAGTGTCAGCTGGTGTATGCAGAGCATGTCTTACCGAACACATTCCACCAAGTGTAGTCTCCAATATTTGCAAGAGCCATCTACCAGTGGTTCTGGGTCCCTTTGAGTGGAGGGGCGTCTCAGATTCTCTGAAAGTTGTTGTGAGCCCTGCCACTCCTGTTGATTGTCTGCTAAGCAATGACCTGGAGCACACTGCGTAGGGAGAGGTAGAGCTCAGGTCTGACTTGGAGATGATGGAATTGCCTGAGTGGGTCTGTATGACCACAGGGTCCATGGCTGCCCAGAAAGGGAGTTAATGGTGCCTGGAGCCTGGAACAATGGAACAGACAGCTGTCAACGACAGAGGCAAAGGGTGTGGGAAACCAGCCCCCTGAAGTTCCTGCGGTGCAGGTTGACAGGGTCACTGAGAAAGAAGGCCCCCCAAGCCAACTGAGGAGGACATTGTCATCCTAGGTGACCTACCTGAGCTTGCCAGCTGGCAAGTAGAGGTTGGGCCCATAGGGGAGAAATTCTGCTAAATGCAGAAAGAGCGTCCCACGCTTGAGGCGACCTCAGCCCATGCAGCAGGTGATGTCTCGGGATCACTTAATCTACTTGGAGAATGATCTCCTTTAAACCAAGCCTAAGACTCATGATACTGAAGCAGTCCATGTACTGTTGGTCCCCCAGTTTTACAGGGCCGTCCTACTGGGTTTGGCTCACTACATGCCCCTGACATGACATTTAGAGCCAGAAAAAACCTTCACCAGGCTTGTCTCCCACTTCTAATGACCCAGAATGAAGACAGTTCAGATGCATTCTGCAGGTCCTTTTCTACCTGTCAGACCAGTGGGAAAGCAGGGAAAAAGCAAAAATCTCCCCTGATCCCACTACCAATCATTGGCAAACCCTTTAAAAAGGTGGGCATTGATGTCATTGGACTCCTGGACCCCAAGACAGCCTTAGGCAACAGTTTTGTCCTGGTCATGATGTACCATGTCACCCGCCACCCAAAGGCTGTCCCTCTGCAGTAGCTAGAGCTCTGATGGGGATTTTACCCATGTTGAGTTCCCGAAGGAGATAGTCTCTGACAGAGGTACTAACTTCATGTCAACGTAAGTGAAGTCCATGTGGGGTAAGTGTGGTGTAACTTAAAAGTTCCCCAAACCAATGGTATTGTGGAGAGATTCAACAATACCTTGAAGGGCATGATTATGGGACTGCATGTGCCCCTGAGGTGCATGTGGGGTGTCCTCTTGCTATGCTTTCTCTTCTCCTACTGGGAGGTGCCACAAAAAGGAGTAGGATTTAGCTCCTTTGAACTCTTGTATGGTCACCCTATCAGGGGACCTGTGAACCTTGTCAAGGAAGGGTGGGAGAAAACTCCCAAGAACCCCTCCCCCTCAGAATGTGGTCAGCTACATTTTGGCCCTCCGCAACCAGATGCATCACTTATGGAAGAAGGCCAAAAGCAGCCTAGAGGCCAGCCTGGAAGTCACGAAATTCTGGTATGACCAGAACGTCACTCTGGATGGAATTTCAGCCTGGCCATAAAGTACGGGTCATGGAACCAGTATAGCCCATGGCTCTCAAGGACTGCTGGACTGCCCAATACAAAGTCCAGGAGCGTAAGGGGAGACCACCAACTTGGTGGATCTACAGACCCCTAGAAACCCCCTAAGGTGCTTCATGTAAACAGACTCAAGCCTCACTTTGAGAGGTCCGAAGTGAGCATGCTGCTCGCGAAAGATGAGGTAGTGGAAGAGGAGAGTGAACCTCTCCCAGACCTTCTCTCTGCAGAAGAACATGAAGGGTCAGTGAAGGGTGTTAACCTCTCTTCCACCCTGAACCCAGAACAGCAGAAGGACTGTTACCTGTTGCTATGACAGTTTGCCTCGCTGTTCTCACTCACTCTTGTACTGACAAATCTGTGCGTCCACGATGTTGACACTGGGGACAGCCTACATGTGAAGGACAACATTTACAGGTTATCAGACAGAGTGAGAAGCCAGCATCATGGAGCAAGTCTCCAAGAAGTTGGCATTAGGGGTGATTGAGCACTTTAACAGTCCCTGATCCTGTCCTGTAGTGCTGGTACCAAAGCTCTGTGTGGACTACAGAGGACTCAGCTCAGTCACCAGGACTGACACACACTCCACCCCATGAGCTGATGAGCTCATTGACAGGCTGGGCCCTGCCAAATTTCTCAGTGCCTTTGATTTGACATCAGGTCACTGGCAGATCACTCTGACAGAGGCGGCCAAAGAAAGGTCCACATTTTCAACACCAGATGGCCCCTTCTAGTTTTGGGTAATGCCCTTTGGGTTTAAAAATACCCCTGCTACCTTCCAAAGCTTGGTTAACCGGGTCCTGGCTGGAAAGGAGGCCTTTTGTTCCACCAACCTAGATGATATTGCTGTGTATAGGTCCAGCTGGTATGAACAGCTGCATCACTTCGATGAGGTGCTTCAGGCCCTGCAACAGGCAGACCTGACCATCAAGTCCAGTAAGCACCAGATTGGGCAGGGCTCCCTGGTAGGTGGGGGCCAGGATTGAGATGATTATGTCCTGGCAACCAGCTAAAACCCAAACAGAAGTGAAAGCCTTCCTATGCCTCAGAGTTTACTACAGGAGATTTGTTAAGGGTTATGGCACCATTGTCGCCCCCTTAACTGAGCTCACCTTCAAGAAGCAGCCCAAATTGCTGATCTGGACAGAGGCTTGTCAGAAAGCCTTTGATTCCCTCAAAGAAGCCATGCACACAGCACCTGTCCTGGAGGCACCTGAATTTTCCAACCACTTTATTGCGTTAACTGATGCTTTAGAGCATGGCTTTGAGGCAGCCTTATCAAGGCAAAATAAAGAGGGCCTAGACCAACCAGTAGCCTTCATTAGTAGGAGGTTACTTCCACTGGAACAGAGGTGGAGTGCCATGTGGGCATGGCTTGCACAGCCAAGATAGCAGAAGCACTCTAACGAGGCTTCTCTGTGCAACCCCATTTATCCTTCTTAAATCCTGCATACCGTCACCCTCTCTGCCTTACCTGGATTGATGGAGCCTTTACTTCCTCCCCCATGACGTCACTTCCATCAGCTGTGAGTGAAGACACCACCACCCAACATGGCCTGACACTGGGACTCGAGGCCTCACTCAGGTCTGCCCCTAGTGTGGTGACTACGTGGTGCCGTATGTTCCCTGTGCCTGCGTGCACTGTTCACCCTTCTGCTGCTTTCACCCGGGAGTCCCCGACCCATGTTCTGGAGGCAGCTAGGGGACTACCACTAAGGGTCTGCTCTCACACCCCGAGACCAGTGCCCCATGAGATCCCGGTAAGAAATATGTTTATTGGGGGGACTGATTGAGATGGCGCTGCCCCCGCACAGGTTCTTCCCTTTACTGCCAAGATGGGCGGCTTGTCCTGCCTTGATGAGGCAGTTTTCGATTGAGGCCTAGCTATGGGGACACTGCGGCTGGCCTGACTGCCTTGCTGCCCAACGTGGTTTGTTCTCCCAGCCGTGGTCTACATAGACGCTGGCTGGGAGAGCAGAAAATGGAAGGGCCGTTCCCTGTTCCTCCCACCGCTGCCTCCTTTCAATATCAATACAGAACACTCTACTATCTCCAATCTGGCACCCAGGGGATAGCACAGTGGATCCAGCAAGGCAGGCGACAGGGGCTGATGCTGCAATGAGACTCTGCTCCTGCGTAGTGCCATTGTAGTTCCCCTATCTGCCCTTCTTCAGTCAGCTGAGAGCTGCTCTCCTTTTGGACCCCTGTGTGGCCCTTTCATGACCCACTTGTTGGCCCTGTGCAGCTGAGGTCAAGGGGCATTTGTTTGGGCCCCCGGGGAGTCTGTCACGGGGAGCACTATGCCTCACAGGAGTCTTGAGTATACTGCATCAGTCCTCATCGATCACCTCCTCCCTTGCCTATACATGATCAGCATGACTGCCCTAACCCACTTGGTTCACATGCAGGACTGCTGGGAAAGATCCTTGATCCCCTGCCTCTCACTCGATTGAGCACCTTTGCTGAATGGAATCACAGGCTAAAGACACCAGGACACACCGGGCTGCTCACACTGCGGTGCTCCATTGCACTCAAAGCTGCAATCATTTGGGCCTTCTACACAGTATCCTGAAACAGGAGCTGTGATTTGCTGTGGCAGCACCTCCATCGTATCACACCTACACCATCAAAACCGCCATATCCTGCATGGTCAGCTCCATTAAACAATGCACACCTGATACTTTCAGATTTGCATCCCAACCCTCTTCATTGATACCATTTCTGGCGCCCTTCCTGTTGCGCATCACTACCTGGCCATACCTGGGCATACCTGGGCACACTGGCCTACTCATGCTGTGACATCTCTGGGGGTCTGCAGGCATCGGCAGGTGTGCGCACTGGTGTAGCGACTTGGAATTTCCCTCCTAGAATCTGCACACATATCGAACCATCATGGGTCGCCTACGCTCGGATACCTAGAACACACCTATGTGCCCATCTGTTGCTGCTGACATGACGGCTAGTGGCCAGGACACTTCAGATCTCCCTAGCCATCCCATATCCATTGGGGACAAGCTGGACATCATCTTGGAGGCTGTTGAGAGAACCAGGACCTCCCTGGAGAGCACCTGTGCATCCCTAGAAAGCAAGATTGCTAATTTGGCAGCAGGCTTCACACTGCTTCACGCCATGGAGCAAACTCTTGCTGAACTTCAACCGAAGTCCTGAGAAATGGAATCGTCATTACAGGTACTAGTGGATTGTGTGCATACTCTGGAGTGTAGGGCAGAGGATGCAGAGAAGTGCTCCAGTAGAAACAATGTCCGTGTGGATTGGCATCCCTGAGGCCACCGAGGGGCAAAGTGCAGTTGCCTTTGTGGAGCGCTGGCTGCGCTACCTACTCCTTCCAACTGCACTCTCACAGTTCTTCTCAATTGAATGAGCCCATCGCTTTCTGGCATGTAAGCCCCCACCCAGCTCTAACCCTAGACCACTGCTGTTTTGTCTGCTTCATTACTGTCACCTAGACTCCATCTAATGGGAAAAACAGAGACTTTGAGACATTATATCGATAATGCCCACATTATGTTCTTCCCGGACTACACCGTGATGGTGCAATGGCAAAAAACTCCTTCTTGACTGTCAAGCATCGCCTCCATGACCTGGACTTACAATATTCACGCCTATTCATTGCCCGCCTAGGTATTATTGCTGAAGGTACAACACACTTTTTTGAATCTCCAGGAGATGCCCGGGACTGGCTGGAGTCAACCGGACTTGCAAATTCTCACCATTTTACACTGGAGACAATGATACCTCACAACCCTCTTGGGGGTCACTGTCACGGATGGTGACGCCAACCACAACACTCCCCTCGGCCCCAAGTTGTCCCCAACCTGGAGCAAGTAATACTAGAAAGGCGCTGAGCTTTACAGATAGCAGCCATGATCAGTGAAGCTACTCGGAGCTCAGAACCCGATGATTGCTCCACCAAGTCCCTCAGCAAAGACGGCTCCTCTGCTACATGGCCTTCTGGGGTAGACTCAGTAATCCCCCCCAATATGACACTATAGATGGTTGATGTCATCATCTGACCTGCACTTTGTAGAACCCTCTGCAGCTTGCCCAACAGACTTGTAATATCTGATCCTTAATGTTGATTCACTTCTGATTCTTCTAACCTCTCTTCCTTTTCAGCTGACATGAGGTGGATCTGTTTCTGCGTTTCCTTGTCATGTCTTGTTAGCACAATGTAGTTACCTTGGACATTGCTACAGTGTTGTGACAGGGAGCTTCTCACCTACCCTAGCCCATGCACACACATCCTTATCGCATGGGGTGCCTCATCTTTTGTTGATGTGCCTTCCCTTCTTGCTCCCTCTTTACCATTTGTATTGCTGTTTTCGACTCACACAGTTCAGCAATTTGGGCGGACACATGTTGTCACTCTGCTCTGATGGTATTCGTTGTTCTTTCTTGGTTTTGTTCTCATTATACTTTTCTTATCTATGGAGCCTTGCCCAGTTGCTCACACCTACATGATGCTAACATTGTTCCTGGGTTGGCCTCCCACTGTGCACGTAGTGGCTGACCACTGCACTCTCCTCCATTGTATACATGACCCACACTAATGTTATCACTTAGAATATGCAGAGAATGCACACCACCTTGTGCCGATATCCTGTCTACTCATATCTCAAATGTCACTCCACCCACATAGGGCTAATGTAATAAACGCATTTAACACTCACAATAGCAGCAAAGCTCCAAAGGCGGTGGCATGGCTAGGTGTTTGCCACCAATTTCTACTCCTTTGCTGGGGCCATACTGATATTGGTCCCCTTCGCAGCAGATGATGTAGTTGTAGACACAGAGGGACGCTATGTGTTACTAAAGGGCCGTCTAGCCGGTCGCCATATCCTCATAGGCATTATACATGCCCCTAACTCAGAACAAGTCTCATTCCTTTACAGCCTGTCTGAGAGGCTATCCTGCTGGATCGGGGTCCCATGGCTTATAGGGGCAAAATTCAGCTGCGCCCTGAGCACTGATCTTGATCATTCATTCCCTCCACTGCCTCACACAACCGCAACATCCAATGCCCAGGCACTACACGACTGGCTTCAACACTGGCAGCTAGTTGACATTTGGCGCTTATGCATCCCAAATGCAATAGTGTATTCCTTTTTCTCTTCGTCGCACCGCCTACATGTCAGGATATACTGGTTGGTCGGTACACCTAACTTACTCCTGTCCGTCATACACATTAATGATTTAGGCTGCACCTACTTCGATTATAACGCCCAATATTTACAACTCACATGGGACACATGCCCCCCCTACCATCCCCACTTGGTGATTACAAACAGCGGCATTAGAAGATCCCCCTTTTGTGCCTCTCTTGGCACCACTAATGAGAATTATTTTGAGCAAAACAGGAACACAGCAACTGCCAGACTGATCAAGAGGGATGCATCTCAGGTGGCCATCAGGGGTCATTATCTAGGGCTAAACTTGAATATACACATGCAGACAGCCCGACAAAGACATCTCCCAAATTGAACATAAACTCCTAGGTCACAAAACCCAGACATCGCGCAAACCAGCGAACTCTAGCCACCTGGCGGTGGCGCACCGCGAACATGCTTACTTATTGGCGAGGCTGAGCTGTCTTAACTATGCTGCTCATTCAGCTCGCACACATGCCACAGCTGATAGATCTGGCCTGTAGCTGGCCAAGATCAACCGATGCACCCCATTATGGCGCTGCGCTCTGCTGCTGCTGCTCCACTCTACACTCAGCACGACATATACACCGAGCTGACACCCTACTACACCTTGTTATACTCTTCGGTGTTCATGCCAACCTCAGCAACATCGGTTCCTTCCTCTCCACTGTGTCGCTGCCCTGTATCACTCTGGACCAACAGACATAACTAGATGACCCCATTGCACTGTTTGAAATACAAGAAACAATACATGCCTTCGCCACAGGCAGAACCCAAGTCCTGGATAGCCTCCCTGTGAATTCTACAAAACTTACGCCCTCTCAGCCTCATGCCTCCCTGCCTCCCTCCGTGAAGCGCTACTCATCTCCCTCCCCAAGCCGGGTAGAGATCCTTCAGCACTGGGATCGTACAGACCTTTGGCTCTCCTTAATACAGACTACAAACTTCTGCCCAAAATCCTTGTGTACCAGCTAGCGCCCCTAGTCCCGTCACTGGTCCACCCAGGCATGAACAGGTTTGATCCAGGCTGTAACACCTCTTTAAACCTACGGCGTTTCTTTTGTGTCCTGAAGTACTCTTCTCATCATTGGCCTCGAGCTGGGACTGGACCTAGAGAAGGACTCACACTCCCTCGAGTTGGCCTACTTGTTGGAAACACTGCTGCACTTTAGTAGCGGGAACCATTTTCTTTGATTGGTTCAATTGCTGTACACCCACCCACTAACCAGGGTCAAAATGGGCTCTCTTATCATGGAGCCAGTTCACATACACAGAGTCACCCATCAGGACTGCCTGCTCTCCCCGCTACTCTTCTCCCTGGAGATAGAGCCACTTGCATTTGCCATTCAGGAGCAGGGTGTGGATTGGGGCATTCCCTTGGGTGACAGAACACACTCCATCTCTCTTTATGCCGACGACCTGCTCCTTTACCTTAGAGATGTGCACTAGATTCCTGACACAGTCGTTCTGACACTCAATCGCTTTGATGATCTCTCTGGCTTGAAGGTCAACTGGGCTAAATATTGCCTGTTCCCATTCACACCTGCTCTGTTCAAACCCAGGCTTTACTTTAAATGGGGTACCAATAACTTGGCAACCCACTACATTCAGGTATCTAGGCGTCCGGGTACATCACTCACCAACTGATCTATTTGATGGCAATCTCACACATGCTGGCATATCCCAAAGGTCTCAGATGGCCTTTTGGCGAACACTACCACTGTTGGTGACAGGGGGAATAGCCCTCCTTAAGATGGTTGTCCTCCCCCGCCTTTTCTATTATTTTTCTAATCTCCCCCTTTACATCTCAACCCCATTTTTTTTGCTCCTTCTAGAAGCCAATGAGGGAATTCATCTGGAACAACTCAAGCTGCAGGGTAGCACTATCAAACCTTTACTTGCCCACAGACCAAGGCAGTTTTGCTGTACTGAACCTCAAACAGTACTACCTTGCTTCCCAACCCCAATGGGTGGCTAAATGCCATGACGCTGCCCACCTGGAACTTACCCACTACCCTTCAATTGTTCCACCCATGTTCTCTGGTGACAACGCCTGACTCTTTGCTTCTGGGATTTTCATGCCACTGCTTTTGCTAATGTCTTTACCTCACACAATTGTCGGTTTCCTATGCACCGGCAATAGCCCTGCTTGGTACGCCTAGGGGACACAACATCACCTCATCAGCGGAACTACCGCCTGGCATGCATCTGGCCTTCATACTCTGGATGACCTTTACCGCAGTGGTACCCTCATCCAGTATGAGTCCTGATGGAGGACAATGGCTTGCCGCCTGGCCATTTCTTTTTATTCAACTCACTGATTACGACACAAGGGAACAAATGGGGCAATATGGCACAAGAGAATCTGACACACCTCACTATACAGTACCTTCATGTGATGGGACCGAGCAGACACCTAATACATTGATTTGTGGACTCGCTGCGACCCATACCGCACCGCAGCTCATGCCACTATTGTGTCATTGGGAGAGAGACCTAGGTGGTCCCTGCACAGACAAGCAATAGGCCACTATTTTGGAAAGCCCTGTTCATATTCCACACAGCGCTTATTTCCAACTCATCTAATTTTACATTATACACAGGACTTATGGTACCCGCATAAATAAATAACTATTACCACGGCACAAATGCTGCCTGCCCTTGCTCTCACTTGGTTGGTGCAGATCTGCTCCACATGCCATGGGCCTGCCCATCTCTTTACTGTTACTGGTGAGGTGTCACGCTTCACTTATGCACTTGCATAGGGCACCCTGCATTGCACACGTGGGGAATATGCCTCTTAGGGACAAAAACAGAGGGTCAACTTCTGTTTCTTCAATCTGGCTGACAGATAAACACCTCATTACTCTGTGTTGGAAATCACCTAAGCCCCCAGCTTTAGCAGCCTGGACGCAATCCCTCATCGCATGGGTACAGGCAGAAAGTGTCGCACTGCAGAGGGGAGACAACTTAGAGCTGTGCAAATTTCCTATTGCCACCATTTGGGACACCATCCTGACTGATCACTAGGCTGCCACACAACACACCACTGAGGATCCAGATGGCCTACTAGAGAGTGGGGATGGAGCAGCAGATGTCCAGGACCTTACTTAACCATATGACACCTACGGGGCATCTGGGCTTTCCCTGTTCAATTGCACGTTGACTAGTGCAACCATGTGTTCTCCTGACCAAATATGATGTGTGTGTGGGACGGGGGAGGGGGGGCAGGCTCGGGTTTCTTTTCTTTAATTGTTGTATTTCTCAAAATTGGAATTGTTTGTCTACTTCTCGATGCATATGCTGTTCGTCCTCTTGGTGTGATACTATGTTCATAATGCTTCTTACCTGAAATGTGGTTGTGTTCAATCGGGCTGGCACCTACATGCTGATGTATGGATAATTGCTGTCAGTACTGCCTTATTGTGTAAAGCATATTCTGTAATGCGTCAAAGTAGCTCCCAGCTTTCTGGGCACTGCACTGTCTATGTAACTGAAGAATGTCTTGTTGTCTGTACTATTTGATAGCAATCTGAAAAAAAACAATAAATGTATTTTAAATAAAAACAGGTGTGGAATGCAATTGAAAGAGAAGCTTTTGCTATGGTCTGGGCACTAAAGAAGTTATGACCCTACCTGTTTGGGAGTCATTTCCTGTTTCAGACAGACCACAGGTCGCTCAGATAGGTCATGCAGATGAGGGGTGAGAATCCCAAACTGTTGAGGTGGTCCATCTCTCTAAATGGAATGGACTTTGTGGTGGAACACCGGCGGGGGTTAGACCCCGCCAATGCTGATGATCTCTCCAGGTTTTGCCAGCCTAGGGAAGAGAACTCCCAAGGGGTTGGGTAGGTACCCCCACTTTCAGCTGGAGGGGACATGTGTTAGACCTGACCTCCATTTTTCTGACCTCATTTTGATTGGCTTTAGGATTGAATATACTTTACTCTGCTAATCAGTGCTAAAGTGCTTGTGCTCTCTCCCCTAAACATGGTAAAATTGGCTCATCCCCAATTGGCATATTTATTTTACTTATAAGTCCCTTATAAGGTACACTACATGTGCCCGGGTCCTGTAAATTAAATGCTAATAGTGAGCCTGCAGCACTGATTCTGCCACCCAATAAGTAGCCCTCTAACCATGACTCAGGCCTGTCGTTGCAGAACCTGCATGTGCAGTTTACACTGCCATTTTGACCTGGTGATATAAACCTCTTGCCAGGCCTAACATTCTCTTTTTATACATTTAAGTCACCCCTCAGGTAAGCGCTGGGTAGCCCAGAGGGCAGGGTGCAATATATTTAAAAGGCAGGGAATTTAAGCTTTACATGCCCTGGTAGTAAAATACTCAGAAATTCTTTTTTCATTACTACAAGGTCTTTCTCTCCCATAGGATAATATTACATCTTTTAAGTATAGTTTCAATTGTGAAGAGATGGTGTCACATGGCTAGGGTAGGCCTGTGAAGAAACACTACCATTTTACAAGTTCAGGTTTCTAAAGTTGCCTTCTTTTTCCACCTGCTGACTTTTGACACACATTTGCCTACATGACAGTGCAGGATTAGTTTCTCTGAATCCACATTGCTAACAATTCCACTTCGTAAGTACACTATTGCAAGACCTTGAACATTCGGTACAAGGGCTGAACATACATTGTGCAAATGTTGTTGGTTATTTTTTATCCATAAGGCAACGGCGCTATCACAGAGACAATAAACATTGTCAGCTCGGCTGAAGCTCGAAACGGAAGCAGGAATGCTGTTGTTATAAATACACATGCATTTCCGTACTCTAATCACAGGAGCACTCTGCTGTCATTGCGAGGTTATCGATATCATTGGCATTTCAGTCACAGCTGATTCCTGTTTATCCTCCGTGAGGAGGTATGTCTAACCTGTGGCCAAGACATGAACCTACAAACCTTGCCTTCAGGTAATGGGGATTTACATCATCCAGTAGGGGTTTCTTGGCAGAGCACCCGCCCTAGGCACCTAGCTTAGAGAATGCATAAGTAGGAGTACACTATACACAGTACTTGTATGCCAGCATATATACACTGTTTTAGCACAATGGTTGAATTGTTCATTCTTTTCACTGTCCTTATATTGCTAATCACTTTCGTCTGCTTTTGTCTATTGATCATAGCAGCGCATATATTTTATACAAGAATTGCAAAGGTTCAATAAATATTGAAAACACCCCTTTGTGTATTTCTTGTATAGCTCTCTCAGTGTGCACGAGTGATTGATTCAAAAGGTTCTAGATCTGTTACCACAATTCCTTGGGGGTCAGGGTTGTCATGTTACGAGGTTGGCAAAACCATTTGTTAACTTGCCCGGGGGTACCTATGGTGGCACTGTGAGCTAGCAGGACTATAGGACAACATATCCTGAGGGGGTGCACGGAATCAGTCTGGCATCATCCCAACATTTATGTTGTCAAACAAATGAACAGTTCCTTATGAGAAGTGAAAACCATGCGACATGGTGCTTGGGTTCTTATTTAATGGATTACCTGAGTAGTTCCCTAGTGCATACCTAGTGACCCCTACACACCTCCTAATCGGAAAAGTCCATGATGGTAGGGACTATCCTCCTCAGCTAAGTAGGGAACTCCTATGTATTGGCTGCAGGTTGTTTAAGCTTAAACACTTCAAAGGATTAGTTCCCATTGTGTTACCCTCTCTGTAATCCCTTATGTCAGGAGATGATGACACTGACACACTTAGCATTGCTAAGAACTGCAGACATGTGGTTACTCAGAAAGTGTTACAACATGGTCTCACACTTAAAGGTGGAGATATTACCTTTGTGGTCGAGGTACACAAAGCATAAAGAACAGAGGTGTTCTATTCATGGGTTACTCTCCTGTCAGCAGATAGCAGAACAGGGCTATTTCACAGATAGAAACAGGGTGAAGTTCCAGACAACTACACATCCTATGAATAAATAGAGATACCTTTAACATACCAAGATCACAGGAATTGGTTTGATGGCACCATACCACACACAACAGAAGATGTTATACTAGGTTCCCTCAGTAATGAGGGAGCAACACAGTGAGTCTTAACTGGTTACACACCACATCCTTATGCTGATAATTTGTCAGCAGTACAATTGAGTCATTTATACAAACACATAGCATCAATATAAAGATGTTTGACACAGTTTGTTGTGCAAACATTGACACTTAACCCTACACATACTGTTCAAGCTGCACAACCACAATTGACTACACTAGGCATCAGCCCACAAACACTAAATGCAGTAATGGGTAAGGTTCCCATCAAACGGGAGGAGATTCCATTCTGGATTGCACAAAAAATATGTCAGCTTGAAGCAGTGTTTCCCCATATGGGACCACAGGAAAAACACTGAATATTAACGGTTTGCTTGCCGATGGGGATGGCTCCCCATGTGGAAGACTGCACTATGAGGGGTACAGTCTATGCTGCAGTATATATCAGAACACACGGTACCCCTTCATTATCTGTTTTGCCAGAAGTGCTTAAACAGATTCAGAATGAGTATGGGGCAGCACCTGCCCTGTATTTGGGGATGAAAATGATGCAATTATGCAGCAGTATCCACCATCATGTTAAGTAACATAAAAGGCGAGGCAGCAGCATGGGCAAATGCCAGAACCTACGGGATTTAGCTCCAGGATAACAGACGCGCTAATTACCTAAAATTATCGAAGAAATCTATGCTACACTGGGTAGAGATAATTTGGGAACCAGATCTAGTAAACCACAACTAAAGAGTAATTCTGAAATGGGTAACTCAAAGCAAGCACCTGAATCTTCCACAAACAAGAAGTGGGATAATCAGAAAAAAATAAACAAAACTAAATCACAGGGTGGGTCTTCTCCACAGGTAGCCACTGAGAAATGCTACAATCTGTGTAACAGTGATAATATTAGACCATCTGACAGGTACCAGGATACTGATACACGTTCATCTTGTTCCTTTCAGTAGTCATCCGATAAACTTTCAGAGAGAAGGGGACAGTCAGAGCGCAAATCGGAGAAGCATTTGAAACCAAAGAAGGGCTCACAACGCTCATCTGACTACATCATTAAACAGGTAGACAAACGTAAAACAACAAACCCTCAATTCAAAAAGAAGAATGTAGCTGGACTTAAGGTCAGTCATGCTGCAGATATTGAGGATACTGCTTCTGACAGGGGAGTGGGCAGTGACCATGCTGGACAGCATAGCAGAAGTCAAGCAAGTTCACCAGAAGCTGATGGATTGTCTGGTGGGAGTAGTGCTCAGTGAATATATCCTTGTGGAGACACCAGATACAAGGGTAAGCATCCCACATCATTTACACAAAAACCAACTTCAATTGGAGGGGGACATATCTAGGAACATTAATGTTCGCTTTTGACAGGATGTAACATATGGTTACAATATTCTCCTGGTTGAAAAGGATTGGCCACCTGATTTTGTAAAGGATTGCCCCAACGGAGAAATGGTCATTTTGCTTGCTTTTTCTGACCTCGTTCCAGAATCAGTTAAACATTCATAAGCGAAGGAGTGGGCATTAGCACTTGCTCCTGCGTTATACCGTAACCATGTCGGGTGGGAGGACCGGTCCCCCTATCATGAAATTCCAGTAAAGACTACCCCACAACCTCAAAGACAATACCCCATTAAAAATTAGGTTAAAAAAACAAGTTAGGGAGATTCTAGAACAACTTGAATACCAAGGTATAACAGAAAGTTGCACCTCTCCTATGAATAATACACTATTTCCTTTTATGACGCGAGATCGCTCATATCTAGTTTTAGGATACAGACACCTAAACCCAGCTACTCGCACATTTATAGTACAAAACGCACACAGTGCGGCACTAATGAACAACATAGTACGTAAAAAATACAAAACTACACTAGACATCTCTAATTGATTTTTCTGGCAAAATATAGCAGCTGGAAGTAGGTATTTGACTGCATTTCCATGCTAGGTTTTCAAAAACAGTTCTGTTGATTGCCCCAGCGGTATAAGAATAGCCCCAGACTGTTTTCAGCCAGGGTAACAGAACTTCTAGAAACTTTGGACGATCAGGCATTGTCCTAGGTCGATGACATATACTTAATGGGTGATGACCCTTCTGTACACTTGACAAGAGTAGATTGCATAATTTTGGAATTTGCTCACATGGGATATAAATTTAACTTTACAAAATTCAAAATTGCCCACCTCAATAACCTGTTTCTGGGATACGAGTTGTCAAGTGAGGGAAAAAGCCTAGCAATGCACTTCTTAGAGAAGGATGTGCTTCTACAGCCTCCAGCAATGTTGAATAGGTTACAATCCATATTAGAATTCCTACATTTTGACAGAACTTACATCCTTGATTATGCAGAATAGTTTTAACCATTCTACGACCTGATCCATCCAGATTTCTCAAGTACACACTGGACCACTGAACACACACACATATTATGTTCAGTACAAGCTGGCATGCTAGCTTCTGAACTTTTACACACACATGTGAACACAACAAACCTGGTGATCCGCGTAATTGCATGGACATCAGGGTACACCTACGTGACATTCAATGAAGGTGACACTGTACTGATTGCATTTAAAATGTATTTATATACTAATGCTGAAATGTGTTTTGCACCCACATAAAAATACTGACAGCGGTACAGACTGCTGTGGTGAGGGAGAGAACATTGAAAACTAATTATTATCGTGACCTCAGTGCCGACCTTAGAGGCCGGGACACGAGCAAATGTTCCAGATGCAAAAGCATTGTACCTATGTTGGATACAATGGGCTAACTCGCTCACCGCAACAGATACAGACCACAGATTTGACTCTACACTACAAACACAAGCCTTTCTGCAATATGAACAAGAATTTCATCTGTCTAATGAAATTAATTATGCCTCTGGAACAGTATGATTACATCATATATATATATTTGTAATTTATTTATTTGAAGAGTTTTATATAGCGCAAAAAAGACCCTCTAAGGTATGACAGTGCTGTACATCGAATCATAGACAATAAGCAGGTACAAAAGAAAATGATACACCAAATAATAGGTTACACATGCAACAAATGCTTAGTAATGTGGTAGGCCAGAGTTGTACACAAGGGCCCTTTGGTGTGATTTTTTATGAAGTTTTATTAATTTTTTCTAATTGGGTTTTGTATTATTATTGTTTGGTGTTTTGACTTCCTTACTGTTTTGGTGCCAATACTTTACACATTCCCTAAGTTAAGCCTGCCTGCTCTGTGGCATAGCTACCAGGATGTTGAGCATAGGTTCATTTAGTAACTTTGGGGTTCGCCTCTCAAATTGGTGATATTATTCCGAGAGGTGAGTGATAGCCCACCCCAAATAATCCACTTCTTTGCAACATACTTCTCCAGTATACATCTAAGATCACACACCTGTTCCACAGTTTGCATGCTTTCTGAGAGCCACCGGCAGTTCATTTTCAAAATGTCCCATAATCACGATGGGTCCTGCAAAAGAACCAAGACCCCATGTGACAGAGCTGAAAGGTAATTCCTTGCGTTGCAACATCTGTGGTGTCACTCACACTGCATGTATGAGCTCAGAGTCTGACTAGAAAGGGAGACTCAAAAGACAGGCCGCCTAGTTTTATTTTTGTTGTGACCTGTATTGTTACTTTGCATCCTTTCCCTTAGTTACCTGTTCTTTGCTGCTCAGCCAGTATGAATGTAATGTGTTTGAATGCTGGAGTGCCTGGTATGGTTGACAGAGAGACAGTTGGAGCTTGTGGGCTGAACAGCAGGGATGCTGCTCCTGGTGGGGCTATCTCTTACTTACTTGCCATCCTAATAACTTGTAACTAAGCTTAATAAACCATCTTCTTATAATCTGCAATATGGCTACCTGGACTTTCTTCTGTATTGTAATAACGGCGACGATTTGGAGAAAAAAACCTACGTGTTGTGAAAGATGAAGTATTTGAACCAGTAGAGCAAACCTGAAGTAAAAAGAAAACTTAAACTTGAAGGAAAGAAACGCCCTGGTAAGCCCCACCAGTGTCCTTTACCATCTGGATAGCCTGCCTGGGTGTTTGACCTTCCTTACATCCAGGTACTGATGTAACTTGCCTGCTTGCTCTGATGTGTGCTTAAGTAGATGTTAATAAGTGTGAAGGCAGTGGCACAAGGAGTTACTGGATTAGTTCGTGGATCATCAAGACCAACTTGCTGCATTTATTTCTTCGCGTTCTTCACATCTTTGTCAGGTCTGCTGACCAGTGTGTGTACAAGCGACAACGTGTTGCTGGTAAAATCTATTAAAAAAGCTACCAGTTCCGTGAGTACTTTTTGACAATTTTTTTTTATGGAGATATGCGTTTTGAAACCGTCTCAAATGACTGAAGGCAGCGTGTGTTTGGAAGCACAAGCGTTTTATTATTTATCTGCTCACCTGAGCGTGTGTGCCGGTGTACAGTAGAGTGTGCTTTGCCTGAGATGGTAAATCCTGAGGGGAGGAACAGTAGAGTGTGCTTTGCCTGAGATGATAGGTTCTGTCAGGTGTACAGTAGAGTGTGTATGTTATAGGGTTGTGTACCTTAGGGTTGAGTTGTAGGGTCGTGTGCCCTAGTTGGTGCAGATGTATAACTCTGAGGTGTCCTTAATTCTCTCAGTCCTGCATAATATTACAATGGTGTAATTTTAATGTATTTGGGGCCAGATGTATCAAGAATTGCTTTTGCGATTCATAAATAGCGAATTTTACCGATGCGCTATTTAAGAATCACAAAATGCAATGTATGTAGGATTTGCAAAACAATTTGCGATTCCTACATATTCCTTAATAGCGAATCGCAAATTGCGATTCACTATTAAGGAATACTCTCCCATTCATTCCTATGGGCCTAAAAGGCCCATAGGAATGAATAGGATTGCATTCACAATTTGCGAGTACCAATAGGTACTTGCAAATTGCGCATGCAATTTCAAGGGTGCAAGGGGGCCAAAAGGCCACCCTAATGCACCCCCAAAAAAGGTAAGTATGCACATGTGGCGCACCTACATGCCCTAAAGACATGCCCTAGTGTGCATCACATGGCACTTAGAAAAATGCAAAAATATGCATTTTTCTAGGAATTTGCAAATCACCACCAACTTGAAGTTGGTGGTAATTTGTAATTCCTTAAAGCCAGGCCGCAATTTTTTCTTGCTTCCTGCATTGCATTTAAGGAATTGCAAATTGTGATCCCCTAAATGCATTTGCAAAATAGGTAATTGCAAAAATTGCGATTCCCTATTTTACGAATGCCTTTTGGGATGATACATCCCAAAGGGTTTTACCATTCGCAAACCGGCCAATTCGTGGAATTGGCCCGTTTGCGAATGGTAAAACGCTTGATACATCTGGCCTTTGATATCTTAGGACTGTTTTGCTATTCTCCTATCCTGAGTCCTTTCGATTTGCAACTAGTTAGTTTTAAGTTGTATATGTTCCTTTTGTGCTTATGATATCAAGTGGTGTGTATTTCTATCATACTATGTTGTAATATCATGAATTGTTTCCCTAAGGGAAGGAGATGTGTTGTGACCTGTATTGTTACTTTGCATCCTTTCTCTTAGTTACCTGTGCCTTGCTGCACAGCCAGTATGAATGTAATGTGTGTGGAATGTTGGAATATTTGATGATGTAGTGGGATGTTGGAGTGCCTGGTTTGGTTGACAGGGAGACAGTTGGAGTGTGTGGGCTGAGCAGCAGGGATGCAGCTCCTGGTGGGGCTCTCTCTTACGTACTTACCATCCTAATAACCTTTAACTAAGCTTAATAAACCATCAATTTATAATCTACAATATGCCTACCTGGAATTTCTTATGGATTGTAACAATTTTCTACTTGGAGAAGCTGTGGATTTCACCCATCTCCTCATGTTACACTTTCCTTTTCTGCTCACTTCCATACCAATTCTGCAATTTAAAAGTCTAAGGGGGATATTCTCAAGAACGTGTGATAATTATCGCAAAATTAGCTTAACGCAACTTTGCACAACGCAGTCTATCGCGGGAAAATAACACTGTGTTAACGTTGTATTCTCAACCCGGCGGCACCATGCGATAGTGTCACGCTAACGCGTCAAATGACAGCGATAAAATTACCATGACGGCAAAAAAAAAGCGAAACACGAACGCGAAAAAAGTTGCGATGTGGCCAACCGCGATAAAAAAAATCAGCAACAGGCCTGCAATTCCCACGTGTCATGCGGGAAAATGCACTATAAAAGCACCGAAAACACAAACAAAATAATTCAAACTGTGTATCACCATGGAGGAAGCCGGAGCAAGTACAGAGGATGACCAGAACCCCACAAGCCCCCAGGAGGACCAGCCTGGGACCTCGGGGTCACGGAAGGGCAAGGAGAAGAAGACGAGATTCAGTCCGCAGGAAAACAGGATCATCATCACGGAGGTGATAGAACACCACCAACAACTGTTCGTCACCTCCAACGTGTCATTGGCAAATAAAAATGCAATATGGCAGTCCATCCTGGACAAGGTGAATGCAGTCGGAGTGAGGAGGAGGACAACTGGAGAGGTCAAGAGGCGCTGGAATGATGCGAAGCGCAAAACAAAGAAGAAACTCGCTGACAACCATCAGGCAGCAATGCAGACTGGAGGTGGCAGTCCAGCGGAACACCAGGAGCTGGATGAGATGGAGGAAATGGTGGCCACAGTCATCAGTGGGGAGACTGTGGCAGGAGTTGGGGGTCCAGACATTGCTCGACATGACCTGACACAACAGCACCAGGGTGAGTACAGAACAGGGACTGGGGGGACAGGGGGAGATGGGCACAATGGCACACATGCACAATTAAGTAGAGCACACTGCACACCCACAATGACTCTGGATCATGTCCCTGATCCCCTTGGCACACTGCAGCACACATACAAACAGCAAGTAGGCCCCCGCCCACTATGGGCACTAAGGGGTCCCTCCCCACACAGCACCAATCTCACAACCAACCCATGCACATGTGCTAAAACCAGCAAAGCTGCGTGTCTGTGAGCCACACTGACAATTCAAGTGACACTGCATGACAAACAGCATGGCTGCAGTCCAATTATCATGACATGGTGCACGCCACAACACTGAGGTGGCTGAGTGTGGAACACATCCATAAAGGAGCAGGTCACACTCTGACACATCCACGTGCACAAACAACCCCTGACGTCAACAACACATCTGCGGATAAACCATGCCCAAGAGTCCAAAATCCGAACTAGAGCCAAAATTAGCCAAGTCTGCACCATCTCAGCACTGTAGAAGCACAGAAGTCAAAGGCACACCGCCTCAAAGGGATAAGGGGCAGCAAAATCACAGCTGCAGGGCGACTCTCCACAATGCAGCACACACACATAGCAATAACAGCACATCATCATTGACGACAATGTGGTACAAAGTGCAACACTCTCACTACAGAACAGAGGACACAACTGGTTCCGCTTGTGCGTAGAAACTGGCCAATCACATCTGGCATAGCAGGAAACTGTGAGATGATAATGTACATGTACAACCTCACGTCACTGATGTAGTTCAAATGTCCACTGTCCCGCATCAAATAGCCAGCTCCTCCCAGTCACAATGTACATTGTCATGCAGTCTGTATGTAAACTTGAACATTGCGTCAACATACATGTCAACACAATGTTAAAATGCATCTCCCCTTCACATTGCAGAGGGACAATCAACACCTCCTGCAGAGCAGACCAGACAACTCATCAGTGATGATGAAGAGGACCTCCACACCTTCGACACCGATGCCCTACAACAGCTCATGGACAGCTATGGCAACCCACCTCCAGAAGCAGGGCAGCCCAGTTGCATCGAGGAGACCCCACCCCCTCCACAGACCACACAGCAGGAAGCACCCACCACCACGGCTGGCTCCCAGCACCTCCCGAAGAACACATTGCATTCCAAGGCCATGTGTTAGACTGCCAGAAGGAGGTGACTGAACAGGTGCGGGTGGGGTTCGACCTCATGGCAGCCAAACTAGATGACATACATGGCTGTCTAAGTCCCATCAGGGACCACTTACACTCCCTAACGAACACCCACAGTTCGCTCCATGATGTCCAACAATCCATGCCCGACATCGCTGGAGTCATGACTCTCAGAGGAGAACAACTGTCTAGTCAGAGTGGCCTCAGCGATGTCAGCCGAGAGTTGGCACAGATGCTGAGGATAATGGAGAACATGGAGCGGATGCATGCAAAAAGAATGGCTGCCACGGATGCATACCAGCGAAAAGTTGTTGGGATCTTCCATGCCCTGCAGATCCTCATCATCGCATTGCTGCCACTAAGGCAGTTGCTGATGAATGCTGCTGGTACTTCTACACACACATCTCCGGCCCCTGATGTGTCAGTGGCACACAGTGCTGCAGACCAAACATCAGTACCCACATGTCAGACAGATGACATAGAGGATGAAGATGCGGGTGATACCACCTCTGTAGTAAGAAGGAGCCAGTAGCATTCTTCTCCGCCATATGCCCTGTTTCAGCTTGGTTCTGCCCTCTGCATCATGCCCTGTAACAACACCTCCCACTGTCCCCCGAAACACTTTGCGACACTTAGCTTGGACCTCGACATGGACTGCCATATTTTCTCTGCTTACCAATGACACAGCAATCAGGCTGCGGACTGTACTCTTCCTCTTCCGATGTACTTGTCAATCCCTAAATGACTCTGGCTGGCCCTCCACTGGGCTACAATGTAATGTGGGGTTTGCATGGCCATGTACTGCTCCAGCTCCGACACTCCACCGAATGTGAATAAATCATTCAAATTCACACAGATGTGTCATGTCCATAATCGATCAAGTATGAAAGTATGGATGAATGTAAGTGACATTGATTGCCCAAAAAGGTACACCCTGGGAAATGAAAGCAATGCGCATGTTTGACCTTGACACACATAGGAAGTGAGATGACTGGGAATGTGTGCACTAGCTGTGGCCTCATTGCTCTGAAACAACAATCGTGCAATTCCTCAAATTTGCCCTACGCAATGTTAGAAATAGGGCTGGGTATGAAATGTCAAAGTCGTTGGCAGGCCTAAAGTAGTGTCCCCCATCACATTTGACAACAGAACATCTCTTTGCATACCTACTCACACTCAACTGGGTGGACACACCCTGTAGTGATGGATCACATTGATCCACATGGCAAGTATATGGACACCATACTCACATTGCTGAAGACACGTAAGAGCACAGGTCTATCAGCAACTATCTCAACCACTATGTCTGGCTCACAGAGGTGGAGCTGGCAATAGGGACTCACCCCTGAGTGAAATGCGTCAGTCAGTCCCTCCCTGTGTACGGACAATGCTCATTGAGGCACACGATTTGTAATTCTAATCAACACTCATCACAGTTGAATACTAGTGAAGTTGCGTAGACTTTATTGCCATGTGCGTGCCAGTACGGGCAAGACAAGGGCCACAACATGCAGACCAAAGCATCAGACATTAACAGGCAGCATTCGGTCACGGTACAGTTCCACGTGACAGGCGTTGTGCATGCGCCCGGGATGTTCTGCCATTGCGTTGGTGGCTCTCGTAGAACCAGCACTCTTCTGACCTGCGGCAGTTATGTGGATGATATGCCACAGCTCGGAGCAATGAGTCGTATGTGTGTGCAACCTTTGGACGTATGGGTTGTTGTGTACGTAAGTGTCAAGGGCATTCCATGCAAGAGTACCTTGAGCAAGAACTTCTGTGTGTGGGGTGTGGATACGTTGGTCTTTCATTAGCGCTGTGCGTAGTGTGGGAGTCGTCATCATCTGCTATGGTATCTCTCTAAGGGGGTGCCTGCTGCATGCAAGACCAAGGTTGGAGGTGCAGATGTCCTTCCGCCTTATGTATTGAGACAAAGGAGCTTTCATCCCTAATGTTAGTCTGACTACTGCTTGCATTCTGGAAATGTGATGTGGCTTTCGTGCTGCAATTGAGGCTAGGCCTTAGGCTTATGGTGCACCAATAGCGATACACACACAACAGTTGTCATGCATGAGCCAAGAGCCCGAGCGGCCTTGCGCTCCTTGTACAATCCCCTCGTGCGCGGCCGCCCTCCGGGTGCATGCAACATTGCAACATTGTCGATTGCGGGCCGTGTGGTGCAGACACTGCAACAGAGACACACGCATCAGTTGGTTTCCTGTCCAGCCCAGAAATGAACCATGACCAGAGCCCAGGGATAATTATTCACACCCCTACGCTGGCCTGGCATACGCCGACCCAGCCCACTCGGCTTATGTATAAAGGGGGGACGACGACGCTACGTGTCCCAGTTCTTCCCCACTGCCGGAGGTGACATGGCTGCGTCCGCCTGGCATATCACGAGACTCAATCAGAAAGGGTCCATAACTTACGTTGCACAGAGTTGGTGGCACCGGAAACACTGCGGCCGGCACGGGCCTACCGCCACGGGACGGTGGCTTTCGGTGCACTGAGGTAGGGGCACCTTAGGTGCTGAGCGGGTGTGCAGCCTGCGATAATGCGCCGTCCTGGCGGTCCGGACTGGTAAGGATTTGTGTGAGCCCTGCTGGACCGCAGTGTAGGCCTGAGCCAGCGGGCAGCACGGGCCTACCGCCACATGGCATTGCCTCTCGGTTCACAGAGTTAGTGGCACCTATAGAGCTGAGCGGGTGTGCAGCCTGCGATGATGCAGTGTGCACTGATATGATCTCTGCCATTGCGAAATCAAGACCCAGAATCACGTGTGTGACCTGGTGGCCCGAGGGGCAAGACTGCATGATGTGGAGGCTGCCAAAGTCGCGGACCCCGGGCTTGGAGCTTGCACCGGCACGTGGTGGGCCCTCTTGGAGACACGCTGGTGGCGGAAGGTGAGCAGTGAGGCCTAGGTGCGCAGGGGCGGGCATACACCGCGGGCGGCGGGAGGGGCTGGGGTGCAGCAGCCTGTGTGCGCAGGGGCGGCCAAGCGATGATGGCGTGTGAAATGATATGATCTTTGCCATTCATAAATTTGGACTCTGTTTCAGATAAGGGACCTGGTGGACTGCAGTGTATACCGGCACGTGGTTGGAGACACACCGGTGGCAGCAGGTGAGCAGTGAGGCCTGGGTCCGCAGTGTCGGCCCTCTCTCTCCCTCTCTTCCTTTCACTGTCTCTCTCTCTTCCTCTGTTACTCTCTCCCTCCTTCTCCCTCTCTTCCTTTCACTGTCTCTCTCTCTCTCTCTCTCTTCCTCTGTTACTCTCTCTCTCCTTCTCCCTCTCTTCCTTTCACTGTCTCTCTCTCTTCCTCTGTTACTCTCTCTCTCCTTCTCCCTCTCTTCCTTTCACTGTCTCTCTCTCTTCCTCTGTTACTCTCTCTCTCCTTCTCCCTCTCTTCCTTTCACTGTCTCTCTCTCGTCCTCTGTTACTCTCTCTCTCCTTCTCCCTCTCTTCCTTTCACTGTCTCTCTCTCTTCCTCTGTTACTCTCTCTCTCCTTCTCCCTCTCTTCCTTTCACTGTCTCTCTCACTTCCTCTGTTTCTTTCTCTCTCTCCTTCTCCCTCTCTCCCCTTTCTCTCTCTTTCTCTCTGTCCCTCTCTTTCACTCTCCCTCCCTTTCTTTCTTTCTCTCTCTCTCTGTCCTTTGATGAGCGCATGACACACCTTCTTATCTTGAATTTTGTCTTGCAGGCTGTGTCTTACAGATTGTCCAGAGAAGACCCGCCATGACTCTTCCAAATAGTTGTTTTGAGTTAAATTTGAATAAAATAATTTGTTTGGAAATTCAAAGATGAATGAATGATTCTCCTTTTTCTTACCACACATGAATGTTGATTGTTGTACTTGTGCAACATCAGGCGAATTGTTTTGTTCATGATTTCGTAAAGTTGATGTAAAATATCTTTGTCCGGGGTAGGGCCGGGGGGGGTCATGGGGGGGGGGCGGTGGGTGTTGTGGCCCTCTTGGGTGTCCGGCTGCATGATCAGTAGCTCTATGGCATCTGTTGTTCTTCTGGTGTGGCTGTGGGCTGGGCTCCCATTTCTGCTGCCGGTTATCGTCCGACTTAATACCAGGAAAGAGCAGGTGTTTATTTCCTGCAGCTAACGCGCCTTATCGCATGTTTTGTGATCTTATCGCCGATCTGGCTGGTCGTTGAGAATGTTGCGAAGTGGTGTTTTCGCGGCTTTTTGCACGGGAACGCCTACTCTGCATCTCATTAGCGTTAGTTGCCGGTGTCATCCGTGGCGTTTTTTTTTGCGGCTGCTATCGTGGGAAAACTGGCGATATCAGCTGTTAGCACCAGCTTGTGAATTGGGAGATAAATCTATTGCCACTTTGGCTGCGATAAAGTGCAGCTAACTCGCCGATACGTCCTTGAGAATATGCCCCTAAGCTTCCAATCCCAGGTGATGCAAGACTCCTACATCAGTATTCCTGCAACCAGAATGGTGGCCCAAGCCTTTCAGAATATGTGCAAATCAGCCTAGCAATGTCACTCTTGCGCAACCACAAAGGACTCTGCATGCTAAGGCACCAACAGCATAGACCTGTTTCTAATCTGATGCTAAAAAATGGGCATTCCATTTTGTTCAATCAACCTCCCATCTTTCTGGATGTCATAGAATAAGAAGGCTTCCTGTAGGACGGCCCTTGGGCTAGCACTCTGCAGCTGCCAAAACCTAGCCAAATCACTAGGTTACAAGTAAATAAATTGCATCTAGATAGCCCCATGGGTACTTTGGGGAGAATAATACATTTTTACCTAAACACAAAATCCATTTAGAGTTCATAGGAGACTATCTATATGCTTAGTTCTGTGGAGGTACTCGAGGAGAAGAGGCATATGCTTTAGCACATAGACAGGTCAGATGAACAGATTTAATTCCCCCTCTTTGTCGGTTATCTCCTTACTCTCTATTTCTCCCTCTGTTTCTCTCTATTTGTTTTTCTCTCTCTCTCAGGCCCCTACGTCTGACTGCAGTAAAAGCTGCCTTCCAGGAGAGAGGATATCAGCCATTGCTGGACTCCCTATCTGCTGCTACCAGTGTTCACCCTGTGCTGATGGGACTATCTCCAACAATACAGGTCTGTTTAATTATTCTATTAATAACTATTCTAAAGCAGTATTCTACAGCAGTAGAGGGAAAATAGTTATTAAATTGTTATATAAATGGTTCATTTGACTAGGATAAAATTAACATTCAACTGCATTAGCTGTGTCACAAAACCTGTACCATGAATACAATACAGATATAGAGGTAAGAGCAAGCGCAGCCTCCCAAACCAATGGTTGCTTAAATGTCTTTCATATTTGACCATCCAACATTACAGTTATTGCAAGTTTAACATGTCAGTCATGACATGGCATATTTCCTCATTACCATGTGGCCATTCCTTTGGTGATCCATGTAAAACAGTTTTATAATAAGTAGGGAGCCACACCTTGAGTTTTCACTACAGTGATCATTGCGAGGCAGAACCACCACTCTACCCATGCCACCATGGCTCTACACTGAACTCCCCACTCTGAGCTGCAGCAGTCAGGGGAATCATTTGCTGACACTAAATTACAACAGCACAGTGGTGGCTTCATCCCTTACATGTGGAGTAGAGCTGTGTTCTGCAAGCCGGGCTGGAGGAGCACACTGATGCTGTAGCCATGAGAAATGGGAGGCCATGCCTACTAGAGAAAGACATGCCACTGGGAAGATTCTGGCTGCACCCATGGGAGCACTCACTGAGACTGCACAAGCAGATCCCGTTACTTACCAGTAGTCGTCATCACTCCAAATCCGAGTCTTCTTCATTGCAGTCCTAAATGAGTGAGGTTTACCTCATGACACATATGTAGTTCTCATATCCAAGTACAAAGAAAAACATACTAAAAGTTGAAACAAAATGTCCCTGGTGATTAACACATGCTCCTTCCCTTCAAGACAGTCCAAAAGGAGGGCTCAGCTTAACATCTGCCTGTACTATACAAGTTATAAGAAAGGAAACACCCACCAGGGTTGCCTCATTCTCCTGTGTGGGAAGGGTGGGAACTTGTGACGAGCTGGAGTAAGATTCCCAGTAATGAAGATTTTTTTAAGTAATGGGGTCATTACCTCCATTTTCCTCCTTCCACTTCTATCCAGATAAGGATGAACCCAAGCCCATTTATGTGGCAGTTCACAGAACTAGGAAGAACAAATGCCATCACACACTTAGGGGCCGATTTGGATGTCGGTAGGAAAGCCTCCAACAGCAGGTCCGAGGTTTTCCGACCGACATTCAAGTTTCAAATCCGACAGCCTTATTACAATGAAGGCTGTCGGATTTGAAACCGGCATGTCAATCTGACTGGCTTCCGATGGGCTCAAGGGGCCTGTCAGTCAGTTGGAGGCCGCACAGAATCCCCTATGGATGGCATTTCCACTGTGGGGATTATGATGTCGGTTTCCAGCAGGCTTTTCATGTCGGACTTTCCGACATGAAAAGCTTGTCGGAAAGTGACTTTGGGGGCCCCTAGCAGGGCCCCCATGCCTCTGCAGCCTCCGGTTGTGGGCTGAGGGGGGCCTATGGTGCCCCCCTGTAAATCCATGCACCATATGGTACCTGCCACGCAGTGCAGGAATTCACACAAACTGCCATTTCTCTATGGGAGTCTGCGACAGCACCAGGGAGTCTGACTGCACCAGAGGTCGGTCCGTCCCGATTCCGCAACTGTGTCCAACATCGTAATCAGCCCCTATATGCGGCTGCACCCAGTGTAATATTTAATACTATAACATCATACTGAAATTACAATCACTAAGGATGTGCAGGTGCTAATACTTGAGTTCCAGGAAGTTAGGAAAATCCATCACCTACTTGTAGCTTTCACAGGGGCAGCTTTTCCGCTAAGGCGGAGGAGCGTCGTCCCACTGCTCTCAGAGCAGGAAAAAATAAAAATAAAATGATAATAACATAGTTAAATCCATCATATCTTTGCTTGCCATGCTATTCCAGTTTAAACCCAGCTGTATGCAAATCATTTTTGACCCTGCTCCCCATGGGAACAGTCCAGCCCGAACTGCTAGGTCAGGTCCTCCCTGGACCGGAAACAAGCATCCTGTGACTGTTTTGGGGCATCACCCCTCATCAGCCAGGCTAGTTGAATCCGGTGGCATAGCAAGCAAGCGGTAAGCCTTTGTTGCCCTAAGTGGGAAGGTTATGCCCTACATGGGTCCAGTGCTCACTGTGCCACTGGGTTCAAGCTAGCCTGGCTGATGAGGGGTTCTACCCTGAAAACGGTCCCAAGATGCTTGTTTCTGGTCCATGGAGGACCTGGCTTGGCAGTTTGGGCTAGACTATTCCCATGAGGATCAGGGTCAAGACTGATTTGCATATGACTGGGTCCAAACTGGGATGGCGTGGTGAGCAAAAAAAAGATTGCTTAAACCCAGATCTTTGTGACTGTGGGTGAATGTTTGCATTGTTCAGCATTCCTCCCATCATTTGTTCTTTTTGCCAGTGGCATTTCAGCCAGTCATTCCATAATACAGGAGAAACCTACACATGGTCTAGTATATAATTATAAGTTCTTGTTTTATAGGCTGCCCAAACTAGGTGAATTCCAATTGCTGCAATGACAGCCTCTGCTGAATCCGGACACAGCCATACCATTTTGTGTCATGTTGTCAGCCTTTGAGTAGCAGATTTCTACATGCTTATGAGTCTGGGATGTCCTGTTGACCACAGGCCTAGTGGTGGGGTAGCATTTAATTTTGTATGTGTGGTGATGAATCTTCCCATTGATGTGTGTAGTGATCATTCCCATTGGTTTAAAGGAACAACTATTTCAAGATGGAGTTTGAGGTGTGTCTTTGTGCCACTGTGAATGTTCCCTCAAGTCTCACTCAGCTGGTGTGTAGTTAGAAAGCATTGATCAACACTGCAAGGGGTAAAGTTTCTGCTGGACTTTAAACACCTGGCCTACATGATACACACACATACACACACTCACGAAAACTCATGAGTGAACATTTTGACAGTTTGCCCTATTTTCTCACATTTTGAAAGAGGAATAACGGTCTAAGTGAGCTTCAACAAACATCTATCACCTTCTCTTTGTTTCCTTTTTCTGCTCAGAAGTACCTCGAGGGAGATGGGTACAGAGGGCAGAAGATGTGTTCATCAGGGTGCAATGAAAGCAGCCCCACCTTCTCCCAGACCAACTGGTACCTTCTCCCAAATTAGCTTGTATCATTAGCTGGAGGGGCTATGACTCTTCTCCCCATGGTGGAGATTAGAGGACTGTATGACCCAGGCAGTGGTGCTGATTCTGCAGGAGGGGGAGCGATGTAGTACCTGGTCACATCCCTTAATTTCACCGAGGTGCATGTGTCTCCCCCACTCTACTTGTGGGTCTGGACCACCGAGGAGTGCACCGCGAGCTTGCCTCTGGCTGCTCAGTTGTTGTGCCAGTGCCTCTCCATGGAACTGTGAGTGGAGCATCACAAAAATGGAGAAGGAAACACTCTCTGTGTGCATATGACCAAACATGCTGATCTCCAAAAAACTGTTAAACAGAAAAGTTGCTTGCAGGGCATGTGTGTGCATCTGTGGCAGCCATCTTTTAATGAATTATGTGAATGTTTTAATGGAATACGTTCAAACACAGTCACCACAAATGAATACATATTTACGGCAGCCATTTTATAAAGCATTTTGTCGCTGCTGCAAAAGAATATATGTTCAAAAATGATCGCTGCTGAAGCACGCAAATCTTCAGTAGCCATCCTTGGTTTCGTTTTGTATATTTTGTAAAGTGTAAGCAAAATGCATTTAAATATGCCAGCTCCATTTTCAGATAATTGCCTGCCTATAGAGTAGCAGACAGCCCTCAGTGGCAAGAGACCTGAGTAGGCATGATGGGTAAGCAGTCATTGGGTGGGTGGTTGGGAAGAGGGGATAAGAGGATTGGAGGATGAGGGGAGAGAGAGAGAGAGAGGAGAAAATAGTCCCTCATATGCAGCACAATGCAAAGTCTGACTTCATCAGTGGAAGGATACATCATCCAGGTGGAACATCGAAAGACCGAAGTGGTCCTGGGCAGGGGGAGACAACAATAGCAAGGAAAGCCATCAAATCAGGAGCAGGAAATTTAAATAGAGAACAAAGTCTTCCAATCATGAGCAAGGTGCTGTGTGTAAGTCCGCTCTGAGTATTTTTAATGTACTGGAAAAAATAGATCAGCAACAGACAGCTTAAGCTGCGACCAAAAACGTAGAGAAAAGAAAAGCCATTATTTCAGGCCCTCCCGTTCACCCTCATGACACCAAGCTTTGTAATGACTGTTGAGCCAAGTGCAGGCTTCTATGGATAGTTAAATTATCCAGCAGAGAATGGTACATTTTAAATCCAGGGAGATCAGCTAAAGTTCAGCAAGCAAAGAGCGTGGGGAAATTGTGTGGGCGGGTCGTTTTTTTCAGAGGATGGTTAGTAGGGTCAAAACACTGTTAATGGTGAAAACTCCTGTGCATTACAAGATTCATCCATTCCATTTCTCTCAGATTCCTAATAAGTCACTACCTAATGCTCAGAGTGTAGCATGAAGATAAAATATCATACAACACATTCATGTGTATGGTATACCTTGCCCCAGGCCAACAGAAGCAATTTGGTCAAATAATATGTTTGTTTAAAAGGGAGGCAAACTACAAATGTCACCTTTTAAAAGAAATGTAAGGGCAACCTATGTGCAATTGTAGTTCTTGGTCAGCCATTCAAGAACAAGGTAATCGAACATGCCATTGTATATCCTTTTGAGGCTGAAAAAACATTGTTTGTTTGATTTGTTTTTATTTTTGCGTATTGCTTTTTTCTCACCCAAAAAGAATACACAATGCCCATTATTTTGCTAGTGTTCATGTAGCATAGTCTACTATGAGGAAAAAAACTCTTTGATAACATGAGCATCTTTTGTCCCTTGCAGACCTAGGCATCCATAGCAACACAATGTTAAATTATTGCTGTATATTTATTTTTATCTGTGAATTTAACACTACCTTAATTCCATGATTTCACTGGCTTTTCAAATCGAAATAGTAATTATTTTTTTCAGAAATTAATAAATCAACCACATAATTTAAGGCATAATGAATACAGTGATTGGGTACAATATTTGCATAAAATATAGGAAATATATTGTACCTTTTTCATAAGGTGTGATAACAGGATGAAGCTTCATGGGTGCTAGATCGTGGTATTGCTTATAATTAAAAACACACATAGCAAATGGGACTCAATGAGGGATAAAGTCCTTGATGTCACAATAATTGTAATTACCCTTTCATGGAGGATCAAAATGAATTTCATTTAGTCACAAACATCACCCTAGTCATATCATACCCATGTAAGGAATGGTCTCACACATCACCATGGGGTGTCATGCTTCATCATTGGCCTCCCTGCACTTATCAAAACACTCTCTAATGGTGAGTGGGCTCTCTGGATTGACAGAGAGTACTTTGGTAGAGGATATGAGGAAGGGGATCCAGAGCAGATTAAAAATTCTCAGCAACTTCCTTAGGAGATTTCCTATTCAGTTAATGGAGGATGATGAGAATACTAAAAACAAGTGCGATGGGAGGAAGAGAGTAATGCTCCTGCATCTGGTGGAGCCCACGTAATGAGACACACACACACACACATATCTCATGAGATGACCTATAGCCAGGATTTAATCAATTAACCAATGGGTATGGGTTAGCAGGCAATACGCACATCATTGTTCCTTGTTTAGGAAGACCTGCAATTAGAATTCGGTTTTGGTTCTATCTTTTCTAGGGCTACCCAAGAAAAATCCTTATCAGAGTGATTACATTCCAAAAAAATTGTTTATCATACAGGGGGAACGCTTTTTGCACCTGGTGTTGCTGTGACATTCACTGATCCTGATGTGTACATTATGTGAGGTTAGCCTACATATCTTAGTGAGCATGGGCATGTAATCATATAAATGGCATTCTCACCATTGCACATGGTATGGTTTTTGATCACCTACAGTGATTGGGTACAATCAAAGGCAGATAAAATAAACACTATACTAATGAGAAAATGTTACCTTTTCCTGGCCCATAAGGTGTGATAACAGCACAATGCTCTTTAGGTGCTAGATGTTGGCTTTGCTTATGATTCTAAAGAAAGGATGTGGATCACAAGTGAAATTCAATGAAATAAATAGAATTTGAGATTATGGTATAATGGTGTTTCCGAGTAAAACAGTTTAACTTTAATGAAAGAAACTCTGACTTACCGCTGAAATAATTTACCATTAAATCGCTTTAAAAATAGCAATACATTTGCTTGTTTGCTATTTTTATAAGTAGAACATATTTTTCAGGTATAATTTCTCTACTTAACTACTTCAAAACCATCAGTGGCATTCAGCTCATCTTTTTGTAGAGATTAAACTAATTTTTATCTTTCTCAGATTCCGTTGATTGTTTGAAGTGCCCCGATGACCAGTGGTCGAACTTGAAAAGAGATGGTTGTATATCAAAGGAGATTGAATTCCTGTCCTTTGAGGAACCCCTGGGATTTATATTAGTTTTGATCTCTGCCTTCTTTTTTCTCAGTACCACCTTAGTTTTGTGGATCTTCAGAAGGTATCGCCACACAACAGTGGTTAGAGCCAACAACATCCAGCTTAGCTATGTTTTGCTTGTAGGCCTCATGCTCTGTTTTCTCTGTTCCCTATTTTTTATTGGGAAGCCTAGGAGGGTGACATGCATGCTTCGCCAGGTGATCTCTGGCATTTCATTCTCTCTCTGTGTTTCCTGTCTATTGGCCAAAACAACCACAGTGGTCATCGCTTTCAAGGCCACCAAACCCAATAGCAACTTAAAGAAATGGATTGGCCACAGGACTTCCTTCTCCATTGTCCTGGTCTCTACTTTGACGCAGTCTGCTATTGGAGCCATCTGGCAGTGGACCTCGCCTTCTTTCCCCGAACTCAACACTAAGGCTATCCTTGGGAAGATAATAGCAGAATGCAATGAGGGATCCATTTTGATGTTCTACTGCATATTGACTTTTATGGGGCTATTAGCATGCATATGTTTTGTTGTTGCTTTCTTGGCACGGAATTTGCCTGACACCTTCAATGAAGCCAAGCTCATCACCTTCAGCATGCTGGTATTCATCAGTGTCTGGGTCTCTTTTATCCCAGCATATCTCAGCACAAAAGGAAAGTACCTGGTAGCTGTTGAAATCTTTGCAATTCTATCCTCTGGTGCAGTCCTTCTGTACAGCATTTTTGGTCCCAAAATATACATCATCTTCTTGAGAACGGAAATGAACACAAGAGAGTATTTAATTTCAAAATCAACATTATCTAATCAAAATAAATAGGATGCATATTATATTTGTTATCTTTGCATTAATTCTAGGATTCTCACAATCCATTTCACTTGTACCACCTACTTTTATTCATTTTTGTGTACGTGAGTACTAAATCAATTAATTTGTGATGCATTTTTCAGGTTTAAAACCTTAACTTCTATTAGTTAGATTTACTGCTGTACCGAGCATGGTAATCAAGAATTAAAAAATGTGTTTCAAGAACCTTATAAGTCCCTAGAGTTAGATCACAAGACATGATATGGGTGGGAAAGAGATATTTAAGTAAGTATTTAAAATTTATATTAGGAATATGGTTTTGAGAGCTCTGACTTTACAAAAGCTGGTAACTGTTTATAAGGCATATGTATATCTGGAAATGTAAACTTACCTCTAGTCTCTGCAGGAAGTAAGTGAACAGCAATCCAGGCAGACAAAACCATGCCAGCGATCCAACATAGTCCAGCGCTTTGGAGTTTTGTACCTGGTTTTTTATCCGGTTCCTTAAATATTTTTTTCTTCACAATGCTAGATAAAAGATGTTGTTGTGCTTAGTGCTGTGGTTGATTAATGAGCCAACCACAATGTGTCTTAAAATATTTCAAAAGTGTTTCATGTATTTCAGTCTATTGTTGGTCATTTTATTAGCCATATAGATGCAAGACCTGACTTGTGCTGTTTATTGTTTATCTTCTTGTGTCACATTTTTATACTCATTATTACAATCATATTTTCATACTGATCATAAGCTGGTGGTAATTGGACCTGTTTGAAAGATTAACACAGCAGACATCCACTCTGTCAGTGTGGTAGAAGAAACACATCTGCCAGACCATGGACGAGTTCCAAAATCATGGCACGATTTCTGTGGCAGCATTTTTAACATGTTCATTCAGTGTAATAAGTGTTGTGTAGAGTGTCAAAATAGAGCTAACAACCATAACTAATATCAGTGAATGAGTGTCATAGAGCGGGAGGTAGTGTTGATCCATGTACAGAATGAGGAGAAGTGTCTAAATCTGAAATTCTTTGTCAGTTCTTAAAAAGGAGAAAACAGATCGACTAGTCTAATAATAAATTGAGGCTATTGTGGGCACTATATCTTAGATAATCTAAGTGATAGTCATAGCAGCTATTGCTTTGTCAGGGATGGTGTTGTCTTCAAGAATAAATGAGGAAATATGTCCCTATTGATCAAATTCATAAGAGCAATTCAAAATACAGTCAATAATAAAGCTTGACTCATAAAGGAGTTCAAGATCAATACATTTTTTTAAATGCAAATACAAAAGGAAAATATATAGTCTCATTCAATAAATCAGTGTTAAGGCATATAAATCAATTGTAATGAAGGCTCAATAATAGTTAAAAATATGCAGAAATGAGCAAAATCCAAAAAATAGCTTAAGTCAAAATGTAATCAAATCAACAGAGAATCAGGCAGCTTCCCTAGCAGATCTGGCTCACACCCAACTTGAGGGTTTTTATAGTCATTTTCTCCATAAAAAGTAATAAAAATCACATTGCCAACATGAGGCGAGCAAATGTGTCATTATAGTTACAAATCACAGTTCAGCATTATAAAACATCATATAATACCACCATCCTGGCATTATCCCACAATGTGAATAATAATTTGCCCCTTCTGACCTAATATCATCAGAGGTGGCAGAACAAACAAGTTACATAAATAATGAAAAGACTCATGAATGAATGTAATGGAGTGGGCGACCAGGAAGAGATTTGAACGTATTTAAAGACGTCCTCCAGAGCTCCAGGAGATCAAAATGTCATTACAAAATAAACAGTGCACATTTTGCTGTGTGTGGTGTCAATGAGCAAATGTGACCACACAAGAAATATTATGAAACAGCAGCCTTATTATTTCAAAAATTTAGTTAAGGGTTAGTTGAGGCTTAGTGTAGCATAAGTCATCAAAACTGGTTTTATATATCTCGGTGTTTTCGTTTTGTTTGCAAATGACTCAAATTAATAACCCTTATGGACTCGATTCACAAAGTAATCTGAGACAAAGTCCTAACTTTACGACTTTCGGTATTTACAAGGCATTTAGTAGTAGTAAAGTTAGGATTCCTAACTTTACTACTACTAAACTGAGAAAAATCCTAACTTTACGACTTTCAGTATTCCCAAAGGCATTTAGTAGTAGTAAAGTTAGGAATCCTAACTTTACTACTACTAAATGCCTTTTGTGAATACCCAAAGTCGTAAAGTTAGGATTTTTATCAGTTTAGTAGTAGTAAAGTTAGGAATCCTAACTTTACTACTACTAAATGCCTTTGTAAATACCTGAAAGTCGTAAAGTTAGGATTTTGTCTCAGATTACTTTTGTGAATCGGGCATTATGATTCTAATCAGAAAAAATAACTCCCACAACTATTTCATCCCCTGTCAATGTTACATTAAATTATGCCACTTTAAGCTTAAAACAATTTGAAGAGCAAATCCCCAATTCTCAATACAAAACTGAATTCATAAATAGAGACAGCTTTAGCCACACGGTCCCCTAGATTAGAAAAGTCTCTAGGTACATAACTATGCAATCCAGATCTAACATGAGAAATGTGAGCTTCCACACTTATCTGAAGCCAGTGACAACCTTACAGTGACAATATGCAGATTGCAAGCAGAACTGGAGCAAGAGGAAGGGGACAAGAAAAGAGAGATGTTGAATATCTTCACATAGCCTGATAGCACAGCTGAGTTCCATCTGCTCTACAGGAGAGCTGATATTCAAAGACAATTGAAGATGTTTAGCATAACTTTGATATAGAGTTTGGCATCTAACGTCGATTGTGTATTTGATATATCAGATGACACTCTGCATTTCCGACTCTCTGTTCAGAAATGTATCTTGATATTTTCCCTGACCTAAAATGTAATTAAATGTGATGTGAAAACTTAAAGCAACACTTTGAATTCTTACACATTGTTGATAAATGAATCTACCTTCAATATCATTCCATTGCTTTGATTGCATTCAATGTAATTATTAATAAGTGTATTATGAAAAGCATTAATTAATAATGAGTACTTTATGCACACACTCAGCAATCACATATTCTTATACATACCTTAACACCATACTGCTACTACCAAAAATTATATCCATATAAACCTTTTCCTCTGACTTCTCTTGTACAAACATTGCGATGAAGGCTGAGTTCTTCTTTAGGAAATAAACAAAGTGCAAAATAGAGTTTGTAATACTTATTGAAATCTACTTGCGAAAACTAAGAAAGTGCAAAAAGTAAAGCTTGTATTACTAATGGAATAACTCATAAAAGTCTATTCCATCATACAAATGTGTTGCCAGAATACTTCTCTGATTCCAAAGATGTCTTTCATCAACTTCTCAGTTTAACAGGGTATAAGAAGTCTTACCTTCTAAACAGCGATCCAGATTGCAGTCAGTGTGTATTGCAGTTGCATAGCTAGAAAGCTACGGACTATGAAAAACGTTTGCTCTAGGCATTCAAGATGGGCACTGTGATTCACAGGCTTCTTGAGAGCTTTGAGGCTGCAGGGGACATGTAGCATTTCTTGACGTTACTCTTGCTTTCAACATTGCACATCCTTCTGAGACATGAAACTCCAGTCCTGGTGGTGTCTCCATTCTGTGTTCCTATGCATCCTCTTCTGCTGCAGAAGATGCGCATATATTCAGTATTTTCAAATTAGCACATTGAGTGGGACTGGCTTGCACGGGTAAGGGCATGTCATGCTGCAACTTGACAGTGAGGTAAATATAACTGATTATGGCTCAGAGGAAGGAGTCTGGCTTACATCAAAAACATATCACGAAGACTCTGGGTTACTTAGACCTCTTGCAGCAAACAACAAATCTCCTTAATAACCATGCTGGAAAACATGAATGCCTGTATGGAAGAAAACATGCATAATATATTCCGGCATTATCATTATAAACAATACCTTTACAATCAAAATGTCAGAGGTTCTTGTGGATGCCAAAAATAGGCAAAACTGGCTTTGCTTTAAAGGGACTCAAGAACACGTGTAAGAATGGATGTAATTAATACCAAGAAATGTAGTACTTTTACTTGAGTATATCTGTATTAACATTCGGGGCCACTAACTAGAGATGGAGTAGCCAAACAGAATAAACAAATTGTAGCTGGTTCAGGCACTTATCTTTTCTATTTTCAAAATGTCAGTAACATAGATAGAGACCTGTAAGAAATAATCAATGGAGATCATCACTCAAGAAAAGCTGCAATTTATCTTTTTTTAAGAATCTTCGTATGATGAATCAGGGAGGAGAAGCACATTTGGAACTTCCACGAAAATTGCTAGAGAATATGGCACCTCTTTTACTCAACAATTGCCGACACTCTGGCCAAACAAAATCTGCTGTAGTATATTAAAACACCAGATTTAAATAGTTTCCTGGTCACAGAACTATGTAAAATGACTAGAAATCATGCTTCCGCTCACTGTGAACCACAGAATGGTAAAGCTACATGCCTCTGAATGTAGAGCTCATTGTGCCTGAAGAAGGTGACCAATGTTTTGCAGGATGAGGAAAGTTAGAGGTGTGAGTCATCTAGTTGATGTTTGTTGGATTAATCTATCTTGTTGAGTAGGTTGAGTGTAAAGAGAGTGGCATCAGAAAAGCAAGTAATGCCAATATTGTGTTTTAACTCTTGAGATAAATGTGAGTCATCAATTCAAAAGCTGAATAAATCTTTCAGCAATGGAACTTTCTGGCTGTGACAAGTGGTAGAATAGTAATGGATGTAGATAATATGGGTTTTCTGTATTAATTCTTTATTTTATTTGGACATGTTTTAAGATATATGAAAAAATATGTACTTACTTTGTCTGCTGGACAACATAATGGACGATCCCGGTCTGTTGTGTTTCTGTTAATTTGTTAGCATGACTAATGTTAACCAACTGCTAAAATAATAGGGAGTCTTGCACACTTAGTTTTCATAACCATTCAAAATATTACCTCTCTAAAACCTAAGCCTTATACATATACACTCTAAATGGTTAGTGTCTCATATTTGTCATATAATTAGACCTGAATTGTATACTACATGTCATTTATTATCAAGAAAGCTCTTCCACATATCTCCATGGAGTTATTAAGGATTGTGATGTGATAACCATCATGGCTGGTTATGGTTTTTATATTAGTTAATCTGTCTGCACCATGCTGTGTGAATTGAATGTAACATCTGTCCTGTATTCCTTCTATATTCCATACTGCTTCCTTTGGATTTCCAATAATAGAAAGCAAGTTATGTATTGGTAGATCTCTTTAGGAAGTCAGACATTTTTATTATATGTTATCTCAAATGCCCTCTGTATCCTCAAGCATTTATCAAACCTCCCTTGGCTAGACAAGACTATACAGAGACACATCTCAAACAAACTCATTGACATCATAAACAGAAAAAAAACATACTGTCTATTTGCCATTTGGCTTCCGCTCTATTTTTAGCACTGACATAACTATCATAAAAATCTTGGAGATAATACTGGTATTTTGAATGGAGGAGATGGGTTCCTTCTTGTCTTTCTTGACCTCTTGGTGGCCCTTCTCACAAATGACCAGCTTCGGCTTCTGCATGCTCTGAAACACTTACAGGCTTTCACTGCTATTTCCTGAGCTTGTTTACTTTGTTTCTAATAAATTGTTACCAACTACAGAATGCTGATGAACGAATATCAGTTGTTACTTTGTGGTACAGTACATCAGGAGTCATTGCATTGAAGTAATTACATTGAGAGTACCTGTACACCATGAATTGTTCAGTTAAAGTGCCCTTACTTGGCATCAATATAGCTAACATTTTTTAATTCAGCACACATACACACACATACAGACGCAAACATATATTTTTAAACATAACAGGCTTGATTCACAAAGGTAAGTTACACTTTTAAGTAAGTTTAAACTTTGTAGTATGTTTACTACTTTTGGAATTCACAAACTCTGAGTGTAAACTTACTACAAACATGTAAGTTACATGTCTCCACCCCCACAGTAATGCAATTACCTTACTCTTGTGTGGGTGTGTGATATCCCTCCCCAAACCCTTCTCTGACTCTCACAAAATCCCTCTTACTCCTCCCTAATCTCATCCGTTTTAGTATTAAGTCTGTCCCTTTTCCCATCAACTACCTTGTGTCCTGCCCTCATTTACTAATAAAATCTATTCTTACCGCAGTCAGGGAGAATGCCAAACACATAGGTATAGGCAAAATTGACATTTTGTAGTACGTTTTGCAGTATTACAAAATGTACTACAAAGTGCAGTTTGAAAATGAGGCACAATACTTGTATGTATATTTGATATATTTTAACTTAATTTAGAATATTTGTGGGAAACTGGGTTTTTGTTGCAGTACCCCCACACACTTTCTGCCTGGTTTTTGATACAACTTGGACTGCTAACCAGGTTCCCAGCACCACTGTTTTTTTCCCTAAAACTCTACCACAATTGGCACAACTTCAACAACCCCTGTAAGTCCCTAGTAAATGGTGCCCCTGGTACCTAGGGCATGGGAATGAAGAGGGTCTACTAGGGCTGCAGCACAACTTGTGCCACCCTAGGGACCCCTCACCAAGATCATGCCAACTGCGGGCTGCATGTCTTGATGCAGAGAAAACTGAAGAATCAACATGACACACATCCCTGTGTGCCATGCCCACAGACACTACGTGAGATATAGATAAGTCACCCCTACTGCAGGCCTTACAGCCCTAAGGTAGGGTTCATTATATCGCAAACACAAGGAGATGATGGACGGTCACTGAAACTTTTCAGACACTCACCCCCAGTCACAGATCTGGGTTGAATCCATCATCATTCTTTAGCTCACTTTGCCACCTCAGTTCAGACCCAGCTATATGCAAATCAGTCTTGACCCTGTGCCTCATGGGAACAGTCAAGCCCGAACTGCCAAGCCAGGTCTTCCCTGAACTGGAAACAAGCATCCTGGGACCGGTTTCTGGGTAACACCCTTCATCAGCCAGGCTAGCTTGAATCCAGTGGCAAAGTGAGCAAGGGACCCACGTCAGGGCATACCCTGCCAACTGAGGGCGAACAAAGCAAACACAAGGAGATGATGGATGGAGCGCTGAAACTTTTCAGACACTCACCCCCAGTCACAGATCTGGGTTGAATCCATCATCATTCTTTAGCTCACTTTGCCACCTCAGTTCAGACCCAGCTATATGCAAATCAGTCTTGACCCTGTGCCTCATGGGAACAGTCAAGCCCGAACTGTCAAGCCAGGTCTTCCCTGAACTGGAATCAAGCATCCTGGGACCGGTTTCTGTGTAACACCTTTCATCAGCCAGTCTAGCTTGAATCCAGTGATGCCACCTTTGAAATGCAACCCAGGCATCTCCAGCTAGTGGAAGATGCCAACCCACCTGTCCTGCTCCACGTTTGGTGGGAGGACAGGTGGGAAAATTAGTTAGATTAGGAGGTGGGCCTACATTCAGCCAGCACCACCCCTAAGGTGGGACAGGTGACGTGGACCTCACTTTTCAAATTCCTCCATCTTGTCTTGGAGAGAATGAACCAGCCAGGGTCAGGGATATGCCCACTTTCCAATGGAAGTGGCCATATGAGTGTGTAGTCACCCTAAAGGAAGGCAGCCCAATAGCTACTACCTGGCACTCACTCTAACATCCCTAAATTCAGTATTTAGGTGTCACCCCTGGGTCAGAACCTTAGTTCCTGCAAACTTAAGAAGAAGAAGGACATAGAAGAGCTGCAAAGAGCAAGGTGAAGAGTACATGTGACACCAACTCTGCCAGCCTGCCTGTTGTCTCCGACTCCTGCACAAAAGTCGACTCGTCCTGCAGCTGTATTCTAGAATCCCGGAAGGCCTGCCTGCCTTTGACAAAGAGCCAGGAACTTCCTTGGATTGGTGGAACCAAAACCCTGCACACCCCAGGCCAAGTCCGTAGCAGCAACAAAGTGCTCGCAGCTGGGTCTGCCGAGATGGCGACCCACAGTGAAGTCACAAGAACATTCCAAAAGCAGTAGCTGGCTCTTGACAGCATTCCAATCCCCTACAATACTCCCAGCGACCTCCAGACTGTGAGGTCTCTTTATACTTCATTTGCCACAGCCAAGGTTTGTTGGCAGTCAGCCCAGTCACCGACACCTTCAGTCTTCACTCCCACAAGAGAGCACTCTACAGCACCTGCGACCATCATCAGAAACAACCCCCCTCCTGTGATTGTGCATTTCCTATTTGGTGGCGTCGACTGTGTTACAGAAACCGTCTTGGCACGGCTGCCGTTCATTGACAGACCAACCCAGGCCCATCTTTGGCGCACCTGCTCCCAGTGACGGAAATTTCCACCTGTCCCTGCATCCAGAGTCTCTGGGCAAGGTAATTGAGAACTGCCTGTTCCACTCAGGTCCTGGGACCCCAAAGACCACTGCTCTCAAAGAAACCAAATCCAACTCCAAGTGCCCGTTGGCACAAGACTTGCAAAAGCCCATGTGCTTTTAACCCCACTGGTCTCCTTTTGATGGTGACGCAGGTTACTGCTGTGTATTCTGATTGACGGTCCTACCCATCTCCTGATTTCTCTAATTGCCTGCAATTCTAAATTGTTTGACGGTGATGCATGTTAATGCAGTGTATTTTACATTGACCATCACGGTAAATACTTGACGGTGTTTAAACATTTTTCTTCTGCAACTGTTTTTACTGCATTTCTGAAACGCACTGGCCTAATCATACTGATTTTGGCGCCTAAAATACATAGAAAAAGAACTCTTATTTTTGCAAATTAGACTCAGATTTAATCTTGAGTGTGTCTCATTTATTGCCTCTCTGAGTACAACAAATGCTTAGCACTACCCTCTGATAAGCCTAACTGCTCACCCAAACTACCACAAATGGAGCATCAGTATTATCTACTTTTGCCTCTGTATATCAACAACGGACTCACTGGACTCTCTGCATGGTTCACTTTATTTTAGTACACTATGTAGAAAGGCAGCTTCCTACAATATTTAAATGTTTATTTTGAATTATATATAATTTCACTATATCAATTTAATTTTTGTTTATAGTTCAACCATAAAAGTACCTTACCCCACGAGTTATTACCCACTGCTGAACTCAAAAACTCATTATCCCCAAGTCACTACCCACCCTGAACACTAAAAATCTCTTACACTCCTAAACACTACCTACCACAAAACCCTAAAACTACCCAACAGAGCCCATAAAAACATCGTATCACCCCACATACCTGACTATCCATGAACCCTAAAAACTCCACACCACTACAAAAAATGACCCATCCCTAAACCCCTAAAACTCCTTACCACCCCAAAAAAGTACAGTTGTTCTATCCTAACAACTCCCAATCATCATTAAAAAACTATTCAGATATTAGCCTTAAAATCCCCTTAGCACTCCTAAATACAAACTCACCTGATAAAACCCCTTCCAACCCCAAAAAACTGCCCATTACTGAACCCCAAAAAAAGTTTACCATCCCCAAAAAGTGCAGCCCTGTACCCTATAAGCTCCTCACAACCTCAAACATCTACCCATCCCAGTACTGTTAAGAGAGCTCAGCTCTTTGGTGAAATGTCTTGGGGAGATCTATCAAGCTGGGGCCCAGAAAAATGCAGGGCCCAAAAATGCTATATCATAAGTTTCCCATAAGAAAATTGAACCCCACTCTAGCCAAAATGGCTGAACGGAATGACACCAAATTTGGCAGAAAAAAAGCAATTTTGTTTGTGATTTGGTGTAAATCCGTTCAGTAGTTTTGGAGAGATTTTGAGTCAAAATGTATGTATATCTAGCAGCGAGATAGAACCGCAGACCAGCAAATAAAAATAAAATGATGCGATTAGCTGCCGTCAACATCAACAAAAATGTTATGGCAGACATTTTATGATTCGGGTACTCAATTGCTGTGTCCTGAAAAAAATTAAAAAGTACATGGAGCAGGGTAGGGGGTACCCTGACTCCCAATGGCAATGCCAAAGAGCCAAAATACCTTTTTAAAATTGCCTTTTTTAAGTGCTTTCATTTGAGATGTCATGAGTAATGTCACCAATACAATTATTGAGCATGTCATGAGTAATGTAAGATATGAGGTAATAAGCAGTGCATGGCAGGGACGCAAGTTATAGTTGGTGCAATTAACTATGCCTGGGGAATTTCAGTTTTTATTTTTAGTTTAAAATGTTATATATTAATTAGCCTTTTCATCTAATTAAAATGTTACTTTAACCTTTGATTTTTTCAGTTTTTTTCCATACCTAACTGTAATATCACTTCAACATTTGACTAGACAAAATAATTACCATTCCTATATTTTTTATTTCATTTTTTTAAATATTAAATAATTTTATTGGTGAAACTCATTCATGAACTAAATAATAAAACAATAATTGTTAATGTGTATTGATTGGTTGTGTGAGATTGACCTGTTGAATTGCCAGAGTGGTTACTTATGGGACCTGGGTTTGGGGCCTCAACAAAGTATCTAGGTTATAGATAACTGAAAATCGGTTTGCCTGTCGCATGCTCCCCCTTCCCCAAAGCACTGCACTTTTATTTGTCTTAGCAAGTTGGGGTTAACCCATTGGAGGACAAAAGATGGTCACCCCTCTTATGTTATGGTGACAAATTTGTACCAATGAGGCTTTGGCATTAAGCAGAAGGATCATTGATGATTGCCTGTTCGTCAACCGGGGCCTCGATATTCCTTGGCTAAAGGATATCAAGGACTCAACTCTGGCCTTCTTTAGCCAGAATTGTTAAAAAATCCCTTCTCCCTCCCCTCGTTCAGCAAAAAGGCATTAAGGGACTTGTGTTATGTTACGTACAGGGCAGCAGATTGGCCAAAGTTAGAAACATGCCCTCCATTATATCTTATATTTCGGTGGACCCCTCTCTGTACTTAATGTCAAGCAATATAAAAAGATGTTTTAAGCAAGGTTCAATCTAAACTTATTCCATCGGCTTGTAGCATTCCCTCAGTGCAATAACTGGGAGTGTCACCTTCACCCTTGTGCCTGTGATTTGATCTCCCTGCAAAGCACCTTACACATTATTTTCTTTAAATTTTTTACTACAAACGCAGATCATGTACCATCAAAGCCCAATTGAATAACCTCTTTTTAAGTCTAATCCCATAGATGGGGTACTCGTTCCTATCGAGAAGAGACAAAAACAGGACTGCTAGTGAGAAGATGATTGGATGGGGGATAATGTGGAGGAATCTTACTAATGTGGAAGTGATGCCCTCACACACCCATATGGGTGTCATGCGTTATCATCAGGCTTTTTGCTCCTTGTGGGGCCAGCGCTGCAATGCCCTACGGGCCCGTGAGAGGGCTCTTTTGCGGAGATGTTTTTAATGAAAAAGCCTTGATGGTGTGTGCGGGTATGTGGAGCCACGGAGTGTGAGTTTAAAATTACCTGAAAGGTATCCTATGGTGAGTTTATATGGGGATCCTTTGGGTAAATTAAAAGAAGGTCAATAACAACTTAGCAGTCAGGGCCAGTTAAGGAAGCATGACTGTCTCTTGAGTGGAGCATAAACGCAATGTGGTTGATGCTAGGTCAGGTCGACATGTTTCACGCCCTGGTGGTCCAAGTGGATCCGAGGCATTTCTTCAGGACCAGTGAGTGTATTGAGGATCCTAGTGTAAGTCCTACAAGAAGCGGTGTAGGGACGTTGCTTATTCTAGTCAGAAAGTACCTAGAAAATGCTTTCCCTGAAATATAATATAATCCAACCTGGAGAGAAGGAGAAAGAAAATGGAGAAAGGGAGAGCAATAGAGCAAATGAAAAACAAACTGCTGATAAAGGTGCTCATAATGAGTAATCACCTTTCCTTAACATTGTTACGTGCAAGGTGTATTTTCATAAGTGAGTACTATACATTGTTAAATGATGTGCAGGGATCTCGCATCTGTAAATATCAACTTTCTAGCATTGGCATATTTCCACAAACAACATATAACATAAAACATACATTACCAAGTATTGGCAGTTTGGATTGGACAGTACAACAAATGAACAGCACAACAAACGTAAGCCATCGTCCATAATCGTAATTATGCGGGTAGAGTAGCCCTCTTATCTTACCCCCACGGTACAGCCTATGTGTGCCTTAGGTCTACGCAGAGGCCCGCGTGTACTGCAGTGTACCGATAATAGTAAAAAAAAACAGGAGCTGCTGTTAAGGACTACACAGGTGCATCGTACACACATTACCGGTATGGGAGCAGCATGGTTGTACTCACAGTCTGGTGCGCGTGGCTATGCGTCTGACCCACCCATTGCCCTGCCTTCCTGGAAGTAAGGGCTCCATGGTGCGAGCGTTGTTTTAAGCCTCTTCGTTGCGGCAATGCAGTCTCTGTGGTGGGCGGGGTCTGTGACTTGGAAGTGGCCCCACCGGGGTGAAATTTAATACTAATCTGAGTGCTGGAGTCCGTAGTGACTCTCTGGGGTGGCCATCTAGAAGTAGGATAAATGTATGAATAAAGGATGACTCAATGATCTAATCAACTGGTGTTATCTGGACCATTGAGAAGTGGTTCTCTATTGGGGTGCTATCAAGTGCTATCATGGTGGGAACTAGAGTAGGTATAGTGCCCAAATAATTTATTAAGTGTAGCGTGACCGGTTGCTATGTTCAATACTGTGGTAACTGGTGGATCAATAACCGGCCACCTTTAAGGAATAGGGAACTAGGGTGGGAATAGTGCCCATGTCATATATTAAGTATAGAGTACCCAGTAGTTTTGCTCAATACACTTGGGACTGGTGAATTGATAACCGGCCACCTTGAAGGAGTAGCTGAGAGGCCACTTTGAATGCAAGATCCTCGTATACATGTCTAAATCGAGGGATACCAGTAGTATCTGGTCTGGTTCTTAAGTACATAGGAGAATGTGATGTTCTTATTTAGTACTATCAAGTGGAACCTCATCTGACATAAAGTCTATTATGAAAAGGAAGAGAAAGATGGAGATTTCTGTCCCTTGTGTGATTGTAACGTCATCTTATGGGCTGGGGGTTCTCAGTCAGAGAGGTTAGGGATGTCTAATGCAGTCATGGGTTTATCTGATGCATTCTAACCATGGACTGTCGTCATTTAATCCCTGAAGGTGGCTTTGTAGTTGCAAGACCCATCGTTGTTCCTTGGTGAACAGTAATCGCTGATCCCAATGATCATTTGCTTCCAGGATAGTCCATTGTAGGTCTTCCGGGGTGTGATTGTAATTGACAAAGTGAGTGGCAGTAATGCGTTTGCATCTGATATTGCTACGATAGTCCATTACCCTCATTTTGATAGCTCATGTGGTCATACCAATGTAGCGTAGGTTGCATGGGCAGGTTATCAGGTACACATGATTCCTGGTGTTACAGTTGGTGTGGTTGCAATCTGTACCCAATGGCGACCTCCCCCTATATCGATTTCCTTGCTCATTCTCATATGGTGAGGAAGCAAAGGACACACAATTGATGGACGGAATGCAGAACAAATCAAAACATTCACCTCCAGTCAAGAGATCTGGGTTAAATCCATCATTCTTTTGCTCACCATGCCACCCCAGTTTAGACCTGGCCATATGCAAATCAGTCTTGACCCTGTGCCTCATGGGAACAGTCCAGCCCGAACTGCCAAGCCAGGACCGGTTTCGGCGTTTCACCCCTCATTAGCCAGGATAGCTTGATTCCAGTGGCACGCTGTGCAGTTGCCACATGGGTAATGGCCTGGAACCCTAGGTAAACCCCACAGAGTTGGATCACCCTAGGGAGTTTCTGTGGTCATGCATGTATAAGGAGGTCCCTAATGTTTCAGGTGCGTTTGTACGCAAACCTGGGTTTGGAGATAGTGAGGGTCCCTGTGCTCAATATGGACCAGTGTCTATTAATGATCTTCTACATCCGATTGGAGGTTGAGGTGAAAGAGGTTACACATGTCAGAGCTTCATCCCCTCCTCTAAGTCGAGGTTCCAGGAGAGCATCCCTGTGATTGCTACTGGCTCTTTTGCAAGCCCTTGTAACAAGATTATGAAGGTAGTGGTGGGCGGCCAAGTTTCTCTTCAATTCAGATGCTCTGCTGTCATATTCCTGTAGACTGTCACAGTTGCGGCAGATGCGCAGAAACTGGCCGACTGGGAGATTGTCCCCAAGTGCCTTTGGATGGTGTCTGTCGTACAGGAGCAGGCTATTTCTGTCAGTTGGTTTCTTGTAGTTGGTATTTGTCAGCTTACCGTCGCTTCTGGAAATCAATAGATCAAGAACTGGTGAATTTGAGGTAGGGGTTGAGTGTATTGACCCAGGTGCAAAAACCTATGCACGTTTCAGTACTTCCGTGCTATAAAATCAGTATATCATCAATGAGGCAACGCCATACTCTGATGTTTCAATGGTAAGAATTGCTATCTTCTGTAATGTGTCCTTCCTCTAAGGCTGCCATGTACAGGCAGGCTAGATTTGGGGCAAAGGTGTTGTCCATAGATGTCCCTTGCACCTGAGGGTAAATTTTATCCTTGAATTGAATACGTTCTCCTTGAGTGCTATGGTTGCGCACTCCACAATAAAGTTGATAGGAGTCTTGGATTCCCAGCCGGTTGCTGCCATTAGACAATTCTCCGAGACTTTATTGGTGGCGTCCTGAAGTATATTAGTATAAAGAGCCTCCGCGTCCAGGGTGACGAGTAAGTCAATCTCTTCTGGATGTTCCAGTTCTTCAAAAGGTTGAGGACGTCCGTGGTGTCCTTTAAGTATGTTGTGGTTTTCGTGACCAAGGGTCTTAAAAAATGGTCACAGAACTTACTTAGTGGTTCCAACACTGAGTTGATCCCTGAGGCGATGGGGCACCCAGGAGAGGGCGTTGTGCCCTTGTGTATTTTGGGCAAGGTATAAAAGTAGGGTATTCTTGGTGACGAGTTGATTAGGAATTCAGTCTCGTTCTTTGTGATCCAGTCTTCAGTTTCTGCGGACGTTACGATCTGGGTGATCTTTTTAGTCAGTCTGGTTGTCGGATCTTCCATCAGTGGATTGTAATACCGTTCATCGGTGAGTTGCCGGAGACAGTCTTCATCATAAGAGATGTGTGTCATGATGATGATTGCACCTCCTTTGTCTGCCGGTTTTATTATAATGGTGTAGTCCTAATTTAGGTCCTTCAGAGTTCTTGTTTCTTTTTTAGACAGATTGTTAAATCCTATGGGATGGTTCAGCTCTTCTATGTCCTTCAGGATGGCTTTCTCAAATGTGAGTACTTCACTGGGTACCATGGCTGTTGTAGGTGTAAACTTGGATGGTTTCTGCAGGTGTTTGGTAGCGGTTGGCCCTCAAAGAAGGCCCGGAGGCGGATCTTGCGAAAGAATTGGTGTAATTTGCTATGTAGTGTGAACTTGTCCATCTGAGGGGTGGGGACACACCCCAGTCCTCTTCCAAGTGTCTCTTCTTCTTCTGTACTCAATACCCTGTCCGACATGTTTACTACTAGTTTTTTGACGTTGTTGCAGTGTAGCTCCTCAGTCACATCTGTGGTTCTGGTTGTTGGCAGTGTACTGTCTTGTTGTTGCTTCTTCTTCTGCCTCTGCCCCACCCTCTGTTGAAAAAAGGGGGCTGTGGGTAAGTTTGGGAAAGCATCTGAGCCTGTGGTTGCATGGTCATCGGATAAAGCGGGTTCCACATTGGAGGTTGGCCCGGGAACATTCCCATATGGTGTGTCCTTTGAAATGGGGACACGGGGAAGTTCACCAAAGTGGTTTTGTATTCCCTCGTTGCTGGCGACTGTGGTCATAGCCCCAGTTCTCATCACTTGAGCTGCTGCTGAACGAGTTGTTCCTCCTATGGATGTGGTGGAACCTTCCTCTGATGATGTCTCTCTTCCTCAGTCTTGGTATTCTTCCTTGGTGTACAAGTAAATCCTCTCTCTGTCAAATCGCTTGATGCCTTTTTGCAATTTGGTCATTTTGAAGACTGTGATGTTACTTCCTGTTTTCAGTGCGTTTTCTGAGATGGCGATTTTAATCAGTAGTGCTTCCAATAGGCATTTGGCTTTATTGATTATAAGAACCAGTCAGTCCCTGGTGCACTTCCATGATAGTTTTGCCCATTCGCGCTGGAATGTGAGATCTTCCAAGAAGATACATGGTAGACGGTTGACTAAAAGACCACTAAAGGCGATATTAGCCCGGAGGTACTCAGTCATGATGAAAGCATCTTCTCACTAGCAGTCCTTTTTTTCTCTCTTCTCGATAGGAACAAGTACCCCATCTATGTGATTAGACTCACTGATCCCCTTTAGGAGCGTGAGTACTGGACCTTTAGTGTGCTCCTAGCCCCCCTCTAATTTTTTGATATATAAACTCTTTTTAAGACACTGCATGCAGGCACTTTACTGCCTTCAATGCTTAGCTTGTGATTAAATCAACAACTGTTTGTACACATATAAGATTGGTAACAAAAATCAGGAGATCCCATGGTAGTAGTGGGGATGCTACCCCCGGGCCCTGTATTGACTAACATCCTATGCTATTATGATATTGTAGCTCTGTGTTGGTTTACTTCAGGGATCCTCTCTGCATTCTGTTTTGCTGATATCACAATGCCTGAGGGAAGAGTTTCTGCACTGGGGGGTTTCTATCTTGAGTTTGCACATCATAATATTATTAATTTTCCAAAGGCTTGAGCCCCATATAAATTGATTGTATTTATTGACTTTTATTTATTGCATCACACCACCAGCACTTTAGTTAGAGTGCCCTTGTTGCCCTTTCTGCCTCTCAAACATCACAGGGCTGAGATCCTTTGAATCTCTTCCTTGTCTGAGTTGTGAGAACAAGGATCTGGACTTCAGGGATGTGGTCCTGAAATTATTCGTGCTGACTGAATCTGTGACTGGGTGTGTGAGTGGGTCTGTCAGTGGGTGTGTGAGTGTCTGAATGTGTCTTTCGGTGGGTATGTGAGTAGCTGAGTGGATCTATGAGTATGTGTCTGAGTGGATCTGTGAGTGGGTGTATGAGTGTTTCAGTGGGTCTGTGAGTGGATGTGTGACTTTGAGCGGGTCTGTAAGTGGGTATATGATTGTCTGAGTGGATCAGTCAAAGGGTGTGTCTTTCTCAGTGGGTCCATAAGTGGGTGTGTGAGTGTCGGAATGAGTCTGTGATTGGGTGTGAGAGTGTCTGAGTGGGTCTGTCAGTGGGTGTATGACTATCTGAGTGGGTGTAAGAATGTCTCAGTGGGTCTGTCATTGTGTGTGTGAGTGTCTCAGTGGGCATGCAAGTGGATGTTTGACTGTCTGAGTGGGTCTGAGAGCATCTGAGTGGGTCTGTAAGTGGGTGTGTCAGTGTCTGAGTGGGTCTATCAATGGGTCTGTGAGTGTCTCAGTGGGCCCATGAGTGGGTGTGTGAGTGTCAGAATGAGTCTGTGAGTGGGTGTAAGAGTGTCTGAGTGAGTCTGTCAGTGGGTGTGTGACTGTCTGAGTGGGTGTATAAATGTCTCAGTGGGTCTGTCATTGGGTATGTGAGTGTCTCAGTGGGCATGCAAGTGGATGTTTGACTGTCTGAGTGGGTCTGTGAGTGGGTCTGTGAGCATCTGAGTGGGGATGTGAGTGGGTGTGTCAGTCTCTGAATGGCTCTATGATTGAGTTTGTGATTGGGGTGTGAGTACATGTTTGGTTGTATGGGTCTGTGAGTGGGTACGTGAGTGGGTTCATTAGTGGGTCTGTGAGTGGGTGTGTCAGTGTCTGTGTGGGTCTGTGAATCAGTGTATAAATGTCTTGTGGGTCTATAAGTGGGTGTATGAGTGTCTGAGTAGGTCTCCCAGTGGGTGATAGAGTGTCTGAGTGAGTCTGTGAATGGGTGTGTGAGTGTCTCATTGGGCCTGTGAATGGGTTTGTGAGTGTCTGAATGGGTCTGTGAGTGGGTGTGTGAGTGTCTGAGTGGGTCTTTCAGTGGGTGAATGAGTGTGTGAATGGGTATGTGAGTATGTGTGTGAGTGTCTGAGTGGGTCTGTGATTGGGTGTAGGAGTGGCTGGGTGTGTGAGGGGGTGTGTGAGTGTCTGAGGGGGTCTGTGTGTGGGTATGAGTGTTTTAGTGGGTGTGTGAGTGGGTATGTGAGTGTCTCAGTGGGTCTGGAAGTGGGGGAATGAGTGTCTTAGTGGGTCTGTCAGTGGGTGTGTGAGTGGGTCTGTCAGTGGGTATGAGAGTGTCTTAGGGGGTCTGTGAGTTTATGTGAAAGTATCTGAGTGGGTGTGTGAGTGAGTGGGTCTGTCAGTGGGTTTATGAGTGTCTGAGTGGGTCTATCAGTGGGTGTGTGAGTGTGTGAGTGGGTCTGTACTCATTGTGTGAGTCTCTGAGTGAGTGTTCAAGTGGGAGTGTGAGTGTCTGACTGGGTCTGTGAGTCAGTGTATGACTGAATAGATCTGTGTGATGGGTATATGAGTGTTTTAGTGAGCCTGTGAGTGGGTGTGTGAGTGTCCAAATGGGTCTGAGTGGGTATGTGAGTGTCTGAGTGGTTCTGTGAGTAGTTGTGTGAGTGTCTGACCAGGTCTGTGAGTGGGTGTATGAGTTTCTGCGTGGGTCTGTCAGTGGGTGTGACAGTATCTGAGTGGGTCTGTCAATGGGTGTGACAGTGTCTGAGTGGGTCTGTTAGTGTGTGTGTGTGTGTCAGAGTGGGTCTATCAGTGAGTTTGTGAATGTATGAGTGTCTCTGTGACTGGGTGTGAGATTTTCTGGGTGGGTCTGTCAGTGAGTGTGCGAGTATCTGAGTGGGTATGTCAGTGGATGTAAGAGTATTTGAGTGGGTCTGTGAGTGGGTACGTGAATGTCTGAGTGAGTCTGTCAGTGGGTTTGTGTGTCTGAGTGGGTCTATGAGTGAGTGTATGAGTGTCTGAGTCTATCTGTCAGTAGGTGTAAGAGTGTCTGAGTGGGTATGTCAGTGAGCATGTGAGTGGGTCTGTGGGTGGGTATGAGAGTGTCTCAGTGGGTCTGCGAGCAGGTATGAGAATGTCTGAGTGGATCTGTTAGTGTGTGTGTGTGTGAGTGCCAGAGGGGGTCTACAGTAGGTTTGTGAGTGTCCCAATGGGTCTGTAAAATGGATGTGTGGGTATCCGAGTAGGTCTGTGAGTGGGTGTGAGAGTGTCTGAACAGGTCTGTGAGTGGGTATGTCAGTGTCTAAGTGGGTCTGTCAGTGGGTGTGTAAGTGCCTGAATGGGTCTGTCAGTGGATATGTGAGGGTCTGAGTGGGTCTGTGAGTGGGAATTAGTGTGTCTGAGTGGGTCTTTGCATGGGTGTATGAGTATCTGAATGGGTCTATGAGTGGGTGTGTGAGTTTCTGAGTAAGTCTGTGAATGGGTGTATGAGTACCTGAGTCTATCTGTTAGTAGGTGTGAGAATGTCTAAGTAAGTATGTCAGTGGGTGTCTGAGTGGGTCTGTGGGTGGGTGTGTTAGTGTTTCAGTGGGCCTTTGAGTGGGTGTGTGAGTATCTAAGTGGGTCTGTCAATGGGTGTGTGAATGCCTGAGTGGGTCTGTGAGTGGGTATGAGAATATCTGAGTGGGTCTGTGAGTGTGTGTGTTTGTGTCAGAGTTGGTCTGTGAGTGTGTGTGTGAATGTCTGACTAGATGTGTGAGTTGGTGTGTGAGAGTCTGACTGGGTCTGTGAATGAGTGTGTGACTGTGTGAGTGGGTCTGTGAGTGGGTGTATGAGTATCTGAGAGGTCTCTGATTGGGTGTGTGAGTGTCTGAGTGGGTCTGTGTGTGGGTGTGTAAGTATATGAATGTGTCTGTCAGTGGGTCTGAGAGTACCTGAGTGGGTCTCTTAGTGGGTGTTTGAGTGTCTGAGTGTGTCTGCACTGGGTGTGTGAGTGTCTGAGTGGGTCTGTGAATGGGTGTGTGAGTGGGATTGTAAGTGACTGTCTGAATAGATCTGTGAGTATATGAGTGAGTCTGTGAGTGAGTGTCTTAGTGGGTCAGTGAGTGGGTGTGAGAGTATCTGAGTGGTTCTGTGAGTGGGTGTGTGAGTATCAGAGTGGGTCTTGTGAGTGGGTGTGTCACTGTCTGAGTGGATCTGTGAGTGGGTGTATGAGTGTCTGAGTGGGTCTGTCAGCAGGTATGTGAGTGTCTGATTGGGTCTATGAATGGTTGTGAGAGTGACTGAGTCTGTCTGTGAGTAGGTGAGAGATTGTCTGAGTGGGTCTGTCAGAGTATGCTTGAGTGTCTGAGTGGGTATGTCAGTGGGTATGAGAGGGTTTGAGTAGGTCTATGAGTGGATGTGTGATTGTCTTAGCAGGTCTGTGAGTGGGAGCGGGAGTGTCTGACTGAGTCTGTGAGTGGGTGTGTGACTGTCTGAGTGGGTCTGTGAGTAGGGTTATGAGTATCTATGTGGGTTTGTCAGTGGGTGTTTGAGTGTCTGATGTGGTCTGTGAGTGGGTATGTCTGTCTATAGGAAAGTGCCTCTTTTGACATGGTTAGCCTCCACTCTGCCTGGAACATGATGTGATTTCAAATGAAAATGCACTGGGTCCCTGCTAACTTAATTCCCAGTGTTAGGGCTCTTTCCCCAAAACTGTACTATGATTGGCATAACTTCAGCAACCCCTGTAAGTCCCTAGTAAATTATACCCATGGTACCTAGGGCACTGGGACTAAAGAGGGTCCACTAAGGCTGCAGAATGAATTGTGCCAGCCTAAGGGCCCCTTACCAAGATAATGCAAACTGCCATTGCAGGCTGCATGCCTTGGTGCAGAGAATCCCTGTGCGCCCTGCCCAACGACACTGCATGAATTATAGGTAAGTCACCCCTACTGCATGCCTTACACACCTAAGGCAGGGTGTACTATATCACATGTGTGATTATATCTGCCTGAGCAGAAATGACCCTACAATACCTAAGTCTGTTCTTGGATATTGTAAGTGCATAGGTAAGCCATAGAGAGTACATGGGCTGGACACCCGTCATTACAGGTTCCTCAGCCCCATGATGGCTTCACTGTACCCAGGGATGTTTGTTACCAAATATCTAGTCTTAATAAATCCGCACTGATGTCAGTGTTGGATTTATTAGTAAATGCAGACAGAGGACACCTTAGAAGTGCCCACTGAAAACCTACCAAATCCTTGTGTAGTCTCTGACAGTCTTAGCCAGCCTATCACTGTTATGATTCCCAATGTACCCCAATATAGGCCTCGGTAGTCTCCTAACCTTTCACCTACATTTATCCTGCCATTGTACTCCATAACGGGTTTGGTGGTGACCTTTTACCTAGTTAGGTGCTGCATAAATGCTGTGTGGTTTTCTCCAAAAACTATCCTCATTTGTTATGCAAGAGGATTCTCAGAATCACAGCAGTATTACCATCTTCTGCATAATAACTGTGTATAAGGTTCATCACTATTGTCATCCTCGATCGACATGACACAGCAAGGTAGAACCCCTTAGGGTACCTTTTGAGTATATAAGCACCACATCTTCACTGAGCCAGGGGAGGAGAAAGACTTCCATGCTGACATGCTGACACGAAACGCTGAGGTCCCTGCAAGCAGATCCTCCAGCACGCAGTGGTCAGACATCCCTCACAGGGTGTCCAATTTGAGACCAAGACGGGGTCCTTCATTCTCTTACATCAGGTAATGGGGTAGGATTTATCCTAGGGGATTCTTGGCGATACACCCACATACATGCTAGGTACATTTAGGTACATCTAGTTAGGGTTAGCATTGTAGGAGTATGCATTATCACTGTCATGTATTTATATGCCTGCATATATTCATTGTTTTAGCACTATTGTAGTATTCTACCATCTATTTTCTCTGTTGGTGCTTATAACCATTTACATCTGTTTCTGTCTTATGACTATTGCAGCACATGTATTTTATAATAGAATAACGCTGGTTCAATAAATGTTTATTGAAAACGTTCCCACCGTTTATTATGTGTATCTCTCTGAGACAAAGTGAGCACGAGTGACTGAGTGAAGAGAACTGTACTGTTTACACGATCCCTGAGGGGAGAGGGTTATCATGTTTGATAGTTGCCAGAAACTATTTGCACCTTGGTAGAGGTGTTCATAGTGGCACTGTGAGCTAGCTGGTATACAGGCGAACATATCAGGTGGGGGTGTCTGGAATCAGTCTGGACACTAATGCCACAGTTATGTTGTCTAAACACGCAGATCCTATATAGATTTATGGAACTACATGACACCACGACAGACATGTTTCTGACCTCATGGGTTGAGATCCTTCACTCTCAGAGACCAGGAACAATGCCTCCCCTGGGCGTAGGTGCTTCACACCTCATCCAGGCCTGTATGGCATTCCAAGATGGGAAGCTTCAAAGGAGATGCCTCCTTTGAAATGCAACCCAAGCATTTCCAGCTAGTGGAGGATGCTAGCCTCGCTTTCCTGCTCCACTTTTGGTGGGAGGACAGGCGGGAACATTATTTAGATAAGGAGGTGGGCCCACATTCAGCCAGCACCACCCCTAAGGTTGGGCAGGTGATGTGGATCCCTCGTTTCAAATTCGTCCATCTTGTCTAGGAGAGAATTAGGCAACCAGGGATAGGGTTATGCCCACTACCCAATGGAAGTGATCATGTGGGGGTGTAGTCACCCTAGCCCATTGGCTACTACCTGGCATTCCCTCTAACACCCCTAAATTCAGTTTTTAGGTGGCACCCCTTAACCCTGAACTTCAGATTTGATGCACCTAAGAAGAAAATGGACAAAGAAGAGCTGCTGAAACCTGAGAACTGAGTGCCTGCTGTGGACTTTGAGTGAAAAACCTTGCCTGCTGCTGCAAGACTCAACCATTATGGTGAGCTGTCTCATGCTGCCACTGTAAGGACTCTAGGAACCCCAGAGGACCTTCAGTCCTTTGAAAATCACCCAAGAACTACTTTGGAGTAGAGGAGCCACTCCCCTGCAGACCGCAGGCATTGAGCCCACAGAGTTCAGCCCATAGACTTGCAGGTCCCTGGCCTGAGTGATGCTGTAGCTGCCAAGGAAGTGGAACTCCTGCTCTGGGAGGTCAGATCTGTCTCCCCACCATGTATGAAGACACTGGGATCTAACGGAGCCGTGCCATACCAATCCTTGGGATACCAGACCACCTATGACTAACACCGACAAAAGAGTCCACTCCGGACTCCAGCAGTCCAGGAAGCAAGCACCCATTGAGGGATTTTGTAACCCCTGAGACCCACTTTGTGTGTGGCCCAGCTGTCCTGATATCACCCCTGCAACCCACTTGCCCCTGACCGCGACAACCATCATAACACACATAGCCTGGCTGCCCAGCCTGCTCTGCACAAAGCCCACCTAGCCTGGGCACCAACAAACTAGCTGTGCTCCCATGCTCCAGAAGCCCTTGCGACCTGAGCCCTCATTTGGTAGCCCTCAGACTTGCCTACAAGTCCCCTTCTGCAACCTGTTTTTAGGTGTCCCCCCTTCTTCATAGCGCACCAGCTACCAATACTTTCAGCACCCTGCTCCCAGCTGAATCCGGGACTCTCCAAAAAATCTACTGGTGGAACATTGGACCTTGGCCTGCTGCTACCCTAACTGTCAAAGTTGAACCCCTGGAATCGACTGTGCGATTTTATATGCATGTTTGAATTTTCTCCCATCGGAATTCATTGTGCGTAGTTGCGCACAATAGTGAACTATTTTTCAAACTTTGATAATTCATAGGAAAAAAAGGGGCATATTTACAAGCCCCTTGCGCCACTTTTGCGCCGCCGTTGCGTCACGCAAGTGACGCAGCGGCGACGCAAACCATGCGCCGCGTTGTGCTCTATTTACAGCGTGGCGCATCTAGGAGATGCGTCACGTAGTAAACCCCTGCGCCACATGAAACCTGCGTCAGGTTTCATGTGGGCGCACCGCGCAGGGGGTGTTCCGGCGCAGGTACGCCTCGGAAAAGTGACGTAGTGAAATCTACAAGATTTCACGCAGTCACCTTCTCGACGCTGGTGCGCAAATCCTTACGCCTGCTTCAAGCAGGCGTAAGGATTGACGCACCATGTTAGGGATAGGGAAGGTTGGGACAGTGCTGGAGTTGCGTCGCGCTTGCGACACGACTTCAGCACTGCGTCAACCTTCCGCCGGCAGATGTGTCACGCATCTGCTTATCCTTGCGCCACGATGCGCCGCATTGTAAATGCGGCGCATCGGACGTGCGCAAGGTAAACCTGCGTGACACATTTTCCTGGCGCATCCCTGCTGATATGCAGGGATGCGCCAGGGAACGTAAATATGCCCCTAAGTGTTTACCTGTGAATGAGGTTCTTGGTTTGAAAATGCATATAAAGCTAAGTATTATTTTTGAAAATTGGTCTCAGATTTATTCTTGAGTGTGCGTCTCATTTATTGCCTCTGTGAGTACAGCAAATGCTTAGCAATACCCTCTGAAAAACCTAACTGCTCGCCAACACTACCACAAATAGAGCATTAGTGTTATATACTTTTGTCTCTGTATTCCAATCTGGGACTCACTAGACTCAATCAATCAAAATGACTTTATTTCGGTCAAATGACCATAAAAGTGCAAGTGCAATAAATAAATACATTCAATACCTAAAAGAAATGTCATCATCATAAGCTTACAGTCATATGCACATTAGGCATTCATTTGATCTTATTTGCTATCCTGTAATTAAGCAATAAGTTTAATAAGAATATGCACAGCCTAAGCCTACAAGGATCCTAAATTAACTCAAGGGGACCACCATATAGGATAACAAGTCCATAGATGTCAATGTTCTAATACACATATTTCTTTCAAGTAGACTATAGGATTAAAAAAATCAAAACACTACAAAATGTAAAAAGTACTTTCCTAATAAAATACCTTGTATACATAAAACATCAAAGGTATCCTTAACAAACCCAGAGGTCACAACTAAGAGCCTTTCCAATCGTGCAACCCGAGCCCCACTAGTTAAGCCTAAAATTACACATTGTTACACCCAGTTAAAATAGCTAGTTCACGGGCTCTTTGTTCTTACCAAATGAATTAGATAATTTGCCTCTGTACCCCATAATAATACTTCGTTCGGTTTTCATACATCTACAGGTTAATGCAGCGCCTGCTACACGGCCTACATTGAATTTACAACACAATCCTACTATTAATTTGTTAGGCACAGTTAGCACGTGACAAACATGGCGTTAGATCAGATAAGGGTTACCGGCAAACTTTGGACCACTTCCCTCATATGCTCTATAAAGTACATATATATTTGTGTTTAATAATGCCTAGAGCGGGCAGACTTTCCACTATGGTGTCGCCTTTGACCTGCAGACTCTGGGTCTCACACCAATAGTGCAATAAAGTTTTATATTGGTGTAAAGTGCAAGTGCAATTTTACTTTTAGGTGACTTTTACCTATAGGCAGTACACTACAATTTCCTTTTTAGCTTGCAAGTTGGAATTCTCCAAGCCCATACTAAAAATGGAGACACGCTAAACACGATTGCCTCTTTAGTTCCGTATCTAAAGAGTCTCGATGCTTCCCAGTAGTGCGCAATGCCCAACAGTTTACACACTGGGATAATCCATTTCTTACGTGGTGTGTTGTAAATAGGGCAGAAGAATAAAAAGTGATGAATAGATTCTTCCGTCCACGAATAAAAGGGACAATGAGAAGTAGGCAATCCATTTTTTTCCACTTTAAGGTAAAAGAGTTAAGTGGTAAAATGCCAAACCTAAATGTTATATACAGTGTTTTAGCCTGGGCATTGGATATTTTGTCTGGATAGGGCTCGAACGAAGGGCTTCATTTGTGACTCAGGAAATTATCAGTTAGACTCCCCACTTTTTGCTCTTTCCATAGTTGTTCCAACTTGGTTTCCCAAAAAACACGTTTTAATGTGACTATAGTACCCTTAGTCATTGTCTCATGATGTAACCACACCTCTTCCACCCTGAAGCTCTCGCATAATGCTTTTATTTTCCTTAGCCTAGGGAGTTCCTGTAGATGGCTAATTCAGAAGTAGGCCAGATCCGCAACCAGAACGTTAACAGTTTTCGGGGCATATTCTCAAGGACTCATCGCCGAGTTAACGGCACTTTAGCGCAGCAAAAGTGGCGAAAGAATTATTGCCCCATTCACAAGCTGGTGCAAACTCCCCACATCGCCAGTATACCAGCGATAGCTGCCGCAAAAAACATTGCCACGGATGAGAGAGACAACTAACGCTAATGACATGCAGAGTAGGCGTTCCCGTGCAAAAACACACAAAAACACCACTTCGCGATATTTTCAACGACCAGCCAGAACTGCGATGTGACCCAAAAACAGGCGATAAGGCGCGTTAGCAGCAGGGATTTAACACCTGCCTTTTACTGGTGGTAAGCAGGACGACAACCTGCACTGCAAAGGGAGCCCAGCCCAGAGCCACATCGGCAGACCAACACATGTCATGGAGCTACTGATCATGCAGCTCGGAGCCCCAAGAGGCCCACAACACCCACCTCCACCCCGCCTAGGCCCCCCAACCCTCCCAGGACCAACCCCCCCGGACTACCACCGAGGCAGCGCAGAATGAGACAGTGGTCCTTCTGAAAACGCACCAGCCTCGGAGACTTAACGCCAGAGGAAGTCATTGCCCACTACAGGCTCAAAAGGACGACCATCCTCCGCATCCTGACCCACATTGCCCACAGGCTGACGGTACCAACACAGCGGAGAACCAACATCCCTCCGCAGACAAAGCTGCTGGCTGTGCTGCACCTGTTGGCCTCTGGTACCTTCCAACCAACAACTGGCAGAGTCGGAGGAGTCTCACAGCCAGCCCTATCAAAGTTCCTCACACCTGTCTTGGATGCCATCATCAGCTTGATACCCCAGTACCTTCACTTCCCCCACACTGCGCAGGAACAGCTGGAGACCAAGCAAGGCTTCTACGCCATAGCTGGCTTCCCGCGCGTGTTGGGGGCAATTGACTGCACACATGTCCTACTTGTGCCCCCTGCCGACACTGCACACATTTACCGCAACAGGAAGCACACGCATTCCATCAATGTGCAGGCAATAGTGGACCACCGGGGACTCTTCACCAACGTCGTCGCCAACTACCCAGGCAGTGTGCATGATTCCTACATCTTCCGACAGTCCATCATCAACCAGCGCTTCCAGGATGGCACCTACGGAAGTGCACTGCTCGTCGGTAAGTACCAACGGAACACACCACACACCTCAACTCCACAATCAGACAACTCACAACTGTGGGAATGCACACGTTACAACATCACATACAACATGCCAAACAACATGCCCACCTACCAGACACAACAACACATGGAAATGTGGTAACAGGGGCCAGACATCCAGACAAGCCATACATGTAATGGCAACTCTGCCACACAATAGCAGGATGTGGTGAGAGGCGGGAACCAAGTATGTGCGAGGGAGGCAAGTGACCCATGAATCCGAATGTACACAATGCCAAGTGTGGAGGGGATGTGCTGGACAGACTTAAGTATGCAGAGCACAGACATGTCCATGTGGACATATACTGCTGGTGTTTGTAGTGTCGTAGACAGTGGGCGCTACCATGTTACCTCAGGCAGTGGGGTAGACCCTGGACATATAGCCATGTCGTCCACCCCTGTAAGCGTAAGCGGAGTGGGCTGGGCCAGCGTAGGAGTGGCAATCAATAGCCCGGGGCTCAGGGCGTGGTTCACTTCCGGGATGGCCACCAAGGCAACTACTGCGTGTGTCTCTGTTCCCGCCATATCCTGACCATAGGCCTACACACACGTGGCCAACCACCTTCAACGGCCAATATCACAGTGTCGTTTTCAGGCTTGTAGACATGCGCAGACAGTCATGACAATGGTGTGTCCTAGGAGTGCAAGTGTTGCAACCGCGCAGCGCACACAAGTAAATAGGCTCGGGGGGAGTGAGGAGCAGCTGTGAGGCAACATACTACACATGGATGCCGCTCATTTGCCACATGCAAGACATGACAGACATGTATCCCAAAGTCCCACACATCACACACCAGTATACTAATAAGCCTGCCAACACAGAATGCCGATCCACCGATTGACACATCTCTCTCCCCTGTCACAGGTGATCAAGGATATACACTCTGCCCGTGAATGATGACACCCCTCCGAGCCCCGAACACCCAGGCACAGAGGCAGTAATGCGGCCCACATACACACCAGGGGCATTGTGGAGCGCTCATTTGGCGTGTTGAAGTCACGTTTCAGGTGCCTGGACATTACAGGTGGAAGACTCCTGTACAGCCCGCAAATAGTGTGCAAGATGATAATTGCATGTTGTGTGCTGCACAACATATGTGTACGCACCAATGCCCCATGGATCCAAGTGCCTGATGCACCGGACAATGATGATGAAGATGAGGCAGGTGGACCACACCCCAGTGCAGCAGCAGCTGGAATAGCTCGAAGGGACACTATCATTCACAATTTCTTCACATAGGCACGTCACATGGGGACTGTCCTTGGCAATCATGGGACAGGTCAAAGTGACCACAGGCACAGCATGTGCAAATAAATTAATTCCTAGACACATTCCCTGTGTGCATGTCACTCCTCTGCATTGGCACATCGCTCGGACATGTGTATGTGCAACATTTAGTGCCGTCAATTACACCAATGGCAATTGGATGGTGGGAGTGTCACCTCCGTTAACGGGATCCTGTTTTACTGCGGACTGAACCGCGTCTTCCTCTTCTTCTTCTCCTTGCCCTTCCCTGGCCCGAGGTCCCAGGCTGGTCCTCCGTGGGGCTTGTGGGGTTCGGGTTGTCCTCTGTACTTGCTCCAGCTCCCTCCATTGTGTTTCGCAGTTGTTATGTATTTTTTATTTTTTCCTGGGTTTTTTGCTGCTTTTATGGTGATTTTACCCGCCTGACGTGGGAATTGCAAGCCTGCCGCTGCTTGTCGCCGATTTTTTTATCGCGGTTGGGCCCATCGCAACTTTTTTTGCGTTTGGGTTTGGATTTTCATCGCCGTCCCGGTGATGTTATTGCGGACATTTGAGGCATTATCGGGGGACTATCGCATGTTACCGCCGTGTTGAGAATACGACGTTAACACAGAGTTATTTTCCCGCGATAGACGGCGATATGGAAACTTGCGTTAACCTATTTTGGCGATGTTTATCGCACGTTCTTGAGAATATTCCCCTTAGTGTGATCACATGTTCTATTCTTTTCAGTCTTAGGTCAAATAGTAATGGGATTAAAGGGATGCTTCTAGGGAGGTTAAAGAGAGACCTAACAAAGTGATTTTCATCAATCCTTAGTGGAGCTGCGTCTATTCACCCCCAGAGTTCAGCGCCATAGGCAGCCTCTGAAAGGGCTGTGGCCCTGTAAACGTCCAGGGCCGGTGACACTGCCCGACTTGAAGTGGCCTTATATTTCTTCCCAACGGTCCTTGCCCTTTGAAGCAAGATCGTTTTACTTTTCTTTAGTTGTTGGTCCTAGGACATATTGTCAGAGAGCCTTACTCCCAAATAATCAAAAAAAATTCCCTGCTCCATAGGAGCCCCCTCAAACCTCTGCTTGCCCTTGAATGAATGGTGAGGATTTATAACCATGAGTTTTGATTTCTCTAGATTTATATCAACGACCCTTGTGCAGCAAAAGGACGAGAATCGATCAAGCAGCAGCTGAAGCCCAAGCAAAGTTTGAGAAATTAAAAGCGTGTCGTCAGCGAACATTAAAATGAGGACACTCATGCCTGCCATTTTTGGTGCATCATGGTTACAATTCGCTAACCATTTTATGGTTCCATTTATATGTAGGCTAAAAAGGGTCGGCGCCAGCACACAACCTTGCCTGACACCATAATTAATGCATATCCTGGTTGTACGGTCTCCTTCCACATTCCATCTGACCTGTGCATATGTTTCAGAGTGTAGTGTTTTTAAAATTTCTAAGAGGTTCTCCGGGATGCCATAGTCCTCAATACTACCCAGAGGTTCACCTTCGGGACCAGGTCAAAAGCCGCCCTCTCTCTCTCGGGGCGTGGCCAAGACCTCGATGGAATAAGACGCATGCAGCTTGGGCTCCGTCCTCCGGGTCGGCCTAGGGCTCAATTAAAGCAATCAAAAGCACGGGGGTGCGGTCTACACCACCCCCCTCGACCTCCTGAAGCACGCAGCGGCTTGGGGACCGTGTACGGGGACTCAAATCGTATAGACCGTCCCGGGAAGGAGGAGACGGCTCGTAGACGGGGACCCGCCCGCCATCTTGCCAAGCACCATGGAGGCGGCCCCGCTTGCCGGGGAGCCCGTGTCCTGCCTCACGCTGAACGGTGGGGACTGCGAGGGTGTGTCTGCCCACTCCGCCGATCCCGCTCCTGACAGAGAGCTGTGCGGGAGACCCTGAGTGACGCTGGGAGCGGCCTGAGGCGGTGGAGGTGGTCTGCTGTGAGGACCCTGCCCACCTTTTTGTGAGAGGCCGCGAGAGAGGGACCTGCGCCCGGCGGTGACCCGGGCACTGGGGAGCGCTCCCTTGATCTGCCGTCCTCCGCTCCTGAGGCCTGGCTGCACCGGGGGCCCTGGATCGGGGAGGAGGACAACTGCGACAGAGGTGAGGAGGGACAGGCACTGACCCCGGGGGTAGAAAGACACGACGTGGGAGCGAGAGCCGACTGCCTGCTGCTGAGAGCGACGGGGGGCCCCTTCCCCAGACACCCCTCCCCCAACCCCCCGGGTGGAGATACACCGCTGGACCCCCGCTACCTGACCGCGGAGGGAGAGGTCAAGCTGCGCCCTTCTGGCGCCCTGCTGACGCCGAGGTCTGGGACTCCTGTCCTGCTGCGCGGTGACGGCCTGCCCCACGGCACTCTTCTGGCCGAATCCTAGGGGCAGTGACAGGCCTGCCTTGAACGACTCTGCATCTTCTGCTGTCTGCCCCCTGCCTCGCTGCGCTGAGGAACGATCTCTTGCCTTGCTGTCCTCTGCTCCTGGCGCCTGGCTTCATCGAGGGCCCTGGGTGGTTTCAAGGCCTGGACGGTGGCCTCCCGGGGCGGCCTACAGGGGGTTCAATCCGGCTCTGTGGCAACCCCGCTTCGCCCACCGCACCGGGTGGCGGGGGAAGACAAACACGATCAAGGTGAGGAGGGATCGGCGCTGACCCCGGGGGTGGGGGGGCACACCGAGGGAGCGAGAGGCACTTACCTGCTGCGGAGAGCGGCGGGGGCCCCCCCCTGATGCCCCTCACCTCGACCCACCCGGTAGAGACACATCGCTGGTCCCCCGATATTTGACCACAGGGGCCAAGTAGCGCCCTTTTGACGCCCTGCTGGCATTGAGGCCTGTGACTCCTACCACGCTGCGCGGTGGCGGCCTACCCCACAGCACGTTTCTGGCCGAATCTTAGGGGCAGTGGTGGGACTACCTTGAATACCTCCGCGCCCTCTGCTGCCTGCCACCTGCCTCACTGCTACCGGGAGGGGGACGGAGGGCTTGGGCAGTGCGCAGGCTGTCGCACTATGCTCCCCTGGGACATTGAATGCGGACAGCCCTCATCATTATCCTTGCACCCCACACTCGCCCCGCGGCGCCTACCTTCGCTCTACTCCTTCTGGGACTGGAACACTCACGAGGCTGAGCTGCAGCGGGCTGTTTGAACTGCTCGTCCCGGGCTGGGGCTGGGCCCTCTTCCGCGCCACACATTAACGGTGCTCCCATTGCACTCTAACAGAGCCGACTCCTGACATCTCCAGTGGGGAAATTGGACCCACCCCCTACAGTCATTGAATCTCTCATCTCACGCTTCCTTGACCATTTGTCCGGTGTTACACTGGGCCCTGCCTGGCAGAGAACCGACCTGGTGGTGCTCTCTTCTGCGTCCACTGTTCCTGAGCTGTCCTGGGGTGTGGTTGGTGGGGCCCCCTACTTGGTGGTGGGCGACACCTCGATCGGGCGGCGCCTCCTCCTCTGGAGATATGACTAAACCCAAAGCAGGGAAAGCCGTTGCACAAACAACTTCTAAAGACACTTCGGTGGCAGACCTATGGAATAAACACACATCGGCGCCCTCACAGGAAGACCTCGCAATGGACACCAAGCAGGCGACGCCCGATGGTGCTCCTATCACGCAAGCTTTCATGTCAAACTTCCTTCAAGAAATAAAATCTGAGATCTCATCTCTCAAGCTGGAGGTCAAAACATGCCTTGCGGACCTTCGGCGGGATGTCACAGACATCGGCACCAGAGTGGACGACCTGGCATCCACTCTATGGCGTAGGGTCTCCACACTTGAAGAGCAACATATAGAACTTCAAATTAAACAGGAGGATTTAGAAAATAGGAGTCGCCGGAACAACCTCCGCATAAGGGGCGTGCCGCGGGGCGCAGAGGGGCAGGACATAATGACCTACGTCGCGGACCTCCTTCACACAGTTCGAGGGGATGATGACTCCTCTCCTCCAACATTGGACCGCGCTCACCGGGTGGCTTCCCCGCGTGGCAACACCATCCTGACCAGGGTCCATTTCTATAAGGAGAAAGAGGCAATCCTACAAGCATCTCGAACAGTTGAGAAACTGACATATGAAGGGCACAATATACAAATATTCCAAGATCTGTCCCCCCTTACCCTGCGCCGCCGCAGGGACTTCAAGCCAGTGACTGATAAGCTGAAAGCATCTAGTGTTAAATACCAGTGGGGCCACCCCTTTGCTTTGATTTTCCACTGGGAGGGGAAACGTAGATTCACGAGATCCCTTAAGGAAGCACTCCAAATTCTTTGCATTTCGCCTGGAACTCCGCCCCCCTCCCCCAAGCATGCCGACCCGGCTTCCCGGATCTCCCTTCGCCCTGAATGGTCAAGGGTGCGACCTCCTCGCACTAGATCCTCTAAGGCTAATATCACGTCTCTCCAAGATAAACAAGACATCATTCATCACCTGAAGACAGTTGAAGCCTCACAATCCTCAGCTCGAGGTGCACCACGGTCCGGTCCCCCCTCCCTTTCTGGCTCGGGCACTGGAGATTGAATCGTATCCCACTAAGAATCCATTGCAGTGGAAGAGACTCTCCACCTTCTCCCTGCTGAACTGGAACTGCTTTTGCATATGCATACCTGCCCTAGTACCTACTGTTAAAAAGTTTGTTTATTTGAAATGCATACTTTCATGGCTAAAGGTTACTACCGAACTCACTTATCTGTTATGCCTCTCCAGCGGCACACACATCCATATCTCCCACTGCCCCGACAGGGCCCCCGGTCCCCGCCCTACCTTGCGTCCTATGAGCCTCGGACCAGGCCCGGTTGAGGGGAATGGGAAATGTTTCTACAGAGGGCCCTGTACCCCTCCACTACTGATAAAGCGGCCCGACCACTGGAGGACGGACGCTGCACACCCCGAGCAATTACACGGCCCACCCCGCCATTTCCTTAGTCCCCAAGAGGAGTGACTTCCTCAGAGCCGCCCTGGTTCTCACCATTGGGCCGCTCCTGGACTGGAATGGGTTTTTCTGGCCCAGTTGGCCTTTTTGTAGTTCGACATTCCTTGTCCTTTCTGTTTATCCCTCTCCTATACTTTTTTCTTTCTTCTTTTTCTTTCCTTGGATCCTTGGGGAGAGGGTCCACATCCGCTGTGCTGACTCAGCTCTATGGCTGGACCCCCGGAGACTCTCTGGGACAGGCCCCCTCCTTCCTTGTTGGGACGGACATCTCCACTGCCCATGCTTCCTATTACGATTATCACTAACATATTGGACCCAGAACCCAGAGAGGGAGGGAAACAATACCCCACAACCCTGCAAACGCGTGTTCCACCTTGAAATGACCAATGGCTCCTCTTAAGTGTATCTCCCTAAACGTTAAAGGTCTAAACACCCCAAACAAAAGGCGGCAAATCTGGCGATACCTTCTCTTGCACGACCCCGATATTATCTTTCTCCAAGAAACCCACCTTTTACGCACAGACACTTCGCGCATGTCCCACCCTAAATACCCTCTGCAATCCTGGGCCTCCGCACACACCAAGACAGCGGGGGTAGCTATTCTCTTCAAAGTAGGCCTCTCAGTGCAAATTACGCACGCCACACGGGACAAAGAAGGTCGGTTCCTCAAGCTGGCGGTCACATTGCAGGGTAAACCGCTTACCTTGCTTAACGTATACGCGCCTAATCAAGCGCAGGATGCCTTTTTGCGCGACTTGCTTCAGTCCTAACTCCTTCGGGAACCCAATCCCATCATTTTTGGGGGCGATCTCAATTTGGTATGGGACCCTGGCCTGGACCGCACTACCTCGACCTTTCAGGGAACAGGGGCTATGTCTGCAATACTTAAACACGATATAGAAGCTCTGGGCCTCATTGATGCTTCGCGCTATTGGGAACCGGAAACACAGGACTATACCTTTTTTTCACATGTCCACCGCTCCTACTCCCGTATCGATTACTTCTTTATATCCCAATCCCTCATTCGCTCCTTGGAATCTGCGGAGATTTCGGACATATCCATCTCCGACCATGAGCACCTAGAAATCACCCTATCCGCTGTGGGCAGACAATCGAACTCTGCTCCCAGATGGCGCTTTCCCCCCCACGTCCTCCGCGACCCAGTGGATGTAGCGGAACTGAGACAGGCCATACAATCCTATTTTACCACTAATGATCTTCCGGAAACCCCCATACATATCCAGTGGGACGCTTTTAAGGCCACGATCCGGGGCACCATTACCTCTATTTCCATAGCCCGCAGGCGGGAATCCCGCCTGGTGGAAGATAAACTCTCTCGCGATATTAAAGAATTAGAACGACAAAGTCATCGGACGCCTTCTCTCCCAACGCGAAGGAAGCTTGCATCACTTCGGGGCCAGCTTAAAGTCTTTCGAGTGAATAAAGCGGAACACTCCCTTCTGGCCCTCAAACAAAAATTTTATGGAGGGAGTAATAAGGTGGGTCCCATGCTAGCGCGTCGCCTCCGCCTCCGCCTCCAAATCTCCCGTGGCCACGTCTCCAAGATTTCCTTGCCGGGAGGAGAATGGGCCATCTCAGAACGAGCTAAGCAGGTGGAATTTAGCAGGTTCTTTTCTACCCTATATAGCAAGGGAGATACTTGCGTGGAACAGATAGATCCCTTTCTGACCGCTTGCTCCTGGACGCCAATCACCTCCTTTTATAAACAGCAACTAGAAGAACCCATCACGGCAACTGAGCTTCAGAAAGCTTTGAAGAGCATGCCAATGGGGAAATCGCCAGGCCCCGATGGCTTAACGCTGGCATTTTACCGCCTCTTTCTCCCGGAGATCCGGGCCCCTCTGGTGCGTCTCTTTAACTCCTTTGCGGAGACTGGATCTGTGGCCCCGACGATGGCCGAGGCGGAGATCGCACTCATCCCTAAACCAGCAAAGGATCCCACCGCATGTGCCTCGTATAGGCCAATCTCCCTATTAAATGTAGATGCTAAGCTATACACTAAAATCCTAGCACAACGTCTGGCTCCTCTTCTCCCAGGCCTCATTGAGCCTGACCAGGTAGGCTTCATACAAGAGCGACAAGGAGCAGATAATATTCGCCGCGTGGCCCATCTGGTGCAAAAGGCTTCCCGCCGCCATATACCTGCCTTCCTTCTCTCCCTTGACGCCGAAAAGGCCTTTGACCGGGTCAACTGGTCATTTCTCAGGGCGGTCCTCCGTCGCATAGGCCTCGGACCGCTTATGATCACCCGTATTATGGCCCCATACGTGGCGCCCACCGCACGAATCCGCATCAATGGTCTCCTGACTCCCTCCTTCTCCATTCACAGGGGCACGCGTCAGGGATGCCCGCTTTCACCGCTCCTTTTTGCACTCGCGGTGGAACCTCTGGCGATTGCCGTCCGGCAGTCGGAGGACATCCGGGGCATCCGAATGGGGGGGGTCGACCACAAGATTGCCCTCTTCGCAGATGATCTCCTCTTAACGCTTACAGACCCAGCGACATCTCTTCCAGCACTTCTAGATGTACTCGCCCAGTTTGAGCTGGTATCAGGTCTTAAGATCAATCTCCCTAAATCATATGCACTCAACCTTACTCTTCTCCCCCAACAACTGGAGGACTTGAGGGATGTTAACCCTTTCCAATGGGCCCCACTCTCGATTCGCTACCTCGGTATTAACGTTACGGCTGATCTGGATACATGGACCCAGGCAAACTGGCCGACCTGTATAGCTTCAATACGAGCTGAACTCCGTCGTTGGAAGTCGCTTCCCATCTCTTGGCTGCGTCGCCTTAATGCAATTAAAATGTCAATCCTCCTGAAAGTCCTGTATCTCTTTCAGGCACTCCCCACACCGATTCCCCATAGGGATATCCTAGGCCTTCAGAGGGAGATAGTCGCATTTATCTGGGGTGGGGGAAGATCGCGCCTTTCCACTAGAGTTCTAATGCTACCGCGAGACCGGGGAGGGCTGGCTTGCCCTGACCTACTCGTCTACTACTGGGCGACACACCTACGTTATATATCGGAGTGGTCGGTTCGTGCAAGTGAAAAACATGGTTTCACATGGATAGGGCTGTAGCCTGCTGCCCGCTATGGGACTTGGCCTGGTTGCGGAGGAACGCCAGGCACCACAGTGCCTATATCGCTACTCCCACAAGGACGGTATTGGAGATCTGGGATAGAATCGCGGTATCCCGAGGCCTTACCACATTTCCCTCCCCTCTCACACCCTTGGCGCTTAACTTGGACTTCCCCCCGGCTCTCCACCCCTCATCCTTTCCGGCGTGGACGGCTGGTGAATGCCGTATTATAGAGCAACTGTTTGCGGAGGGAACGTTCAAATCATTCGATCAATGCAAGGAAGACTTTAATCTCCCTAGAACCGCGCGCCTAGAATATTTTCAAGTACGCCACTGGCTCCGAGCCCCTTCATACACGGACGGTGCCACGCGCCGGCTTATGCCCTTTGAATCACTAGTCCGCTCTTTCGACGGAACCCGAGGGTTGATTTCCCGGACTTATAAGGTTCTCCAACACTCACACGCAGTGCCTCCACATACCTACCAACGACAGTGGCAGCTGGACCTTGAGAATGATATCCTCCCTGATCAATGGGAACAGCTGTGGAGGGATATCCAGCGCATTTTTAAAAGCATAACACAGCAGGAATCAGCATATAAAATCATGACTCGCTGGTACTATACTCCCCTTAGACTCCAGAAGATGTTCCCTGGATTTGCCCCTCTCTGCTGGCGATGCCTGGCAGCCCAGGGCTCCTTCCTACACATTTGGTGGACATGTCCACTCATTCTCCCGTTCTGGAAGGAGATACTGAATCACGTTGGGGAAGTGGTGGGGTTTCCCCTACCTAACGACCCGGGGATAGTCATTTTGGGCCTTCGCCCAACATCTCTTAAAGCAATGACACACACGGACTGGTGCTTGATTTTTCACATGCTTGCTGCTGCAAAACAGGTCATTGCGCTACACTGGAAAAAGGCCTATACTCCTCCAACTTCGGTATGGCTCACACGCCTCTGGCATACCATGGCGATGGAACTCCTGTCCCACAGGTTGGCATACACTGATGCTAAATTTCAACACACCTGGCAGCCCTTGGTCCTACATCTTTCGCGGTTGGAACACGCTCGATCCGTCCCCCCCCCCGCTTGAGAGCCCTTCAACTTTTTGACGATCCTATACTCCCAAGAGGGGAAACCTACGAAGACGACATAGGCAGACATGGGAGGGACCCCTATCTCACTTGACACTTCTCACACTAAGGTCACCAACCCGTGGTACATGGGGCTCCCCCTTCCTCCCTTCTCTCCCCGAGCTCCCTCCGACCCGGGAGAAGCAGCACCGCGCCCCTCTCCCCATCTATTCCTTCATTTTTCCCTATTTTCTTGATATCTGTCTCTTTTCTACCTTTTTCTTTTCTCTCTCCTTTCCTTCTTCTTCTCAAACAGGCCAGCAGTCCTAAAGCTTTTTAGAAAGCCTAATCACAAACACCATGGGCACCACTGGGTTCCGATGGTCCCAACATGGGCGAAAATGGTTGGCGCACGTTATGCCGGGGCAAACCCCTAACGTGAAACTGCCTCTAATCCGGGTCTCCAGGCCCACGTGTAACTGTGGCGACCCCAACGACCATCCTGAGGAGCGCCCAACATGACACATGGCCGCATCACTCATGCCTACCACTCCAGAGCCATCTGAGCACGACATCTGACACCACCCGACATACTTTATTATCTGAGATCCCCTTGGCTCTGCAACAATGAACGCCAGGCTAACACAGCCATAGATGTCCTCCTGGCATAGGTTGCCTGAATTTTAATGCCACTAGGGCAACGATCACATGCACCTGGTCCGACTTCTGTTGCGCCAGATGCGCCAAATCCCTGGCCATGCATTCCTTTGTCAAGCCCTGCTCGTTAACCTTTATAGTTCGCCTACCCTAGGCCATCAGCATATACGATGCCACCTGACTCCAATGTGATGCCTTATTATGCCTACCACTTGGTAACTGCTGTGTTGAATTTTCTCTTGTTATGTATAAAAAACGAATAAAAGAGATTTAAACAAAAGCCGCACTCAGATCAAAGAAGGCAACGTAAAGATGATCCCTCTCCAGGGTGACGTATTTCCAGCACAACGCCCTGAGACCTGGTCCAAGGCACTGACCTTAGCCCTAAAGCCTGCCTGGCAATCCTCTAGGATATTGCACTCCATAATCCATACTTGAAGCTTAAATAAGATCTGCCTAGCAAATACATTTTGACTTTTGTCAATTAAACGAATCGGTCTGTAGTTGGACGCAATATCTTTCCTCCCTTTCTTGTAGATGGGCACAATAGTAACACCATGCCAGGAGGATGGAATGGCCTGGCCACTTAGAATTGCATTGCTAAGGGCATTCAGATATGGCACCCAAATCTCAGGATGAGACAAATATAGGTCTCCTGGGATACCATCGGGACCTGCAGCTTTTTCCTTTTTTAATAGATGAGGTGCCCATGCTGTTTTGGTGAGCCCTAGAGCTACGCCTTCATTTGCCTCTATCCTGGAGTTTTATCCCTTCTGGTAGGGGATACTTCTCTCAGTGCAGTCAATCCCATCTAATGTCTTAGACATGCATAGCTCTCTAAAATGGACTTCCCAGGCCTCAGATAATACTGCTGTGCCCTGATGCTATTAGGTGCCAAACTTCTTTAATGTTCCGGTGATGTAGTGATTCAGTAACTTTTTCCAAATGGTCAACCTCCCACCCCCTTTTCACCTGTATTAGTGTCTTTTTATATGTGTTTCTAGCAATAACGATCCCCTTTCGTTCCCTATGTTTTACTGCTTCTAAGACAGCTGTTCTGGCCAATCTACCGTCCCTTGTATACCACCCAGGGTAGTTTTGTCTAGAATCGCCCCAGCGTATTTCCTTAGTCAGGAGTGGTTTTATTTCCCCCATTAGTTCTGAGTGCTGAGCTACAAAGTTGATGGCATTTGGTTCTAGAGTCTCCAAGGGGGCTAGCTTTTCCACAAAGAGATTGTAAATGCCTGTCTGCACTATATCATCAACTGCTAGTAAGGCCCATTTGACCTTCCTTCTGTTGTTAGATATGTTAAGTCTGCTTATGGAGGTAGTGGTTCCCAGTATATCCAAGTATACAATGGGAGCAGGACGGAATTTGGCTGTTAGTGCGTCATGGTCACTATCATTTCTTGTTGTTACCATCAAGTCTGCAAGGTATGGCCAAAGAGGACTTTCCATCTTGATATAGTCTAAATTATTTATGTAAATGCCACGATTGAAGGTGGGATGAGCAGAGCAATCAGATGTGGTGTGGCCATTGGCCATATTCAAGTCGTAAGTAGCCATCAGGTCTGTAATTTGATCTACTATCCTCAAGTGTCTTGCTGTATATTTTGTATCGCCATAGATTCTTGATGTCAGTGACCCATAACTTTGGGCCATCAGGGGCGGTGAAATTAAGCCCTCTGACAGCTTTATATTAAAATCATCTGCTATAATTTTATGGTGGGTATGGTTTAAGGGTTCAATAAAATTAGATAGTTGTCTCACAGTTCCTGAACAGTGGTTAGACTGGATGGAATGGATGTAAACATTTGATTGCAATGTGCCCAACCCTCAGCGTAATCAAGCTTTTTGTTCAGCAGCCCCCCCCGATGTTCTCCCTGCTTTAGAAGGGACTGCATTAGAAGTGAAAGTGCTACAGCCCGCTCTATACACTGGTTCAGTAGCCCAGGTTTCCTGATATAAGAATATATGGAATTGGTCGATGAATACACCCCACTCCGGGTCCTCTAACTTGGCTCTAATCCCAGCCACATTCCAAGACAGTAGTTTTATGGCTTCTATTGGTCCCACGTCTTCTCTTGGCTTTAGCATTGACATATTAGTTATCACTCTATCTTTCAAGGATGGCGGAGTTGTACCTAAGGTGGCTATATTCTCCAAATTAAAGGGGGGTTCTGACTTATTGGTGTCAGGTAAGGGAGTGTGGGATGCTAGTGATGGATTGTTAGCTGTCCTCTGTGTATCTAGTTGTCAATCAGGGTCAGGTCTGGCCCTTCCATGTTCCTGTGGTATCATAGATGGACAAACGCTAGCGGCTGAGCTCATTTTGTAAATGTTACTGGTCCATTTTGTAGAGGGTAGGGGATTGACCTTCAGCCTAACACATGGTTCTATTAGGTGCCTAAACCTATGTTCCAGCCCTATTAACCCTTCCACTAGATCATATCTCACTAGCTTTAGGGCAATATAATCTGTTGGGGATTGCTCGTCACTAATTCTAGCTGCTCTTGTTAAGTCTTCTCTTATAACTGATCTACAGGCCCTTACTTTTCTTAACCAATGAATGGCTTTGTTGATTAGCGAGGCCTAAGATTCTCTTGCTTTGGGGAACATTTTTAGAACATTCACCATATATATGTCCCACTGTTCTCGTCGCCCCCCTGCTGGACTTATTGAATTTTTTAGCAGTGGTGTTAATGAATTCTGCCTCGTATTATGGTGGTCTTTCACCCTTCCATCTTCCTTGGGCTCCCTGGTGATCATCATAAGTCTATACAATTGATAAGACTTGCTGTCCTTCACCTGCTGGGATATGCATGTCTCCCTTTCCGTTCTAGTAGCTTCCGGGGACTTCCCAGTAGCCTTCTGTTTAACCATAATTTGGGTTTTTATGAACTTTGGATTTCCTTTTATATACTTTTGCTCTCTTCAAGGAGCGAGCCCTTTGGTGAAGACACCTAATGATGGTTACATTAATGGTGTCAATTTACTTGTAATAAAGAAGTAAAACCTTATTAACCTTATTGACCACCAGTTACCTTATATAGGCCTGGAGGCAATATACAATAGCTGTCCCTATTTAACTCGTTCCTCCACTGTCCAGTAACCACCAAAACCCAACCAATCAGCCAACCTCACCAACCCCGACATCATACAGTTCTGGACTCTAGTTTCAAAGTTGGCAGATGTAGGGCACCCCAACAGGTGGAGGATTATATATGGTATGAGGACCTCAACCTGCTTATTGCCCAGATCAGAGTTCTGTAGCCGCTCTCTTCCCTCTTCTTCACATAAACTTTAGCGTAGAATACAATACATGCACAAACCGATGATAACAGTTCATCTCTTCCTGGGGCTATACACTTTTTTAGGAGGTTTTCATATTTTAGTCCTTCAACGGAATCTTCGCCCAACCTTGATATCTATTAACAGTGAGGGGACTGGAGCTGTGTGCTAAAACAATCGACTCATAGGATCGTCCTTAGACTCTGGATGGGTGCTAGGCACACTGGGCGGGCAGTTTGAGCAGTACATATATAGAAAGCACAAACAAACTGGGCAAAGTCTTACCAGGGTAGGATGGGCTTCTCACAATGTGGGCCAAAGGGGATGGCCATGCCCTGCCTCTTCCTGGCAATGACGGGCCCACCCTTGGCCCAGACTTTGCCTGGGCGCATCCCATGCTCTCCAGCACCGCGGGAGTTCGGCAGTGCTTATCAGCTGCCACAGGTGCGATAGGCTCCTCCTGCTTCTCTTTGCTTCTGGGACACCAAGTCCCTGTAGGTTTGGCAAAGGAATCCCAACAGTCCAGCAAAGGCGTCCTGCGTCGCAGAAGTTCGGTAGCGCTTATCCGCTGCCACAGGTGCAATAAGCTCCTCCTGCTTCTCTCTGCTTCTGGGATGTCCCTGTAGGTTTGGCAAAGGAGTACCAACACTCCAGCAAAAGCGTCCACTCAGACAGCAAACCAAGGAACCTGCCACTACAAGAATGGAATTGAGAAGAGATACTTCATCCAGTTCCTTGACCATATCCGATACTGGGTCCTTTAAATCACATACTACGTTGTCCAAAGCAGTAGTTACTGGTTGAAGAATTGGAAGAAGACATTCCACATCGTTAATCAGGTCCTGAATTTTTTTTTAAACCGCAATTGGCTTTGAGAGTCAACTGCAGTATATGCGCAATCGTTCTGTGCTCTATATTAAACTCCTTGTCTCGAAAAACCGCACTTGACTCACTGGACTGTCTGCACACTGTACTTTTTTTTAGCACACTATACAGAGAGCCAGCTTCAATCAGTGTGCATGCCCCTGCTCCCTCCTTTTTGCCGACCATTTGCCATGGACCTGCTACTGCCCATCCTATTTACTGTGAGTGTTCTGTTGATCTGTCACTGCCCCTACCACTGTCCCAGCATGGTCAGATGGCTGCCGACTGTCCCTCCGGTCAAAGTTCCATGCCCCTATCGCCTCCCTCCTGTCCTCCATGCTACATTTTGCTGCTACTTCCTTCTGCCCTCCATGCTTTGTTGTGCTGCAACTGCCCCTCCTTCCTGCCCTGCATGGTGTGTTGTGAAGCGTATCCCCTGCTCTCTCTTATCTGTGTCCAGCCCCTACCCCTCCCTACTGTTCTCCATGGTCCTTCATGCATGCCCCTGCCTCCTCCCTCTTGCCCACCATGGTTGTTGCACTCCCATTAACTCTTCTGCTTGCAATACATGCTCTTCTGTACTGCCACAGCCACTCCCACCTGCCCTGTGTGGTCAGATTTCTGCCCCTGACCCCCTCCCACCTTCCCTCCGTTGTCTGTGTGTATGTATTTATAGTCTCACTGTTGCCCTCAATGATTTTTTGTGCTTCCAGTGCCCATCCCTCCAGCCTTCCATGGTCAGATTGCCACTCCTGCCCTGCCCCTTGCACCCTGCCCTCCCTTTTCCATGTGCAGGTCCCAATCCCCTCCTCTCGGCTTGTCTGGTCTGTTGTCGTACCCCAGCCCCCTCCCTCCTGCCCTTTATGGTCTGTAATGCTGCAACTCTTCCTCCTGTCTTTCTGGTATGGTCAACTTGCTGCCCTTGCCTCTTCCCCTCTGCTCTCTGTTGTCCATGTGCATGCCCCTGGCCCCTCCCTATTGCTTTCCATGGTCCTCTGTGATGCACTGCCATCCCACTTGCTCTGTGTGGTATATTGTGCTGCTGCAACCTCTGACTCCTGCCCTGTAAGGTCAGTTTGGTGCCCCTGCCTATCCCTTTCCTGCCCTCTGTTATCCGAGTCCATGGCTGTGTGATTGGCTGTATTGGTGGGGGTGGGTGTGTGAGTGGTTGTATGGGTGAGTGAGTGGCTGTGTGAGTGGCTAAATGGGTGAGTGGGTGTGTGAGTGGCTCTATGGATGAGTGAGTGTGTGTGTGAGTGTATTGGTGAGTGAGTGGGTATATGAGTGGCTTTATGGGTGTGTCTGTATGAGTGGCTGTATGGGTCTGTGAGTGGACATGTGAGCAGCTGTATCAGTGACTGAGTAGCTGTGTGAGTGGCTGTATGTGTGAGTAATTGTGTGTGTAAGTGGCTGGAGGAGTGACTAAGTGACTGTTTGAGTGGACGTTTGGTTAACTGATTGATTGGGTGAGTGGCTTTATTGAAGAATGAGTGTCTATGTAAGTGGCTGTATGGGTGAGTAAGTACACATGTGAGTGCCTATGTGGGTGTGTGAGTGGGTGTTTAAGTGGTTGTATAAGTGACTGAATGGCTCTATTGAGAAGCTGTATGCTTGAGTGGGTATGTGAGTGGTTGCATGGTTGAATAAGTGGGTGTGTGAGTAGCTGTAAAGGTGAGTGAGTGACATATTCATGTTATAGTGATTTCATCAATGATGTCATTTGAGATGTTATCAGTGAGGCCATAAATGATGTCATAGAGCATGTCATGAGTGGAGTAATATAAGCGTTCATAAGTAGTTCATGGTTGGTGCACAAGTTATAGTTAGCTCTGCTAACTATGGGGCATATTATCAACGGCCAGCGATAATTATCGCTGGCCGTGCTTAGCGATAGATTTCTTATCGCTGGCTATCTCCGGAATTATCGCCCTGGTAGCGCGTTATTAACAACACGCTTCTCCAGGGCGATAAAATTCCAGAGATAGCGAGGTTATCGCCGTTTTGCAGGGAACATCGCTGGTTTTCCAGCGATGTTCCCTGCAAATGACGATAACCTTGCTGATACGACCCTGTGGTCGTATCAGCACAATCCACCCCTATGTTAGGGATGGCTAAGTCGGGATAATAGCAGACGTTAGATTTTGGCGAAAACGGCCGTTTTCGCCAAAATCTAACGTCTGCTATCATCCTGTGGGCTGCCTTGTAAATATCGCGATGTGCACATCGCGATATTTGCAACGTAGCCCATCTGGGGTACGCCTAGTAACGCCCACCTTGCATCTCATTAGAGATGCAGGATGGGCGTTGGGGAAAGAGGCGATAGTGCAGGGATTCACGCGATAGCGTGACCTTGCTGATTAGGCGATAGAATTATCGCCGCTTTCCGTCCGAAAACGGACGCTAAAGCGGCGATAATTGACTATCGCCTGGTTGTTGATATGCCCCCAAATCTGATGAATTTCTGTAGGTTTTTTTTGTTCAAAATGTAAATGTTGTCACTGACACATTCACCTACCTATAACATTACTTTAAACTTTGTTTCAATAGATGTCTAACAATTTCTTTTAATTGAATCAATCCAAAACTGAGCTTATGCTACACTCCCACAGACACAGAAGGAATTTTGACCGTCATCTGCTTAATAAACTGAAAAAAGAGGGCTTTGACCCATCCTTCCCATGTCCATTTGCTGTGTTTCACCCTCAGCTACCCTCTATACACAAAATGTCCAAGCACTTTAGCGCTGGTTAGCAGTGGTAAATTGCACAGAGTTCTAAGGCCAACAAAAGTAAGATCAACAAAAATAGGAGGGGTGAAGGTAAAACGTTTGTGGGAAGACCACACCTAGGCTGACAGGTCTTATTAACACGTTAGATCATTATTTTAAACATATACATTTTTATCTTAAAGTAAACATAAAATGAATATTTTTGTAAAAATATATGTACTTTTTTTATATATACTTATTAGAACAATTATTAATATTTTTTTAAAGTACTTTTAAAAATCTATTTTATGAATAATTTTGTGTATGTTCATGAATTTTTATAACATTTGTAACCAATTTTTGATAATTTTAGTACCAGACATTTTACATATTAACTGGCACATGCATCAAAAATGTCATTTGCGATTCCTAATTAGCAAAAAATAAGGATTCGCTAATAAGGAATCGCAAATGCCTATGCATGTAGGAATCCCTAAAAAAATAGCGATTCCTAAACATTCCTTAATTGCGAGTCGCAAATTGCGAGTCGCAATTGAGGAATTGCTGCCCATTCATTCCTATGGGCCTGGAGGCCCATAGGAATCAATAGAAATTGCATGCGCCAAGGGCATGTGTGTGTGTAACCTGGAACTTTGAAAAATGCACTTTAGTGCATTTTTCAAAGTTTTCGCTAATTACCATCAGGTATAATTTTCCGGTAATTAGCGGACCCTAATAGCGAAATCGCTATTTTAAATGGCATCTTGCATTGCATTCAAGGCATCGCAATCTGCGATGCCTTAAATGCAATCGCAATTGCGATTTTTGCATTTGGGATGATGCATCCCAAATGCAAAAATACCGGTTGCAAAGGGGCAGATTCTGAGAATCTGCCCGTTTGCTGACCGGTTTTTCCTTGATGCATGTGGCCCATAATCTTTATTTTTAATTAGTGGTTGATTTTAATTTAGTGATAATCTTGTTTATATTTTTTTTTAGTGGCTATTTCTTTCGCCACTACCTATATGTTTTGCTGGATGCAGTGCAAAAAGAACAATTGATGGACAGAATGCAGAACAATGTCATACATTCACCCCAGTACAGAGATCTGGGCCTAAATCCATAGATTTTTTGCTCACCATGCCATTTCAGTTTGAACCCAACCATATGCAAATCAGTCTTGCCCTGTGCCTCATGGGAAGAGTCCAGCCCGAACTGCCAGGCCAGGTCCTCCCTGGACTGGAAGCAAGCATCCTAGGACTGGTTTCGGGGTTTCACCCCTCATCAGCCAGGATAGCTTGACTCCAGTGGCATGGAGAGCACAGGACCCACGTCTGGGCATACCCGTCCCACTCAAGGTGACAAATGCAAAAAGAACAATTGATGGACAGAATGCAGAACAATGTCATACATTCACCCCAGTACAGAGATCTGGGCCTAAATCCATTATTTTTTTGCTCACCATGCCATTTCAGTTTGAACCCAGCCATATGCAAATCAGTCTTGACCCTGTGCCTCATGGGAACAGTCCAGCCCGAACTGCCAGGCCAGGTTCTCCCTGTACTGGAAACAAGCATCCTAGGACCAGTTTCGAGGTTTCACCCCTCATCAGCCAGGATAGCTTGACTCCAGTGGCATGGAGAGCACGGGACCACGTCTGGGGATACCCGTCCCACTCAGGGTGACAAATGCAAAAGAACAATTGATGGACAGAATGCAGAACAATGTCATACATTCACCCCAGTACAGAGATCTGGGCCTAAATCCATCGTTTATTTGCTCACCATGCCATTTCAGTTTGAACCCAGCCATATGCAAATCAGTCTTGACCCTGTGCCTCATGGGAACAGTCCAGCCCGAACTGCCAGGCCCTCTCTGGACTGGAAACAAGCATCCTAGGTCCGGTTTCGGGGTTTCACCCCTCATCAGCCAGGATAGCTTGACTCCAGTGGCATGGAGAGCACGGGGCCCACATCTGGGCATAGCTGTCCCACTCAGGGTGACAAATACAAAAAGAACAATTGATGGACAGAATGCAGAACAATGTCATACATTCACCCCAGTACAGAGATCTGGGCCTAAATCCATCTTTTTTTTTCTTTTACTCACCATGCCATTTCAGTTTGAACCCAGCCATATGCAAATCAGTCTTGACCCTGTGCCTCATGGGAACAGTCCAGCCCGAACTGCCAGGCCAGGTCCTCCCTGGACTGGAAACAAGCATCCTAGGACCGGTTTTGGGGTTTCACCCCTCATCAGCCAGGATTGCTTGACTCCAGTGGCATGGAGAGTTGGCAGGGTATGCCCAGACGTGGGTCCCTTGCTCACTTTGCCACTGGATTCAAGCTAGCCTGGCTGATGAGGGCTGTTAGCCCGAAACCGGTCCCAGGATGCTTGTTTCCGTTCAGGGAAGACATGGCTTGGCAGTTCGGGCTGGACTGTTCCCATGAGGCACAGTGTCAAGACTGATTTGCATATAGCTGTGTCTGAACTGGGGTGGCGAAGTGAGCTAAAGAACGATGATGGATTCAACCCAGATCTGTGACTGGGGGTGAGTGTCTGAAAAGTTTCAGCGCTCCATCCATCATCTCCTTGTGTTTGCTTTGTTGGATGCAGTACCTGGTGCTCGTCTACTGATGAGGTAAGATCACTTTCAATGTATTACTTGTGGTTTTGGGAGTGGAGGGCTTTGGGTAGGGGTAGTAAGTTTAGGGTAGTGTATTGGTTTTTATTGGTTGTGTAGTTTTGTGTCAGGTTGTGTTTCAGTGCTATGAAGTGTATTGTGCTAGGCCTCAGTGTAGTATGTGTAGAGTAGTTAGTTTTACTAGTTATTTTATGTGATGATGTTGGCAAATGAGTTTTATATTGTTAAGAATGTATTTAAGATGTATGGTATTTGTGGGTAGGTATATTGTGTTTTTACGTGTTTTTTTGGTTTGATTGGATTGGAAACCTTCACTTATTTGTGAATGCTTTAAAAAAAAATGAGATTGTTTTGGTTATATTTTAAGAAAGATTTACTTTTTAATTTACTTTTACTTTTCTGTTTTCAAGAAGTATTTTTGAAATGTAAGTTTTCTGTGGTATCTTAGGACTCTAGATTAATTCTGTGGATATGCTATTTGTTTGCTTCATTTTATCATTTTTGCATTTTTTTGGGTTACATGTTTGGTGTTTTTATGCATTTGCTTTTGTGGAATAGAGGAGGATCATGGACATGAGCTACAAAACTCTATATTGTCTTTACTTTTCAGGGGTGGGAAATGTTTGCTATTGTTCAAGTTATTTAGTGTAATGTGAATTTAAATGAATTGCTGTGCATTGTATGTATTTACTAGAAAATACTTTTTGGTTTTAAGTTACTTAATTTTGTGTTATTGGGGGTTCATGTATTTATTTATTAATTTTGGATGAAATGATTTTTATTTATCAGACGTATTGGATATTGTTGCTAATTATATATGTTAGAATGAATAATCGTGTACTTCTTGGTTCCTGCTGGATATTAGTGCATGTTGGATTGCTAGGTAGTATATAGTATTGTTTTTGCTATGCTTTCTAGTTAGTGTGGTTCTCTTGTATTTACAAAGAGTTTTTCTTTACATTGCAGAATTTTATACATCCTGTTGGTCTTTTCGATATTTTAGTTTTAATTTAGGATATAGACTCCATTCTAAGTTCTTGGAAATGTTGTTCTTTTTGTAGGATTTCCAGGAATTGGTACAAGATAGGTTGGCTTTGGCCACATGTGTCTTGGAAGACGTTATACCATTCTTCGACTGCATTGATGGTTGTGTCTTGTTGAGCCAGGGGGCTGCCATAAACGTTACACCATGGTATTTGAAATTTAGGATGTCAACTGTGGCCAGATTGATGCGGTCTAACAATTCAAGTGTCTTCAAAATAGTCCATTATGGGACTGTGGTTGGAGGATATAGTTGTAAGCTACTTCTGTGACTGGTACACATGCTAGTGCTATTCATTTCATTACTTTAAAAGTGAATTGGGTGTTTGCTGCCCATTTTTACTTAGTGTAGATTTTCAGAAGTGTCTTCAAATGCTTTGGTTACAATGGTAATAGGGGCCTTGAATGGCTGTCTGTGGGTAGATTTTTAAAATTGTATCATTGCTTGCTCAAGTCTATAATGTTTGATTGAGGGTTGTGGTTGTTGTTTGTACCATGTAGCACTTTGCCCGTTAGGAAGCACTTAGCACATTAGGGGTATGCTACTGTTATGATATTCACCATTTATGGTGTAGAGCTATGTGAATTGTGGAGGGCACCATTTAAAAGTGCCATCCATCATCCATGTTTGGTTTTGGGTTAGTCTAAGGATGCTATTTTCTGTTGCACATATTATTCTTCTGTCATTGATATTATTGCAGTAGAAGGATTTTTCAATATGCGTAGTGGTTAGATTCTCTAAATTCAGGATATCTTATAGTTTCTAGGAGCAGCAGGGGTTTCTGTTGTGTGCCTTTAATCTATTTTAATTAGGGAGTGCTGGCAGATGTCCTGTAGTGTGCTCTGTAACTTTGGAACTGTATTTTTTTAAATTGTTCCTGTGGCTTCTGGGGAGCTAGTGCTTGCTTCTCTGCAGTCTTGCAAAATATGTCTTACTGCTATTTCTGTTATATTTGGAGCTGGTTATGCTCCCTAACAGTAACTACAACATCATTTCTAGTTATAGCCCTCTCATAATAAGCATTAGCATAGTGTTTTGTACATTTCCAATGTATATTCCTGGCGTTTTTGCTCTATTGGATGCATGTATATCCCATGTGCTATAATGATTGTTTGCCTTTTTGGGAGGTGATATAAGTGGCTTTTTCTGCCATTATATCTGTAAATGATAGTGGTATACATTTATTACTTTGTTTGAAAAATGTTAGGGCCTGATTACGAGTTTGGCGGTGCGGGAGCGTGGTGGCACGCCACTGCCCCACGCCCATACTCCCAAACCCGACCACAGGGTGCCGGATTACATGTTTTCTCGTTGTCTGGCTGGTAGTCCTTTGGCGTTCCCATGATGGTGCTTTTGAAAAAGGCACAGCAATGGGAACGCCAAAGCACTTTTCTGCACAGCATGGACTGTGCAATTCATGGCGTGCAGGAAAGGGGGTGCATGGCCTCAGGAGGGCACACGATGTGCCCCACTGAATGCAACCAAGGGTCAGAGGCAACAGGGGGCCCTGTAGGGCCCCTTTTGTTTCCTCACTGACAGAATCTCATGGCGTGAACACCGCCATGAAATCCTGGTGGTGAAGAAAATTCGTACTATGCTGTGTGGTGCCGCAGCAGCTCCGCCAGCATACTGCGTGCCTCTGACCGCCACACCACCACCAGGGAACGTGGTTTCCATAGAGGTCCGGCCACCGCAATTGTAATACATTGGTCGGACCACTGGTGCGGGGGTCCCCAAAGGCCACCGTACCTCAACCAAGGGTTCAGCGTTCCCTTGCATAATCAGGCCCATAGTTTCATGTAATCTCAACATTTTAACATTCATTACCACTTTTCCTCATGTTATATTTACATATTTTGCAGTCCTTTAAATGTGCTACTTTTTCTGCTTCTCTTTAATAATGTGGAGAAGTGGGTCAGTTAGTCTTTTTTATCTAAGTTTATCTTTATTTTCCTATAGAATGTTTGTTTTTCCTATAGGCTGTTTGTATTATTTGAAAAGTAGTCTGTGAGCTGGAAGGCCACACACTTTCTACGTTTTAAGTAAGACCAAATGGAGGTCATCCAGTTTGGGAACATCACTTTCGAGACTAATGACTAGTAGCCTATGGAATTAGATCCTCCCCCTAAGCCTTCTTAGTCGAATGACAATCTGGGGATCACATTTAAATTAAAACTTTCATTCAAAACAGTGATTTCAAAACTATCAGCTATCTGCTTTCTGGCTTTTCGGACTCCATAAAAGTCCTGTTGCCAGAAACCATTAGGAAGGCATCTGTTGAAGCCTTGATATTTCTCAATTTAGCTACTGAAATTCTCCTTATCTGGGTCTTCTAGCATTCCTAATGTGAAGAATACAGCATATTATAGAATGACACTGCATACTGCTTACTATCTTTAAGCAAAACATCTCACATTTCAAATAATCTTCATTTCCTGCATTTGTTGCTAATTAAGAAAAGGTGTCTTCTTAAACCCCAGTACTGCCATGAAGCTATTTATCACTCATATTATTGAGCTCACTGCATGCAGTCACAATTTAAGCAATATGCTCCCTCTAGAAATCTTACTCAGCCTTTCATCCTTCTGAGGTCAATAAAATGAGTGCCATTGAGTAACAATAAACATCTGCTATTAAGCACCAAGGCCCCTTAATGTGTGCTTTGCAAATATACTTATTATGTTATGTTATGTAATGTAGATTTCAATCTGGCAAACACTAAGGGGCATATTTACGTTCCCTGGCGCATCCCTGCATATCAGCAGGGATGCGCCAGGGAAAATGCGTCACGCAAGTTTACCCTTGGCGCAAGGATAAGCAGATGCGTGACGCATCTGCCGGCGGAAGGTTGGCGCAGTGCTGAAGTTGTGTCGCAAGCGCGACGCAACTCCAGCACTGTTCCAACCTTCCTATCCTAACATGGTGCGTCAATCCTTACGCCTGCTTGAAGCAGGCGTAAGGATTTGACGCACCAGCGTCAGAAAAAGTGACTGCGTGAAATCTTGTAGATTTCACTGCGTCACTTTTCGAGCGTTCCTGCGCCAGAACGCCCCCACCCTGCGCCGGTACGCCCACATGAAACCTGACGCAGGTTTCATGTGGCGCAGGGTTTACTACGTGACGCATCTCCCTAGATGCGTTACGTTGTAAATATAGCGCAACGCGGCGCATGGTTTGCGTCGCCGCTGCGTCACATGCGTGGCAAAAGTGGCGCAAGGGGCTTGTAAATATGCCCTAAAGTCCTAATTAAGATGGCGGTCCGTAAGCCTCCGACCGCTCATCGGAGGCTTACTGACTGACATCCCAGGTTTGTATTCCGACCGGCGTATTAGTATTATGGTGGTCGGAATTCAAACTGGACGGTCAATCCAGCTGACTTCTGATGAGCTCAAGGAGCTCATTGGCCAGTCTGAACCACCAATATAATCCCATAGGGACGGCGTTTTCGCCATTGGGATTATCATGTTGGTTTCCGCCAGGCTTTCCAACATGGATACCCTGTAGAAAGTGACTTTGGGGGCCCTTAGCATGGCCCCTCTTCTTCAGCGACCTCCGGTTCGGGGCCGAGGGGGCACTTAGTGATTGGATGCATTTCCAAAGCACATTCTGGCATCCATGCTTTTTCTATAATTACTGTGAAAATCTATAATTCATTATGATTCGAACTTCAATCTTCTCTACTTCAGCAAAAGTCTTTAGGACACATCCTTTGAGTAGCCGAGAAAAGTTTGCAGGTGTGTATGATAGTGGTTTCTCTTTAGAACCTATGGAGGAATTTTATGCTTCTTAAAAATATAATCAAATAAATAAGTCAGCAAACAAGGATGAAGTGCAACTATGAACAATGAACACACCATTAAGAGCAAAGTTAAAGGTATAAATGGATCCAGACCCAAAGTCAGTTGTTTTGATTGTAGGGGCTAGATCCATATTATTAGATGCAGAAAAAATAGGAGACAGGATATTGGCAAAGTCAAAAAGATAGAAAGTTTGTATCAGATGTGTGTTTGACCTGGCCCTCTATGCAGAGTCACCCCCAAACAATTTGCCTTTTAAAATCCATTTTTTGCTGAATTCCTTTTTGTTGGCCTTAGGACTGTGCTAACCAGTGCTAAAGTGCTTGTGTTCCCACATAAAATAGATTTCTCCTGCATCAGATTTGGCTAACATTGACTGATGCCTAGACACTACTGATGCCCCAACAGAGTCTATCTCTCAAGGGAGAATCCACATATTTGATTATCTAGGGGTCACACTCACTGAGCACTTTAATTGAGCACCCCATATTTTGAAGTGTATGTTAAATTAGAACAGTACTCAGGGTAAATTATGAGGTCACAGAGGGCTTCCACAATTCACCCCATATACCCATATGACTTTTTGTAGTTCACCCGGCAAAGGATTATGGCTGTTGCTCTATCAGGGCTCACCCCTCAGTCAACCAACAACCTAATTTCTCACAGTATGCCACCTACTAGTTGTTTGTGCAAATCGAAGAACCTAAAATCAAGCTGCTGCACTAATGTGAAAATCATGTTTAAGAAAAAATAAATAAAGTGGTAGCCACCTTTACTAAGCGCAAGGGTCTTAGTTTGTGGGGAGGCTGCTGCAGAAGAGAAGAGGCTTTGTAACATGCACCATAATATCTTTTTACGCCTCCCCCTTTTTTTAACTTGTCCTTCCTCATTTATTATTTCTCTCCCTTTCTCATTCCTTAATAATTTTCTTTTTTCATTTTCCTTTATTTTTTTATTCTTCCTCTTCCTCTCTCACATGCCAGTGCTCGTCTTTCTTCCATTTTCTCAGTTCGGTTCTGTATTTCTTGATAGAGTCTCCATCTACCTTTCCAACCTCCTCAAACCCCATGCACTTTTTATTTTTTACTCATACTTTTGTAACTCCTTACTATGCCTTAATTTGCTTTTTTTTCAATTCTCCAATAGCTTCACTTCCTTCCTTCTCACTTTGTTGTTTTTCTTTGCACTTATTGTGTCTTTTCTACTGGCTTTCTTTTCCACATTTTCCTGTTTTGCTCCTCTTACTACATCTGTCTTAGTCCCATCTCCTCATCTCATCGTTCTACCATGCTCTTTCTTTCGTTATTTTTTACAGAATGTATTTTTTTTCTCTCTTTAATCTTTCTGCATTATTATAGTTCATTCTTTTATTTCCCTCTGTCTGTTTCTTTAATTTCTTTCATCCTTCATTTTCTATCCCTTCTTTCTTTATTTTTCGTCTTTGTTTGCTTTTTTGTTCTTCTCTTCTCCCCCTCCTTACTTGCTTTCTTGCTTGCTTCCTTCTTCTTCTCTGTTCTTTTCATCTTTTCATTCATGATTTTCCTTTCCTTCTATCAAATACTCTTTTCCTTACTTTCCATCGTCTTTATTATTTTAGTTTTTTATCGTTCCTTATTTTCATTTCCAAGCATTGCTTTCTTCCATCTTTCTTTCCTTCAGTCCATTCTTTCATACATTCCCTCCTACTACCCATTTTTATTTTTTAAAGTCATATATCATTCGTAATTACATTCTTTAAATAATTTTGTTCCTCCTTTTTTCCATTGGTCTTTCCCTCTGTCACTGTGTTTGGGTTTCGTTCCTTTGGCACACTTGGCCCTGCCTTTTCCCCCCTTATGCTTTATGGTATCTTCTTTTTTGCACTTACAGATTAATTTTTGTCTCTGTCTTATGACCTGGAAGTTACTGATCCATGTTAGGGATAGTTATAAACAGCATTGTAAGCTGCCCAATGGCAACCACTACTGAAGCTGGTAGACCAGGGATTCGATTCCATCCTACTAAGAGGGAGTTTTACCAAAGACATTTATGGAATATGAGATGAACAGAGTGTAAAACGGTATTTATTACCACAGTACTTTGGGATCATGACTCACAAGAGAAACAGCCTCGAGTGTGTCTGCAATACCTTGGTTTGTGAGAATGGACACCATTGTTTATTTTGCGTAACTTGATTCTAGAATGGAATGTCAGAGCCATTAAGCATTGATTTCTCAAGTCAGTTGCAGCCACTAAAATTGTTTATATCATTCTACTTGTTACAAATATTGGGCCATATTTATTTTCACTGACATGGCATAATGATAGTATATAAATATACTGTAGTTAGGCTCCCAAATTACTTTTATCAGACACTCCCCACAGATGAACACCTTGAACTCCTTACATTTGTACTTGTCTCACCATTGAGTGGGGTACAAGGATGATGACTCACTGTAGTTAAAATATTTAAAAAATGTAGGACTACCTGCTGCCTAGCGCCAACACAGGCACCCTTGTACCATGGTGAATAGAGGGATAGATAGAAAGATAGATAGATAGATAGATAGATAGATAGATAGATTAACAGATGGTAGGACGGGCGGGCAGGTAGATGGGTGAGCGGATAGATAGATAGACAGACAGACAGACAGACAGACAGACAGATAGATAGATAGATAGATAGATAGAGAGAGAGATGGATAGGCAGGTAGATACATAAGTAAACAGACAGGTAGACAATCAGGCAGGCATGCAGTCAGATAGGTAGAGAAATAGACAAAGACAAAGATACGACTGTTGGATGGATAGATAGGCAAATAGATAGAATAGACAGATAGATGGACAGACGGATTGACAGACAAACAGACAGACAGAAAGATAGATAGATAGATAGATAGACAGGTAGATAGACAGGTAGATAGACAGATAGATAGACAGGTAGATAGACAGGTAGATAGAGATCAGACACATGTAGTTAGACAGACAAACTGATAGGTAGCAGGTAGATAGATGGACATGGTGATAGATAGATATATAGATAGATAGATAGATAGATAGAAAGATAGCTAGATTAACCCCTTCGGTTGCTAGCCCTTTCCCCCCATTCTAAGCCTTTTTTGGGCTATTTGGAGTTGCCCAGGCTTGTGTGCCCATTTTGTCTACATAAGGTATCCACACCAAATTTGCTTTCTTGTTTTCCAACATCCTACGGGTTTCTATAGGTACCCAGGGGTTATGGATTTCCCTAGAGGGACCCGAGAAATTAGTCAAAATACTGCTACATTTAGTTTTTTGGGGGCCAAATGGGAAAAAAGTGCTGCAGAAGAAAGAGTCTGTTTTTGTTCCTGCAAATGTCATCAACAAAGTGTTTGTGGTGCTAAATAACCATCTTTTAGCTACATTTGAGGTTTGCAGGGGATTCTGGGTAAGCAAATGTTGCCCCCTTGCAAAACCAGTTCATTTTCTGATAGATAATTTTGAGGTGTCCAGAATAATTTTTGGGCCCTTCCCTGTCATGGGCATTTGGCCCCCACCCACACAAGTGAGGTAGGTAGTATTTTTATCAGGAGACTTTGAGGAATGAAGAGTGGATGTAAGCACCAATGCAGTAAAAGTGAAATGAGCCGATCAGCTCATTTCACTTTTATTATCATTGAAATGACGTCAGCTCACCATGTGTCCTGATTGTCATTTTAAGGGGAAAAAAAATAACCTCGAATGCAGAGGAAGCTCTTCCCCAGCTCCCAAGGCTAATTTCAGCAAAAGGTAATCCCTCTGGTGCCTCCCCCAGAGTGATTTACTGTCACATGTGTGAGGACAGAACGGTTCCATCCTCAGCACATGACCACAGTGACTGAGGATGGAACGGTTCCATCCTCAGCACGCAAGCGGATAATAATAAATAAATGATAAAGATGGCCGTCCATGGCAGTGTCACTGCTTGGATGTTGCACATTTCTGACAGCTTTAAGCAGCCTAGTGACAGTGTGTAAGGGGCTGTTAGGCCCTTGCCAAAGTACAAACAAAAATTCAAAAATGTGTAAATTGTTTCTTATATAGAGCACGACGCAGTGCATAATTTGTAAAACAAATAGGTGCCAGGGCCATCATCAGGCGGCCATCGCAGCTTGCATCATCCATTGTCCTTGCCAGTGCCTTCAGTGACAGAACCAAGACAACTACTGACCACCACAGCCTACAAGTGTGACATTTCAGACTATTACAGGCCCCAAAGGTATAAGAATGGCTTTAGCGACAGGTATGAGTAATTTTTAAATTATATTGAATAAATAAACAACCTTGGTTGTGTTTACCTGTAATTTAGACAAACAGTGCCACCATTTGGCAGACTATCATAAGTGCCAGTGTTGACAATTAAGTGTTGGTGCCAAGCACTGGAAACCACCCGCTTAAATTAAGCACTGGCATGACAACATTCATTGACACACCAGCTCTGGCACTGAAGGACACTATTTTTTAGCAAGAAGAGACCATTGTGCACAGGCAAAATGCAATAACTCACACTGCCCTGAGTTAATAGATGAAGAGGATTGACTCTTTGATATATGCTGTATACGTCTGTGGGCACACACAAATTGTGAATTGGAATTTAACTGCGGCGGTGTTACAGTGGCGCATCTCTAAGGCAGACATGCATCGCAGTGAGACCTCCGCAGCCCATTTATGCATGATATGGACTGCACAATGCCCTGCATTCCATAGGGTGCAGCAACTGGGGGTGCCCCCTGCATAAACCCCCTGGCCCAGGAGTGGCAGGGGGCCCTGTTAAGGACCCCTTAGTTTTCTCAACGCCACTCTTTTCATGACAGGCTCACTGCCATGAAAAGGAGGGCGGTGAGGAAACTCGTAATATGCTCATCAGTGTTGCAGTGGAACCGCCAGCATATTACTTCCTCTGACCACTGTGTGACCACCTCAGGATCACGGATCCCCAGCGGTTGCAGCGGTCCTGTGGCGGTCCAACAGCCAAAGTCGTAATAAGGCGAGTAGACCTCCAGTCTGGCAGTCCACAGACCACCATCGCGGGACCTCCGTAGTCGGAATTAGGTCGTAAATGCTGATAGCTGTCAGTCTTTGACTTGGGCAAACTGTCACAGAAATGTGCACGGAACCGATCATGTCCTCTAAATGGGCTGAATCTTAACACCTCCTACGGAGACCGAGAAATGAGCTTTAAAAAATCCTAAAAATATCGCTTGGTGGCCACTTTATAAGGAATTTTATGTGACACAGACACGTGACTGCAACAGTGCTAGAAAGGTCTGCATAGCCCAGGGCAAGCAGGCATGAAGATGGAAGCAACATCTAGAGAGCACTAAATTATTGGCAGCAACTGGGATAATGTATGAATTATGTAGATAGAGACAGAGCAGAAACAATGTGATTGACACTCGAAGAAACCACTCACATTGTGTCATTGGCTGACATTGTGGATGAGGAGACAACGCACATCAGAGCAGCAAGATGTAAAGAGGTAATTCAGAAAATAAGCATTGACTCATTTCTAGAGAGAGGCATGAGATGAACACAGCTGGCACAGTGACATCACCGTGACCTGCAGGTATCCATATGCTTTACTGGTAATCACTAATCCCGCATAATCTTGCGATATGTGGCTAGTCTTATTATAGCACAGTCTAAGAAAAGAACCTGCAGGGTTCTACTCAGAAGAAAGTGATGCATTTATATTATTGGAGAAGTAATGATAAATATGTCAATGAAACCCTGAATACTGCCCGCCCATCCTGGAGGACAGAACTGGTGTGGAGCCAGCATGGGCTAATTAAGCTATTGGGCAGCTTGACAGTGGGAAATATGGTTTAGAGGAAGTGATGCCACAACCTATAGATATTTAAGGGAAATCACTGTGCATCTCTCATTTGCAAAACACATCTTCAAAGACTGCAATTTAATCATAATTGTTACTTTGTATTTTGTCCAACAATTACCTAACAATTATGAGAAGAGATCAAGTTGTTAGGGTCTGGAAAGAGGAGGGGCTGTCAAGGGAACATGACAAGATGTCACTGCAATCAGCTGCCTGTGCACAGAAGGGGGGGGGGGGTGAGGAACTTAGAATAAAAGATCCTTCCTGACCAGTGCCAACAGAGGCTTCCATTACTGGTGGGAAGGTCATCTTCTTAGATCCATCCCTATCTCTCTGCTAAGGATCCACACCACCCATTGAAGAGCTAACTACATATAGCCACTGAATGACCCACTGTTACAACCGGTAAGGAGTCCCAAATATTTCCATAATACATTCTTCTATGCATTTCAAGATTTCTGCACATAGTTGGCAAGAGAGTTCAGAGAGCTCTTGATTCTGACACTGGTCATACAGCGGCAACAGCTGAATCCTGATAGATGATAAAGGTTCTTCCATCAATGTTTGGTAGAGGATGACGTGTGTCAATTTAGACTTCTGTTCCGCCATCAAGCAAAGTATGTTCCATCCACAACTGAGGTCATGCTAATGTCATAGGGAACCTTGAATAGAGAGATGGAATGTGCCTGACGCCCTCGTCCATTCTGCCAGTCTGAGGAGACTTACCAGCTTAGAAGGTCATCCTTGAGCACTAATATCAATGCCATCAGAGTTATTTGGGTGGCATCTGACAGACCGCTTGTGGTTCCATCCGTGCATCGAGGGACCCATTACTTGTCCAAAGACATACTCGTTTTCTTATCAAAGTTGAAAGTATGTTGGCGCGTGCTTCACAGTAAAATCTATGACTGTAGAGCAGCACAGCATTAAGCCTATATTTTGTTGCGGCTGAGCGATGAAAGATCGATTGATTACTGTCCAAACAGGTCCGCCTTCCCAGGCCATTTCTGATGTCAAACTAATATCTACCTCAATGGCACATTGCAAATCCTGTAGAAGGCCATGTAGCGTATTTGCTAAAAACCAAAACATTGGTGACACTTCTGTACTTTCAGGCTAGTGTCATCAATAGGTCACCAAAATGGTGTAACTTCTATAAATGTTTGGGTTTCTGAAATCATTTATGTTCACTCCATTATACTTTATACTTTAAACACTTTTGTGTTTACATTTTATTTCCACCTAGCCACATTTGTACACACTCTAAGATAGATTGTTAAGACATGTTGAAAACTCATCTCCCACAGAACGTCAAGCAATCGATAAGTTGTAGCTGAATTAAAAATGTGTGTGTCTGTTATCTGATGTAATGCTGCATCGAACATGTTTAATGTAAATTGCTGCAATGCACGTGCAGTTAGGGTCACACTCTATAAATCCAATAACTAACTCACTACATAATTGAATATCATTCAAGCCCCGACGCATGATTCTAGTGAGTTATCTACTTATCAGGCATTGTAGCATGCTGAATTGTAGCAAGTGCTGTTTTAGGCTATGAAAGCATTATACAAAATGTTCATGTATTTGAACCATTTCATGGATCTAAATAAAATAAAGGACTCCTGGTACCTTAAAACTGACAGCACTGCCTGTCTTTAATCACCCTGTCTCTTCTTTCAGTCTCAATATTGAAAATGAGTGGGCACAATAGTTAATTGTTATTGTTTATTACAATTAGAATGCAATACAAACTTTTAGCTCGGTTCGAGGGCAATTTGAATTTCTATTTCACTACCTTTCCACACATATCCTGTTGCAGATACGATAAAGCAACCATTAAACTGTGTTGACTTGTGGCAGGTTGTCACATTCCCTTGTAGCAGTTCTCTGAGGCTGCATCTATTCAGAGAGTTAGTGACTCTTGTCACTGGGTCATTGGACAGCCTCAGCAGTTCACTCGCAAATAACTGCATCCATGCAGAGGTTCCCTTCACCCTTTGCTTCTTTGTCTGTGGCATCCCTTTATTGGTCACGGTGTCAGTCCATTGCTCTCTGCATACCTTACCTGGGCCAGTATACCTGTCTCCTGGGTACCATGCACTGTCCCTTGTGTACTGCACCCATTCCCTGCTCACCGCACCTCTTCATTGAGCCCAGATCTAACTTTCTGAGGCTGAACTCTAGTAAAAGAGAGCATCTTGTAAGAGGCAGCTACCGTCTGGGTTAGAGTAACTTTTCACCATCCGCTTTAGGTGAGCCCCACAGGCTGCGTGCCCTTCACACCTGCTGCTGGTTTTAGAATTATGCGGATCGAAGGGTGTTCAATTTATGAAAGTTCTCCACGTCTCATGGGCTCTGAAATAACTACACTAGCTGCCTGTTGCTTCTACAATCCAAGGACTTCTGTGGTAATCACGCTGTTCAGCCAGGTTCCCAATGCACTCCTTTGCTAACTTTACCTTCTGATGTTTTTCTTCTGTTTTTTGCTCCCCTATTCAAGAGCGGCGGGTGTGAAGGTCACGACCTCAGTACTCCGGGCCCTATCCTCTGGAACAAGATTCCTGTCACATTGTACATAACAACGAAGCTCGTGAGCGCCATACATCCCTAAAGTCATGGGGGCATATTAGCAAGACCGGCGATAAAATTATCGCCGTTTTAGCGGCAGGAAACTGCCGCTAAAACGGCGATAATGGACTTGCTAATATGCGTTATAGAATTCAATAGAAGCCCATGTTAGATGTGCAGGACATCTAACCTGGGCTTCTATTGGAATTCTATAACGCATATTAGCAAGCCCATTATCGCCGTTTTAGCGGCAGTTTCCTGCCGCTAAAACGGCGATAATTTGATCGCCGGTCTTGCTAATATGCCCCATAATTATTCTGTTAGCTGTTGCTTTTCCTACTTACTCGTCGTGTCTTTTATCTTGGGCACCAGCATATTTATCAGAATCTGCAATTCATTTTGCAGCAGCAAGAAGCCAGTTGGTAGTGTATGTGACGCTGTATACATTTTCCATTCACATTAAATCAATTGACGGAACTGTCCAATAGTATTTGCTATACATTGTTAAAATTCCACGGTGTCTCATGATTGATAACAGAGAGTGACTTGGCAAACGAGTGATTACACTGTCCCCAGCCTTATCTTCACTCATGGAAATGTTCGTCAGAAATTATAATAACTTGTTTAGTTGTTAATTCGGTTTGGTTCCTTCTGTTTTAAGTCAGGGCCTTCCAGTTCCTATTAAGTCTTCTTTCTGTGTTATTTGTACTAGTGGTTTGCTCAGACCAGTAGCAGTCTGCCCACATTAGAGGGAGCAGGCGCAGCTAAACAATTGTGAGACCCAAAAATGTGAGCAGGGCTGACTTTTGGGCAGTGCAACAGGTGCAGTCGCACCAGGCACTAAGCCCAGGGGACACGGTGTTTAGAATTAACTTATGAGTTTAAAACAGGAGCCGCTCGTGCAGGTAAGAGCAGTGAGGTGGTGGGGCAGGGTCGGGGGAGGGGGGGATTGGCCAGACAAGTGAAAATTAATTATTTAATGTTTCTTTGTCACGTCTGTCGAATCCCTCCCCTCTCCACCCCACTCCACAGCTCTTACCTGTACGAGCCGCTCCTGGTTTAAAAGCACCTGCTGCAGAGTTTCTTGTGTGTCCAGCAGTTTTCAGCCAACAGTAAAAATGTCAAGATGATTCTTGTGAGTAAGGAGAGAAATCAGAGTTTTGTCTAGTGGCAGTTTTGACTCATCACAAAGTAGCACAGAGGGCTAATATGCCTGCTGCAAAGAATGTGTCCCATGAAGACGACAGAATTGTATTCAATGTGGATAGCTCTGTGGGGTCACAGAGATCCTTATGTTACTTGCAGTTCATAAATTACAATACTAATACAGAAAAGTGACACATGAACTCTTAGCAAAGAGCTGTGTGCAAACTGCATAGTACAGGTTAGAATGCTATGTTTTCCCCAATCATTCAATATCATAGTTTTACTGAAAAAGGTTTGTTTGGGTAGAAATACATTATTATTAGTAAAGCTAACCCCAACCACTGGGGTACATTATAAATCCTGAGTTTGTGCTTCTCCAGGCCGAGCACCCTTAAAATATACGGTCTACGAATATCGATGACGTGACTCTTACGCCTTGTAATACTCATTATGTTATGTAGCTTTCCTATAGACTGATTTACACTTGTGTGATTCATTGTCTCTGTGAAATGTGTGTGTGACATAAAGTGCTCTGACACCCTACACTGGTATGGGCAGCACTAAAAAACAAGCATTTGCAATGCAATAGGTCTCGCATTTGTTAAAGTTAGAGCTTTTGGCCTTGAGATTGGCAATGTTTTTCACGTATTTGTTTTATTTGCAGTGGAGTAATTATATTTGCATAGCGCTATTGCCATTGGTATAAAAAAAGCAAAAGTAAAAAACATTGTCATTTTGAACGCCAAGAGGTCTAACTTTAACAAATGCAAGATGCACAGTAGTTAGATGGCGCCGTCGGAGGTCGCAGTCTAATGGACCCGCGCATTGAAAGGACATGAGGTTTCACCAGCATCTTGCAAAATAAAGTACCGGCTCACTCACATAAACGTCCCAATACGAATCAGGTGGCTAAATAAACATTGGAGGCATTTGTAAAACAGCAGGGAAGTATGTACGAATAATTGCACCTGGGATGTGTGTGTATGTGGGGCATACAACAACAAATTTATAATAAGCAAGGCACGTTTTATTATTTTTTCATTGTTATAACACCTTATTTGAGCTAGCTCTAGCAAGGAATCCGGTTAGAGAAAGGGAAGCAAAAAGTACGCAAATATGGAGGGGTGCAAAGGAAAATCGATGCCTCAAGCTGCAGTGGCATAAACGGATGCTAAGAAACAAATTAAGACACCCTGACAGACCTGCGGATACATGAGTTCTAAAGCATATACAGTGGGTTAAAGTCAGCGCCGTTCTTAGTCCAGCCTCGCCACCCACCGTTGACAAAAATACCTTGACCTACAATAAAATACATGGGATCAGAGTGAGCAGAAGCACTGCACGGAGCTACAGTCAGTGTCATTGTGCCGACATTCAATCAATAAAACTTCACTTCTTCGCAGAAAGAAAATAGCAAATTTATGTAATTAGAACAGCAACCATTTTAAAGTTTCGCCAAGCCTCGAATGGCATGACAGAACTTCACTGAGCAACCTAAAGTGATCTTAGTAATAGAACCGCCCTGTTCGAATGAAGTTAGTATTTTAACCCTGCCACTCAGAAGACCCATTACATCACTGCAATTTAAATGTTGTGTATGCCGCACTTCTCGTTAGAGTAAATGCAATTGTTTAATGCAGTTACCATCATAAGACAGCATAATTCCAGGCAGAGCGACACCCAACGTGAATGTAAAGCCTCCGACGTAGCTGCTTAAAGTATGAATGATGCATATGGTAACCAAAGCCTTGCCACAAGCACCGCAGCCCTTTGTACACGCACTACCAGGCAGCGTACACCGGAAATCCGAACTAGTGACAGCACTACAAGTGATACTGTCCAATATCTCACTTGTGGGAGCGAACAATTAAAAATAAATAGTCCATAAATAAATAGCTAAAACCCACGGTGTAAAAAAACTGTAATTGGCTGGTGCTCCTGGTTTAAAAACGGAAGTGATGTATCTGGAGCACTGTCCAATAAGGAGCAGCATTAACTTTTCAATCAATGGCAAGCAGCAACTGTAATTTCAATCCTGTGGAGTGATTACAGCAGGTCTTGCAGACAGCACATGCGTGCTGATGCTCGACCTAAAAATTAAATTCATGAGAGAGGGGCTATGAAGTGATGAGGGGCACTGTTGGAGGGTGGTAGTGAGGGAATCCGAGGAGGAGTTCATGGGGAAGGCAGGGGGCACCAAAAATATTTTACACCGGGCACCACCAGCGCTAAAGCCAGCCCTGATTGTGAGACCTGAAAATGTAAAATTATTACAACTTTTGTGCAGCTCAAATCCAAATGTTTCATTGAAATTGCCCAATATATCATAAATATCCTGCCTTTTCTTACACACCCCAACCCAGTGGTTTAGGAGAAATGAGCAGGAAGCCAGAATAAGAACATTCATATCCATCTTTTAAAGTAATTGCCTTTGTCAACATTCCCCATTTATAGAACTTCTCAGGGATACAATACAGCCTAAATAAAGTAGAATTGAGTTGCATTAGGAGTTTAGCTAGAACTACTACCAACTGCTCCATGGGCACTCTGAAGTATTTAATCCTCTGTGCCAGTACTGTGAAAAAACAAATAAAAGTGAAACCAATATGCATCCTCTGTGTGTTTCCATTTCAAGCTCAGTGCATCTGCAGAATTACAAACAACCCAACATGGCACTGATTACCCTGGTCCTGCTGCTTCACTGGTGGACAGATAACTCATCGGCTCTGGTCACCCCTGTACCACGCTGTGCGCTTCCCAGCCTCAACATGGAGGCGTACTCCACAGAGGGTGATGTCATCTTTGGGGGGATCGCACCCTTTCATGTGGAGAGCTTTTTCCCAGCTTCCAATTTACGGTTCCAGGACATCCCAGCTCCCAGATTCTGCCAAAGGTATTTCATTAATTTCTTTTGATGTTCCACTCCTGATAAAATGTGTATCATGCTATTTCTAGTCCTGGAGTGCTGCACAACTTAAGTCAAAACTACAAGTGAGATTTACCATAAAATACTACCAGTCCACATTCACATTTACCGTATTAAGGAACAAGACCTTGACGGTTGACTGATTTGAACTACAAAACACCAAAACTGATGAATCAATAAGAAAAGAACAGGCTTCATGGTTCTCTCTCAAGTCAAGCTAGAAAGAGGCCGTCCTAAGGACTAGCACATCCTCACTCCATAATCTCAGCACAAACTGGGATTATCACTGATTCAAGCATTTCAGATTCACAATTTTGAATTGAAGTAGAGCCTCGTTGTGAGTCTTTCGAGAACAACAGACAGCAAATGATTTTACCTTAGTGGGCAGAAGCTGCCCTGCACACAGTGTATAAGAAACTGCCTGAAATGTCAATTTCAGCCACTAAATTGATACATGCTTTTACTATGGAAGACATAGAGGGATACTGCTGATCGCCTTCCTTTTAACTTTGTCCATTCCCTGGCCCGCTCATTTTTTTGTGGAGCGAGAAGAAATGGGCAGCCATTTTAGATGTGCATTTTTCTGACTGCCATTTTGGGCCTCCAGCTGGTCTAACTGTTCAGGCTCATGCTCTGAACTCCATGCTCTATGCCCTATAAAAATATGGCAAAGCCACAGACACGCAGCAGGTGAGCCGCTGCCATATCAAAGGTGCGCCAAAGGAAAACCTGTCTATGCCTGTTCATGCCCAAATGGGACCAGGAGCCTGGTCCCCTGCCCAAAACGCCTTTAAAATACACATCTGGAGAGCTCTTTACATGGGTCCGAGTAGTGCACCTCTGTGCAACCATATTTTTCCCAATGGGATATCTCTAAGGTGTGTTCACACTGCAGTTTTAAACTTACCCCTGGACTGGCTGATCCTGCACCTAATGATGGCAAACAAGCAAAGGCCAAGTTAGCAACGACATTTTGCTTTTTGAGTCTTACCTGCTTATGACCATAAGCTTGATATTTTAAACTTTTAAATTAATGTTATGCTCAATGCATGTTTTCTTTCTGAAATGTAGTTGACAGAGAGCTCCGTCCCTGATATTGTGTCTACTCTTCTGGAAGGACTTAGTCTTGTAAGGTGAGATCACACAAATAGAAAATGCCATTGTTTTCAGCAAGAGGTACACAAGCTATACATAACCACTTTTTCTTTCTGGACTTGAGGGTATCTTGTTCTCCTTATGTGTCTCCAGCAACTTCCCCCTCTCTGCTTCTCTGGTTTATCTTCCACTCTGGCCCGAAGCCAGCTGCTGCGTAAATCTACCAGATGAACTTGCACTTTATGCGCTCAAAGCTGCCAAGTCTACCCCTTTGCCTTACCTTAATCTTCATTTTGAAGATTCCAGCTGCTCTATGATCTGCAATTGTATTTAAGACTTGATGCTCTTCAACTTCCTTTGTGAAGCTCTTTCCTACACATATAGCTGGACACAAGTTGGATAATTAGTTTATTCTTGTTGTTAATCCTCCCAAATCCCTGGGCTAGACAAATCATTTTGCACACCACTGGCTATCCCTTTGGGCCTGAGGATTCCACCTATCCAGCTTCAGACCATCCCTTCTCCACAATGGTCCTCACTGGATTCTGAGACCTTCTGTAACCTACTTTAATCCTCCACCCGGCGTTCAGAGATCAGGCGGGGGTGCTAGAACAAAGGGTGAATACTTGGATCGACGCAGCAGTGGATCCACTTATTCCAATGCCATGTTCATCCAAAGGCAAGAGCCCCTTCCCAGAGCAGTGGTTTAACTCCCAATTATTAGCCAAATGTAAATGTCTGGAAAGTATCTGGCAGAAACTTTACGGTCCTCATGGTAGAGCCACATATAAAGAAGTGTCAAAAGAATAGCATAGGGCTATTAGAAAGGCCCGGCTGTAGTATTATGCTGGAAATATTAACAACTCACACAACTGTTCCGAAGATTTTTTTTCAATAGTGAAGTCTCTGTTGGGTCTTGCGTGTAACACTCCCTGTCCCATCTTTTCTGACTAAAAGTGTGATGAGCTAGCCGACTTCTTCCTTAAAATTGGGGACATTTATTGCAATTTTCCAGTAATGTCTGGGGAGGATAGCCCACTTCCAAACTGGCCCAACTTGCCCTTAAAGGTAGTTGTTTTACCCACCTTTGAGATATTTGATAAAGTTCAATTTGAACAACTTTTCTACTCATTAAATCTGGGTCTCCATAAGATCCAAAAATTCCAGAAAAGCATATCAATAAACAACTTTCAGAGTATTTGAAATCCAACAGTCTCCTGCATCTAAATTAATCAGGTTTCCGCTGAGCCCACAGCACGGAGTCTGTGCTTCTTGGAGTCAAAGAACAACTGTAACGTATTCTGGATAAGGGAGGGACAGCTGCTCTCACCCTACTGGATTTTCGAGCTATGTTTGATACAGTGTTCCTTAGGAACCTCGGGTGCTGCGGCATAACGAGGAAGGCCCTTAGATGTTTTTCCTCTGTTTTTAGATAAATGGCCCAATCAGGTCGCCTCCAAATCGTCTGCTTACACATTTTGTTATCCTGCATGCAGAGTGCCACAAGGCTTGACGTTGAGTCCTATGCTTTCCCAAGTCTATGTCTCTCCATTAGCAGACATAGTGGAGGCCTTTGGTTTCCCAATAATACGTATGCCTACAATACTCAGATGGTTGCATCGATGTCCACTGAGCCAGTTAAAAGCCCTCCCCAAATTTGTCACTGCCTGGAAGCCGTGCCTGCTGGATGGGGCAAAACTGCTGAATCTAAATGGCAGTCAAACAGAGATTCTTATTATTGGGACCCAGCGAAGCCTCTGGCGGCCCGCATATCGGCCTGAGGCTCTCAGACCTCTGCCTGCAGTCAGGCAGGTGGTGAAGAACTTGGTAGCCTGGCTGGCCAGTGAACGTAGGCTTGATCACCAGAATATTAAAGTCACCTCCTGCGGTTTTAGCCCCCTAATGTGTCTCAAGAGGATTCTTTGGCCCCAACCATCATCCACACAGAACACAACAATACAGCCCTTGATCATTTCCTGCCATGATTATGGTAAAGTTCTTTATCAGGGACTCTCGAAGGCTTCCTTGGAAAGACTTCAAACTATTCCAAATGCAGCCACACATCTTCTAGACCATATTCTAAAGTTCGCTTCTGAGGAGGCTCAGCTAAGGCAATCGCAAAGGCTTCCCATTATGAAACACATTCCATCTGTTTGACTTATAAAGCTCTGACACACTCCTGACTGGACTATTTTAGGTGCCTGGTCACCCCTTACTTCCACCCAGCATCCTTACGCTCAGGTAATGTTAAACTGGCAATGCTGGACTGATTGAGACTGAAATCTGTGTATTCCACAGCACTGGGAGACCCGCAGCAACACACTATAAACCATAGAAATAAAACAGAAATCGAAATATGACATCAAATTCTTTCACCTTTTGTTTTTTCTCTACAATACGCAAATCACCGTCATGATTTCTGAGAAACATGTCTACTAAATTTTCTTTCTGTGACTGCATGATTTCAGTTCTAATTTGATGACTCAGAATTATGTCAAACTTAATTATGATAAAAAGGGGATAAGTCTATTTGGAAAACGCTCTGTTCCTCATATTGGTGGCCTGATCAACCAGGAACCTCTCCTTCCCTGGTGGAATCAGGAGGGTATTTGGGAATGGTGTCCGATCCTAAATTCAACTTTACCAAACATATCAACCAGGCGGCCTCATCATACGGCTGGTACAGCTAATTCTGCTTATGATAACTGTGTCTTCCAGGAAAACGATACAAGCACACATCACTTCTCAAATTGACTATGCCAAACTATTTTATTTCGCTTTTCCCACTACTCTAATCCACCGAATGCAAACTGTTCAAAATGCAACAGTACACTTTAGTCTTAATTTTCATGCATTTTATTCCATTAGAACCAACCTTAACCATATTCACTGGCTCTCAGTTAATAAATGAAAACATCTTAAAAGCACTGTGGGTGACTCACAATTCTGTGAATAGTGCTGGTCCTCTGTATATCAGAAGAACATTTTTTAAACGATCTCTTGAGCAAATTCTGTGACCTAGGTCGTTAGACCCTGGGATAGTTGCTAGATTTAAGAATAGTAGATTAGGAGGCAGAACTGTCTCCTAGCTGCCAAAGCATGAAACACTCTTCCTATAGATCTTAACATTTTCACAAAATCAACTAACATTCACTAAAAAGGTGAAAATATGGCTTTCTGGCGCCTCATCCCTGGTGGCCAGTGGTGGGCCGTAGGTTTGTACCTCATTGCTTGCCTTTATTGTTTGCCTTTATTGTATCCTTGTTTGCCTTTATTGTTTGCCTTCTGTTCCCCCCGTTGCCCCCGTGTTTGTGAGCCCGTTTTGCCTTCTGTTCCCCTCGTTGCCCCCATTACTGTGAGCCCGTTTTGCCTTCTGTTCCCCTCGTTGGTTCCAAGAGGTGAAAGAGGACTGGGGCAAGCATTCTGCACTGTGGCGAGCCATTCTGAGGTTTACTTCTAATTGTGCTGTGCATAGATGCACCGCTCATTCAACTTCATCACAGATTCCAGAGGATAATCATTATGAGCACCATTATTGTCTAAGTAGTATGTAAAAGGGTGTATCTTATGAAGTGATGATATCATTGCGGCTCGACTTGTATTCTATTACAAAAGTCTGGGACTGTTGGAAAGACAATTTATTCAACTTCCATTTCATGTAGTAATGGTTTTGACACAACACACATTACAAACTTATAGCACTTATTTGAATGAGTAATCCAAAGTTTTAAACACTCTGTGCATTTTAAAGACAATTGCCTTTGCCCATCACATATCTTCTTTCAATACAGTTATTGGCGAGGATTAATTTTTAATAGACAGGCAGATTTTTAGTATAATTTCAAGTAAATTACATGTTTTTTTTCCTGCTCTTTCTTCAGCCCTTCTATTGACTCCTACCTCGCCATCCTGGCCATGGTCTTTGCCACCAATGAAATCAATCGAAATGCAGAGCTTTTGCCCAAAACAAATTTGGGGTTCAAGATTTTTGACTCTTGTGGGTCAGATGCTGGGCCCATTGCAATGACGCTGCAGATGCTCTCAGGCAGAAATAAGACCACTCCAAACTTCATCTGTTGCTCAACACCCAAGATGGTTGGATTTATTGGAGATAGTCGCTCATCATCAGCTGTGGCAATGGCCAGAGTCCTCGGGGTCAACAAGGTCCCTCAGGTATGAGGCAAATCTTTAATCTAATAATATGGGCATAAATAACCAAGTTAAATAGAGCACATTTGGGGACATCCCTCAAATAGGCCACCTATTCGAACACAAACATGCAAGCCTGAGCTTTATAGCAAATGTATTCGGACACACTGCTTTCATATTTGAAGCATATCTGTTTCTCGTCATTGGAACTGGCTCCCAGTAATAGGAGTGAATTTTAGGGGACAATCATACTTGTACATAAAGTTATAATGCACTCTGGTAGAGTGTAGTGCCATGTACAAAAACAAAATATGTACTCCACCAGGGCAGCAAACTACATCCCGCCACTGACTGGAGGAAGAGAGTACAGACCACCATATGCTAAAAAGGGCCTAAATCAACAAATACATAGTATCTTTAAATTTACTGCAAGATAGAACAGAAAACTACTGGATACAGTCAGTGATCAGAGCCTGGGTTTGGTGGCTCAGTGGACTAATGCGTCCACTGCAGGGGCCTCTGGTCACAGGGTCAAATCCCGGCGGGCCCACTCAGCCTTTCATCCATCTGAGGTCGATAAAATGAGTACGTTGGGTAACAATAAACGCCTGTTATTCAGCACTAAGATACCTACGGGTGAACTTGAGCTTTACAAATACACGTTATGTTACAGAAATAATAAAAATGACCCTGATGTGGCTTGGTCCTGGAAACATTGAAGCAAATGTTCATAACAGAAAGCTCCCATTGCCATATAATTACGAGATATTCAGGTATTGATAAGGGAATTTGGGGAAGAAAACAACAATACATATTGTTTCATGTATATGTTTCCACCTTGCATCTAAATATGCAAGAAAGTGGTGAAATCCTACAGGGATGGCTTAGGAATTACATAGTGTCTATGGACTCTCTGTAGATCCCCTTATGTTCATGTCTTAATGATTTATTATACTGTATTGGGACAACTTAAAGATGCATCAAATTAAATAATAGAGAGGCTACTGGCATACTTCCTGGCGTACCCAAGCAACCCAGAAATCCCATTAATCCCATATTTGTCTGCCTGTTTTAAAGGCTATTGCATTGATGTAACTACAGCGAAGTTCACTGTGTGATAAATGGCACGTCACACAAATCATTGCAAACTTTACTTAATAAAATACTACACACACACGGGAACAATGTTAACACCCATTCTGAGACACAGTTTAGAATTATGTACAATGATGCAAATTTCACTAGTTGTTTCCACTGGAGATATTGAGTAGCCATTGAGGATATGGCTGAAGATTCCCACTGTGGACCCGTTTGCATCACAAGAAAAAAACACTAAAACACAACACACTTCCAAAGTGTGCATCCTATATGATACAATTCACAGTACTCGGAAACAAGTTCAGGCATCTATACAGCACAGATGATCTATAACTATAACATACATGTTCTGTTAAACACATTTAAAACTGGTATTGCATAGTTCTCTATTGGCTCCTGTGTGGTATCCGCAAATCCCTGGGATTGTCGTCCTGTTGGATGCACTTGTGCATCACAAGTATCAATACATTCAATTCTTTATTTGGTGGAGCCATAAAGGCCATCAGCATAAACGAAACACAAACAATGAACATGTCAGCAAAGCCATAGACTCAAATCAATGAGAAGTAAAATGATCATGTGCGGTTCATGGAACATGTATATCACAAAATATTTAAAAATGTGTATATTAATTCTTTACCAATAAAAACCAAGCATTAACATAGAAAAAATACGCAGGGAGTTAACATTTCAGCAAAGGCAGTTGGGAATAAAAGTCCATATAATTCACCTATTATAAGAATTCATATTCTTTCCTAATATTCAAAGACACTCTTATAAAATGTAAAATTGCATAACAAAGAGATTCATATTATGCATTTAGTGAAAGACACAGACAATTGGTAGGGTTTTATTTGTTGTCAGCATGATGTAAGGGTTATTAATAAAGTTATTTAAAACTTGAGGCTAGAGCCTGAAAATAGTTACAGTTTTTAAGAGCAGAGCTATGTACCTGATGCTGGTCCCAAGGAACTAACATGTAAATAGAGAAGATTCCCTCCTCCACCTGAACAGCTACTGCCTCATCTTTGAGGGACCTACCTCAAGACTCAACACTTACCTCTTTATGGGTTTGCTTTGCATGCTTATGTAATTTGGATACTGGCCTGGTAATATTGAATGATTCTTTACACAGTGGAAGTTGAAAAACCTTTCATTGGATCTATATCTATAGCATAATGAATATAACTGCTGTGTAGGGACTAACATTCTGAATAAGGCCATGGCATGTGTACCACCATTTGCCTTCGGAATGAATGTAATGACTTCCTCTACTTGGGCAGTCTACTTCCCAACAAATTTAGAGACCTCCTCCCGCCAGGCAGAAATATCTATGTCTTTAGAGGAGACTCAGCCACAGTGCAATGTTTCATGCAGCCAATCATCAAAGAGTAAGTTTGTTTTTTAGAAAACAAGATAATTTACACTAACCCTGGGAGTTTTCTCACAGGGTGCAGAGGTAATTTTTCTTTCTTTTTTCACCTGAGTCTCCATGCTTTTCCAGGTGTTCTGGAAGACCTAAAAAAAGGACATCAGACCATCTGCTCTAAATAGGGCGGATGTTATGATGTATTTACATGGATGGTCTCAAGTTCATATAGGTCATCAGTATAAGGTTTGTGCTCGGCCTGGGCAGAAATATTATTTCGCTTGCAGAGTTGGCAGAAATTAGGAACCCCGCGCTATGTGTGTAACGTGGAGTTTCCACTAAATTCCACCATCTGGCACGTGGCAGAATAATTATTCTGTTGGCATGCACAAGCTTTATTTGGCATGTGCTGGTGAGTGCAATGAGATTTGCCAGCCGCTAACGAGTACAAGAAAGATTTGCTGGCCGATAGTGTGGCTTCCGGCTGCCACGGCACCTTCCAGTGCTATTTTCAAGATGCTGGGGAGCACGAACTGCCACGGCTGCATCTCGAGCAGAATCTCTACTCAAGAAGCAGCTAAATCTACTTGAAAAGATGTTTTTGAATTAATATTCTACTCCAATGGACCATTCAGGTTTTTTAGTGCAAGAAGCATTTTTTTCTTTTGCTTTTTTCAGCAAAAAGGAAGTGTCCCAGAGATTCCGAGTGCCTGTTCCTGTCCAGCATGCTCCTCCCAGTGCTGTATCCCTCTCCTGGTCTCTTTTCATTTGGATTTCGAGGAGGAAGGATCACTCTCTTTGTCTGCTGTATATATACTATTGGATTTAAGGGCTTTGTTTTTGTGATATCACAAGTAAGTTCAAAACCTTTTGCATAAAGTGTTGTTTGTTTGATAGAGGGCATGCACCAATATTTAGCTCTACTTTTATTCAATTTTTAAAATGTTATTGTGATGGGTGGCCTGGAAATTTCAATAGGGGCCTAGTTATTTTTTGGCATTTAATTTTTTTACCTTTTGTAAGAGAAAAAGGTTGCACTGTCCAGTACATTCTCTCCATGTTTGTTAAATTTGCAATATTCATTTATTTTACTATGTGGCCTAGTCTGTCCAGAGGTCATCCAGCCAGTAGGCTCAGTACCAGTCACGGGTTCATGAAACAACTGTTTCTGTGGTATATGTTGTTTTTAAATGTAATTTAGGGCCGGGATGACATTGTATTAAATTTAAAATGTGTTTTGTTTTATATTTCACATTTTTCTCCTGCAAAACGTGTATTGGTGGGGTAATATTTGATGCCTTGGGAGGATGTGTGTTATAAAAGTTTTACAGTCCTCTTAATTTTCGTTTTTGTCATGGCTGAATTAATGGTAGTGTTTTCTTCAGTGTTACCGTGCCTCATTTGTCTAGTCAGTGTGTATGTGTGTTTGTGTGTTTCCCATAGGCCACCATTTTTCTTTGTTCTCCATGACATGTGGCCAGGGGCCATTTTGTGTAATCAGTGTCCATAGCCTGCATGTGTTCTTTGTTGTCCATTCTTCCTTGCTTGTTGTTTGACCATGTGACCGTTATCCATTTTGTTTAGCCAGCCAGTGCGCTTTTGCCATAGGCCTGCATGTGTTCTTTGTTGGGGGCCATGCCTCCTTGCTTGCTGTTGTTGTGTGGCCATTTTGTGAAGCCAGTTAGTGTGCTTTTGCAATTCGCTTGCATACGTTCTTTGTTGGGGCCATGCCTCCTTGCTTGCTGTTGTTGTTTGACAATGTGGCCGGCGACCATTATGTGCAGCTAGCCAGTTTGCTTTGCCATAGGCCTGCATGTGTTCTTTGTTGTGGCCATGCCTCCTTTCTTGTTGCTGTTGGTTGACCATGTGACCGGCGGCAATTTTGTGCAGCCTGCCACTGTTTAAATCCTTTTTTCCAGTTTTCAAAGTCCTTTTCTAGGGAGATTGATAGGAGAGGGTTATGCTTTTTTTTTTTTGTTCATGTTTTCGTTTCACTTTTCCCTGATATCTGTTTAATATGCTTAAGGATCATGGTAGTATATGTATACATGAACAGTGTTTAATAGTATGTGGACTGCTTTGCATTTTTCCCCTGCACCTCCTTGCCTCCCAATGGGTTTCACCTAGTCCCCTAGTACACCATCAATTATTTTTTTAATTTATTTAACATTTATTTATTTTATTTATTCATTTATTTTTATTCAATTTTTTTTAGAGTTTTCATTTTTTATTTGTTTACATTTTCCCTCCATCTCCCCCTTCCTGCCATAGGTGCCTACTGCACACCAGCATTCATTTTATAAGGATTGTCATTACTTATTTTCCTTTTTACCTTGGAATAGTCGACCCCCTGCCTGCCATATGCACACAGCCACACACCAGCATTCATTTTCTAAGGACTATTAGACTTTCCCCTGGATCACCTGCCTGCCATGGGTGCACACACACCAGCATACATTTTTGTTCCATTTCTCCATGGACCCCCTTGCCAGCAATATGTGCACTGCACACCAGCATTCATTTTTTAAGGATGATTCCAATTCCCCCTGGAATCCTCTGCCTGCCATAGGTGCAAAGACAGCCACCCTCCCCACCCACAACAGGCCCACTCTCTCCCCAAACAAATGGTATGGGCATGGGACAGTGGTGGTTTGGTTGGATCCCAGCTGCTGGCTTTGCTGGCAATGTTGTGGCCAGGATGGAGGCCCGGGCAGCTGGCTGGAGAAACTGGGGGCCAGAGCAGTAGAAGATGCCTCCACCACCTGCTGAGCCACCAGTCGACGGTATTCGGTCTGGATGGCCTCCATCCTCTGCTGCCGCAGCTGGGCTGCAATCTCCTGACAAGATGGTGGTGGTGGCTAACAAGCAGGAGTAGCTATAGCAAGAAAGAAAAAAAATGAAAAAGTTAGATTGTAAACAATGCTCTGTGCAAACACTTGTTTAAAATTATATAGTGGCACAGTAGCAGTACATTGCTGGTCCCCTAGGGCCATTGGAATTTTTGATATCATTTGTAGGAGATACATGCCTCACATAAAAACACTGGCTGGCTGAAAGGAATTAGGCCAGAACACCACCAGATTAAAAAAAAGGTGATTTTTACTTTTGTAAAGGATTTCCTAGTAAAAAAAAAATAAACAGAATAAAAATGAATTATCTCAATTAATGTCTTATCTTTTTAATAAGTATACTTTGATGATCTATGTTGTCAAATTAGATCAAATACAGTTATGGAGAGGAGCAAGGCTTTATGCACTATGCAGTACAAGTATTATTGTTGTGCTAAATTAATGGAGGCATGCTAGCGCATCAGGAACTTTGCTACTCTCTGCAGGCTGCAGCTGGGGCAACTGTATTGGACAGTCAAATTTACTTGAATTCCAATGGCCCTGCTCTTCTCCGACTGCCTTTCAATTCTACCCTGACTCCAAAGAGGCCGATGAATAATAATAATACTATGTTACACACATCACATATAAAACGCGGATATCTTGTCTACCATAAGTAAACAGTGGGAAAAATGATGCACTGCAGTACAGCAAAAGAAAAGGGATATAGATTTTATATGGCACGTTCATCACTGAGTATCCCATTTGCCAAACTCGAAATAAGGCACTTAGTCCCACTTTACTCCCTGGCCGCGCCCTCCACCACAAATTATTTTCAACTAACACATTTACTTAGCAGTAATGAGAGGAAACTTATTTTATTCTACTGCAGGGTAAGTTAATGGGATTAGGTCGGGTAGGTAGAGGCTTTGCTACAGAATAGTGGTGTGTCACCGATCATCATGTGCTAAGCTTTGACTTAGTCAGTCACTGTAGTTGATGAATGTGAAAAGGGAAAATTTGAACGGGCGTAAATCCGTTATGGAAGCAGTGAAATATATGTACATGAATCACTTGGCAAGAAAAATGCGGCACATGCCATGAATGGAGTTTTCTATTTTTTTAGTAGGTTAGGACAGAACTTAGGAAAGAATAAAGAGTGAAGCACTAGGGGGTGACTGAGTGGCCACTGGGAAACACACTTTGCATTGAAAACTTAGTAAATGCTGCATTAACTGAAGCAGGTGCACATTGCACAGCCAACACTGCAGTGTCAAATCGAGCCATGCTGCAGTTAGGTCATGGGTGGTGAAATGCCATTGGCTGAGAGGTGATGAATGATGGTGGGTGGGAAACATAACTGCGTAGTTTAACAAATACAGTGAGTATACTAATTTGTCAATAAGCAAGTAATGTGACTTACCACCACCCGTCCCTGCCACCGCTGGGACTCCCCCTCCAATCGCCTCCTCTGCCACATCTCGTGCACTGATGCTGCCACTGACCCCGGAACTGGTGGTCTGTGAGGCTAGACAAAACATTAGATATTAACGATTGCCAGATACACCTTCCCTTATTATTAACAAAATACAACCGCAATACCTCATTACAGTTTGGTTAGCAGAATCTTACTTTGGGCATTTTCTTGGTTAACCATGTTAGAAAAGCGAGGTAGTCAAGCCAAAGAAAAACCTTTTGTAATGGAGGGTCAAAACTATGATGAATCTGAGTCATTGAAGTGCAATGAAGGGGTGGAATATATTGGTCAATGAAGGACATATGGTCTTGGTTGGCAAATGTAATGTGACCACATACTACTTTCCTGCCATGCTACACTGTCATGGAAACTGCTGGTAAACTGTATACATGAATGACAACACAACACAACATTGGGGGGGGGCACCATGACCATGGCCACTCTCCCATTTTACTGTTTGAGCATGAGAAAGAAAAAGAAAGCATTCTCAACAAACATACATTGAGAAAATAGCTTACATGGGCCTGCAATCTTTGTAGTAGAGTACCTAAAATCTGTTCTCTGAGTCTTACAGTACCAGCCCACAAGATATATAAGGGGAGAGGGAAAGCTTACTAACAAAGCAGAAGAAAGCTACAGACTAGCACAGACAAGGGGAAGTCAGGTACAGAAACATTAATTAGAGAAAAAAATGATAATGCAGGGATAAAAAGAATTGAACAAACATTAGATTGAAGAGGAGTTGAAAAAAAGGAGACATTATAAAAAAATGAACATGTTAAAATTATTCCAATAGTGAGGAGGCGTAAAAGTTAGGGAAAAAATAATACTAACAGGACTAACAGGGGCCAGAAGAACCATAGTCTGCGGCGCTGATGGTCAGGGGGGTACTACCACCCGCCGCGGCACTGGTGGTGACAGCCCCTTCACCTTCACCCTGCCCCACCTTCAATGATGCCCTCTTATTGCCCTTGGGTGCTGATGTAAGAAGTACAGAAGATAAAAGTAGATTAGCAGTTCAGTAAATCTCCCAAAACTATATTGACAGGCAAAGGCAAACGCAGTACCATTGTAATTTTCTAAATCAGATGTCCTATAGTACGAGTATTGAGTTGACCTATTCCTAATTTCCTAAACTACACTTAGAACTACTAATGCATTACAACAAGTGATCTTTGCTTCTCAACCCCCTTTGGTGGGACAACTCACTCTTCCTCTTTAATACATAGATGCATACTACAAATCCATGGGAGATTGAGACTGTATGAGCTAGATAAAGAAAGGCATAGAGAATGCTAACTCACTAATATTACTACTACCTCTATCCTAGTGAAAGGACAGAGAAGTCTGCATGACTTTTTAAATAATCAGAACAAGTGAGTGCCAATGAGTATGATTATGTAGCACTGAGCACCTGGATATCTCAAACTGGATTATATAATATTCGTAATGCAAATTTAACTTACCTCCGGGTGTGACCAGCATGCTATTTGGAAAAAAAATATTAGCATTGTAGAACACAAAAAGTAAATAATTACTCACCAAACCCCGCAACCCCGATGCCTAGCAGGTCGAGCAGGTACTGTTCCCATATGTCAGCCCAGCAGTGCGTCGGCTGCTGCATGGTGCGCTGGACCCCATGCTCTGGTGCATGCATCTGCACACTCTCCCCCACAGCAGCTGAAGCTCCCGATGTGCATACCCCCTCCGAGGCCTGCTGCCTGCATGGAGGGGAGGTGGCGCAGCACATAAAAAATAAGTGCAGGCCCTCCTGCCTCAGAAAAAATGGGACTGGGCTGCAGCCCTTTGCCGCGACGGTGACTGCAAGGTGTGCGGCTAGGAGCCACACTGGCACCACTGCTTCCCGCATGGTGCTGGGCAGGAAAGGAATAGGAAAACTAAAAATGAAGTAAGAGAAGAGAGAAGCAGAAAGGAAGAACTAAGGAAGTAGAAAGGGAAAACGAAAAAAATACAAAACGTCACAGAAAAAGAAAAGAAAAGACATAAACGTAAAATACACAAAGACACACACCTATTTAAAAAGGTAAATGAGGGGTGAAAGAGAGGGATAGGGGAGATTATTAAGATATTAGAGGGATACAAAAAATCAGGCCCAGCACCATGCAGAGAACAGACAGCATGTAAAACAAAATGGCCGCGACCATGCAGCCCGCGTGGCACCGACATTCAAGCTGATTTTTCAGCGTGGAACGTGCTACTGGCATGAAAAAGCAGCGCGAACGGGCAGTCAAGCATTCCCCCGCCAGTTCGCAGAGTTCCTCAGAACCTCGTGGAGTTTTTTTGGAACTTCGTGGGGCAAAAATCCATGAATTCCGCCCAGGCCTAGTTTCTGCCTGCAGATCACTACACATGGCAGAGTACTCTGTCCACCAAATTCTAAATCAGGCCTGAAGTTAGTCAGGTTAGAAATGTGGAGGTCCAAAGTAACCTGAATCACCTCGAGCAAGAGCCCAGGCACACTTATTAGCTATATTGCACTGAGTTCCCCTCTAACACAAGCAACTGTGAGAGAGTGGATTACGAGTTGCAGTGGATGGTGTTGCATCACAAGTAATAATGTCGCTATTCTTATTAGGTCCAGTAAAGGTTTCAGTAATTTAAAGATGAGCTCAAACCTTGGTTGCTAGGGCACAGAGTAGACAGGCCTAACTTAAAAAAACGTGTAGAGCATTTAGAAGTACCAAAACAATTAAAAAGTCACAAATAGCACAATAGCAATCCCACTTCAATATATACTAATAGAGACTATATTAATAGTTACAAAAAGAACCAAAATCCAATAAGGGGTACCAGGGAGAGGTGTGGCGCAACAGCCAGAGTGATTGACTCCAGAGCGCGGGGATCACAGTTTGATCCCCCGCACCAGCGGGAGCTCAGTCTCATGTGACTCTGGGCAATAGTTCACTTATTCTCACCGACGGCCCCCAGCGCCTTGAATCCTTAAGGGGTGATATTTTCATGCTTTACAAATATGGATTTTTATTACAAATAATTTTTTTAAGTTTTACATTTAAAATAGTGCCAAAAAAGCACAAACCACTAACTGCGGGCAACTGCTCAGGCTAGACTGGGAAAAGGGTAAGGTTTGAGGTTGACCTCAATGGAGCGCAGGTCTAATACATGTACGAGGTAGTTCCCAGTCAAAGAGTTACTTTTGAACTTAGAACATTTTTTGAGAATGTTGAGTCCTCAGTAGGGCAAGGCGATGTGGTAATGAAAGACAAGGTCTCAGTGAAGCTGTTGACAAAGGTGGGAAAAGTTCAGAGTTTGTGCCCAAGAAGCCATCAATGTAAATTGAATGCTGCTCAGCATCAGGTCCAGTGAAGATTTCTGCCTTCGGAGTATTTTCTAAAAGTTGTATTTCCTAAGTGGGGCAACACTATGTTGTAGCTTAAGAGAGTTTGACATCATTGGGTGCTGGTTGGCCCAGACCCATTGAATCAAACTTTCTGCCTTGGAGAAGAACTTAGTGGGAGCTGCTGCGAAGTCAGGTCCACTGGCAATTCACCCTCGGCGGATCAACTGCCAATTTAGTCCCAGTCCCATGACAGTTCTGCAGGCAGAAATTCAGATCAAAGTTCTAAGTACCAGCTTTTAGGGTTAGACAGGTGAAGTACACTCTGACACCAGTCAAGGATTCCAGAACCTCAGGAACAGCACTTGGGGGTCAGGACTCACTCCAACAGAAAACACCAGCAGGGTACAGTGCATGCCCAGTTGAAACTGGTCAGCTGGGCTCTTTCAGAAAAGTGCACTTTTTGCAGTTTTTGTGTCTCTGTAGCTTAACAGGAGATCAGACAATTGACCTTTGGGGACTGATTTACCAAAGTTTTGTGCCGTGAATGCACCACTTTTTTGGCACAGCAATAATGCAAAATGTTATTTTTGATTTACAAAGCCATGCAAATCAGATTTGTGTAGCTTTGCATGGGATTTTTCCCACAAAGTAATGCATGCTTTTGGCGCATTTCCAGATTTACTAAAGCTAGTAAACCTGGGAATTGCTTCAGAATGTTACGCTTCCCTGATCCAGGCCTATTGAGGAGAAACAACTTTATTTCTCCTCGTTAGTTACTTCCTTTTTGTATGCATTCTGCATTCTGCGGCACACATAGAAAGAGAAAAATACCTTTAAGCATGTTTTTTGTGCAGGAAGTTATCCCTTTCAGCACAAAAACAATCCTGCCTGTAACACAGGCACCCTTGCACCTTGGTGCAAGGTGCCTGTATTACTGGTAGGCAGCACACAGTGCGCCAGCGCTAAGAGACAGCAGAAGTGCACCATTTCTTATTGGATATGGTGCGTTGCTGCTGTCTCCCTTTCATTCAGTGCAGCACAGTAACTTTGCTTGCTGCCCTGCGTTGCATGAAATGTAAGTAAATATGCCCCTGGAAGTTCACATCTTTGTCTTGGGTGTAAGTGGGAGCTGGTCTAGCCTTTAGTGCTCTCCTCACAGGTCTCAACAACAGGTCCAGTCCTTCTTCTGTCTTCCACAGGTCCAGTAGTGATTAGAACATGTTATACTGGGGGGGGGCACATTTATCCATGGCACTAGCCTGTGGGTGGGGGTTGACTCCTGGCTGCTCCCTAACCAATAGGGGAAAAATTCCCAGGGGTAACCTTATCCACTTCTGCTGCAATTCCTAGGTGTCCTACTGCAAACAATCCCAGAGTGCCCCTCTCTCTCTAAATCCAACATGGAAGTTATGTTTTGCATTGTCACTTTAGTGATGGCACAATATGTAACGCTGTTCACTAGTGACATATACATTACAGGCCTTCAGTACACTTTGTACCATATACTAGGGACTTATAGATAAATTAAATATTCCAATCAGGAGCACGTCCAATTTTTAAATGTTTTAATGGTCAGGGACATGCACTGGATGGAAGTGTTAAGGTGCTCAGAGACAAAGAAAACCAGCAGCATCAGTCAAAAAAAAGGGGGTCTTTTCACTAAAAAGATGTCTTTTCTTACTGTAACCCCATCCTATTTTACCATAAAGGACTACTAGTGACAGATTTGCACGCATAGCACACCTATGGGATACTGAAATTGCACCTTAATGTAGTCTGTCTTTACCTTTTAATTTTTGAGAAGTCCTAAGAAGTGTGTATGTTGGGTGTGAACTAGAAAAAATCTAGCCTATGATAGTAGTTCTCTCGTCTACAGTGGCATCAGTTGTGAGGACTTTTTTTTAACGTATATTTTGGTTGGCTATTACATAGCATAGAAATTAGCTTAGAACATCAAAATGCATTTATAAAGGTGTTATTTCTGCTGGTACATAACATTCAATTGGATTTATAACTAAATATTGTGGAGAAAAATATCAGTGATAAAAATATCAGTGTCAACAATATTGGCAACAAAAATGTCAAGGGCACAAATATCGATTTAAATGTCAAACAAATTGACTCCAAAATATAGAAGACAATTATATCTTCATAAAACAATTAAGTCCATCAAAGTTTAAGAATTAAATATATATATATATATATATCTTCAATCCCACACGTATACACGCTCTCAGTAACCAAGAACTCCGTAGTAAAGTGTCCACAAGTTGTTTAATTCACAACGCGTTTCAGGGCAAAACCCCTTGATCACGTGAAACGTGCACAAACAGTGGGTGACTAATAAAGCATTCAATGAAGTCATGGACAGGAAAGAAGGACCACATTGTATCTGAGTCATTCGAACAAATGGCAGACATGTTGGAAAGGTATACACAAACTCGAAAACACAGATCATAATGTATAACGTATTGTGGTTCCCCCATTTCTCTGGAACTGCAAATGCAATGGAATGGTGTACATGGTATTATGAATTATCTCCCCATTTGCGAAAAAGAATTGAATACAACTAAATAAATAATGTAAAATAAAATAAAATAAAATATTATATTATATTCCTGTGTAGGGCAAGTGCCCTGATGAGACAGGAAGGGGGGGATGGGGGTGACATGTCTGCGATGCATGGCTGCCAAGAAAGTGAGGTCTGACCCCTGCATCCCGTGCGCACTAAGCGGAGATGTTTCATAGTTCGTCTTATCTCTTGTTAATGCAAGGCTGGCAAGATGAATCCATAGTGTTAAATGCAAAATAAATGTCAGCCTGCAGGTCAGAGTGTTGCAAAATAAATCCCCCTAGGAGAGTAATATACTGCTGTACTGGGCAAGTGCCCTGTTGAGACAGATTGGGGGAAGGGGGAGACGTGAGTAGCAACGACCAACCCCATATCGGAAGGCAACAATAAATAGCTAACAAAGCAACGTAGATGGATAACGGGCAAGTGCCCAAGGTGTCAGGAGAGGAGTCAGGAAATATCAGACTACTGGCAGCAGTCCCCAGTCCAACATGATACTGAAAGATTACTGAGATGACATATCTGTTGCAACATAGTTACCCAGTCTCAGGACCGTGACGGTGACAATAGGGGGAAAAGGGTAGGTGGCCCGTGAAAGTGATTACAAGTGAAGGGGCCCCTTCCTTTCCTCCTGAAATAAAAGAAAAAATAGAACACATGTTAGAATCACAGGTGGTCCAAAACAATCAAAAACTTTTCAAGTAAAAAATTTAACAAATTAGATACATTCAAATGCACACAAGGAGTAAGAAATCCAATAGGTAAACTGGCAGCACAATTAATTATCTTTGAGATGGATAGCCATTTCTCCGTCAAAGTTCAGCCCACCCAGTGTCTTCGTTTGGAAATGCACAATCAATTTGGACTCTCTTTGTCTGAGTTTCAACACCCTGTTCCCTCCCCTGGGGTTACCCACAATCTGTTCTAGGATGAAGAATTTGAGTAAAGACGAGTTGGAATAATGTTTCTCTTGGAAATGGCGTGCTACAGGGTATTTCACATCAAAATTGGTAATGGAGCGCGTCGGATCAGACATCGGAGAGGTAAGCCCCCGACCTGGTTGTCCGCCCCTTGTGTTTGGGGAGGGGGAGTTGTCCGGCGGCGGTTGGGTTACTTCCCTTCTTCCCGGGGAAGCGGCAACGGGACAACAGGGGCACCTCTTGAACACTGCATACACTCTGATCACCTGCACACCCTAGGGATTGTGTTCAGAGCCGACGTGCATCTGAGCCTGACCATTTCTGTTAACACCAGCGTGTTGGTGTGACACATGCGGCAAGAAGAACCTGATATTTTCAGGGGTAGCGAGCACTCCATTGAATAGCTGACATTTCCACAAGTTGCTGTACACATGGAAGAGGAGCAGGAAAGAAAAGCAGCTGCACTAGCCATTTTCAGGAGGAAAGGCAAACCGAGGCAGGGCACTGAAGATAGAACTGGTCAGATTCAGCCCATTGAAGAGAAGTTTCGCAAGTTGGAGAAACTTAAAAGAAATGAAATCACAAAGTGGTGGGAGGCCATTTCTCTTCAAAATTATATTGATCAGGGAATGGCACCCAGAGGCTTACATATTTTTACCATTCCCACCTATGAGACACCAAATCGTAAGATGCTTGAAGAGTGGTCAGAGAATTCCACGCTCAGTTCCAGAAGAATGCTGGAAATCCTCGTGAAATACGCCTGGATTGACAGAGATGACATTTTGAAACAAATTCAGGAGATCATGGAAGAACTCAAGAAACAGACAGAGACAGATTATTATGAAAAAACCATGACTTCTATCAAGGATCGCCTCAAGAAGCACGAGGAGGATATTAAGGCCAGGAAAGAAAGGAAACTTGATCGGGACTACGAGGATTACGACAGTGGCAGAATTCTAACCTTCAGTCGCAAATATGACCATCTATATAAGGAGCAAGGTACAACGGAGAGAACAACTCTGAGTGATAACATGCCATCGATAGCCTCATCAGTCAGTGAGACTGAATCAGACATTTCGGTGGAGAACATCTTAACAGAAGAACGCAACACCCGTCAAATTACTTTTTTAGACGAATACCGGCAATTACGCCGGAGCAAACAAACAGTGCGAGACACCCCAACGCCGAAGACACGGGGCCAGAGGGGTCGAGGAAGAGGCAGAGGATGAGGAAACGCCGCAACAGAAGAAAACGAATCAAGCAACGATGGCAGAAGAGGCAGAGGAAGGGGCAACGTGGGAAACAGAAGTACCCGCTCCATGAAGTCATACTAATGGATCAAGAAATGGTGAATAAAACTGTTATTAATCTTTCCAGCAGACCCATGACAGACATTGAAAAACAGACTCTGTGTCTGGGACTCTCATTTTGCCCTTCGTTTTCTTTTAATTACATTGATGCCAGAATTGATCTCTTCAAATTTGTGAGGAAACAAAAATTAAAAAAATGGCACAAACTCAAACGGTTAGGCGACAAAAATAGGAATAAGAGAAACCTCAGCTCTAATGAACAAAGCAATCTTAACATAGGTGACATAGATACTCTGATCACCATGGTACAACTAGAACAGGAAAACACGGACTGCACTTCGGATATCAGCAACACACAAGCACTGGGGTTGCTCGGTGTTACCACTGATGCATCTGCTTGCACTGACTTCAGACCCAAATCCACTTTTGTACCCAATCTACCACACGACAACATAGACACGTTTCAAGACTGTGTCAGTAAAGCCCTCTGTAAATACAGAACCAAGGAGGGGCATTCCAAGGGTGGTACCAATAATCTCACATACCAGCAAAGACAGGCTCTGAAATTTCTCACTGAGGATGACAATATTGTCATCCGTCCTGCTGACAAGGGTGGGAATGTGGTCATTCTAGACAGGTTACAATACATTTCCAAAGTGATGAAACAACTGGGTGACACTGATTTCTATCTTCCCACAAACATAGAAACCTATAATAACAGTATAACTGACATATGGGACAAACTGATTACATGTAGAGACAAAGGGATCCTTGAATGGGAGGAGTACTGTTACTTAAAGAATGACCACCCAATACTCCCGGTCCTTTACCTTTTACCCAAGCTACACAAAGACCCCATTAATCCACCTGGGCGTCCTATTGTATCTTCGAAGGGCAGTGTAGGGGAGCATATCTCCAAATATGTGGATCACTTCCTCAGAGATTTTGTTGTCTCACTACCAAGTTACGTGAGGGACACCAAGGACTTTTTGAACAAAATCCAGGATTTACAGTGGGAACAGGATCTTCTTCTGATCACTCTTGATGTACACTCGTTGTACACCATCATTGATCATAAGCAGGGCCTGGCTGCCTGCAGACAATTTTTGAAGACCAGACCAGCTAGATTTCATGAACACAGTCTCATGATATTGGAGATGATAGACTACTGTCTTACCAACAATATCTTCATGTTTAATGGGGTCCTATACAGAAAGGTTACCAGCACTGCGATGGGTTCTTGCTTCGCTCCCAGTTTCGCGAATCTGTTCATGGGACACTGGGAGGGGACTCTGACCACCAACCCATACCTTGCCGGATATCTTGAACAGGTAGCAGTGTGGAGAAGATATTTTGATGATCGATTCATTGTTTGGAGAGGATCTGAATTGTCGGCCATTGAATTCATCAAAGCACTCAATAACAATGAATATAACATCATCCTCTCAGGCACCATCAGCAACTCCAAGGCAGAATACCTGGACGTCAGGCTTGAAATCGTCGATAACCAGATTCATACTGCCCTGTTTAGGAAACCCACTGCGGGTAACAGTATTCTACATGCCCTCAGCAGCCATCCAGAGGCACTCAAATGGAGTAACCCCTATGGGGAGCTGCTGAGGGCAAAAAGAATCTGCAATACAGAGGAAGCGTACCAGAGAGAGAGCATGATCATGATGGAACGGTTCAAGATTAGAGGCTATCCCTACTGGGTATTACGCAGAGCCAAAGAGAGGGCAGATGGAGTTAGCAGAACTGAAACCATCTCAGATAACATCAGTGAACCCAGTGACACCACAGATAATAGCCCCAGGATGATCATGACCTTCAACTCTGACTCCAGTAATATCAAACGTATTTTTGCTAAGAACTGGGACATCCTTAAACATGACAGCATAATCGGGAGAGTATTCCTACCAGACCCAACATCACATACAGGAGGGGTAGAAACATCAGGGACTTGTTAGTCCATAGTGACATCACTGCATACCCCAGCAGGCACGACCATGGTCTCAAAGGTTTCTTTCCTTGCGGGCACTGCAAAGCATGTAAAAACAGCAGTTACCACAGTAAGGTCACATACAATGGGATTAACAAAACTATTGACCAGTTTCTCACATGCAGTACCACCTTTGCCATTTATGCCATTGAATGTCCATGTAAACTTTGGTACATTGGGAGTACCACACATATGGCCAAAAAGCGTGTCCTTGAACACAGCAGGGCCATTACCAATTTTGATGTGAAATACCCAGTAGCACCCCATTTCCAAGAGAAACATTATTCCAACTCGTCTTTACTCAAATTCTTCATCTTAGAACAGATTATGGGTAACCCCAGGGGAGAGAACAGAGTGTGGAAACTCAGACAAAGAGAGTCCAAATTGATTGTCCATTTCCAAACGAAGACACCGGGTGGGCTGAACTTTGACGAAGAAATGGCTATCCATCTCAAAGATAATTAATTGTGCTGCCAGTTTACCTATTGGATTCTGTTTTTACAGCTTTCTTACTCCTTGTGTGCATTTGAATGTATCTAATTTGTTAAATTTTTAACTTGAAACTTTTTTGATTGTTTTGGACCACCTGTGATTCTAACATGTGTTCTATTTTTCTTTTATTTCAGGAGGAAAGGAAGGGTCCCCTTCACCTGTAATCACTTTCCACGGGCCACCTACCCTTTTCCCCCTATTGTCACCGTCACGGCCCTGAGACTGGGTAACTATGTTGCAACAGATATGTCATCTCAGTAATCTTTTAGTATCATGTTGGACTGGGGACTACTGCCAGTAGTCTGATATTTCCTGACTCCTCTCCTGACACCTTGGGGACTTGCCCGTTATCCATCTACGTTGCTTTGTTAGCTATTTATTGTTGCCTTCCGATATGGGGTTGGTCGTTGCTACTCACGTCTCCCCCTTCCCCCAATCTGTCTCAACAGGGCACTTGCCCAGTACAGCAGTATATTACTCTCCTAGGGGGATTTATTTTGCAACACTCTGACCTGCAGGCTGACATTTATTTTGCATTTAACACTATGGATTCAACTTGCCAGCCTTGCATTAACAAGAGATAAGACGAACTATGACACATCTCCGCTTAGTGCGCACGGGATGCAGGGGTCAGACCTCACTTTCTTGGCAGCCATGCATCGCAGACATGTCACCCCCGTCCCCCCCTTCCTGTCTCATCAGGGCACTTGCCCTACACAGGAATATAATATAATATTTTATTTTATTTTATTTTACATTATTTATTTAGTTGTATTCAAATCTTTTTCGCAAATGGGGAGATAATTCATAATACCATGTACACCATTCCATTGCATTTGCAGTTCCAGAGAAATGGGGGTACCACAATACATTATACATTATGATCTGTGTTTTCGAGTTTGTGTATACCTTTCCAACATGTCTGCCATTTGTTCGAATGACTCAGATACAATGTGGTCCTTCTTTCCTGTCCATGACTTCATTGAATGCTTTATTAGTCACCCACTGTTTGTGCACGTTTCACGTGATCAAGGGATTTTGCCCTGAAACGCGTTGTGAATTAAACAACTTGTGGACACTTTACTATGGAGTTCTTGGTTACTGAGAGCGTGTATACGTGTGCGATTGAAGATAGTGACAATACCGGCTTGCTCCTCCGGGGAGCACGCCACTTCTCACAGGTCCATCTGCAGTCGAAAGGAGCGCGCTCTGTGGGATATATATATATATATATATATATATATATATATATATATATATATATATATATATCTACTGGCGGTCGCCAGTAGATAGTTATAGTTAGGACCTATTTTCCATAGGAAATCCGCGACATTCTATTTGAAATAACTCTCTTGCCGGTTGACGTATCTTCGCGAACTTTTCAAACTTTGTGGGGCGCTCCGGTCCGCTCCTACCCTGAAAGTCTCGGGGTGATTCGTTAAGCGGTGGCCGAGAAAAAGGGGGTCCCAAAACGCGTTTTCCCCATTCATTTTTCCATAGGAAACTTTAGACACGGCTACAGCCCGAACTGCTGAACGGAATTACACCAAATTTGGCAAAGAGGTAGTTCTTGGTTCAGAAAGAACCCTTTTTGTTAAATGGTGTAAATCCGTTCAGTAGTTGCTGAGAAAATCAAAAGTAAAAGTACATATATATCTATGGGCACGGAGGATCCGCGCACCCTCCCGATCACGAGCTGTCTGCTAATTGGCTGTCAACACTCCAAACCAGGAAGTGTTGGCAGCCATCTTGTTCCTCGGTAGAACCGAGGAACAAGAAAGCAGTAAACAAAGTGCGCAAAACGCACAAAGGGGGCAGGGTAGAAACACCCTGACCCCTAGGTCTGCTCAGGGGTCCCACAAGGACCCCTGGGCAAAAAGCATTTTTTTTTTTTAAATCGGAAGGATGCGCTCAGGGTGCGCGGATCCTGCCGATAAAAAATCGAAGCGCGGTCTCCGCGCTTCGATGTTAATTGCCCCGGGTGGGCCAAGTCCCGGGGGCATGCTGAGGGGGTTTATTTTATGTATGGGGGCCTCTAAGGGCCCCCAAGCCCGAGGACCACCACCCCCGGGGCTTTATCATAAATGGTGCGGGAGGGCTCTGAGCCCTCCCGCAGCCCGAGGACCGCCACCTCCCGGGGCTTTTTTTAAAACCTGTGTGGGGGCTCCAGCCCCCACACGCCCGGGACCACCACCTCCCAGGGCACTAAGAAAATTGAAAATGGGGGTCCGTTTTGGACCCCAAGCCCCGAGGACCACCACCTCCCGGGGCTTTCAAAATGTAGGGAGGGGGCCGCGCGGCCCCCCTCCTGGAGCCCTTGATGGCCCTGGGGACCGCCACCCACCAGGGCCGGCTCCTGCAGTGTCCCGGGGTGCCTACCCCCGGGACACTGCTGTTTGCTATGACAGGACGGGAGCCTCGCGGCTCCCGCCCTGTCATAGCAAACTTGGTTTGCATTTTGAAAGAGAGGCAGGAAACCTGCTCTCTCTTTCAAAATGCAAACCAATTGCTTTCCACATGGGGAGCAGCATCTTAGCTGCTCCCCATGTGGAAAGCAATGCCGGCTCCCATAGGACGCGGGGAGCCGGCGGGACTGTGGGGGATTGGGGACCCCCACAGTCCCCAACCAGAGGCCAGGCCCGGGGATGGGGTCCCCGGGGCCATAAGTGAGCCCGGGAGGGGGCCACGCAGCCCCCTCCCCAAATAAAAAAATAAAAAAATAAAAAAAATAAGGGCAAGGCCGGCCCCGGGGGATGGGATCCCCGGGGCCTTAAATGGCCTGAGGAGGGGGCCACGCAGCCCCCTCCATATTTTTATTTAAAAAAGAGGGCATGCCCGGGGGATGGGGTCCCCGGGGCCAATAGAGGCCCAGGGAAGGGCGGCCACGCGGCCCCCTTCCCGTTTTTATTTTTATTTTAAATAAAACAAAAAAAAATGCTCAGGCCCCGGGGGATGGGGTCCCCGGGGCCAAAAGTGGCTGAGGAAGGGGGCCACGCAGCCCCCTCCCATAAAAAAAAAAAAACGGCATCGTGCCGGAGGCCCGCCCCCTCCCTGCAGTACTCTGCAAACGCGCCCCCTGGCGCGTTTTAAGAAGGGGAAGTAATTCCCCTTGAATACTGGGGGTCCCTGGGGGCCAACTAGCCCACCAGGAACCTCCAGTATGCGCCAGAGGCTGCCTTGCAGAAGGTGTACAGAGGCCACGCCCTTTTACACCTCTCTGCAACGCAGCTCTGTGGCGCTTAATGGAGGTAGCTGGTGGGCTAGTTGCAGCCCAGGGACCCTCAGGATTCAAGGGGAGTTAATCCCCGACTTAAAACGCGCCACGGGCGCGTTTGCACAGTGGTGAAGGGAGGGGCGGGGCCTGAGGTGACATGTGTGCAAACAGGCCCCGTGGCGCGTTTTAAGATGGGGAATTAAATCCCCTTCAATCCTGAGGGTCCCTGAGGGCCAACTAGCCCAACAGGTACATCCAGAAAGCGCCACAGAGCTGCGTTGCAGAGAGGTGTAAAGAGGGTGTGGCCTCTCTACACGTCTCTGCAACGCAGCCCCTGGCGCATACTGGAGGTTCCTGGTGGGCTAGTTGGCCCCTAGGGACCCTCATGATTCAAGGGGACTTAATCCCCCAACTTAAAACGCGCCACAGGGCGCGTTTGCACAGATGTCACCTCAGGCCCCGCCCCTCCCTTCACCATTGTGCAAATATTCCTCTAAAATCTGCCGAACTACGAATTCTGATTTACTCACCTGTTATCAGGAGAGACCTCAGTGCTGCATCTTTCAGCCCAGTACTAATCCTGAAAAGTAATTTTAACCGTACTTACCAGTAACTTGAATTTCCTTCCATAGGATATCATTGCCTGCTTTTTGCTGAAAAAGTTTCTAAGTGTTGATTTTTGAAACATACATATATTCCTCTAAAATCAGCCGAAATACGAATTCCGATTTACTCACCTGTTATCAGGAGAGACCTCAGTGCTGTATCTTTCAGCCCAGTACTGGTCCTGAAAAGTAATTTTAACCGTACTTACCAGTAACTTGAATTTCCTTCCATAGGCTAACATTGACTGGTTTCACTTGGAAATTCTTCTAAGTGTGGAGTTTTGGAACTTTAAAATATTCCTCTAAAATCAGCCGAAATACGAATTCCGATTTACTCACCTGTTATCAGGAGAGACCTCAGTGCTGCATCTTTTAGCCCAGCACTGACCCTGAAAAGTAATTTTAACCGTACTTACCAGTAACTTATATTTTCTTCCATAGGAATCCATTGTCTGGTTTTCAGCAGAAAAGTTTCAAAGTGTCGATTTTCACAAACTACAAATATTCCTTAAAAATCGCCTGTATGACTTAAACGCATTCTTTCAACTGTTTACAGGAGATGCACCAGTGCTGGATCCAGGATCCAACACTGAGTAAGAAAAAGTAACGATAACAGTTTTTACCTGCTAAGTGAATTTCCTTCCATAGGATAACATTGGTGATTCTATGAGAAAAAGTTTCAAAGTGTCAACTTTTAAAATACAATAATATTCCTTAAAAATCACTACTGTAACCAAAACGCTTTTACTCAACTGTTTACAGGAGATGTCCCAGGACTGAATCTAGGATCCAGTCCTGTGGTTAGAAAAAGTAATCCATAAAGTAACTAATTGCATTTAACTAGAAATTCACATTGAGCTGAATGTTGCATTGTGTTTGAAAATGTGTTGCCCATTGCAACAACTGTAACTACTGTACTTAAAAGTCTATTGCCTATGTGCAAAGTATTTAAACTAAAGTAATTCATTCTGAGAAAGTATTTTTGTAATGTATAATGTAATTACAATGTAATTTAAAAAATAAAATATGTAAAAAAAAATTGTTTCTAAAAATGTAGTAAATCAGTATGAAAAAAATAAATATAACAATTAATACATTTAAAAATTGTCATTTACAAAACCTTTGAAATTCACTGAAAAAACCGTAGGTTTAAGACATGTTATAGTTAGGAATTAGCATTTAAAAAACCTTTGAAATTCACTGAAAAAACCATAGGTTTCAGACACGTTATAGTTAGAAATTAGCATTTAAAAAACCTTTGAAATTCACTGAAAAAACCATAGGTTTCAGGCACGTTATAGTTAGAAATTAGCATTTAAAAAACCTTAGAAATTCACTGAAAAAACCATAAGGTTTTAGGGACAGTTATAGTTAGTTGGACATTGCACTCGTACAAAACCCGTGAAATTCCCCCGTTATAGTTAGTTCAGGTAACTATAACTCGCGCCCCGCAATGCACTGCTGATGACGTCACATATTACATCACTCATGACATGGTCAGTGACATCACTGATGACATCTCAAATGACATCACTGATGACATCACTGATGACATCATCCATGTGAGAATTTAATGCATCTTCTCACACCCTAATATAAGTTTTGATACACCCACTCTAAATTACAGACTGCCATTCTCAAAACCATACACACTCCAATACCAATAAGTACATACCCACTCACTGATTCTTAGGTCTACACACACACATCTACTCACTCACCCGTACAGTCACTCATACTTACAGTCACTCAGTACAGGACTATCATATGCACTCATACACCTATATAAACACTCACACAACGCAACTCATCCATAGAGGTACTCACACACCTAGTCAGTCATGCAAATAATTAATCACACTCCAATTTACTCACCTATACAGTTATACACACCAGCTCACTTACTCATAAAAATACTAGCACATTCTTACGCTCCTATGCAATCACTGATGCAAGCACACACTCATCCATATAGCCACTCTCACAATCACACACTCTCACTTATAGCCATTTATATACTCCAACACACATATATACTGCCTTTCACATATGTAGTTACTCACACATGTACCACTGAGATATACATTCAATCACTAACACACCCATACACACACTCACCCACCCATACAGTCCATCACAGACGCACTCTTGAAACCATGCACCCAGTGAATCACCCACTCACACATCTATGTACAGAGTCACACACACCCCACCCACACAAACACTCAGGCACCCATACAGATACTCAGACAATCAATCAATAACCCATGTAGACACTCATGTAGCTATTCAGAAAGCCATGCAGCCGCTTACAAACCAACAGACAGACGGATACAGACATTCACACAGTTTAGTCACTAACCCATGCATTCAGTAAGATACATTTCATCACTCACTTGTAGAGTCAGTCACTCACGTACTAAATCATCCATTCAGACACTTATACACCCACTCATTCTTCAATACGCCTTTCCCTATATATATTAAACATATTTAAACTTTACAGAAACACACAGTCACTGGATGATGTCATCAGTGATGTCATCAGTGATGTCATTTGAGATGTCATCAGTGATGTCACTGGACCATGTCATGAGTGATGTAATATGTGACGTCATCAGCAGTGCATTGCGGGGCGCGAGTTATAGTTACCTGAACTAACTATAACGGGGAATTTCACGGGTTTTGTACGAGTGCAATGTCCAACTAACTATAACTGTCCCTAAAACCTTATGGTTTTTCAGTGAATTTCTAAGGTTTTTAAATGCTAATTTCTAACTATAACGTGCCTGAAACCTATGGTTTTTTCAGTGAATTTCAAAGGTTTTTTAAATGCTAATTTCTAACTATAACGTGTCTGAAACCTATGTTTTTTTCAGTGATATAAATATGTATATATATATACACACACACACACATATATACGAACTTTGAAAATAATGCTACATTAAAATTCTTTTTTACTTTTAATAACAAAAATATTTAAAAAATTAATTGCATAACTTACAAAACATAAAATCTAAATAAATAGAATAAAATCAATGCACAAATATGATAAAATAAATGTAATAATTATAAAATATTGATTGAACACAAATAATACGATTAAAAGGCTAATAATTAATTATAATTACAAACACGAGATATTCAAAATTCTACAAATACATAAAAATATTAAAATAAAAAATTAATTTGACTTTAAAAAGTACAATAACATACAATATAAATTAAACTAATTGTTAAAATTAAATCACAGAAATATATGTAAAAACAATTGTAACAATATGTAACTAAAAAATTGACTTGGGGGATCAAATTCACTACTCCCTCTCCAGCCTGACCAACTGTAGGGAAACTGTTGGACACTGGAGGGGCTACATTTACTATTCTCACTCCAACGCAAGCAACAGTAGAGAATTTGTTTCTTTCAAACCCTTCACCACTGCAGGCAACCATGCATTCACTGAGGCTTCCTCATGCTCACCCTTGAACCCCGTAAATATACTGTGACTAACCTTCCAGAAGCTCTTTGATTTTGAATCATCCATGCAGAAAGAACCATCAGCAGGCAGGCAGACAGTTCTGCTCACTCTAAAATTTATAGAACAAAGAAAAACATTAAGAAAATTATGTGAGTAAAAATGCCTCATAAATAACAACCAGACATACAAATTGAAGTTTAAAATTTTTGGTAAAACCCGGCTTTTTAGTAGTATACATTTAAGCAAGAGTATTTTTGGAGAAGTCATCCCAAAGGATAGTAGACTTTGTGAAATACTTTGGAGAGAACTTAAGGCTTTAAGGATTTGGTTAAGAACCTAAAAACTTCTCAAGAGATTGTGCTACAAGAGAACACAACTGGTAACACTTCTTATGCTTGCACAATCATTTGAGCTCCAGTTCTATGTAAGTTAACAAGGGTTAATTGTAGCATGTAATTTTGTAATAAAGAAATGCTAGATAGAGTTGTATAGGATATGTGCTACCTCTGTGTTTTGTTGTGCTTAAGGTGACAAATTCTCATGGGCAGATCAACAGCGTATTAAATTACAGCAGGTATGCCAGACCCATGACCAAGAGTGTAAGCAAAGAACTGAGTCACCTTTGAACCTAGTGAAGATATCCATGTGTACTTTCTCTTTTCCCTTTCAAACCCCTTTCCCCTAGGGGAACTACTTTCACAACACATTAATTCACTCTCGCTTGGGTAATAAGGGCCTTATTATGAGTTTGACGGTCCCGTGGACCACTGTATCAGTGGTGGCAGTCCGAGCGCGGTGAGCTCGACAGTCTAACCACCGTATTAAGAGTTGGGCGGATCGGCTTTGCGAAGACCACAGCCGAGACCGCCTGCAGACCTCCAACCGCAGGCTTCACAGTTGGGGAAAGGCAGCCACCAAAGGGCATCAGGGGGGAGATGCACTGCTGTGCGTATTACGAGTTACCTGATCCACAAGCAGACCGCGGCAGTCCGAACGCCTCCTTCAAGGTGGCACTGACAAAGGATTTGGGGTGCACACTCACCCCTTTCTTCTTCTCATTCGAGGCAGATTCCGATGGGATCCCTTTCTCCAGGTCTCCCCTTCACGGCAGGATCTTTACGCCGAGGATTACGACCCTTTGTGGCGATCTTCAAGTGAGTCCTTTTCAAACCATATACCCATTACCAGGACTGCTCACATATGAGCTAAACTCCGGGAATGGGTATATGGTATTTTTCCACATACATCATGCATATGTGTGCATCCGACACATATGCAGTTGAAATGCACACAAAATGCACACACAGGCCTCAATATATATTTGTGAAAAAAACTCTCCACTGCTGCAAGATCCCTGCCTCCATGCCTCCACACCGCCGGCCCTGTGGTCAACTTGTAATACAGCGGTCTTCGGACTGTCACCGCCGTGGGCTGCTGGTGGGGGCGGACACGGTCCTATGACAGTAGGACCACCAAACTCGTAATAAGGCCCTAAATTTGAAGTAGTGAGAGTAGCAGCATCGTTCCTACAGAAAGCCTGGACATCAGATGACTGTGGCCTTGACATTTGGTCTTTGGAGGGCTCAGACTTATTACTTTTATTCCAACATAAGCAGCAGTAAGGAAAATGTTGGCTAATAGGCGGGCCAGTTTTACCAAAAATAAAACAAGACCAAACAACAAAAATCCAATAAGGAAAGCTCGAAATATGAATTTTTAAAGAATAAACTGTAAAAATAGTTCTTAGAAGCAATAAGCGTTTGCTTGTGATATCTGGTCGTATCAGACCGGGTCAAAATCAAAAGTTCAGGCCAACTGCGATGGAGCGCGAACCAGAAACATAGACTCCGTGAGGCCTGATGAACAAAAGTACCTTGATCCTGACTGCGTTGACGTCAAAGATGCAGGCCACAGCCAAAGTGATGAGTCTGTGTCAATCCACGCAATGGGGGTGATGCGCTGGTCCTGAGCTGCGCAGTAGTGATGATGTGTTAGTTCCCATGAACAAAAAGCTGCGATGTGGAGATTCGGCTTCATCACTGAGGTTGCCATCAACAGAGATGTGGAGACCTTGCACAGTGGTGGTTCTGAAGGCGATGCTTAGGGCTGATCCACACAGCAGAGGCGATGAGTCAGTTCTGGTCACGCAACAGGAGTGATGTGCTGGTTCTGATCCACGCAACATGAGTGGTGCACCAGTTCTGACCCACACAACAGCGGCAATGCACCGGTTCTGACCCATGCAACAGGGACGATGCACCGGTTCTGATCCAAGCAACGTTGTCGATTCACTTGTTGGGCAGAGAGTGCATGGGTTTTGTTGAAGCAGGCACCTTGGCCTCACTTCCAAGGGTCCAGGAATGGGGGGGCACCACTTGGCAGGGCAAACTCACAGATGCCAGAGTCCAGATATGTTGGAAGTCTTTTATGCCACTGAGACATTAGATCAGGAGGCCAGCCAGCTAACCCTTGGCTTGGAGTCACTCTGGGTTCATGTGATTTAGGTCCAGTCCTTCTCACTCAGGCAGGGCAACAGCAGGCAACAGGGCAGCACTGCAAGGCAGGAGTCCAGTAAAACAGCAGTCCAGCAGAGTGGCAGTCCTTAAACAGCACATCAGTCCTTCTTCCTTGCAGAGACTTCAGGGGCACATAAGTGTACTTAAGTGGTAGTGCCAGAGGTTCAGTACTTATACCCAGTTGTGCCTTTGAAGTGTGGGAGACTTCAAAGAGATGATTTAGAAGTGCACAGAGGTCCTCCCTACCTGCCCTGGCTCACTACAGGTTTAAGTGAGACTAGGTCCAGCTCCTTCTACCCATCCTGCCAAGATGGCCAATCAAGTCACACCTAAGCTCCCATTGTGTTTGGCTGTCTAGGGAGAATACACAAAGCCCACTTGTCACCCTCCCCAGACAGGCATCAGAGACAGGCAGCAGTCACCAAATGGCTAAAGAAATGCTAGCTTTCTAAAATTGGCATTTCCTGAACTGTAATTTAAAATCCAACAGGATTTTAAATTAGGATTACAGAGACATTAGACTTGGGGGCCTTATCTCTCCCCAATTAGAAATTACACTTATAAAATGTCATAAGGTAATCCCAATGTTATCCTATGGGAGTGATAGGCCTGTGATCGACAACCTCGCCAACCTCAGACTCAGACAGCTCATCACTACGCCCACCCACTCCACCAGCAACACGCTTGACCCCATCTTCTCTGCAAGCTCCCACGTCACCTTCAGCCACACCACCGTACTCCACTGGACAGACCATCGCTGCATCCACTTCACCTTCCTGAAACCCACCGCGCACCACCGCACTCAACAGATCCCCCGCCGCAGCTGGAGCAAAGTCACCAAAGACCAGCTAAACACCACCCTCGCCCGAAGCCCACCCGCCGACCTCACCGACACCAATTCCGCTGCCCGCAACCTCAGGCACTGGATCGACGACTGCGCCAACATTCTAGCCCCGCTCAAAAAACCCTCCAACAGACAGACCGGCCAGAAAGCCAGCTGGTTCACCGCAGACCTCCAGGCCTCCAAACAAACCTGCCGGAAACTTGAGAAGAAGTGGCACCGTGAACAGACACCAGACAGCCATGAAGCCCACAAGAACGCCATCCGCAGACACCACCACCTCATCAGATCCGCCAAGAGGACCTCCTTCAAGGACCGCCTCAACAACAATGCACACAACAGCAAGGAGCTCTTCACCATCATAAAGGAACTCTCCAACCCCAGCTCCAACATCAACGACATCCCACCATCGCAAGATCTGTGCGACTCCCTCGCCACCTTCTTCCATCGCAAGATCGCAGACATCCAAGACAGCTTCTAGACCGCCCGACATCCACCAACACCTCAGACCACACGCCCACCATCGACTTCGACCCCCTGATCGCCTGGGCCAACGTGAATGTCGACAACACCATCAAAACCATGAACAACATCCACTCTGGCTCTCCGTCAGACCCATGCCCGCACCACATCTTCAACAACGCCAGTGCCACCATTGCACCCCATCTCCGCAAAGTCATCAACATCTCCTTCGAGACCGCGACCTTCCCGGAGAGCTGGAAGCACGCCGAGATCGACGCCTTACTTAAGAAACCCAAGGCGGACCCGAGAGACCTCAAGAACTTCCGGCCCATCTCCCTGCTCCCGTTCCCGGCGAAGGTCATCGAGAAGATCGTCAACGGACAACTGACCCGCTACCTCGAAGAGAACAACGTCCTGGACCCGTCCCAGTCCGGGTTCCGCAGCAACCACAGTACCGAAACTGCCCTCATCGCCGCCACTGATGACATCAGGGCCCTGATGGACAACGGCGAAACCACAGCCCTCATCCTCCTGGACCTCTCCAGCCGCATTCGACACCGTCTGCCACCGCACCCTAAGCACATGCCTCCACAACGCAGGGATCCGAGACAAGGCCCTGGAATGGACCACCTCCTTCCTCTCCGGCAGAACCCCGAGCGTCCGCCTCCCCCTGATCCGCTCTGAAGCCACCGAGATCATCTGCGGCGTGCCCCAAGGATCGTCCCTCAGCCCGACACTGCTCAACGTCTACATGGCACCGCTCGCCCACATCGCCCGACAGCACGACCTCAACATCATCTCCTACGCGACGACACCCAACTGATCCTCTCCCTCACCAAGGACCCCCTCACCGCCAAATCCAACCTCCACGAAGGAATGAAGGGCGTCGCCGAATGGATGAAGAACAGCCGACTGAAGCTGAACTCAGACAAGACGGAGGTCCTCATCCTCGGCTCCAACCCCTCAGCCTGGGACGAGTCCTGGTGGCCGACCGCACTGGGAGCAACACCGGCACCCACCGACCACGCCACGCAACCTGGGGTTCATCCTCGACTCTACACTCTCCATGACCAAGCAAGTCAACGCCGTCTCTTCCTCCTGCTTCAACACCCTCCGCATGCTCCGTAAGATCTACAGATGGATCCCCACCGAAACAAGAAGAACAGTCACCCAGGCCCTCGTCAGCAGCAGGCTGGACTACGGAAACGCCCTCTACGCGGGAGCCCGGCAAAACTCCTGAAACGACTGCAATGTATACAGAACGCCTCTGCACACCTGATCCTTGATGTACCCCGCCACAGCCACATCACACCGCACCTGAGAGACGTGCACTGGCTCCCCGTCAACAAGAGGATCACCTTCAAACTCCTCACCCACGCACACAAGGCACTCCACAACACCGGACCAGCTTACCTCAACAAACGACTCACCTTCTACATCCCGAGCCGCCAGCTCAGCTCAGCCGACCTCGCCCTCGCCACCGTCCCCCGCATCCAAAGAGCGACCACCGGCGGCAGATCCTTCTCCGACCTCGCTGCAAAGACCTGGAACACCCTCCCCCTGCTCCTTCGACAGACCCAGGACCTGCTAACCTTCAGGAGGCTACTCAAGACCTGGCTGTTCGAGCAGTAGCAGCACCCCCCCCCTCCCCTCAGCGCCTTGAGACCCTCATGGGTAAGTAGTGCGCTTTACAAATGTATTGATTGATTGATTGATAGTAGTGAAAAACGACTTTGCCAGTTTTACACTACCAGGACATGTAAAACCTAAAAGTAAATGCCCTGCCTTTTATATATGGTACACCCTGCCCTCTGGGTTGTTCAGGGCCTACCTTATGGGTGACGGCATAAAAACGGAAATTTTGGGCCTGACAAAAGGTTTATTTTACCAGGTCGACATTACTGTGTAAAACTGCACATACAAGCTCTGCAGTGGCAGGCCTGAGAAATGGTTAAAAGACTACTTCAGTGGGGGGCACAATCAGTGCTGCAGGCCCACTAGTAGCATTTAATTTGCAGGCCCTAGATACAGGATGTTCCATTTTACTAGGGACTTAAAAGTAAATTAAATATGGCAATTGGGGATGAACCAATGTTACTATTTTTAGGGGAGAGAGCACAAGCGCTTTAGCACTGGTTAGCAGTGGTAAAGTGCACAGGGTCCTGAAGCCAGCACAAACAAGGTCAGAAAAGTAGAGGAGGTAGGAAAAATGGTGGGGGGGAAGACCACCCTAAGGCTGTCAGGTCTAACACTCCACCTAATGGAGTATTACTGCCAACCATATTTATAGATCACCCCTTGCCTGTTGGATATCACAGTGCTTTTCAGTGGAGCCACTACCACTGTGGCTCCTCTAAAGGCATTGCACGTTTTTCCAAGGCTGCCATGTTTCCTGCAGCCACTTAGCAAACGTTCTTGATTTTCAATTCCCAACGAGTGACTTTGTTGTTTGAAAAAACAAAACACTTCTGACTCTAACACCCTAGAAATATTTTCCCAGTGTGTAAGGGTCATTGGTTTTAGTCTTCTTTAGTTTGGACCACCAGGCTTTGCCCGGTGGTCCTGAATGGGAAATACAGTATGTCAGAATGTCCACACTAACAATAGGGTAGACTGTCTAAGGTATCCACTAGCAGAGCCAACAGAGGCTCCACCAGCAGAAACATGATGGTACACCCATCTGTAAATAGAGTTTGGCACAAATGAACTACAACTTACAGACCAGACGAAGTAACCACTATCTCCCATGACCACTCCATAACATGCAACATATCCATTACCTCACACTATAACATACTGCACCATAGAATATCACATACCATTAACTTACAGACCAGGCAGCCCTACTGCATTTCTCACTGCATACCACAACATAAACCACAGTCCTCAACATATCTGAGTACAACCCAAATCTAACATCATGTCACTAATAAAGGCACATCTGGCTTAAACACAGTTTCCAAAACTAGTGTGCCTGCTTCCAGCATTTTCGCTCTTGAGAATGAATGAAATGATGACACAGAGATGCATGCCAATACACATGTACACCCCCCCCCACACACACACAATGCTAAGCTATCTTCATGTATCTACATGATCCACAGGCAAAAACCCCAGTTTGGAGTATGTTGCTCATCCCCTTCTCATGACTTCTTCTATGGGACTACACCTAACATCAATTTTTGGAGCAGGGACAAAGATCATACAACATAACATTGCCTAATACCTCAGTGGTATAAAATTGCTTTCAGAATGTGTACCGTTATAACGGGGCAATTTTGTGTGTTTTCGAAAGATCACTATTAAATGTCCATCTTTAACGAACAATAAATTCAGGGGCATATTAGCAAGACCGGCGATAAAATTATCGCCGTTTTAGCGCGACAGGAAACTGCCGCTAAAACGGCGATAATGGGCTTGCTAATATGCGTTATAAATTCAATAGAAGCCCAGGTTAGATGTGCAGGACATCTAACCTAGGCTTCTGTGGAATTCTATTACGCATATTAGGAAGCCCATTATCGCCGTTTTAGCGGCAGTTTCCTGCCGCTAAAACGGCGATAATTGTATCGTCGGTCTTGCTAATATGCCCCTCTGTGTTGATGATGAAGTCAAACGATGGAACAGAGAGGTGATTCCACTTCTGGATAGTGAGTTTTCTATGCATTAATAAATGGAATCATGGAATGTCTAATGTGTAGTACAATCTATATAGCACATTGTCAATGTATATTTGGATATTATTGTACTTTGAACCCAAGTTGTATGATTTGTAAATAAAGTTTACTTTATGATTCAACCAATTGATATGCATTTGTTACATTTGAATTTTTCACTGGCCTTATTCCATTCAAAAAACCTGTATATGAATGACAGAATTTGCCACTAATTGGGCATCCCAAACACTTTTATATTCTGTATCTTGGTTTAAATGTTCCTCCTGTCAGCAATTTACCTACTGTTAGATAACCAAGCTCACAAGTTGTTATTGGATTGCTTCTTTTGTTTGATCAGTTTATATTACAGTCCTTATTAATTAGAATATGTATGCTGAAAAGAACACTTAAGAAAAGGATCGTAATAATCTTTATGCTGTGTACTCCAGACAAACATTCCAAGGCATGATTCTTGTAAATGTATTAACTATAGAACTATTTTATAATAAATGTGTGTTGATGACTAAATCTCATTCTAAAAATCTTACTCTGAACAGTTTAAAATCAAATTGTATTCCTCTTAAACAGATCAGTCATGGCGCTGCACTCCCTGCCCTAAGTGACAAAACCCAATTCCCGTCTTTCCTCCGAACAGTTACCAGTGTTGACATCCAACCTTTGGCATTAGTTCAGCTTTTGGTTATATTTAAATGGACATGGATTGGAATTTTGATCTCCAACAATGATGTTTGTCTTCAAGGCAGCCAGATGCTGAAGGAGGAGGCAGAGAAAAGAAGGATCTGTGTTGAGTTTTCTGAGACACTGCCAACAGTTCCTAGCCGTGCTTCCTTAGACCGTTTCATCAGGATACTGCTTCGATCCACAGCCACTGTGATTGTCTGCTATGCTTATGACGTTCATATCCTCCCTATACTGAAGGAAATGTCTGTGCTTGGCTTCTCTGCCAAAGTTTGGATTGGAATTACAAGCTTGATGCCTTCTCCATTGTTTTCTCCAAAAGAGTTATGGAAAATGCTGAATGGCACATTGGGGATGGCAGTGTCAAACAGAGAAATTCCTGGGTTTAAAGAATTTATATATGGAATCATTCCATCCAAGAATCCTGGAGACATATTTCTAACAAGGATCTGGGAGCAGGTCTTCAGCTGCACCTGGGTGGGAGAGCTGAAGAAAATAGGTCCCGGAAACACTTTAAATTGGACAAGACACTGCTCTGGTACAGAAAGTCTACAAGGACTTGATTCTTCAGTGTTTGCAGCAAAGTTTACTTTTGCTGCTTATAATGCCATCTATGCCTTGGCACAAGCCCTTCATGATTTGATTTCCTGCAAACCACAGGAAGGTCCCTTTGCCAACAATTCATGCGCAGATCCTCAGAGCTTTAAGCCATGGCAGGTGAGAATAGTGGTAAACGACGGAATGGAATTTTGCTTTAGAGCCACCCATGTTTGCTTGTTTGAAGCATTTCTGTACTGGTTTATTTATTGGTTGAATATATGAATTTAGCACAAGTGGCAAGCTTTTTACTGTAGAAAGATCCCCACTGACATTCAATTGTGATAGTGATGATGACTTGAAGAGAGCCTTATGGATTCAATGGATCCATGAAACTTCTTTCTCATAGCAGATGTTATGTGATTTGGACAAACTACTGTTTATACGTAGTCGCTCATGTTTGACCATAGTTTAACCTTATCATTAACCACCAATTTGACTAAGCCTCTGAGACTGCATGGCTCATGGGCATGTTGTGGCTGTCCAGCTCACTGGCATTATTGAGAACACTAGGCCCGATTACGAGTTTCAGCAGTGCGAGGGTGGGTGGTACTCCACCGCCGTGCCTCCGCACCGCCAAGACTCGCCGCCACCTGCCCGTCAGATTATAAGTTATATGTAGTCTGGTGGACGGGCTGCGTGGCGTTCTCAGGGCAGTGCCTCTTTCAAAGGCCGCGGTACCTTTGAAAATGGCAACGCAATGGGAACGCCTCACAACACCTCACAAGGTTCCTGCATGGGATGGACTGATGGTCCATGCCGTGCAGGAACTCTTGTGCATGCACACAGGGGGGGCACATGTTATGCACCCTGTGTGCATACACAAGCGGAGGGGGAGAGGGCCCCCTGTTTCCTCTCCATCAGGGTTGCCATGGAGGAGGACCCTCCATGTCACCGCCAGCGGAGATGAAACTCGTAATATGCTTGGCGGGGCCACGGCAGTCCCGCTAAGCATGTTGCAGCCTCTGACTGCTGCACCAGCTCCATGGAACAAGTCTGGCAGTCCATACCCAATAATGTGAATTGTCATCAGTTTGGAGGCCTCACTCATTGAAATACTGAATATATACTGTGTCCATTTTACCAAATGTCTGATTACAGTATATGTTCCTTTTGTCACTAAACTGATATTCCTTGACTTATTTGAAGTATTTGTCATCATTCTTGCAGTTGCTGGAAGGTGATACATTTTACTTTCCCACTGCTAACTTGGATGCAATAATTCAAGACAGGTCTCACTCAGGTAGTTTTTCTTCCATCTCTTTCCTCTGCAGATTGTCTCTTAAAATGTAGGGTTTCCCAGAGTGTTTAACTTTCAGATATTGTTATTAACTTCCATGACCGCCCTCTTGTAGAGCTTATTTAGTTCCATGCATTTCAAACATGACCTGCAATAAAACTACCCAGCGCTTCCTTACACTGCCACATGTTATCACTACTGACAATGTTTAGAGGTCTGACACTAGAATGAGCTCCAATTAGCTGTAGCTAAAAAATCTTTACAAATTGTGGGACTATGTTATGAGTCCCTCCCTTCTGGTCTCTAAAGATATAAACCTGCACTTTCAAAACTGATACACAGTTGAGTCTTGAACCTCTCATTACAGCTGCAACTTCTGCATTTCAAATTAAGGTACCCAGAGCATTTGATCAGTAAAGCAAAACATATTACATTGCTGGGTCCATTTTAGACAGTGATAATGATTTTTGATATTAGCTTCCTAATTTTAGTTTGCCTCAGTTTCAGCATGTGCAGAATGTGTCTACCCCAAAGTTTCACAGTCTTGAAAAACTACAGCATATTCCTATACACTAATAATGTGCAGCATAGGAGCATGATAGCTGTACCCAGATCATATTTTCAGAATATCCATTTAAGATACATTTAATTCCCAACACCTCTAAGTGAAACCTATTTTCATTGTCCTAGGAGATTCAGAAAGTGTCCACTGGATCCAGCCCTGACATTTGACATCAGTACCCTTCACTAACAAATCTTACACTCTCTTGCGGTAGAACTAAGCATCAATTGTTGTGCGTACAGGATTAATATTGCAAAGGAATGTTGCCCCAAATTTCTACAAGTAAGCTGGTCCTTATAAATCGAGGAGATGTATAATCCCAGTTAAACGTATAGCCTGTACAAGGTTATCAGAGAAATTAGAACTTTTTCTGCGTATGCTACCTTGTCTTAGAACTCCTAAGCTTTATACTTATGGCCCTTATTACCAGCGGCGGAAAAATAGGGCAGTATATCCCGACCCCTAGGGTTATTGATACTGTGGGTACTGATAGCTCCTACTCTGGTAAAAATCTGACCCATTTTCAATTGGCCCTGAGGGCCCTCTAAGAAATGAGGAATTAATGGGGAATTGTTAATTCTGGGTCTGATTCTCAGGTAGTTCCTCATTTTCCTTCAGCTCTTCAAATGCAGGTTTCAGCTATTTTCAGCAGACAAAGTCCCCATGTGAAAGTAAAAAGATCCTTGGTGTTCCAGAGGATCTTGTAAAATTGGTGGTGCAGGTAACTGTTGTTACTGACCCCATCAGCATTAAGAGGCTACTCTTAATGAGGGCCTAAGACAGCTCAAACCTATTAATTGCTTGGAGAGCACATAAGCAAAATAAGGAATAGTAGATATAGGGGCCGATTCCGATCTCGGTCGGAGGCGCACCTAACACCATTCGGTCGGGAAAAAAGCCATGCGAATGCCTGTTTCCCGACCGATCCGCACATTAATCCGAACGAACAAGTACGATGCGCACAACAGCACAGATTCCGACCCAGTCGTACTCACCCAATCCAGGTCCTGTTCCCCGACCGAGCCGGATCCGTAAACGCAGATTCGAGTCGCCCGGAAGCCAAAAACCAGCCCCGTCCGGCCGGACAAGTACGATGCGCTTCCCGTACGCGCCGAACCCGTCGCTACGCACGGCACGTCAAAGCATCCGGGAGAGGCGCACATAAGCTCCGATTCGCGCCACAACACGATCCACGGCTACGAGACGAACACGCAAGCGACGAGGACGAGGCGAAGCAACAACAAAGACGAACGAGACGAACCAACCATGAATCCCATCGTTCCGATCCTACCAATATTCTACATCTACTACCGGAACAGGCACGGACGCGTACGGCACAGAAGGTAAGTCAGACACCAACCACAAAATCAAACTACATGTACCAGACATATCACACACACAGAGGGATGCACAAATTACTTACACCAGAAACAGCAGCACCATAGGGCGGGATGCCCATCACCAATGCCACATATACACTTAGGGACCCGGATGCCTGTCACCACTACCACCTCGATCCAGGGGGGGCTGGATGCCTGTCACTACTACCATCCTCACCCAGGGGGTGCCAGGTGCCTACCACTACTACCACCTCTACCCAGGGGGTGCCAGATGCCTACCACTACTACCGCCTATACCCAGGGGGTGCCAGGTGCCTACCACTACTACCACCTCTACCCAGGGGGTGCCAGGTGCCTACCAGCACTACCACCCTTACCCAGGGGGTGCCAGATGCCTACCACTACTACCACCACTACCCATGGGGGGCTGGATGCCTACCACTACTACCACCTCTACCCATGGGGGGCTGGATGCCTGTCACTACTACCACCTCTACCCAGGGGGTGCCAGGTGCCTACCACCACTACCACCCTTACCCAAGGGGTGCCAGATGCCTACCACTACTACCACCACTACCCATGGGGGGCTGGATGCCTACCACTACTACCACCTCTACCCAGGGGGTGCCAGGTGCCCACCACTCCTACCACCTCTACCCAGGGGGTGCCAGGTGCCTACCACCACTACCACCCTTACCCAGGGGGTGCCAGATGCCTACCACTACTACCACCTCTACCCATGGGTGGCTGGATGCCTACCACCACTACCACCTCTACCCAGGGGTGCCAGATGCCTACCACTACTACCACCTCTACCCAGGGGTGCCAGGTGCCCTACCACCACTACCACCCTTACCCAGGGGTGCCAGATGCCTACCACTACTACCACCACTACCCATGGGGGGCTGGATGCCTACCACTACTACCACCACTACCCATGGGGGCTGGATGCCTGTCACTACTACCACCTCTACCCAGGGGGTGCCAGATGCCTACAACTACTACCACCTCTAGCCAGGGGTGCCAGATGCCTACCACTACTACCACCACTACCCATGGGGGCTGGATGCCTGTCACTACTACCACCTCTACCCAGGGGTGCCAGATGCCTACCACTACTACCACCTCTACCCAGGGGTGCCAGATGCCTACCACCACTACCACCTCTACCCATGGGGGGCTGGATGCCTACCACTACTACCACCTCTACCCAGGGAGTGCCAGATGCCTACCACTACTACCACCTCAACCCAGGGGGTGCCAGATGCCTACCACCACTACCACCTCTACTCAGGGGGTGCCAGATGCCTACTACTACTACCACCTCTACCCATGGGGTGCCAGATGCCTACCACCACTACCACCTCTACCCATGGGGGCTGGATGCCTACCACCAACAACACCCCCACTCACAGGATGGCAAATACATGCCACAAGAAGCACACACCAGCAGAAAGAATGCAACACAAAGACATCCCCCCAACACCATGACAAGCGTGTGTAGACTGTGTCAAATGCCTACAACACTGAACAGGACTGTGAACATACAATGTGACCCCCTATCACAAGTGCCACACATAAATGTGTGTGGCACCCACAATGCAAGCAGGCCATGACCATTGTGGCAATGGGGTCCAAACCCCCATCATCACAGTGCCCAAAATGTAAGTGTGAGGTCCATAGCTGAAGCACATATTGAACATTGTGGCAATGGGGTCCAAACCCCCATCATCACAGTGCCCAAAATGTAAGTGTGGGGTCCATAGCTGAAGCACATATTGAACATTGTGGCAATGGGGTCCAAACCCCCATCATCACAGTGCCCAAAATGTAAGTGTGGGGTCCATAGCTGAAGCACATATTGAACATTGTGGCAATGGGGTCCAAACCCCATCATCACAGTGCCCAAAATGTAAGTGTGGGGTCCATAGCTGAAGCACATATTGAACATTGTGGCAATGGAGTCCAAACCCCCATCATCACAGTGCCCAAAATGTAAGTGTGAGGCTCCATAGCTGAAGCACATTTTGAACATTGTGGCAATGGGGTCCAAACCCCCATCATCACAGTGACCGAAAATGTAAGTGTTGACAAAGAAAAAGCTGCAACTGCCAAACTGCATGGATGATTCCTGGTCACAGAACAACAAACACATCAGTGGCAAAGTAGTGCTTGTGTCCCATAGCAACATAGAATGGGGGAGGCAAACAGTGCAGTGCAAATAAGACATACCTTTGGCCATGTGCAGACAAACATCACCCATGGGGGCTGACACTGTCAACATTCATCAATGACACAATGACAGAAGTGACCATCAGAATGCAGACCCACATATTTGCACCAATGGGCACACAAATTCAGATACCCAGTGGAGACTGTAGATGTGAGGTGAACAGATACCATACCATGGCAGCAATGGGACACACACACAATGATCATTGTGCTGACTGATGACCTAGGAGTCCCAGGGACAGCAGGGCAAACACACCAAACAACATACAGCCAATGGCACACCTAAGATATGCCAATGCAGTGGTGCCGATGCACATACACAAACAGGCAGACCCACACTGCACATCAAACACAACAGGTGAGGGGGTACCAGTGTCCCCAGGCAACCACACAACACATGAGGAGGCCTGAATACCAATTACACAGATGTGCATACAGTGCCACACAAAGGTAACTCATGGATCCAAATCCCCTATGTGGGCAATGAGGCATTGTCAGATGAGAGGGAGCACAAATCACACATGTCACACAAGCATGTAGGAACAGCAACTGACACAGCAAGACACAGAGACACCACAGCACTACCCCCAGGGCCCCCACAATGTGGTGACCCTGGGCTGCATTACAATCCCACTGTGATGACAAAGCTAGATGTCGTTCACACTGTGAACCACAGTCATGTGTCCTGAGCAACAAACTACCATCACACCTACACAAGCACAAATCAATCAGCACGGCCTGTCAGCCAAGGCCAACATGGAGGCAGGGGTCTAGCCGGGCAACAACTCTCATCTGCACACACTCAACACCACACACCTCGACCTCCAACAATGTGCAGCAGTGAAGCTCACATGCACTGGTGACATTGCACATGCACCCATGACAATCCCAGGGGGGTGGTAGGAACCAAGGTGCAGAAACACATCACACATGGCCACTCAACCAGACTCCTGAATGTCTGACTCACTGCACACTACGCTGTACATGGACATGACGGCAATACCACACCAACCAATGGGATCCCAGCCACAGTCACACACCTATGAAGAAGCCAAGGTCACCCACAAAGAACACACATAGACAACTACCAACATTGCAGCCTTCAGGAGTGCCAGCAGTCACACACACAACGTGTCACAACCAATGAAAGCTAACACAAACAAGAAATCACATGACAGGAGTAAACAACAAGTGCAAAGGGAATCCTGACTGTGACACATCAGCGTCTGCCCACAAACTCAGCCCTGACAGCAAACACACCTATGGGTGACACCCTGATGACCAGTAATGTGCCATGCACCCACATCACAGAGAACCCAGGGAGAAGACTTTGGGGGAACATAGGTCAACTCAGCAAGCATCACAAACAGGAACATCACTACGGATCCCAGCATGCACAGCAAAATGGAAGTGAACACACAGACATGCTCATACAACACACACCTTGGGCGCACGAGATGTCACAGGAGTACACACTGCCATGAGGGGACTCCACTCCTGTGTGAGGAAAGCTGTGCCATATGTCGCATCAGTAGGGCTCCATCATGTCAGCAGAACACTTGGTCACACAGTCAACAATTAGCACAAAATGAAGGCTCCCGTCACATCAGCCTGGTCATGGGAATGTCAACGAAATCAACAGCACAGATCCAACACACATGTATAGCAAGTTGCACTGACAACACAGATGAGTCCTTCCCCATTGATGCCCAAACCTGCATGTCCAGTGGAGATGGCCACACGGTCAGGGAAGTAGACTAATTGAACAATGGCAAACACAACAGATGTGCATGGGTGGAACCCACAGATGTGACATTGCTAATGTAAGTAGGAAATCCCATTGCTAAATATTGAAAACATTACACCCTCAGATGCTGCTAAGGATGACATGGATACACCACAGGATAGGACACTGTCCCCCTGGACCACATGGGTTCCTGCACAGTAACACTTCATTTTCATGAGACCAAATATCACCATCACTGCAGCAAGTGCATGGTTAGCGTCATCAACATCATGTACATCAGAAGTAAAAGCACTAGTGAACAGAAAGTTGCTTTATTCAGCATATGTGGGTTCAAACTTGGAAAACTGTAAGCAATCAACAAAGGCCAATGGCCAGTCCATCAAGGAAGTCAATACAGGGTGACAGTGGCAGATGTCACCCTACGCATGCCTGCACTGATCAAAACCAGGGACAATCCCCAGGAGGGGCATACGGGGGGCAGGCCAGGCACCGCAGGGACAGGATCAGGGCTCACCAGGAGGAGGCAGGGAAGGGGTGGTGGGTGCTGGAGAGTCACTGACAACTGCAGTGGAGGTGTCTGACATGGTGTGTGCCGGCACAACTGGGGGCATGACTCAGATGTTGTGGGTGCCGGCACAACTGCAGTGGACCCTGCAGATGGAGTGGACAGGTCCGCCACTGCAGTGCCCAAGTCAGACAGGGTGATAGTGGACTCCACTGCAGTGCCTACCTCCAGGGGAGGAGAATGGGGATCAGGTAAGGTGGGCAGGACAGAGGGGAGGACACCCTCACCACATCAGTGGTACAGACAAGCGCAGCGGGGGTGTGGGGCCGGAAGAGCAAGTGGCAGGGGTGAAGGCCTGACCCTTCTGGGGATGGTGTATCTGTGGGTGGGGGAACCTGGGGCAGGGTGTGGTGGGGGCACCTGTGGAGTGGGGGCCTGAGGGATGGAGGAAGGAGACTTGGTGCCTGAGCTGCAGGGCGGCGGCGGGGTCTTGCTCTTCCGGGACCGGGGGACTTGCGGGTGGGGGCCTCAGTCGGTCTGCGCCTGGGGGATGGTGTCCGGGGGCCAGGGGCACTCCGCTCCGTGTGGGTGGGCTTGCTCTTCCCCCTGAATGCTGGATCAGCTGGGTCAGATGGGAAGAGGCCAAGGTCACAGAGGAAGAGCCGCTGTGTATTTGGGGTTGCAGGTGAGGCAAGGGAGGGGTCTTTGGAGGGAGAGGCAACTGAGGACTGCGCAGTGCTTGTGGATGCGTGTGTTTGTGCCTGTGCCCCATACCCTGTGAGTGTGGTTTCAGTCCCCTGACGGTGCGTGCGTGTGCGTCTTGTTTGTGGCGTGTGTGTCTGTCTGCTGCATGTGTCTGTGCTGGTGTGTGCATGTGCCAGTGTGTGTGTGCTTGGGACGGGTAAGGTGCTGGGGAGTGTGGATGGGGCAGAGGCAGGAGGGGTGAGGGACTGTCGGAGGAGGGACACTGCTGCCATCAGGGAGGAGTCCATGGACCTATTGCCCCTCTGTAGGTCAGACATGCCCAATGAGAGGCCCTCCATGAATGACACCAGCTGAGTCAACAGACTGGTGTGTGCATGGAGGACACTCAGCATCGCTGTCTGTCCTACATGGAGCTGGCGGAGGAGGTACACAGACTCCTCACTCAGGGCAGCAGGGGACACAGGGGCAGGGGTGCGGTGCCTGGCCCGAAGGAGACACGCTCCCGAACATGGGAGCCTCCACGGACCTCGGGAATGGGAGCCAACGGGAGGGCGGTGCTGGTGGTGGTGGTGGCGGGGACAGCAACACTAGCTGGGGTGTGGTGGCTGCTGACACCCGCCTCCATAAGGGAGTCATCGTCCGAGTTGCTCTGGTCCTCAGCTGAGGTGGATGGTGCTGAGGACTCCTCGGTGTGGCTCCCCTCGCCCTCCGTGCCACTGGGTCCCTCCGACCAGTCCTCGGCTGCTGACCCAGTCTGGCTCTGCGGCTCCTCCTGGTCCGTGGAGCTGTCCCCTCCTGTGGCCGTGGATGTATCTGCAATCAATAGGGAAACAGACAGACATCAGTCACCTGCACCGAACGCACACACCACAGTAAGTACAGCACATTACAGAGCAAGCCCTGGCATCCTTAGTTGAACATTGCTAAAACTGCACAAACAGAACAGGAGAAGTCAATTGTCAGTCTGATGGTCAACCATGGCACTCACATCCCACCTGGCCTTGCACCCATCTGTCTGGTGTCTGTTGGATGGCAATACCCCAGTGTGGACACATGCACCACCTACACAGTATTTGGACAGTGCAGAGAACCCGGTGAAGCATGTGGACATGCACACATCACAACTCTTGCCACTGAGTCAGTACAGGTGTCCGGATGTAAGGGATGCCCAGAGTCAAATAGGAAATGCATGTCATGCATACCAGCGACAGACACCATGATGCACCCATGTCCTGATAGCCATTGCCACAATGGTGTGCATGTAGCACATGTCACTCCCCTGCAGGATCACTAATAGGAAGTCACATGCCATGGCACAGCCATGCCTGCTAAGTCATACATCACTGTCTCCAGTCACATGGGCAGGGCAGCCAGACAACAACACTCTGCACTGTGTCACAATAGTAGATCATGGGGAATGCAAGTCCTGGAGCTGAACAAGTGCACATGTACATCCCCCACACACCACATCATCTGAACCCTCATCTGTCCAGGTCATACCCATTGGACATATGGGAGACCTGTAACACTACCCTCTGCACCTGAGCACCTCACAATCTGCTGTGAATGGGAAACAGCTGCCTGAACTTCATATTCGCATACCCCAGTCTGCAGGGTCAGGTGATCAAACACCTATGTGTCACACAAGTATCATCTCCTATGGTCACATCTCCGGTGGCATGCGGAGCCCCAACCGAGGAACACCCCAGCAGACCTGACAACGAAGCCACAGCACACTGACACAGAGGCAGACACCAGAGGGGACAAATCACTGAGCAAAACGTGTCAGCTGATACACAGCAGTGGGAGTACAGAGTGTATTGTATGGCCTGGAGTAGGCATGACTGTCCTGCCCCACATGAATGAGGGATGAGCCCTGGACAGTAGGCAGCTGGCTACGTATGTGTGACACACGTTATAGACACACTCCTGGGGCCCAAACATTGTTCCCACCCGCAGCATGGGTGTGTGCCAGATACCCCAGGCACATGTGGTGGATCAGCTCAGCAATTGGGCCACATATCAAAGTAACACGCAGAACATATGTCAGAACACAGGCATTGTGTAAGCAATGGACCCACCCATGATGCCCACCACAGAGTCAGGGAAACAGATGCTGTCCCCCACCTTGAGTCAAGCAAACTGCAGGGACACAGTACCCAAGTGACACAATACCCTGACTGTAAGGGCCACACCTGGGTATCAGATGAGGAGTGGGCAATGCACAATAGAGGGACATGGGTCCTGGACCACAAGACTGATGTACTGTGGAAGTTTAACCAGGCCAGAGGAGGGCACATAGCATGGCAGACATAGTTCTCAATGCAGACATGGACTCACCCCCTCCTTGCTGCTCTCTGGCCTTCAGTTGCCCATCCAGATCAGGGAAGACCACCGCCAGGATCCTGAGCATGTGGGGGGTCAGGGTCCGGTGTCCGCCCCTCCTGCGAGGAGGCAACAGCTTCAGCTGGACCCGTGCGATCCTCTGGGTCCAGCCCCGAAGGTCCTGCCACCTCTTCTGGCAGTTGCGGATCCGGCGCTTGTAGTCCCCCACGGATCTCACTGCCCGGATGATGGTCAGCCATATCTTCTGCTTCTGGTGGGCATCAACCTGTGAGGATGACAAAGTGAGAATGCCATTACTACACATGCAACATAACCGTGCATTACACAGTTGGATTTACATGTCTCAATCACAGGGGCACATGATGTACACAGGCAGTGCAACGATGGCCATGGACAGTATGCCAGCAGTTACTACATGGTATCATTGCCTGGGCAGTAAAACCTTGTTTAAATGCACTGTCACTGCACTATTCCTGTCCAGTGCATATGACTACACACTATGGGGGGTGACAACTACTCAGTGAACCTGCTAGCCAGTAGCGTGCAGACTGTTAGCCTTGCTAGTCAGACAACATGCACATTTAGAAAGGCAGTGGACAGAAAACTCACCTGCTCCCTGGTTTCCCATACAGCTTGCTGTACTGTGGAAGGAGGCTGTCCAGCAGGGCCTGGTTCTCCTCAGTGCTGAAGGCTGGGGCTCTCTCCACAGTACGTGCCATTGCAGGGTCCAGAGGGGGCAGAGACAGCAGCAGTGTAGTGGCAGATGTCGTCCTGGAGCATGTAGTGCAGGCAAGTGAGCTCTCAGGGGAACAGCCAGCATTATATGTGTGCTGCAGAGGCAGATACTGTCCCATGTGTCCAAAGTGATAGGTCCAAGTCGTTTGCATCTTCTGAATCTGGCCAATCCATGGAATCGCACCACTTACACACGCCCCAGCATCCTTCAAATGTTCAACTTCATGACACCCATGAAATTGCAACATTGTTGTGGGTGACCAACTGAATTTACAGCATCAGACTCGTTCAAATCTTGAAAATGCGTCCGTTGCCAGGCCAGGCTATAGCCAATGGGTGCGCACCGATCGGACCATTGCCGTTCAACGCGTACCTAGGATACAACGCATACCGGCACACATTGAATGCAATGGGCCGGCCGGGCACACCGATCGGACCATTGCCGTTCAACGCATACCTAGGATACAACGCGTACCCGCACACATTGAATGCAATGGGCCGGCCGGGCACACCGATCTGACCATTGCCGTTCAACGCGTACCTAGGATACAACGCGTACCCGCACACATTGAATGCAATGGGCCGGCCGGGCACACCGATCGGACCATTGCCGTTCAACGCGTACCTAGGATACAACGCGTACCCACACACATTGAATGCAATGGGCCGGCCGGGCACACCGATCGGACCATTGCCGTTCAACGCGTACCTAGGATACAACGCGTACCAGCGCACATTGAATGCAATGGCCAATGTGTGCGCACTGATTGGTCCATTGCTGTCCAACGCGTGTTGCGAATACAACGCGTACCAGCGCTCATTGAATGCAATGGCCAATGTGTGCGCACTGATCGGTCCATTGCTGTCCAACGCGTGTTGCGAATACAACGCGTACCAGCGCACATTGAATGCAATGGCTAATGTGTGCGCACTGATCGGTCCATTGCTGTCCAACGCGTGTTGCGAATACAACGCGTACCAGCGCACATTGAATGCAATGGCCAATGTGTGCGCAGTGATCGGTCCATTGCTGTCCAACGCGTGTTGCGAATACAACGCGTACCAGTGCACATTGAATGCAATGGCCAATGTGTGCGCACTGATCGGTCCATTGCTGTCCAACGCATCCCTGTACAAGTCACTGGCATATGTCACCATGCTTGTCACAGGTGAACATATGCCAGCCACATATACTTCCCAGGGAGTGAGGGGCACACCTACAACACCACAGCCTGTCCAAACTGTATCCTACGGCATGTAAGGCTGCATTACCTATTCCGTGTAGGTGGGTGAAGATGTTGTTCTGTGGGTGTCACTTGGGGGCAGCCACCCCCAGGCTGTGCTCGTGTTCATGGGGACAGAATCCTTGGTGTTTCGTGTACATGACCACTGTGATGTGCAACTGTTCATATCTGAGCATGTGGCATGATCACATTTCACGGTGGTGTATGTGTATGTCATGTCACATACACCCTGAGTCCCATGTGGGACGGTATGTTTAACCCAGGGTGACCCATTGGCACAATGGTGATGGTCCTCCACAGTCTGTGTGCATGTTGTGTTACCAATGTCTCTGATTTCATGTGCACAATGGGAGGCAGTCTCCACATCCACGTTGTTTGTGCATGGACTTTGATGTTGTGCGTGTGTGTGTCACAGACGTCCATGTTTGTCCTGCCGAGGCAACAGGGACCACTACCTGTGGGGGTCATGGTTGTTTTGCTGTGGTGTATACATGATACACCATGTCATGCCAGTGTCCATGTGGCAATACAGGGTCCCTGGGAATCTACGTGTCGTTGAGCTGTGATGCCTGGGGCACATCAGTCCTCACATGTCACTGTGGGGTGTGTTTGTAATTTGGCAGCAGGAGATGGGAACTGGGACACGGCCTCATGATATCCAATGGCACGACCTGTGACTTATTGATGCCACTTGTTGAACTGTGATGTTAGATGTTGGCCATGTATGTGCCATACATATCCTTACGGAACTGCACACATCATGTACTTGTGCCTCATAATGATGTATCATGTGATGTTGAGTGTGTTCAATGCCACATATGTGGGGTGACTGACAATCTTGCTTTCTTCACCTATGCACTGCAGGGCACCAGCTGTCCTTAGACCATTCCCTGACCTGGCAACGATGGTGGAACGTGACAGCATCCGACAGTACCGCTTCACCAGGCAGCTGATTGAGGATTTGGCAGTGCGCTTGGCACCACATTTGCAACCTGGCCGTCCGTACCCTACAGCGCTGACCCCCAAGGTGAAGGTGATGGCAGCCCTACACTTCTTTGCCACCGGTACCTTTCAACACACTCTGGCGACTGCTGGTGGGATGTCACAGACCATGTTCAGCCGTGTGCTCCGGGATGTTTTGGAGGCTATGTTGATATACCTGAACCAGTACATCTATTTCCCTAGCCTCCAACGACTCACTGGCGTGAAGAGTGACTTCTATGCCCTGGGGAGGATGCCGCATGTCATTGGCTCCATTGATGAGACACATGTGGCTTTGGTACCACCACAGGCCCAAGAGCAGGCCTACCGTAACCGCAAACACTACCACTTGGTCAATGCACTGGTGGTCTGTCTTGCAGATATGAGCATCACACACGTGTGTGCCCGTTTCCCTGGTTCTGCACACGATGCCTACGTGATGAGGAGTAGTCGCATCCCAAGGATGATGGCACAGATGCCAAACCAGCGTGCCTGGCTTGTTGGTGTGTACTGACTTTGTACCATTGTGTGTGTTCTGCTATGTAGTGTTCCACCCTCTTTTCCAACTCTGCTAATGTGCAATTGTCTGTATGTAGGTGACTCTGGATACCCCAACATGCCGTGGTTGCTGACGCCCCTCAGGAACCCTGTGACACCAGCCCAGATGCGCTACAATGAGGCACATGGTCGGACGAGGAGAGTGATTGAGCGGACATTTGGTCTCCTGAAGAGCCGCTTCCGCTGCCTCGACAAGACAGGAGGGTCCCTCCCATATGCCCCAGCAAAGGTGTGCAAGATTATCATCGTCTGCTGCATGCTCCACAACCTGGCAGTGCGGAAGGAGTTGCCTCTCATCACTGGATGACGATGACCAACGTCCGCCACCTGAGGAGGATCCTGGCCTGGACCACGATGCCAGTGATGATGATGATGATGATGGTGATGTCCGCACACAGCTCATCACCAACTTCTTCAGCTGAATGTGAGTATCCAGAGATGGCATGTCAATGATGTGAGTTTGCATGATATGTGTTGGTGGTGCTCTGGTGCTGTTTGAGTGTGTCCATGGGCTACATGTCTGTATGCGTGTAGCGATGTGTCCTTGCAGGTAGTCTGTACTCCCCAACAGTGTTGACATGCTAACTTGGTTCTGTGTGGGTATCTTGTAACATGTATTGTGCATGAGTATTGCAGTTCTGTCCTGTTCTTCAGTGCTTTTGACTGTGTGTCATTTCTGTCCTTCACAGGGTACTTTCAGAGTCGTTTGGTCAACTGTGTTCCCCAACACCGTGATTTGACTTCCCGGGTGGTAGCTGTTGTGTCCCATCAGGTGACGTGCACCACACCCATGGACTTCCTTCCTTCTACACTTGTTGACTGTGTGCCCGCTGCCAGGTGGGATTCCCTTGCATCTGTGGTGGTTACAACATGTTGCAAATGTGTGATAAACCTGTGCTTCACTTTGGGATGTGTGTTGTCTGTGATCACACATCTGACTGACATTTGCTTACTGCACCAGTGGGCTAGTTAACACAGACTGTGAATAGGTGTTGGGTCTGTGCAATGCAACGTATTTCCTGGCAACATCAGTATAGGCGATGAGTCAGATGGCCAAGGTGTGTATGTGTTGTGTAGCCCTGGTGGTGTGCCTCCCTCATATGTGTGATGTCGCCATGACTCACATGCCGGTGTTGTACTTGCTGTAGCAGTTAGCATGCACAGTGTCATTTCCCAGATCATCATAGCCACTTCTGAGACAACATAGGAATCACAACAGAGGCAAGTATGGTGTATTAGTGAGTTTATTGACATACATGTGTGAGTATAGTGCACAGGATGGTGGGTGCTGTACATTGTGATTGTAATCCTAAGTTCCTAGATGATTTGGAAGTCCTGGTAGCAGAAATGTCCAGAGTGAAGTCAACAGTAATCAGAGACATTGGTCCAACTTGAGCTCCCCATGTCATGTGGGAGAGTTGTGTTGCAGTCAACAGGGTGAACAGTTTGCGCACAAAGGTGATTATCCAGAACAGGTTTTGGCTTCCTGGGGGTTGCACATGGCCATCGGCCTCTCACTTGCCCCTCCTCGGACGGCCCCTCTTCTTGGGGGGACCCTCAAGTGCAGGCTGCTGCGGTGCAGGGGACTCTTCGCCAGAGTCATACGCCCTCCCTGTGGCAGTTGCAGTTGTTTCAGCAGCAGATGTTGTGGGCACACAGGGAGGTGTTGACTGGTTGCTGCTCATCTGGCGGAGGCATTGTAATATGTCCCTATGCACCGCCATCATCTCTTGCAGTGTGTCCCACTTGGACTCCACGCGGGCCATGTGTGAGTCCAAGCGGGCATGATGGGCAGCCTGCTGCTGTTTAATGTCCCTGAGGAGCCCCACTACCTGGCTGAACTCTCCGGTGCTGGACTGGTTCGCATCGGCTATGCGTGCCAGTTGTGGGTCATCATGCAGTCCAGACCCCTCTGTGAGCAGCGACCTATGTCTCCCACCCTCCCACCACCCCTGGCGACACGTGCAGTACCTGAGGTGGCACGCACAGGTGACCCTGGGCCCCCTTGCGGGTTGTTGGTGGTGGTGGTGTCCATGGCCCCACGTTGGTCCAGGGTCCCTGTGCTGGTGGTGGTGGTGCTCCTTGGTCTGTCCATGTCGGCAGGGGTGGTATGTGTGTTGACAGTCGTTGGAGGGTGGGTGCAGGGGGTGCAGCTAGTGGTCCTGCTGGTGCTGCATAATGACTTGCTCCGGAGGTGCCAGGTAGGTCTTCTTCATCCGAGGAGGGCAGAGGCTGTTCCCCACCAGTGAGCTCCGTATCCTCTTGAGCCTGGGACGAGGACTCCTCAGCGTCTGCTGCTGTGTCCCCATCATCACCAGTTTTTGGGAGACACACACAATGTATGTTATGTTTCTGCAGGCATCAATGGTTGACACACCTGACAGTGTGACTGTGCCTCTGGATGCGGGCCTGTACATTGCATTGTCCTAAGTTGTCACAGTCAGGGGTTGATATTGGTGTAGCACATTGTCCTGCATTATTTGGGCATTTTTATGTGATTGTTGGGGTGTGTACATGATCTGCATTGGTTGTATTTGGTTGACATCCGGTCCTCCTTCCCACCCAGCCAGATATCCCACCATGGAACGTGCTTTCATTGCAGGGAGTGCAAGTTGTCTTTCACGATGTCAGTCAGTGGTGTCCTGCTGTTGGTTGTTGCACAGTTGCCAGCAGGGCCTTGTGCTCCCCACAGCAGTAGCCAGTGTCAGCCATCTTGTCTGTTGTTTTCCACTCCCTGTGATGTGGGCATGGTTCATGGTGTGTTGATGTGCGCATTGTGAGGGTGAGCAATATCTGTGACTACCACTCCCATCTTGCTATTGCCTCCACCCCCCTTCCCAGCATGCCCATACTTCCTTCCTTTTGAGTGTACTTCACTGTGTGTGGGTGTGACAGCAATGGCAAGATGGCTGACAGTGGTGTCCTGCTGTTGGTTGTTGGCCAGTTCCCAGCATGGCCTTGTGCTCCCTACAACAGAGCACCAGTGTCAGACATCTTTGAAGTGGCTTTTGACTCCCTGTGAGGTGTGCATACTTGGGTGTGTACTTGCTGGCCCATGTGGGTGGGGGATGTTAGGATGTGACTACCACTCCCATCATGCTTTTGCCTCCACCCCCCTTCCCAGCATGCCCATGCTTCCTTCCTTTTGACTCAGCTTCCCTGTGGGGTTGTGTGCCTGTGCTGACAAGATGGCTGACAGTGTTATCCTGGGGTTTGTTTTGCTACAAGTCCCAGGTGTGTCCCTGTGCTTCACACTGCATGACCCAGGGTTGTGGTTCTTTGTGGGATATTTGATTGGTGTGTGAGGCAATGCTTTCTCCCAGGTGAGTTGTGTGTAGTTTGTGTTAGGGGGTGTGTGGGTGGAGCTGCTGGTGACTATGGTCAGTGCTGTGAGTCCTCCTTCCCACCCAGCCAGATATCCCACCATGGAACGTGCTTCCATTGCAGGGAGTGCAAGTTGTCTTTCAGGATATCAGTCAGTGGTGTCCTGCTGTTGGTTGTTGCACAGTTGCCAGCAGGGCCTTGTGCTCCCCACAGCAGTAGCCAGTGTCAGCCATCTTGTGAGTCCTTTTCCACTCCCTGTCATGTGAGCATAGTTGAGAGTGGTGTTGATGGGCCAATTGTGAGGGTGAGCAATATCTGTGCCTGCAACTCCCATCATGTTATTGCCTCCACCCCCCTTCCCAGCATGCCCATCCTTCCTTCCTTTTGACTCTGCTTCCCTGTGGGGTGGGCTGCCTGTGCTGAATGGATGGCTGGGAGTGTTGTCCTGGCAGTTGTTTGGCTAAAAGTCCCAGGAGTGTCCCTGTGCTTCACACAGCATAACCCAGGGTGGTGGTTCTTTGTGGGATCTTCAGTTAGGATGTGAGGCATTGCATTCTCCCAGGTGGGTTATGTGGAGTTTGTGTTGAGGGGGTGTGTGAGGGGAGGTGCTTGTGACTATGGTCAGTGCTGTGAGTCCTCCTTCCCACCCAGCCAGATATCCCACCATGGAACGTGCTTCCATTGCAGGGAGTGCAAGTTGTCTTTCAGGATGTCAGTCAGTGGTGTCCTGCTGTTGTTTGGTGCACAGTTGCCAGCAGGGCCTTGTGCTCCCCACAGCAGTAGCCAGTGTCAGCCATCTTGTCTGTTGTTTTCCACTCCCTGTGATGTGGGCATGGTTCATGGTGGTGTTGATGTGCGTATTGTGAAGGTGAGCAATATCTGTGACTACCACTCCCATCATGCTATTGCCTCCACCCCCCTTCCCAGCATGCCCATACTTCCTTCCTTTTGAGTGTACTTCACTGTGTGTGGGTGTGACAGCAATGGCAAGATGGCTGACAGTGGTGTCCTGCTGTTGGTTGTTGGCCAGTTCCCAGCACGGCCTTGTGCTCCCTACAACAGAGCACCAGTGTCAGACATCTTTGAAGTGGCTTTTGACTCCCTGTGAGGTGTGCATGCTTGGGTGTGTACTTGCTGGCCCATGTGGGTGGGGTATGTTGGGCTGTGACTACCACTCCCATCATGCTTTGCCACCACCCCCTTCCCAGCATGCCCATGCTTCCTTCCTTTGACTCAGCTTCCCTGTGGGGTTGTGTGCCTGTGCTGACAAGATGGCTGACAGTGTTATCCTGGGGTTTGTTTTGCTACAAGTCCCATGTGTGTCCCTGTGCTTCACACTTCATGACCCAGGGTTGTGGTTCTTTGTGGGATTTTTGATTGGTGTGTGAGGCAATGCTTTCTCCCAGGTGAGTTGTGTGTAGTTTGTGTTAGGGTGTGTGTAGTTGGAGCTGCTGGTGACTATGGTCAGTGCTGTGAGTCCTCCTTCCCACCCAGCCAGATATCCCACCATGGAACGTGCTTCCATTGCAGGGAGTGCAAATTGTCTTTCAGGATGTCAGTCAGTGGTGTCCTGCTGTTGGTTGTTGCACAGTTGCCAGCAGGGCCTTGTGCTCCCCACAGCAGTAGCCAGTGTCAGCCATCTTGTGAGTCCTTTTACACTCCCTGTGATGTGAGCATGGTTGAGAGTGGTGTTGATGGACCAATTGTGAGGGTGAGCAATATCTGTGCCTGCAACTCCCATCATGCTATTGCCTCCACCCCCCTTCCCAGCATGCCCATCCTTCCTTCCTTTTGACTCTGCTTCCCTGAGGGGTGGGCTGCCTGTGCTGAATGGATGGCTGGGAGTGTTGTCCTGGCAGTTGTTTGGCTAAAAGTCCCAGGAGTGTCCCTGTGCTTCACACAGCATAACCCAGGGTGGTGGTTCTTTGTGGTATCTTCAGTTAGGATGTGAGGCATTGCATTCTCCCAGGTGGGTTATGTGGAGTTTGTGTTGAGGGGGTGTGTGAGGGTGGGTGCTTGTGACTATGGTCAGTGCTGTGAGTCCTCCTTCCCACCCAGCCAGAAATCCCACCATGGAACGTGCTTCCATTGCAGGGAGTGCAAGTTGTCTTTCAGGATGTCAGTCAGTGGTGTCCTGCTGTTGGTTGTTGCACAGTTGCCAGCAGGGCCTTGTGCTCCCCACAGCAGTAGCCAGTGTCAGCCATCTTGTGAGTCCTTTTCCACTCCCTGTGATGTGCGCATGGTTCATGGTGGTGTTGATGGGACAGTTGTGGGGGTGACCAATATCTGTGCCTACAACTCCCATGATGCTATTGGCTACACTGACTTGCCCAGCATAGACATATTTCCTTTCTTTCAGTGGGCTTCACTGTGTGGTGGTGTTGTAGCGGTGGCTACTTGTCTGGATGTGTTTGTCAGTTATATTTGTGCCACTGCCTAGCTGTAGTTGTAGTTGTGTTTGTACATGTGATGACACAGTTAAATGTCACTTTGAGATGGCATGTGTTGTGTTTCTCTGAGTGACATACACATTTTGGGATGATTCTGTTCTGGTTGCTGTGTATTTGCTAAGAGTGCATGGTTTGACTCTCCCTTGACAGTGATGTGTGTGTGTAGTCGCAGAATATTGTGTACATTTGTTGTGTACTTACCAGGCTCTGGGATGTTTTCTAGTCCATATACGCTCACTGGTGGTAGGATGGCCCGCACCTTCTCCTCCCAGGGCCTGAGGTATACTGGCTTGGCAGGAGGGCCACTGCCGGTGTGTTGGCTCAAGAGGTAGTCCTTCTTCAACAGCTCCTTGACCCTCCTGCGCACGTCATACCACCTGTTCTGGATGTCTGTCTTTGTGCGCAAACATGGTGATTGTGCGTTCACCCTGTCGACGATCCTCTCCCACATCTTTGTTTTCTGTGACATGGGTGTCTGTTGGACCAGTGTACCAAAGAGCTGTGGCTCTACCCTGAGGATCTCATCTACCAGGACTTCCAATTCACTATCTAGGAACTTATGATTCTTCTTTGGGGGCATGGTGATGGGTGGTGATGGTGAGTGATGTGTGTGTTGGTGTGCAGGTGAAGGTGTGTGAGTGTGTGTTTTGCTGGGTGTATGTGAGGGTGCTATTTGTTGAGGTGCTGATGGTGTGTGGCTTGTGTGATGGATGAGCTGTGGGTGTGTGGTTGCTGTCTGTTGAGTGCTGGCAGGTAATTTGAATTTGCAAAGGATCATGGTAGGGATTTGTGTCATTTATATAGGTGGAGTTGTGGGTGTGTCTTTGTTCCCTGCCCCACCCCCCCCAGGAGTTATTGGCGTTGTAACTGCTTGTTTGGCCTTTTTTTGTGTATTTTCCCTTTGTACTTTTCGTGCATGTAGGAGACGTTCTTGTGACCGAGTCGGACCCTGCAGTTGTCTCGTACGGGCTTATCCGTTTCGTTCACGCTGTGTTTGTGCTGTTTTCTATGCAGCGTACGCGTCGGTCGCGGTGTTTTGGGTTGCTTCGCCTCGCAGTTTTGTATGCGTGTCGGTCGTACGGTTTGTCATCCGTGCGACTCAGTCGTGTTTTCCACGCCTTGCATCGTACTTGGCGGGTGGGAGTCCGCGGGTACGTCTCGTTCGGTATTGTTCCGGGGGCGAGTCGGTCGGTTCGAATCGCCTGTTTTTCCGGCCGGATTGCTGTTTTCCGCGCTGCTCTGTCGTTCGGCTTGTGTTCCGTACGAGTCGGTCGGGTTTTGCTCGCTTTTCATCGTACTTGGCGGGTCGGGCTGCACCGGTACGTGTCGGTCGGAATAAATTCCGGCTCCGAGTCGGTCGGTACGTTTTCCGGCCGGAATCGGAATCGGCCCCATAGTCTTTGACTCTTTGCTAGGGCTTACAAATACATGATTATTTGGTGTTTACTTGGTGTGTTCTATTATTAATGTTTAGGGCCAAGAACCTTGTGTGTCTGTTGCAGTTTGTGAACCTTATTAAACACATGTATGAAAAGAAATAGTCAGAACAAGAGGGAAGCACATGATTATTTGTCAAATGTTCTCTCCAAAAGACAGGAATCCCTATCAGTGATGGCTGATTTAAGAAAAAGTAACTTAACAAGGCGTGGATTGCATCTTCTGCCAACATTGAGCAAAATTGAGAAAAATTCACAGAAAACACTAACTGCCCCTGTTATGTAATGTTGTTTTTTTTTTTAACCAGTGATATACAAGTGAGAAAGACTGAGATGTTTTCATGACTTTTTGTAAAGGCGATATGTGTACAACATCTCAGCGCCATTGGTTAAATTCCATTTACTTGTCTGTCATTTCTTGGGCCTTTTCACCTTCATTTTTTTGTTCCTCTGCCATTTACTCCTGGAGGTGAAGTTAAAACTATGTTAACCATTTCAAAGTTTCCATCTCATTATTTTTGCTATTTCCACCCGACATATGCCTGACAGATTTTTGTTATTTTATTTTTTAATAATATTACTTCATTTATGTCTTCTTTTTCATTTACATTTATGCTATTTTATTTTACCTTCATATTATTTGTGTCCATAACAGCATTCCTAATACCAATCCTTAGCTTCAAAACATATGTAATTTTGGTAGTTAATTCTATTATTTTATTGTAGTCATTTTTGATTGTTGTTCTCAGCAGAGATAGAGCGGGAAACAGTGGCATAGAAAGTGCCACTGAGAGAAGTGAGGGGAAAAGAAGCAGAGAACATTGTTAAACTGTTGTGCTGTTGCTGCACCATGGTAGTTTAGCAGTGCAAACATCTAGACACTCTCTGGAGGGTCCATTGTTTTGCAGTCAAACTCACAGATGTTTTGGGGCCTCATAGCCTGTACAAGAGATTTTATTGTTTGATTAAAAAAAGCCATTACAAATAATAAATTCACATTCCATCTGAAATAACAAGCAATAAAAAAACAGTTTCATCATAAATCTAAAACATTATATTACAGTCAATTTTTATCAATCTTTTTTTTAGCCAGAAAATGACTATACAAGTCAATATTGGTGACCTAATTGGTAATACTGGGTAAATAAATAGCATTATACGGCAGTCGATTTTTATCAAGCTTCTTTTAGTCCCAAAGTGACAGTACAGAACAACATTGGCTACCTCATTGGTGGTAATGCCGGTTAATCTCAGATGTGTTCCTGCTCTTAACTGCAAGAGAGTATGATGTCCATCAGTGGGAACTCATGTCCTAACTGCGCCCGCGGCCCAAATGGCATACCTCAAGCCCTCCTCAAACAAAGTATACCTGTATGGGCGAAATGTTTGGCGGTTATGTTTAATGCCATACTAGCCTGTGGGAACATACCAAATAGTTGGAGAGGTTCAATCATCCATCCAATATTTAAAGGAGGGTCAGCCTCGTCCACAAGCAACTATCGGTTGATAGCGCTGTTGGACTTCGATTTCAAATATTTCTCAATGCTGTTGTTACACGACCTGTCGGCTTGAATGCTAGAAACAGGTAGATTTCCCCTAAACTAGATGGGGCTCACAAAGAATCAAGGGAACCTGTCAAACCTGATGGCTATGGAATTGGTCATAAAAAGAACGAGTGATACTCACACGCCATTGTATATGTATATTGTCGATTTTAAAGCAGCATTTGACAGTGTACCACGGAATAAGCTGTGGAAAAAGCTACATCATTGGAGGATTCCGCACAACCTATTGAGGGCTATCAGGTTCGTTTATATAAATACCTGGATCAAGATCAAGGTTGGGGATGGGTCCAACCTGTCAAGGGAGGTGGGTACAATGATTGGTCTGAAACAGGGGTGTGTGCTTACACCCCTCCTATTCAATCTGTACATTTCAGGCCTCTCCCTAGCCCTATGACCTGCTCCTCCTTAGTAACATCTGAGTGGGGTTACGAAGATTAATCAGCTGCCTAGCAGTTTATTCAGATGAAAATCAGTTAGAGAATAACCTTAAAAAACAAGGTTATTGCGCTAAACCGTCGCATTTCCAGGCAAGGCAACTGGCTTCTCAATGGATCACTGTTAGAAGTAAAAAGCAACTATGCCTATTTGTAGGTCAGGCTTGAGTCGAGGGCCACCTATGCACCACAAAGGGGAGCTATCAGAGGGAAAGCAATGGCCCTAAATTTCGCCTTTTCTACCCTCGCAAAATCCCTCTGGGAGGACAATGTTAAACCAGTAGTCACAGCAATTAAATCAAAACTGATCCCGACCCTATCATATGGAAGTGAAATAATCCTAGGTCTAGATGCTAGCCACTGAAAAAGCTTATAACACAGACCTCCAAGCGTATTTTCAAGCTGCCGAGGTCGGTCTCCCCTGCGTGTCAGACTTGAGCTCTCACTGATGAGGCAATCCCTAGCCAGGGCAGGGACCTTTGTAAAGTGCCCTTGTCACCCCTCCCCAAAGGAGATGCGGTGCAAGTCAACAGACGCACAACTTGAATACTACTTGACCCCCTTCCATCACTGGGGACATTGCACTGAGACTTGAAATGCGCCTTGAGATAATATGTTTACTTCTGTCTAGATTGTATGTCTCTCGCAGGCCGACTGTTGTGAAGCGCTCCGATACCTTCGGGTCTGGCTAGCGCTATAGAAAACTCCTAAATAAATAAATAAATAAAATGCTGTCATAAAATGAGGAATGCTGCTAAGGACCTGCTGTACAAAAGGGGATGATGGATGGAACGTTTGAGCCAATCAAACACTCACCCCCAGTCAACTGATCTGGGTTTAATCCATCATCATTCTTTAGCTCACTCCACCACCCCAGTTCAGACATGGCCATATGCAAATCAGTCTGACCCTGTGCCTCATGGGAACAGTCCAGCCCGAACTGCCAAGCCATGTCTTCCCTGGACCGGAAACAAGCATCCTAGGACCGGTTTCTGGCTTCCAGTCGTCATCAGCCAGGCTTGCTTGAATCCAGTGGCAAAGTGAGCAAGGGACCCACGTCTGGGCATACCCCCGCCAACTTAGGGCGAAGAAAGCGATACAAAAGGGGATGATGGATGGAACGTTTGAGCCAATCAAACACTCACCCCCAGTCAACTGATCTGGGTTTAATCCATCATCATTCTTTAGCTCACTCCACCACCCCAGTTCAGACATGGCCATATGCAAATCAGTCTGACCCTGTGCCTCATGGGAACAGTCCAGCCCGAACTGCCAAGCCATGTCTTCCCTGGACCGGAAACAAGCATCCTAGGACCGGTTTCTGGCATTCCAGCCGTCATCAGCCAGGCTTGCTTGAATCCAGTGGCAAAGTGAGCAAGGGACCCACGTCTGGGCATACCCCGCCAACTTAGGGGCGAACAAAGCGATACAAAGGGGATGATGGATGGAACGTTTGAGCCAATCAAACACTCACCCCCAGTCAACTGATCTGGGTTTAATCCATCATCATTCTTTAGCTCACTCCACCACCCCAGTTCAGACATGGCCATATGCAAATCAGTCTGACCCTGTGCCTCATGGGAACAGTCCAGCCCGAACTGCCAAGCCATGTCTTCCCTGGACCGGAAACAAGCATCCTAGGACCGGTTTCTGGCATTCCAGCCGTCATCAGCCAGGCTTGCTTGAATCCAGTGGCAAAGTGAGCAAGGGACCCACGTCTGGGCATACCCCCGCCAACTTAGGGCGAACAAAGCGATACAAAGGGGATGATGGATGGAACGTTTGAGCCAATCAAACACTCACCCCCAGTCAACTGATCTGGGTTTAATCCATCATCATTCTTTAGCTCACTCCACCACCCCAGTTCAGACATGGCCATATGCAAATCAGTCTGACCCTGTGCCTCATGGGAACAGTCCAGCCCGAACTGCCAAGCCACGTCTTCGCTGGACCGGAAACAAGCATCCTAGGACCGGTTTCTGGCATTCCAGCCGTCATCAGCCAGGCTTGCTTGAATCCAGTGGCAAAGTGAGCAAGGGACCCACGTCTGGGCATACCCCGCCAACTTAGGGCGAACAAAGCGATACAAAAGGGGATGATGGATGGAACGTTTGAGCCAATCAAACACTCACCCCCAGTCAACTGATCTGGGTTTAATCCATCATCATTCTTTAGCTCACTCCACCACCCCAGTTCAGACATGGCCATATGCAAATCAGTCTGACCCTGTGCCTCATGGGAACAGTCCAGCCCGAACTGCCAAGCCATGTCTTCCCTGGACCGGAAACAAGCATCCTAGGACCGGTTTCTGGCATTGCAGCCGTCATCAGCCAGGCTTGCTTGAATCCAGTGGCAAAGTGAGCAAGGGACCCACGTCTGGGCATACCCCCGCCAACTTAGGGCGAACAAAGCGATACAAAAGGGAATGATGGATGGAACGTTTGAGCCAATCAAACACTCACCCCCAGTGAACTGATCTGGGTTTAATCCATCATCATTCTTTAGCTCACTCCACCACCCCAGTTCAGACATGGCCATATGCAAATCAGTCTGACCCTGTGCCTCATGGGAACAGTCCAGCCCGAACTGCCAAGCCATGTCTTCCCTGGACCGGAAACAAGCATCCTAGGACCGGTTTCTGGCATTCCAGCCGTCATCAGCCAGGCTTGCTTGAATCCAGTGGCAAAGTGAGCAAGGGACCCACGTCTGGGCATACCCCACCAACTTAGGGCGAACAAAGCGATACAAAGGGGATGATGGATGGAACGTTTGAGCCAATCAAACACTCACCCCCAGTCAACTGATCTGGGTTTAATCCATCATCATTCTTTAGCTCACTCCACCACCCCAGTTCAGACATGGCCATATGCAAATCAGTCTGACCCTGTGCCACATGGGAACAGTCCAGCCCGAACTGCCAAGCCATGTCTTCCCTGGACCGGAAACAAGCATCCTAGGACCGGTTTCTGGCATTCCAGCCGTCATCAGCCAGGCTTGCTTGAATCCAGTGGCAAAGTGAGCAAGGGACCCACGTCTGGGCATACCCCCGCCAACTTAGGGCGAACAAAGCGATACAAAAGGGGATGATGGATGGAACGTTTGAGCCAATCAAACACTCACCCCCAGTCAACTGATCTGGGTTTAATCCATCATCATTCTTTAGCTCACTCCACCACCCCAGTTCAGACATGGCCATATGCAAATCAGTCTGACCCTGTGCCTCATGGGAACAGTCCAGCCCGAACTGCCAAGCCATGTCTTCCCTGGACCGGAAACAAGCATCCTAGGACCGGTTTCTGGCATTCCAGCTGTCATCAGCCAGGCTTGCTTGAATCCAGTGGCAAAGTGAGCAAGGGACCCACGTCTGGGCATACCCCCGCCAACTTAGGGCGAACAAAGCGATACAAAAGGGGATGATGGATGGAACGTTTGAGCCAATCAAACACTCACCCCCAGTCAACTGATCTGGGTTTAATCCTTCATCATTCTTTAGCTCACTCCACCACACCAGTTCAGACATGGCCATATGCAAATCAGTCTGACCCTGTGCCTCATGGGAACAGTCCAGCCCGAACTGCCAAGCCATGTCTTCCCTGGACCGGAAACAAGCATCCTAGGACCGGTTTCTGGCATTCCAGCCGTCATCAGCCAGGCTTGCTTGAATCCAGTGGCAAAGTGAGCAAGGGACCCACGTCTGGGCATACCCCCGCCAACTTAGGGCGAACAAAGCGATACAAAAGGGGATGATGGATGGTACGTTTGAGCCAATCAAACACTCACCCCCAGTCAACTGATCTGGGTTTAATCCAGCATCATTCTTTAGCTCACTCCACCACCCCAGTTCAGACATGGCCATATGCAAATCAGTCTGACCCTGTGCCTCATGGGAACAGTCCAGCCCGAACTGCCAAGCCATGTCTTCCCTGGACCGGAAACAAGCATCCTAGGACCGGTTTCTGGCATTCCAGCCGTCATCAGCCAGGCTTGCTTGAATCCAGTGGCAAAGTGAGCAAGGGACCCACGTCTGGGCATACCCCCACCAACTTAGGGCGAACAAAGCGATACAAAAGGGGATGATGGATGGAACGTTTGAGCCAATCAAACACTCACCCCCAGTCAACTGATCTGGGTTTAATCCATCATCATTCTTTAGCTCACTCCACCACCCCAGTTCAGACATGGCCATATGCAAATCAGTCTGACCCTGTGCCTCATGGGAACAGTCCAGCCCGAACTGCCAAGCCATGTCTTCCCTGGACCGGAAACAAGCATCCTAGGACCGGTTTCTGGCATTCCAGCCGTCATCAGCCAGGCTTGCTTGAATCCAGTGGCAAAGTGAACAAGGGACCCACGTCTGGGCATACCCCCGCCAACTTAGGGCGAACAAAGCGATACAAAAGGGGATGATGGATGGAACGTTTGAGCCAATCAAACACTCACCCCCAGTCAACTGATCTGGGTTTAATCCATCATCATTCTTTAGCTCACTCCACCACCCCAGTTCAGACATGGCCATATGCAAATCAGTCTGACCCTGTGCCTCATGGGAACAGTCCAGCCCGAACTGCCAAGCCATGTCTTCCCTGGACCGGAAACAAGCATCCTAGGACCGGTTTCTGGCATTCCAGCCGTCATCAGCCAGGCTTGCTTGAATCCAGTGGCAAAGTGAGCAAGGGACCCACGTCTGGGCATACCCCCGCCAACTTAGGGCGAACAAAGCGATACAAAAGGGGATGATGGATGGTACGTTTGAGCCAATCAAACACTCACCCCCAGTCAACTGATCTGGGTTTAATCCAGCATCATTCTTTAGCTCACTCCACCACCCCAGTTCAGACATGGCCATATGCAAATCAGTCTGACCCTGTGCCTCATGGGAACAGTCCAGCCCGAACACCTGCTAGCACATCATGTCTGTTCTAAAATCAACTTACAAAGAGGGAAAGGTGCTTTCAAAAGGTATTTACAGGACTGTATCGAGACCCTCGGCCTCAGAGAACTATGGCAGTTAGACACAAGCGAGCAAGTCTTTAAGAAAATTGTGAATAAAAGTTTCAGGCTGAAAAGTCAGTTAGAAGACAAAATAGCACTGGCCAAGCAAGCACGTGGATGGCTGGTGCTAAACTCCTATGAGGAGCAACAGGGTCAGTCTTTTTGAGGCCGCCTACTCTGTGAACTTTAAGAGGAAACTAATGTCAATGAGATTGGGGGTGCTCCCCACCCTAGAATTCAAGCCCAAGTGGCAGGAGAAAGGGCAACGGAGGATACGAGGTGTCGCTTACTCCATCTGACAAAGGAAACATTGTTGCATGCCCTCTGTCTTTGCCCCTACCAAATCAAGCAGCGGAGGGCCCTGCTGCAGAACAAATGTAAAGCCCTAAGAATAAGAACGTGCAGATTAGCCACCATGGAATCCTTAAATCGGCCAAACGTTAAGCTGAAAATTCGGATGGTGCTGTTTATTGCCATTTTTAAAAGACCGGTTAAAGACAAAAACTCCACTAAGTAGGGCCATAAGAGTAGAAAGAAGTCTTTATTGCATGATTTAAAAAACCTTTGCAGGGAACATGTCATTAAAACTTTTTGATGCGTATTGAATTAATACAAGCATGAGATAAGAATATATATATATATATATATATTTTTTGATTTTTTTGATCCTTGTTAAATTGATACGAATAAATAGATAAAAATTTGACGCTTATTAAATTGACTAAAAATGCGATTCCAGTTGCAGTGATAAAATATGCCTAGCCCTCCACATAGCCGAGATCTCTTATTTATGTCCGGCACCTCCAATACCATTGAGGACAATCCTTTCAAAGCTGTTGAGATCAAGTTTATATTTTATGACCCAAGGTATCCATTCTGTGCACGCTTCCCTTTTGCAGTTCTGGCGGATTTCCATATTTCCGGGTGTCTTCAAAGCAGAAGTTCTCATTGTTATCGCGGTCCGTGGATCTGCGCCTCTAGCTGGGGTAACGATCAACATCTCCCCTTTCCTAATTTTTTGGCTGCGCAGTCCATAAACCTCACCAGTGCGCAATTTAAGGTTGTGTTCCGTGAGTCGAAACAGGCCAATACTGCCGATCTACATGATCTAACTTCCTTGTTGTTCCAGGCCTTCCGTAGGAAGGGACCTTCTTTCTTTCAAGAGGCTTGGGCATAGGCACACAACATGAATTATGTCTTCCCTTTGGTTGCCGCAAAATCGACATATCTCTTGGACTTGCTCTCTTTCCATTTGGGAAGGTGGCAGGACAAATTGATCACCCCAATCTTAATTTTAAAAAGCAAAGTTTAGTGCGTGCATTGAAGGTGCAAGTTAGGTAACTTTGAGGTGTCCGCTGAGCATATGAACTGAGGGTCATCCAACCATGGCTTCTTTTTTGCGAGGCTCGCCTTGTCTTCCATTGAGGAGAGCTTTTTTGCGCTTGATTTTGCTAGCCTTTTAAACTCATTTTGGCTGACGTATAGGTCCCATACATCCTTCATGCCGAGGGTTTGTAGCCCACTTGACAGGTATCGATGCCCCGCTTGCCATCGTTTTGTACTCAGATTGGACCATAGATGTTCCGCTAAACTGCCCTCTTTTGATAGCCTTATAGGCTTATGGCAGCACGTTAGAAAGTTCGCCATTCTGCCCAATGTTTGTTTGCAAATGCCCAGTTCCAGCCTGATTTGTGCCGGCGACGTGGAAGATGGTAACTGGAAGACTGTTCTAAAAATGTTTGTTATAATTGTGTCTAAATGACCGCTGTCCAGTCCTTTGAGCACCTCGCTTCCATATGTTAAAGTTGGAATGACTTTTGCCTGCGCCACCTGTAGTGTTGGAGTGAATGTTGGCCCAAGCAGTTTCTTATGGAGGCAGCTGAGAGCAAATGCTAGCGCTATTCCTTTCTTTTTTTGCTCTCCCAGGTGGCTTTTGTATTTTCCGTTGTTGTTGAATAAAACACCTAAATACTTGTGATTTTTGGATTCTGTGATTCTTTCAGCGTTTAAAACCCATGTCAACGTTTTTGGCCTTCCTGGGCGAACCACCAAGATTTTAGTTTTCTTGTTGTTTATCTCGAGCTCGTTCTTTTTTGAATAGGCGACAGTTGCATCCATAAGTCTTTGTAAGCCCACCTTTGTGCTACTCAAGAGAACCACGTCATCTGCATATAAAAGATTTGACAGCTGTAAGTTGCCTAGTTTGGGAGCGTGGGAGTTGACTATGTTAAGGACACCTGGGAGATCTGCTAAAAATAAATTAAAAGTGTAGAGGCCAGGACGCATCCTTGTTTCAATCCTTTTGTCGTGGGAATTGGTCGTGACAGTCTAGAGCCGTCGCCAATCTTAATCCTGACCCATGTGTCCTGATGCAGTAACTGTAAGGCTCTTAGAAGACCATCTGGGATATTCAGAGCGAAAAGCTTCTGCCATAACTTATCCCTGTTGACTTTGTCGAACGCTGAGCTAAAATCTATGAATCCCATATAGAACGATCTAGTGCTGAGCTCCGCCTGGTCTATCAAACATGAAAGAACCATAAGATTAACCGTAGTGCCGATTCCACTTATAAAACCAGTTTGATTTGGAGGGATTATTGAGTGTCCCTCGGCCCAGTCCCGTAATGAATCCAGCAAAATCCCTGCAAAGTATTTGGCTTCATTGTCGATGAGAGCGACTAACCGATAATTGCTCGGGGCTTTTTTGTCGCCTCCTTTAAAGATTGGAACAAGAATCGATCCTCGCCAAGAAGATGGAATATTATTTTTGCTAAAATAGATGTGAACAGTGGAGCAAGTTTTGACGCCCAAAAGCTGGGTCCTCCTTGAACACAGCCGGAGGAATTCCTCCTGGTCCTGGGGCTCCGTCTTTCCGTCCCTTTTTTATCTGCCTTTCAATTTGGTCCTCTTGCACTGTGCTATACTCAGTGCAAATATCTTGATTTTGTCTCTCTGTTCCTTTTTGATTTTTATGCTTTTGTGGAAAAGCTCTCGTCCATTGGTAGCCCTGTTTGAGAGCGGTCTGAAGGTGAATTCAATTCTGTCAGAGAGTTGTATCCCTTTGTGCCTGTGACCTGATTAAAGGTGTGATTTTGTCGATTGTTGAAATGGCTGTGCAGAAAGAAATACCACTCGGACTCCAGTATGTTTGATGAGGCAGCTTTCGGAGCACGACCCCCAAGACCATTTACAGTTCGCCAAAATCTCGCGGAGTTATTCGTTCTTATATCTTGATATAATTTGGCCCAGAAGGAGTTCCACTGAGCCCTTCTATATTCTCTTTTGCTGCCTTCAGATCTCGACGAGCTCCTCTCAGTTTGGTTATAATTAATGTGTCCATTGGCTTTGTTTTTAATTCCCACTATAGCCGGTTCATACTTTTTTGCTGATCGTATCACTGGATCCCATGTGGTCGACTGTTGGAGCTCCGTCGCTTTTGCGTGCGTTATTGGCTTTGCATATCTTGCTGTTAGCTTGCTTGTGAAGCTGGTCCATTGGTAATTTGGTCTGCAGTTGCCTCAGCGATGGTCTCTATCATGTGCTTTGCCTCTTTAGATACTTGCTGTAGGTTAGCCACCATGGAATCCTTAAATCGGCCAAACGTTAAGCTGAAAATTCGGATGGTGCTGTTTATTGCCATTTTTAAAAGACCGGTTAAAGACAAAAACTCCACTAAGTAGGGCCATAAGCTCTCGGTTTGAGGAAGGCGCAAATGGCGGGCTCTGGGTGTGCACAGATGGAACTGAAGGAGGGCTGCTACGGGGCATGATAGGTGTGTAGCAAGAAATATAATGCTTATACCCCCTACCCCGCCAATCCTAGGTGGCGCCCCTTAGAAGGCCATTTAAAGGCACCAATGGTAGGCTGTGGATGTGCTCAGATGGTGCCTTGTAGGTGGGCTGCTAGAGGGTCAGATCAGATGTGTAACAACAACTATAATTCTCATACCCCCTGTCCTGGCATTTAAACTCTAGAAGTCCAATTGTTAGTTCTTACACTGGGGGGTTTCACCAATTCCAGTTGTTATACTAGGTGGGTCAGGGGGAGGCGCTCATGGAGGGCTATTCTGCTTGCACCTTGCACTTAACAGGCTAAAGTTATGTTTAGGCCTTCTCCCGGCTTTTATTGGGCGGAAGGCAAGGGGAGGGCCCAGTGGAAGCCCCTCTTGATGTAATGTATTCATGTTTTTAAATCTTGATCGAATGGTTGTGTCAAATGGTTTGATACAACTCTTTTTCTTTGTTTTATGTTTATGGTTTTTATTAACTGATGTTCCTCAATAGGTTACATATCAAATATATGGGCAACAACACTTTAACTGTTATAAAGCTTTCACTATAAATGTAAGCAGGTTATAAAAACAGAGGTTTAGAGTCATCTTCGCACCAAAAACTGTTGATGTGGCGAATGAAAAGGTAAAATGCCCAATTATAAGTTGACACCTTTAAGGATAATATATATATAACCAAGCTACAGTATTGCTCCTGTAAGGACCTTCAATTCCTATATTACAATGGGTGAATGTTTTCCAAAAGTTAACACATTATTAACTGGTCCTTAGCTAAAGCAAGTAAAGTGCTAAATGCAAAAACAAGATGCATCAATGTCCGCCATAAATTTACAGGATGATAACTAATCCTCAACTGTCGCAGGTAGTATACCATATGCAGATGTGATATGCAATAATATTTGTGATGAGTTAATATGATGATAATAGATCGTTAACTGGAGGCAGTTGAGTGCCATATGCAAAAATAAAGTGCATCAACATCTAAGTTGCATACAAGAATAGATATTCGTCCAATTTGCATGATTATAGTTAATCTCAAATTGGAGCCAGTAAGGTGCTTAGTGCAAGAGTAGAATGCGCTAATAATCGTCCCTAATTAACATGATGCTAACTAATTCTTAATTGGGACATGTAAAGTGCCCTTAAAACATGGCTCTTTCATTAGTAACCATTTTTTGTTCTGTACTGTTTTTCTTCATCAGTTGTAACCTTAGTTCCATAACTGTCCTTCTCATCAAGGCAGCGCCAAGAAACCCTCGGGTATATGAGCACTTTAAAAACTAAGGGGCATATCAGCAAGGCGAGGCGATAAAATTATCGCCGCTTTAGCGTCCGTTTTCTGACGAAAAACGGCGATAATTTTATCGCCCTATCAGCATGGGCACGCTAACGCGTGAATCCATGCCTTAGCGCCTGTTTACTGAACGCCCAGCTTTGCATCTCTAATGAGATGCAAAGTGGGCGTTCCTTCCGAAATAACTAGAGAAATGTCGCTAACCGACATTTCTCCAATTATCAAGGGAATCGCTAACAAGCATAGCGATAAGAAAAGTAGCGCTAACCACGGTTATCGCTACTTTCCTTACGCCTGCTTTAATTCTGACTTAGCCATGTAATCCAATGGGAGGTGGATTACATGGCTAAGACCACCCTGCCCTATCAGCAAGGTATCGCCGGTCACAGTGCGATTATCGCTGGTTTCCCAGCGATAATCACACTGTTTTCCAGCTATCGCTTGCATTTCTATCGCTTTGGAGATAAGCGTTGCTGATAGCACGCTATCTCCACGATAGAAAGCAGCGATAGCCGGCGATAATTATCCTAGCGCTAAGTGCGCTAAGCGATAATTATCGCCGGCCCTTGCTGATATGCCCCATAATAACATAACAGAGCGCATACTTCTCCAGTTACAGGAACAATATTCTAACTAGACCAAAAACCTTAAACTGGCAAACAATAATGATGTCTGCTCTTTTTAAGAACCACAAACAAGGCAGAAATTGTGTCCAACTTGGATCTGCACCTTAGAGGACAAGAGAGTGCATGATTATCTAGGCCCACTTTCTGAAGTTCAGTAGCTGCCATGTCCAAGTATTTTAGCAATCGAGGGAGTGACTGTAGATCAGTGCCCTGCAGTCATACCGCCAAAGCCGCCTCCGTTGTCCTTATTCCAAGCCGATCAAAACTTCAATGTAAAAGCTTTCTTCAAAGATTCATTAAAAATGGACACATACAAATCATATGTGATTATAATTCGGAATAGTAGCCACAGCCTCTGCAGCAAGTTCATGTATAAAGGGACCGCCAAGATTCAATTGATTTTAAGGGTAACACCTGAAACCGGAGGCGGATGTCCTCAGGTCACAGAGAATATTTCACGCGAAAATAAAGATATGGTTGGGTAGATGACTCGACGTAAAAAGGTAAAAGTAACCGTGCTCTGGGCAGTTTTTTAAAAGCTGCAATCTTTCTGGTTAGGAATAGAATCTTGCCTCATTCTTTACTTGAGATTTAAAATGGCGGTATTCAGTCTAAGGGCCAATTTCGATGTCGGACGGACATCGATTGGGTACTGGGACCGACCGACCTCCTGTCAGCGGTCCCAACCCAGCAATTAGGATGCAACCGAACACTGTTCGGTCGCAGTCCTATTCTTTACAATGGGAGCATGCATTCCGACTGAAATGCATGCTCTCGTTGTAAAGAGTAGAGGTGCAGTTCATCCCTGCACCCGTGGCGGGCACCTCAAGGTGCTTGCCATGGGGTGCAGGGATCAACAGGGCGGCCGCCATCCGGAGGTCTTGCACCCATGGGGGCCTGCTGGCGGCCTCCAAAGTCGACTACCAACAGCCTTTCTGTGTCGGAAAGGCCGGCACAGAAAAGCTGTCAGAATCTAACATTGTAATCCCTCGGGCGGAAAGAGCCACCTTTGGGATTGCAGGAGGTTTTCTGAATGGCAGGCGGGCTCTCCGAGCCTGTCGGAAGCCATTCGGAAATCCAGTTTGGATTAATTTCTGACTAACTCCATCCAAATGGGTCGGTCGGAAATAAATCAAAACTGCTGATTACGATGCCGTAGGAACGGCTCCGACCCTCCGTCTCCTACGGCATCGTAATCGGCCCCATAGTGTCCCAATATTCTTTTAACTGCAAATATCCAAGAATGCCATTAAAATTTGTAAAAAGGACAGTTGATTGACGGAATACTGAACAATGTCAAACATTCATCCCAGTACAGAGATCTGGGCCTAAATCCATCGTGCTGGTTGGCCATATATATATATATTAAAGTGAATTGGTGTATAATCACTGCCTTGTTTGCAGCTTCGGTTGATGGGGATCTTCTTAGATAGTGTTGTTCCATTGCCCAATTTTACTCTGACCCAGACGTCAGCGAGCAAAAGTCGGATGGCAGTAAACAGGCAATCTGGAGCCTACCAGGCCTCCAGCTTACGCCACAGTGTTCTGAGGGCTACCTTACCAAAGAACTTACTGTAATCTAAGAAACACACATATAATGTAGTTTTCTGGGAGATCACTTTTTTGGCTAAAAGATGAAGCTGGCAATATTGTTCAGGGTTTCACTGCATTTTCTGAACCCATTTTGACAAAAGGGCAGCATTTTTAGAGTGTTTATCCAGTCATCTAAATTACCCAGCAACAAGTTATCAAACACTTTTGCTTCGGAGTCAAGTAGGGCTATAGTTCTATAGTTTTCAGGATTATCAGTGGGCCCCATTTTATGAATGAGGTGCAGGATTGAACCCCCACAAGTTCTCCTGGATAGTTTCAGTGCTAAGTTTTTCTTTGTACAGTGCCATCAAGGGATTGCCCCATTATTTAACATCGATTAAACACTGCCAACTTGACTCCATTTGGTCCAGTTGTCCTCTTACTTTTCATATCAGCCATGATTTTAGATATGTTACATTTTACCCAGGGCAAGGAATCAATAGTATTTGATAGATTCATACTTTGTCCAGCTGTCTCATTGGCCTTCACAATGGGAATATGCTTCTTAACACTTCTGAATTTAACTCTACATTCAAAAGTTGTAACACATGTTTTTCCCATTTCTCTGTGTCAATACTATTTATTCCTGGTTGAAAGTCATCTAGTTGATGGACGCACCTCCAAAATAAAGTATTATCCCTGGTATGGGCCCATTTACAGATGTTGTGCCATCTCTGTATTCAGCATATTCAGAAACCCTCATTGACTTCATTGTGAACATGGCTGTCAGCCACTCCAGGCTTTGCATTCTGGGACACTTGAACACATGTTTCTGCACTGCATTGTGACAAGGGAAGAAAGCAGTGCAGAGCCATAGTTAGTAAAGTGGCCTGAAACTGCTCTCATCTCCTGCACTGCTGCCATATAAATGCTACATGACACCTTGCACAACCTTTGCACCATGTTGAATATGTGTGTGCATGCTGTCTAGCATAACCTTGCAGTATAAAATCCAATAACTTGACAAATTCTGAAACATTCTACACATTGCATGTGTGCTGCGTAGTGCAGTACACCGAGTGGAATGTTTGAAAAAATGTAACATTTCTCAATGTTAGCGCGATACTTTAGGGAGGCATTAGTGTATGTTACAAAGCCCGGTCTAGCTATTTCTTTACATTGACTTTGCATCAAAAGCTAAGGGTGCTGGCGCAGATCCACCTAAGGGATACCCAAGTAATGCCCCATTGATACAAAGTTGTTATGTTATGTTATGTTACGTTACAGGGTTTTACATAGCGCTCAATCACCTTTCAGGTTTCTTGGCGCTGGGTAACAGATACAACGGACTGCAGGCAAGAACTTAGTCATACGCTTGTCTGAAAAGCCAAGTCTTCAAGAGTTTCCGGAATCTTATATAGTTGGATGTAGATCACAACACAGGGGGAAGGGAGTTCCAGATGCGAGGGACAAGAAATCTGGAACCTCCCAATCTCTTCTTTTTAAATGAGGGGGTTGTAAGGAGGTTCTTGTGAGTGGACCTTAAGTTGCGACTAGAGGTGTATTTTTTGATTCTTGATGATATAAAAGCAGGACTTTTGCCTTGAAGAGATTTAAAAATGATACAGCCCATTTTAAAAATAGAGCGCTGTTCCACCGTAAGCCAGTGAAGCTTTCTCAGCAAAGGGGTGATGTGGCAATGTCTAGACTGTTGAAAAATAAGCCACGGAGCCTGGTTTTGAATCAATTAAACTCTATGCTTCAGTACCTTAGGGAGGCCAAGATATAAAGGGTTGTCATAGTCTAATCTAGAAATAACTAAAGCCAAAATGACCTGGACCAAGGCTTCAAATGTAAGAAATCTGTCAATTTCTTAATTTTTCGCAGTTGTACAAAACAGGAGGACATGACCACTCCAAGTTGAGGTTTCATGGATAGATTCTTGTCGATGAGAACTCCTAGACTCTTTACTGAGTTCTTCGGCTGTGGTGGGTACTTATCGTAGTGGGCCAAAAGGAAGAATTCCACAGCTCGACCTTATTGTGTGTAATGACAATCTCAGTTTCATCAGAGTTGAGTTTAAGACGATTTCTATTAATTCAATTACGGATGTATGGCATGGTATTTTGGACGAATTCCAAGGAGTCCGGGGACTGGTCTGTGGTAAACAACAGCTGCAGATTGTCCACATAGTTATAAACTCTAACATGCATCTCTTTTAAGTAGTACACTAGCGGATTAATATACAGATAAAAAAAATGGGGGGACAAGGAAGATCATTGATTTACTCCACAGGTTAAAAGAGCCTTGGGGGAGTTGAAGGGGGATAGCCAGACAGAATGTGAGTGGTGCTTAAAAAAGGAAACAACCCCGGCTAAGGCAGAGCCCTGTAAACCCGCAGCTCCGACACGGCAGACTAAGAGCTTGTGGTCGACAACGTTGAAGGCCGCAGACAGATCACAAAGTGGCGCAAAGCTTCACAAAGTGCTACATGCACTGAGAAAAGAGCAACTTTTCAGCACAAAAAAAACCTTTTATGCTGCAAAGTGAGTACCCTTGCCAAATGTTGCGTCTTTTTAAATGGGTTTGTGCCAGTCTCACTTCTTTGTAAATCCTGGCCCAGGTTTGTCAAACCCAACCTGCAGAAAACTGAATCTTCTATAATAAATCAAGAAGCCCTGAATCTCCATCAGTTAGTCTGCCCTTCACCCAGTCTGCCTGCAAACTCTAGATTCAATATTCACATTTCAATTATATGGCACTGTGAAAGGGAAAATAAACTTCCCATCCCCTAGAGTTACCACCAATCCATAAGAGTAGTTCAACCAGCACCATCAGAACACGAAAGAAACTCAACCTCACAATTTTACAATCACGACTCCTGGAATCTTTGTCAAATACCTTTGTGACAGCAGTACAATTTTTTTTACTGCTGGCTAACTGCTCTCTTCATTAATGTTCATAAACCACAAAAAACATCTGTAGTTATCCAAAGGCTTTAAGTTGGTTAATGAGATAAGCTAAAATCTATGATTGAAAAATGTAAAAAACTAATAAATCCTTTGCTTTATACGCCATTCCAGAACGTACAAGACCAAAATGAATATAGCAAAGATACTTGACTTCACGACACACATCTCCAAAACTACTGACCCATCAAACTACTGACCCACAAATCAATCATCAAATTCTGAAACCCAGAATGTCCGTCTGCGGGTATCATGAACTCTCAAGATATCTATCATTCACAAAGCCTCTCAATGAATAGTCTACTTTTTGGTTCAAGGCCATGTACTATCTGTCATAGACCACTGCAATTGCCAATGAATGGCTAACACATGTGGGGCCCCAGAGAGCCAACAAAGAATATGGCTGCGTGTTAAAAGAACTACGGCGGCTCTGAGCATTTTTGTCCTCCTCTCCTTCCATTGTTCCTATTTGGGGGATTCTGGGGGAGCTTGTCCGGTCCACTAAGTGTTACAGGGGCCCCTCTGAGTGAGCCGCTGTAGCTCCTTCCCTGTTTCCCTGTACTCCTGGGCAACCGTGTGTTGCAGCCTGCTGCAGCTGGGTGCTGTGCCAGACCCTCCAGTATTCTCTGGCGCTCCCGGGGCCTCCCTCACCTGCGGCTCCAACCAGCCTTCATCGGTCTCTGTGTCAGAGCTCCATTCAGCTTTCGCTCTGTTCACCCTTGCTGGATCAGGGACTGGGGCCTGTCGGGGGCATTTGCTGCAGTTGTGTTACCAGCATTCTTGTGCCCAGAGGGTCTGTGATCAATGATTGCCGGGTGTTACAGCTGCAGCCTCATATCTGTTCCAGTACCACACTCGAGCTAAGCTGCAGCTCAGCCTCTCTGGATGGGCAGGACTATTTTGCTGAGGCACCTCCCCATCTATCTTTCTCCTGATTTGCTGGTGTTGCTGTGGGGCCACCTAGCTCCTTCAAGATCATGAGCCGGAGCCTGTTGGGCCGTTCATCACGTTCGTGCGGCTGGCATTTTCTCTCCTGCTGTGGGCCCCAGAGTACAGGTGGCTGGTCACGCGACTTCCTCCTAGCCGTGCTTTCTGTGGCCCCTTCATCTGGGAAAGGTGCCTGCGCTCAACTCATTGCTGGATTGGGGCTTATCTAGCCCTCCATTACCTGTGTGGTTCCGGAAGCCCAACCTCACCCTGCATGTTGCAGTAGGATTCAACCATATAAGCCCCCTGAGGATGACGAAGGACCTCGCTTCTAGAAGTGCATTTGGGTCCTCTCCGTCCCTCTGTGACTGGTAAATCCTCTGCATTGCAGTCCTCGCCTATATCCTGGTGGACCATTATGCTGGTCATCTCATGGACAAACTCTGTGCCACCTTTTAGACATAGCCATGACAGTTGGTCACAGTCATCTGCCCTGTCACACCTTGTCCAAGTCTATCTATGATCCTATGGCAGTGCCATGTGTTCCCTACTTTCGTTTCACATTTACTCACTGTAACAGTCCTGGTTACTACATTGTATCTGATCATCTAGCTCAGGCACCCTTTGCAAAGGGCAAAGCTGATCAAAAACAATCCAAACTTCAATTTGACAAATGCTACTCCAGGTGGTTCAATGATCCTCTACCCGGCAGACTCTGATGCCGATGCGACAGCCATGTTTAGCGAACTCAGGAAGGGTTTGCACACCATAGATGGTAAAATGGACTCTTTAACTGCGCAACTAGATAGTATTCAGGAGCGCTGATCATCAGGATTCCAGTCTTAGGCAGGGCCGAGGATCAACTTTCTGAATTAGAAGACTCTCAGTGGGAATTGGATCATGGTCTACTGTTGTCTGTGCTGGAGCTCAAGCTTTTCAAAGCTAAAATGAAAGACCTCGAGGGCAGATCACACAGTAACAATGTAAGGATTATGGGGGTGCCCGAATCAGCCAACTTGCCCAACATGGAAAGCTTTGTGGAAACCCTCTTTGGTGCCCTGTTTGGCTGCAGTCATTTTTTGGAGATCATTGTTGAATGGGTGCACCGTGCTCATACTGCTACAACTAAACCTGGTCAAAACCTGCAGCCATTGTAGCTCACTTGCTAAACTACAAAGATTGTGACCTTATTTTGAGCAAAAGGGACAATCCTGACCTCCAATATGATGGATCTAAGATTTCCTTCTACCCAAACTTCACTCCTGCTGTACAGAAGAGTCACCGCTCCTTCCAAGATGTAAAAAAGGTCCTCATGGCACGTGATGTTAACTACTCCATGCTTTTTCCAGCTACACTCCATCTTGAATACAGAGGTAAAGCTCATTTTTTTCTGCAACCGGAGTCCACCTTTGAATTCATCAAGCATCATGTTTCTGCCAGCAGAGGCGGATCATCTGATCCATCCAGCCCTGCTCCATCCCAAGGTGGGGAGAGGCATGGTACCTCCACTCTCAGTGACAATGATTAAATGCCTTTTTCTTTAAGCTGTCTTACCTGTTGTCTTTAATGTTCACAGTTTGTTGGTCCAATGCCATTTTTACTGTTACTGATCTTCATTTGTGGATATATTGTTTCTGGTTCTTCCTCATATGCGCTCTGAATACATCGGTGCTACCGGCCGATGGACAACCTATACTACATGATGCCCTGACTGGGTCCACTGGCTGATTTCAGTTATAAGCGCCGGAACACTCGGTGAGAGGTTTATCAAATGTTACGTAACTGTCTATCCTGCAAGCTCAATTGTGGCACTACCATGCTCTCCAGGCACCTCCTGTGCATGGAGCGTACCTTTTGCCCTTAAGTTTACTGTCTCCCTTAACTGTGGCTCCCACTTCCTTCCTTCTTTCTTTTCTGTCCTCTGTTTCTATAGCCATGCATGGGTTAGTCACTGGTGTTTGGAGTCGGTATGGCTGGGGAGTTATGGTTTCTTAGTATTTATTGTTTGTTATTTGTGTTTTTGTTTGTTCATGGAGTCACGCACACACTCATAATCACATGTTCCATGATTCACAAGGCACATTTGCTTTTTTGGGGTTCAGTGTACGCCCCTTACAGCAGACCTCTATCTACTTTTTCCTCAATGATTAATTTCCTGATGTGGAATGTGCTGGGTATAAATAGTCCACGCAAGACTATGCAGGTTTTGGCATACCTAGATCGGCACAAGATTGATATTGCCTTCATTCCGGAAACCCACTACTCCCCTCTTGGCTCTCCAGCATTTGCCTCCTCCTGGGGCATGCATTGCTACTTTTCTTCCTACCCCACTTACTCTAGGTGGGTGGTCACCTTGATTTGAAAGTCAATCAATTTTTTCATAACGGTTTGAATTACTGACTCTGCGGGCAGACTGGTTGCTATTGGTCGCTTACTGGATTTGAATAGTCAATTATTAGTTAATGTCTATGGCCCGAACTTTGATGACCCCGGGTTTTTTAACTAGGTTGCACAATTATGCTACGGATACATTGATTTGGCCTACTATTTGGGAGGGGGTTAACTTAAACCTTACTCTCTCTTTGGCTCTTGATAGAGCATCACAAGTCATCTGCCCACCCATGCACGCCAACTTGGCCCTCACTTAAATTATGCAGCTTCATGACCTGGCGGATGCATGGCGAGCACTTCATCCTAATGCAGCTAAACATACCTTCCCCTGTCCTGTACATGATTCCTTATCCCATCTCACCATGTGGCTACTCTCAACAGCGCTCACGTCTTGTGTGATTACCGTAGAAATTCTTGCTTCCAGCATATCGGGTCACTCATCTGTGAACTTTTCCCTCTTTTGTTCCACCCCTGTACAGCAGTATGAATCATGGTGGCTTCATGGTACTGAGTTACGGGATGCAGTCTTCTGTGGCGAAGTTGGCCCTGCCATTGTTGAATACTTAGAGTTAAATGATAAAACAATTGGGGATAATGCCATGCTCTGGGAGGTCTTCAAAGTCTACATCTGGGGTATTTGCATTTCCAAGTGCTGGGGTCCTTAAATCGATTTGCGCTGGCCTCTCGTGGCTGGAGTCGCAGCTTAAGCACCTTGAATCTGACTATTCTGCTCCTGGGGCTGTCTTGGCACCGTTGCACAAGACCCTTTTAAATTGCAGAGAAGAGTAGGAGGGTCTGTTTCTAGGCCGAGGTGCCCAGGTCCATGCCTACATTGAGGAGGATAGACCAGGTAGGACTTTGACTTGAATCACTGGTTGGGAGTGCTGGCATACTGGTGTTGCCACCATCAAATGCGAGGATGGGGGTATCACTACTGATCCTCTTTCCATACTGTTTGAGTTTCAGTAATCTATGATCGTCTTTATGCTTGCAGGCCTGGTTGAGTGTACCCAGATATTTTGCTTGTTTTAGACCAGATAGCGCTGGCCTGGCTCGACTGTGAAATCATAAAATCCCCATTCACACTTGAAGATATTAAAGGTGCTATCACCAGTCTCTCTAGTGGCAGAGCCCCCAGATCCGAAGGTCTTCCAGTGGATTTTTGTAAAGCCTATAGTGCCACCCTTGCTCCAAGACTCCTGGATATGTGTAACAAGGCAATCTCTAGGGGGTCCCTCCCTCACTCGACCATGGAGGCCATTATCACAGTTTGCCAGAAACCTAGCAAGGACCCTACTGAGATTGCTTTGTACAGACAATTATCATTACTGAACTCTGATAATAAAACTTTGTCAAGATTCCTGCTCAAAGGCTCCACCCCATAATGGAGTTCCAGGTAATACTGGATCAGTCTGGTTTCATCCAGCAATGTTCAAACCTCCTTCAATCTCTGTATATTAATGGCTGTTCTCTATAGGGTCGATCCGATGCTCTCATCAGTTGCCATTTTGCCTGATGCCGAGAAAGCATTGGATTCATTAGATTGGACAGTTATTTGTGGGGTCCTCCATAGGTTCAGTCTTGGTAATTAATTTGTCCCTTATAAACATGCTGTATACTGCTCCTTGAACTATAGTATATGTGAATAATTTTTACTCCATTGCGTTTGTTGGGGGCAGAGGCACACACCAGGGATGTCCCCTCTCTCCCTTAATATTTGCTTTAGCTATTGAGCCTCTAGCCTGCTATATTCAGGTATTCAACATGCACCATGGGTTATGTCTCGGCAGTCAATCTTTAAGCTGTACGCTCTATGCAGATGACATAATTTTGTATGCTCAGCATCTCGATACAAATCTCCCCCCCATCATACCCAATGCTGGTATTTATTTATTTATCATGGGATAGAAATCAACTGGTCTAAGTTGGAGATATTTCTGCTTACAGATGACTGCCCAGAACCTTTGCCCGAGTACCCTCTACGATGGAACCCTGCTGGCATCCTATACCTTGGGATATTTGTTTCCTGTTACTATAATGACCTGATACGCAGGAACATCGAAAAGCTTTCTGCCTGCTAGATCTATGGATACGGGAGCAATTATCACTACTGGGGAGAATTTCGTTGATCAAGATGGTGGTCCTCCCTAAATTTCTATATCTGTTTTCTAATAATCCTGTTCTTCTTCCATTGAACTTTTTTGTCAAGTTGAAACAGGTGCAGTCCCATCTAATATGAGGAGGTAGTCAACCCAGAATTTGCTGGGAAGATCTCATACATCCACTGCAGTTTGGCAGCCTTGTGCTGCCAGACTTCCATACCTATTACCTGGTGGCACAGGCTCATTATTTAAAATACTGGGTCATGACATTGAATACACCAAAACATGTCAGGGTGGAGTGTGCTGCTGCCCAGACACATTTGCTGTTAGGTCATATTTTTGTGCCACCATATACCACTCAGTGGGATGTGCATGTCCTTGCTGCCACCAATCGAGCCTGGTGTGACATAGAGCATGGTTTCCAGCAGTCACGCCTTTATTTGCCCTTGCATCCTCTAGCAGATAAACCCATGCTCCCTTCCACAAGTGAGGAAGCCACAAATTATTTTCTTCATCAGATATATCTACTCACAATGGGTGACATGTTTGTAGACAATGTATTCATTTCACAGCATGCTTTCCTCACCCGTGCGACCTCCCTCGCACTGTTTTGTTACCTGAGATTGCCCTCTGCAGCACAGGTGGCTCTTCCCACCTTCCCTGCTGTTCTGCTATCTGAGACCACTCTCCTCAAGGCTTACATCGAGAGGGCTGATGCTGGGCACTCTATCTCGCAAATATATATAGATACATACATAACTATTCACACACACACACACACATATGTATATATATATATATATACACACATACATACACACACACACACACATATATATATATATATACTTATGTGTGTGTGTGTGTGAATAGTTATGTATGTATCTATATATATTTGCGAGATAGAGTGCCCAGCATCAGCCCTCTCGATGTAAGCCTTGAGGAGAGTGGTCTCAGATAGCAGAATGGCAGGGATATATACGCTCAATCAAGAATGACCAGCACTCGCGGGGGGTTAATCCTCATACAGATTTATTTCTACAGTTACAACAAATGCGTTTCGGCGGTTCGCCTTCTCCACTTGTTGTAACTGTACGAATAAATCCGTATGAGGATTAACCCCCCGCGAGTGCTGGTCATTCTTGATTGAGCGGAGATATTGACGCAAGACTGCCCTCGCGTGCGGGAGCAAGTGGCAGACTATGGTGCAAGAATATATATATATGTATACATATATATATATATCCAAATCCAAACTGCTCTTGCCGAGACCAAGAACCCGTGGAGGGTGGTGCATACACCGGGAGAGCGCCCAGTAAGCAAATGTCCAAAATCCACTTCGCTTCGCGAAATAATGCACTCTCAGGACCCAATGAAATTACCAGTTCAGGAAGTTTATTATGCTTCCACGCTCGTGGAAGCATAATAAACTTCCTGAACTGGTAATTTCCATTGGATCCTGAGAGTGCATTATTTCAGCAATAGATTTTGGATATATATATATATATATATATATATATATATATATATATATATATATATATATATATATATATATATATATATATATATATATATATATATATATATATATATATATATATTAAAGAGTAACAGTAGCCACTCTGTAGTTCTAGTTAGGGTGACCAGAGCTAGGAGGTTTGGGGATTTTTGTCCCTTAATAACTATGCACCCATTTGCCGAAAGTCCACAACACTTTGCAGGCCTGCTGCCCCTGTTTCATTCTCGGAGTCCTGAAAGTTTAGTGTGGTTTTGTCAAGGGGTTGCAAAGAAAAAAAGGGGGGTCTCAAAACGGGCATAAAATCCAGTGCATTGTACATAGAGTTTTGTATTTCGCTCAGCATGAAAACCGTCAGTCAGATTTTGACGAATTTGGAAGTATTATATATTATGGTGCAAAGAGGATTCTGTAGGGTACTGCACATAAGTAGAGTAAGTATTTCATAAGTTTTAAGTGTTTTTAATTTAGTTATGTATTTGGCCGCGGCAGTACTCCCGAGGTATATAGCGATAACAAGTTATTAGCTGATTGGCTAATGACTACATATAGAAAAGTGAAAGACACCTATCTTGTTTTTATTTCAGTTTCCCTGTGTTATGCCATTCAATGTAGGGAAGTATTAGATTTTGTATTTTTCCCATACCTATTACCACTTTACTGAAGTGGTAATAGGTAGGAAGAGATATCTATAAGTTTATATGTATTTTTTTTTAAATCGGAAGTAATGCTGGAGTACCGTGGTACCCCAAAAACTTTTTTAAAAATACATTTGGGAAAAACACTATAGGACACTGTATTTTAATAAAATATTTTGCCAAAGTGTTTGTTAGAGTTTTTACATATTTAAATATGCACATGAAAGTGTATGCAGTAACGCGGTAATTACTAAAAATTATTGCACAACTTTAAAAAAAATGCTTAACTGTACAGTGTATGAAAATGTAGAAAATTCATAAACAAAAATGTTAACCCTGGAAAAAACATTTGGGGTTCCACGGTACTCCTGAGCTATGCCGTAGTTTTTAACAAAAAATATACAGAAAGTTATAACTATTTTACTCTACCTATTGCCATTTTACTAAAGGGCAAAAATGCAAACTTAACACTTCACTACATTGGAAGGCTTAAAGCACAATATGTAAATTACCTAATCATGACTTGTGATAACTATGTGCCATGTCATTACCACGAAATACCCCCATATTTCGCAAAAATACCCCAATAACAAATATTACTTACTTTCAATACATTAAAAGGTAATATTTACATAACTTACCTGCACTACACAAAATAAACATGTGCACACCATAATATATAATTCTGCCAAATTTAAACAAAATACAGCTCCTGCTTTTTGTGCAACACAAAATTTAAAAATGTATATTAAATATATTCGACTTAAGCATGTTTTTGGACCCCCCTTCTTTCTTTCACCCCCTTCAGCCAACCCTGCAAAACTTTTACTCCTTCTAGAATTAAACCAGTAGAAGAAGTGTGCTAAAATATGTGGACATTCCTTAAATGGTTGCAGATTTGGCAGAGTTTTGACATCTCCATGTTATGCATGTAACGCAGAGTTCCAGTCAAATTCCGCCAACCGCCGTGTGGCGGAGTTTCTTCCATGCGGATCACCATGGGCGTTCACGGGCTGTTGTGACCGTTTGCAAATCTACTCGAGGAGCAGCAAAATCAACTTGAGAAGCTGTTTGCGCTGATTTTGCAGAGCAGATGAGTCCCTGGCGCTGAAAATCAGTGCGAACAGCATGACAAGCCAAATTCCGCCCATTTACGGAACTCTGCGCAATGTCACAGAGTTTTTAAGTTATAACAGGTTGAAAAATCCATAGGTCAATAATACATAGAAATTTCTAAACAAAAACCTTAACATAACACTACTTCATAAAAGTAGCAATAGGTTGTTAATAATAATAAATCTTAATCATTAACTACATGTAACACCCTAAACTGCACAATAATGCAAAAATGTCATAACAACTACAGGGCTGATTTCTACCGATGGTAAACTCAGCCATCAACCAATCACATCACCAGTTCTAAACCCCATGTACTGTGGCATACCGTGAACTTAGCCCAATATACCATAGCACAATATATAACTATGTTTTACACAACGTGTAAGTTTACAATTACTTACACTATTTATATATACAACAAGAATTGTAACATTTAGATATTAAAATAAAAAAAATTCAGATTTAACATTCACGTTTCTACAGCATTTTATGGCACCTTTCATTTTAATTACACCCTCCACTTTATGGCACTTAAGTGTATGAGTTGACTTTGTGCTACTGCACCCCACTTTACTGCACACAACTGGAGTGTAAGCTATTCAAGTGTATGCTACTCTCGCTCTTCGGCACTCAGTTCTACTAAAATGTAGTATATGCCACTGCAGTGTACCACAATGTACTGTATGCTATTTAACTTTATAAAACTACATTCTGTGGAACTCCACTAAACAACACTTTAGTGTACATCCCTAGACTCTACGCTTCTATATTTAACCCTATTGAATTGTACGGCACTCTATGTACGAAAAATTCAGATAACTTGTGCACCTCCATCTACGGTCTTGTCACCTCACTCACTGCACTACATTAACTATAAAACGTCCCTTCTTCATGTACTACCTATACTCTTGCATATTACAGAATTTAGGGCATGTGAAACCATTGCATTAATAACAGCACTTATGACATCTCAAATTACATGATTTGCGTGAACACAATGCATGGTACAGTGGCGAGTTATAGTCGATGTAGTGTGGCGAGTGAGGTGAGAAGACTGTGCACGGAGGTGCACAAGTTATCTGAATTTTAAGGTACTGCAGAAGTATGAATGTGAGTTGTAAGTATGACTCATATTACTTTGAAAGTGGTGCTTAAATGATATATGTAACTATAACTGTAGAATTGCTAATGATTGCGTAGTTTAAGTTGGGTCTCTATACCAAACATAATGAAAGTTTTCACAACTATAACTCATCTTTGATTTTTTTAAGACTATATATATATACTCCTCCCAATCCCGCGCTGAATATAAAACAACAGGTCCGACACACCACGGAATCTTCTAGCACTTATTTATTCAAGCCATACAGTTTGCCAAGTGACGCGTTTCGGCCGCGAACTGGCCTTTTTTAAACTATAACTTATCTTTGACCTTTGTTTTTTTTTAAGACTATATATATATATATATATATAACTAAATAACTATATACATATATATATCCTTTTGAATCCGTTACTTGCTGCAGACTATTTCCACAAACGGGCACGGACCACCATATTCGTGCTTAAGTTGTATTTATTTTTCAAGCAGCCATTACGCGTTTCGGCTCTGACGAGTCTTGATCACATGACAAGCGCCAAGGCTTGATTTTTCTCTTTCAAAGTGACAGGTGCAAAGTTCAAAGTGCAAAGATGACGCATTCATAAACATGGAAAACATCTTTGTGGTAAATCGCAATGAGTCTGTTTTTACATAAATATAAATATAAATTGGTATAAGAATTCTTTTCTCCATAAAATTCATCAGTATGAGGAGGACCTTACACAGACTTTAAAACCAGGAAAAGGTGATCAATGTCGCAAAGATAACATATGTACAGTGCTATTAGTAATATATATATAAACAATATGTATATATAAATATATAGAAAATCCCTGTAAAATACATGTATATTCCTAATATCGTTGCCATCATCCTTTCTCCACAATTAGGTTTTGTTGCACATTTCGTTTGCCATGTATGATTGATCGTACCAAAGTGCAAGTGCGTGTAACAAGTTGCTTTAAAAGACCTTTACTTGTTTTCTCCCTTTGTGAAAGTGCGTTGTGGTTAATAAAAACATTGTTTAGGAACTCTTGTTAAAACGCTTCATAAAAGGTATTAATAGTAATTTCTAACTCTGTCACCATTTGTATTGCAATCTTATTTTTCCTTTTATGGCAGGCTGGGCAACCAGAGCCTGGATGAAACTTGGGCATACTGCTGTTCGCAAGTTCAGAACACCCCATTTAATTATAAACATAAGCAGATACATTTTGCATTTCAACATCAATATTGGTACACACCAGGTAGAATCTCACAATGCAGCTATTCCTCTGCCAGTAAATGCCGCAGATGTGGCCTACTTAACACTGATTTCATTCAAATGGCGTGGCATTGCTATGGTCCTTCAGTTTTTTGGCACTAGATATTCCAATCTATGTCCTAGATCCTATGCGTCCCACTTTCCCCACCTTCTCAGACCACCTTGCTGGGTGACACTTGAGCATTCTCCTCCACTTGCAGGCGCCTTGCCTCTATTTCTGTCTTGGAGAAGTGCCGTGTTGCTGAGGTCCGGATGCAGAAGATATGCTCATGATGGTTACAAGATGCAGCCTACTGCCTGCATATGATTGATCAATATGCTGAGATGGTTCACTCTTTCACCTGTCTCTTAGATAATTGGGCCCCTTTTAGGGCATTTTTACTGCGCAACACAGATCCCACGTCCCTCTCAACGCAGCCGGAGAGTACCAGTACCTCAGCACCTCGAGCTGCCTCCTCTGTATTTCTCCTCGGTTCCCCTCCTTGTACCACAGTATGCTGTGCACTGTATCTTACTGTACCCCATATACTTTTGTTTTTTGCTCCTCTGTACTGATTGTGTTCTTCTGTCATGTACACCAAAAATGTCAATAGTCAAATTTGAAAAAAAAAAAGCTAATACAACCTGCACTACTCGTGGCACTTTACTCCAACCCTTACCAATATAGACAACGTTTTTTTCAAGCTTCTCCCCACCAGCAAAGTGGAGGTTTTTGTGAGGAAAACTAAAAGAACAATGAGTCTGAGGAACAGGGAGCTTTCTCCATTTATAGTTGACCTTTGTTTTTTACACCTGCTAGGGAAAGCCATATCTTGCATGGATGACTCAGGAAGTGAAAATAGGCATTTCAAGGACTGCCACAGATTTGGCAGGACCTCCTGATACATGAAAGGTGAAAGCCCTGTGGCAGATGTGTCACTGCATGTATTGACACCATATGTGCCACTAGTGGACAAAAAGCAGCTACACCACCTTGTAATGAGGTTGGAGAATCAGAAGCTTGGTAGAGCAAGAGAACTGGCAATTTCCATATTTTCTGACATCATGGCAAGGTCTGCATCAGTGGTTCATAACCTTTTAACTTTGGTGGACCCCACAACAAGAAACAACAATACTCTAGTTCCTAGTATACCACTTTATGTTTTTATTCCAAATGAAACCTCTTTTTTGTCTTATTTGTTAATCCTAAATAGGATTCACCACTCCTTAATGATTCAAGAGTCAAGTCAAGACAAAACATCTTTATTTCGGAAATTTTGCCATAAAAGCATATAAAACATCCAATGACAAACAATAATACTTTGTTAGAAATGGTTGTTAAAATCATTACATCAGTAGGCTGTATTTATTCACATTCCAAAAATCTGTTTTTCACAATAATTAGAAATTCATCATGTAAAAACGGGATTTTACACATAACAGTAACAGCAACCATTAGAGGGTGACAAGCACATGTTTTATAATTTACAGCGCACTCTTGATAAAATTTAAAACTGCATAACATACATCTGTCGTGGATAGATTTTGTAAAAATTGCATTGCTGTTAGTTGTTGAGTGATCTCTGCCTGGTGCAACAATGGTACCATAAAGACAATTCTTGGGCCTGAGTATAAAGAACAAAATAGAATAAAGTGATACGTGCTCTGCTTAGACACATTGTTACAGCAACATGTGGGTAGTTCATGTTGCCAAGACATTGTATTGGGAAAGCAACTTTAAGGTGGATTAGGTGAAATCTAAAACACGTTAGATAAGAACAATAGGTTGCGTTCTCTATCCATCGCCAAGAAGGTTCAACATCTTTGGCTGTTGATATTTGCACATACATTTCAACTGTTTTCATTTTTAAAACACCCCATAATCTTTCATTCAGGCAGTACCACGCATGGTCAACTTTTACAATGGTCTTAGCGTTAGCCCTAATGTGTTGGGGTTGTGTGAACATTTCGATTAAGCCCAAGGTTTTGAAGCATGATGTTATGTACATCAACCAGGGTATTCTCTTTACATTTTCCAGGGCTGAACAGTCTGACATACACGCTCTCATCAATTCTGCTTCTGGAATTTTTCAACATTTAATCCATAAAAGGAGTGGTGCAATTTTTATCTGATCCCCTATAAATGGTAGGCCCAACTCCTCATGGCAGATGAAGTTTGCACTGTTTTTAAGGACTGCAAGCATCCTGCATGCAAAGCCATTTTCTGTACGTTGGAGAGCATCAGCTTTTGTTACCCCCACACCCCGCCTCATAAAGAGCAGCGAGGTATATTTTGAGTTATACAGGGCTATCTTCTCCGCCAATAGTTTGTTTTAAAATTTTCGCAAAAAAGAAAATGTTCCTTCCCATTTGTTGTTGTTCCATAAGGAGGTATGATTTCAACCCTAGGGGTTGAACTAAAAATTAATCCTAAATAGCTAAAATCACTTGTCTTTTTGAGAAGTGTCCCGCCTATTCTAAAGTGCTTATTTTTCTAGCATAATTGCCTACATGTCATAGTATAGTATTTTGCCTGACTCACTTTTAGATCTAAACCCTCCATATATCCGCGAAATGGTCTAACAGCTTCCAGTATCGTTTTCCCATCTTTTACACGTTCCGTGCCCGCCCATAATAAGTGCTTAGTTATGCCATTTATGTATACTAGGAACAGGAATGGGGTTAAAATACACCCCTGTCTTACTCCTCTCAGGGACTCTTAGGGGCATATTCTCAAGCCCCTATTGCCACGGGAACGTCACTTTTTCTGACGTTCCCGTGGCGATAGGGTCAGCGCCTTATTCACAAGGCAGCGTTAGGCCCCTTTCACGCTAAACTTAGCATGAAAGGGGCGTGCAGTGGGTGTTGCGGTGGGCTTTCCACCGCAACACCCATTGAATTCGACGCTGCCACCTATTCTCAAAGGGCGGCGTTAATAGGTGGCAGCGCCGAACTTAAGACCAGGAAAATCCTGGTCTTAAGTAGGTGAAACGAGGAGAAATGCTTTATTTCTCCTCGTTTTTGCTTTTTCCATGTGTTGTGCCTTGTGCAGCACGCATGGAAAAAGCAAAATGCCATGGTTTGTTCATGTACAGGAAGGTATCTCTTCCTGTACATGAACAAACCATTTTAAAAATGCCATTTTGTAACTGTCATGTGTGCTGCACGAAGTAGCACACATGAAAGTTACAAAATGGTATTTTGGGATTGTTTATGTGCAGGAAGGGGCACCTTACTGTACATAAACAGCCCTCCCCTGCACACAGACACCCTTGCACTCTGGTGCAAGGGTGCCTGCGTTGGCGCTAAGTTGTGGAACTTAGCGCCATCGCAGGGGGAAACGCCAGGCTGCACCACATTCTTGAGAATAGGGTGCAGCCTCGCGTTTCCAAAGTGGCGGTGAGAGGCGTTAAGCCAAGGAGGCTAACGCCTCTCACCACCACTTCATTGAGAATATCCCCCTTAGTGATTTGTGATGTTACTTGTCCTTGCAGACCATATCTTATCGAGACTTTCAGATCATGATGCAAGCGTTTTACTAGGTTAAGTAAATCTGATTCCACCCCCAGCTTTTGCAATATTTCCCATGGTTTATTCCTGTTAACCAAGTCGAAAGCACTCGATAGATCTATGAATGCCATGTGGATAGCCCCCCCTTTCACCTTCACATGTTTACTAGTAATAAGATGTAAGTTTAATGTTTGCTCTATAGTGCCTATACCAGGCCTAACCGAAACTGAACAGGTGTTAAAACCTTGTTCTCATCTGCCCATGTCACTAGGTGGGCCAAAATGACCCTCCCCAAAATGTTTGCAGTTGCAACACTTCAGGATATTGGCCTGTAGCAAGCTGGAGATCATTTATCTTCCTTATTAAAAATAGGAACAAAAATGGCTAGGCTCCAAGATTCAGGAATTTTACCCTCAACCTTACTCCGTAGTACATTTGTTAAAACTGGACCCCACAAGTCAATGTTTGATTTAAAAAGATCAACCAGAACCACATTGTGGCCAGGTGCTTTCCCAGGAGTCGACTAGTTTATTGTCAGAACTACCTCAGTTAACTCAATTGGCGTATGTAAGGATGCTGGGGCTAAGTCTGTTGTTGTTGTGTTAATTAAGACATCATTATACTGTGGGCCACTCTGAACGTGTTGGAAGGCTCTTGCAAAGTGAGTCACCCAATCAACTTCGGGGAACAAGGCTTCCACCTTATCAGTATCGTGATCGGAGAAGAACGGTGCTGTCCCTTAATGAGGCAGCAGCTGTTAACTCTTCCCAGGCCTTTTCTCTTATTTCCTTTTCCCTTTCCTCCACTATTGTCCTTATATTCGTGCCTGGCCTTTTAGACACCTGCAGGGCAATGTAGGTGATAATTTCAGTGTGGCCTTTAGCCGTTTATGGGCTGCAGAATAGGCCTGGGCGGTAAAATCCGCTCCGCTCACGAAATTTGCGGAATTTTGGCAATTCCGCGTACCACGGAGAACGCGGAATTGCCGAAAATTCCGCAATCCGCGGATTAGCGGAATTTTTTCCTTGTTTGCGCTTTCAAAATGCGTGTTCGCGCACGCGGTAGCGACTTACCGGGATCCCTGCGTTCGCCGATGAGTTTTCCTATTCGGCTGCGCGATCCCGCGAGAGTGTGCGATCGCGAACACGTCATTTGGACGCGCCATCGGACGTCCGCATTCGCAAACAGGAAACACGCATCGCGAACGGGCGGGACAAGTGAAACAAAATGGCCGCACCAATTGGCGACCGCATGGGCAAGTTCGCGAGATATTTCCCCCCGAGCACGCAAACAGCGTCCCCGAACAGGAAAAACGCATCGCGAACGGGCGGAACAAGCAATTCCGCATGCTCGCAGAATTATGCGTAGCTCGCAGAGATTTTTTACATCTTCGCAGAACTTTGCGTAACGCGACTACGCAAATTCCGCCCACCCCTAGCACAGGCAGCAATAAACCATCGGTGTAAGGGGACCTCCTGTATTGGTCTGCGAACAGTCAGTCCTTCTGTTATTGACTCACATAAATGCTTGATTTCAGTTAGTACAGTGGTGTGACAAGGATTTTCTATCAAACATGCCATAATGGACTCCATATTTTTGTGAACTATTTTTGGTTAAGGATCACATGATCCAATTTTGCTCACTTGACCCTCAATCCTTTGTACTTTGAGAACACCGGTTTGCACACTTTATCAGTGAAGGTTTTTCTGGCATTCATTTCTGGAGTAATACATAGAGACTTATGGTTACTGAGACACTTTGGAGTGATTTTATGATCTAAGACAAGGGGTACAGCATCTTCCAATACTATTATAAAATCTACAGTGCTCCCAGCAGCCCCCTTATATATTTTGGAATTGGTTCAGGGGTACTCAAAGGTGTTTTTCTTAAAATTACTAAGCCATGCATTAATATCAGGGTGTTCAAAATATCCCCCAAACATGTATGTTTAAAATGTGCCCTGTCATCATCTTCATCCACCGGCAGACCACACATATTACTACCTCTCAAAGAACATAATGAGGTATTAAAATCCCCAACCCATTTTAAAATTACTTTCTTATTCAAATGGAGATAAAAGAAAATCCTCTGTATCATCAATTATTTGATATGCTTGTTGGTTAAAAATGTTATAAAATTTATCAACAGTGTGTCGTAGTCCCCCATTCTTGATATCCGTGAGACCAAGAATTGCGGTGAGGACCATTTAAGTACCTTCACTTTTGAGCTATAAAGGTGGCAAAACCTCTCCTGCTGGTGAAGTTAGTGCTGGTTGAAATAAAGCAGAAAATCCATCTATATGAAAAGGATTATTCATCCAAGTCTCCTGGATGAAAATATGTTGAAAGATGACACTGAATTTAACCAGTCTTGGTTCCTTAACTTTCGGCAAGTGTCCGCATTAATCCATGTGGCTATGGTCAGGCCTTTAGGATGTCCGACAAATCGATTACTCTTTTGTGGTTCCCTGGGCCATGGGCATGCATAGCTGGGCCAACTGTCTCTGGCATATAAATAATCCAAGATTGGCCTACCAATGATAATAGTGGACCTCCATCTGGTTCCGCAGATTTCCATATTTCTGAGTTTTGGGGGGAGATCACACAATTCAGGGGACTACTGAGAGTAACAGGAGCAGCCCTACAATCAGTAGCACCAATGATGTGGTCACTCACCCCTCTGTGATGTCAGTCATTATCTTCCAGTCCAGCCAGGGCCATAAATCTGTTTCCTGGTAGGACATGCAAATCCAGGTGCCTCCTATTACCATCGTCTACGAAGGGATACTCATGATTTTTTCTCATCACAGGTACGTAAAAAAGCCAAGGGGCAAAGTTTTTATGGAGCTTGATTTTTTCATGCCAGCTGTAGCCAATGCCAGCAATTCCCCTACTGCCCAGGGGTTTCTGAAATTTATTATGACAGTATCGTCTGGGAAATGCTTTTCCTTGGACCCAATGCCCCCACTTGGTGGACAAAGATGATCTCATTAAAAGGGTTCCATCGAACACTCATGTTAGTGTTCAACCAGTATACCACCTTATTTCTTAATGCTAATGTTGTCTCTACTCTGGCAGCTGCTAAATGTGGGATATTAGCCAAAACAACTATGTAAGGACTTGCGGCTTGGGGGAAGTTAATCACCGATAAAGCAGCTGATCTGTTGCGATTTTCTTCAGGTGGTATCATTGCAATCTGATGCCTATCGCATGTGGTTGGAGGGTTTGAGACTATCCCCAAGGCTATATCGCCTATCTGTACGTTGGTGTTACCTTTCTCTGCCGCTACTGTGGGGTTTGTTGGCAAGTTCGCATCTAGTGTTATGGCAGAGTCTCCCTCAGTCAACAATGGCTGTGCTTGCAAATGGTTTTCTGCATTGATCTTGCCCAGATTAATTAAGATTTTTACATTTACTTTAATGGCTGCAAGCTGATCGTACACAGGACACAGTTTTAGGACAATTAATTCACCAAGCTTCCCACTTATGCTGGTCCATAAGTCCGGGCCCAAATATGTCAGGGATGATACTGTTCTTGTTTTGTCTGTGTTTGATTTGAGTTATTCGGTTTGGGTTTTTGTGCCCTTTTTCTTTGTATTTGCTACTGGTTCTGTATCAGGTGAACAGACCAATGATTTAGACCTCTTTTCCGGCTCTGGTCCTCTCCCCTACGCCTTGCTCTACCTGCAAGATTTGTGTGATGGGTGTGCCTGCAGGAGGATCCGTAGCTAAAGCGTTAGCTGATGGGGGATATCTGGATAGCCTAGGCAACGTGGGCAGGGCAAGATCCTCTGCTGTCATAGAAAGCCTTCGTTCTTCTAGTTTTATCTCGTTAGATATGATGTCCACTGCCCGCACCAAAAAACTAATGATAGTTGTCCTAGATGTCGTAGGTTGGACCTGTGTACTCTCAACAGCCACGGGAGCTGCTTTCTTTTTCCCCATTTCCACCAATAACAGTCCCAAAATGATAGAACAAAGTTTAAAAGAGAGAAAAACACTGTACCTTCTACCTGGGCTGGCCTAGCGAGTTGTGAGATACTAGTCAGGTTACCACGATAAAGGAGAAGGGGCCCGGTCCAGCCTCTTTTGGGCTTTGATGGGCTAAGACAGGTCCATCTTGGCCCGGTCTTGGCCCGGGCTCACACCCTGGTGCTTTTCGTGCTGCGGGTTCAGGTGGCGCTAGTTATAGCGCTTCACAGCGGCTCACAGGTGCAGAGAGCCCATCCTCCTCCAGGCAATGGTGCAGGGTGGGATATGAAGTTCCCGCTGTTGTCAGGCGTCCCGCACTGTGGGCTCAGGCAGTGCTAGTTACAGTGCTTCATGGCGAATCACAGGTGCCGAGAACCCCTCCTCCCATTGGCAATGGTGCAGGGCGGGATATGATGTCCCCCCTGTTGTCAGGCATCTCAAGATTCAATTGTCTTTGCTGGGCCTCCCATGTCCCCCTTAGGATTCGAGCATATGGACACTGATGTTCACACCTTGAGAGGGGGGATCAACAAGGGTCCACGAGCCCTCGCATGAAGTCCACGTACGCAAGAAAAGGGTTTGCAAACCTTGGAATTCTGCTCAGTGGTTTATGAACCCTAGCCCAGAGTTAAGCGACCCTGTGGCAAAATGTTCTTTTTTAATATTTTTAACCAAATAGGTGGGGTCCTTTAGGGGCTCCCCCTCGTGCATTAGTCAGAAGGTCAGGGGATGCTCGTCTTGTCCTATTCTGGCTCTTCTTAATTGTTTTACAGGACTTAGGGACCAATTCAGTGTTTGCAATAGAAACATTTCTGTTGCAACCAGTCATTCAGAGCCTTTTGGCCCACAGATCCAACTTGGGGGCTCGGGAATGAAATAGATGATGGGAGCAAAAAATCCTTTGTCCAATATGGCTTCTTATTTTTTAAATATAGGTCAGCAGACAGTCAGCAAACCCAGGTTCAAGGACTATATGTGAAATACCAGTCCATATATCTCTAGCTTTTAACCAAATTGAAGCCCACTAACGCACTGTTTTTAATGCTCATTTTTGAACCGATTTCCTGGAAATCTAGCAAAAGGCACTCCTTTGAGTAAGGCTTTAAATGTATACCAAGGTATTGTAATTCAGTTCAGCATTTTTTCTGTAGAGAAAAGCAAAAATTCCAACGAAATATTAAGTAAAGAACGCTACCTTACTGATTTCCTCCATTTTCAGTGTTCCTTTCTTGGTGGATTTGCATAAAATAAAATATCAAGAGTAAGCAAAATCTAGTAAGTATCTGCTGAGTTTTGTAGATCTATAAAACTGCACTTAAGTTAATATCAAATAAAAAAATCTTTAGACTCCCCCCTTTACATACTATGACCTTGCTTTTTGAATCTACAGTAAACTCCTGACACTGCCAGCATGGTTTTCTTTTTAAATGTACCTTTCCAAGATGGCGGTGCCCGTCTTGAAGCACAGGTTTATTCTTTCCCACTTGCCTAGCTCTGCGTTTTCCACTACTTTCCACAGTGGTGTTTAGGTTTTTGTTGGAAACATCCTTTACCCCGTAGTCACAACAACAACCTGCCTTTACAACGCAGTCAGTACCCCGACTGCGACGTTACTACGCGTTACTTTACCACGCTAGTCATTATAACGACTTTCTGTAGGGGGTGCGTTGTTGGGCTGGTGTTGGATTTTTAAGTCCAACACCTTCCCTACTGTTGCGTAGACTGGAGTTGGAATAGTGATTTATACTATTCCAATGTCCTGCGCCACCCAAGTCACTGTTAGAACTTGCGTGGTAAAGTAACGTGTGGTAACGTCGCAGTCGAGATAGTGATTGCGTTGTAAAGGCATGAGGGGTAAATGCATGCGGGGTTCTGTCATACAACCGGTTTTTGTGAACATGAGTTAACCATTTAACTGTACTGTGTTGTTGATGCACTTTATGTGAAAGCATAACCTGCTGAGCTGCCTTAACAGTTTTGAAAACACTATCAATACACAACACCAGTATAAAATAGCAGAGGAATATCATCAAGGGGTGTAAACGAGTAGAAAAAAGAAAGACATATATACCAATGAAAGTCCTGGACCAAGCAATCCAGTATTTCCAGCAGTGTGGAGTGTTTGTGATCTTTAATAGGAAACACATGATTGTGTATATGGGGAAACCCTTGTTCTCTTAAGCCTTCTTGATCCTGCGATGGGGTTTAGAGAACAAACTTGCAAACCACAGGTCATGCAGAATTTTCTAGGCTGTTGGTGGGACACTGCCTTAGCTCTAAACCTTCCTGGAACCTGCTATCTGGTGCATTTTACAGAGGCCTTTTGATAGTTGAGTGAAGCAGCTGCCCTAATTTAGCATTTTCAGCCTCTTAGGCATACAGTAGCTGAAGTTTCATCTCCAGTACAAATTGAAGCTCGATAGACCCATTCCTGAAATCCAAACTTTTGGGACGGACAGCTTCAATATCTGGTCTGAACCAAACAAAAGTGCAGCTCTCATTAGTCACACATAATAAAACTCTTCTCTTGCTATAGTTGCCAAACACACATGTTTTGGTTACATTCCAGTAGTATGGCTGAACAAGTCAACACGTTTTGAAAACACAGTGCTTCCAAGAGCTGGCGGATGGGAATAGTTCGAAAGTCGTGGGGGGTAAATATCTCCCTTCATTGGAGTGATTCAGTAAACCCATTCTCTTTTAGCGTGGTTTGTGGGGGTGGGGGATTCACGCTCCCGCCTCCCCCACCCCCAATACATAAATATATAACATGCTATATTTGCCAACTGAAGGTTGACATAATTTATCTAATAAAATGTAATAAATAAATAATAAATAATAAATAATAAAATATCCAATACATTTCTGGAGTGCCAGGATTCATGTATCTCCTTCAGGGGTGTTGGGACTCACTCTTCTCAAGAATACTTTACAAAAATGGTGACAAAATGCTGGATTTATTTTTACAAATAGCCATTTAAATGTATCCCATATTTTTTTCCAAATGCATATATTTTACCTTTACTTTCTTATCTAGCCCCTTCCAAGTATAATGCACAGTGTGGCTGGAATGGAAAATTACAAGAGTTTATAAATGCTAACAAATGTTTTTGTGGTCGCTCACACACTTTCAAGGCTAATCACACCATGGAAAGTCAAGGACGCTCCACATTCCCACCCTTGAGTGTGATTTATACTTGTGGCAGAGATCTCCTAAAAGGGCTTAGGGCTTCAAGGAATCATTTTATGAGTTCCTAGCAGACATAAGTAAGGTAAACATGGTTTTAAATGTACATTTAAGATTTAATTAACCTTTAGAAATAGGCTCCTATGTTCCTATATATAGCATGAAGCATTTTTTAGCATTTTCATAAGATGTTTTTCAAAATGTTACACTCTATTCTGAAATCTGAGCCTATTAATTTACATTGGGATTTTTTAGTGGTCTTTTAACATGATCATTCGACTGTTAACCACGTGATGCCCTGCAACTAGGAATGAATGTATTGATGTATGTAGAGTGTAATGTTTTATTCCTGATTGTATATGCCCAAAATGTTCACCTTTCAGTAATGAGACCTAGATCGCACTCACAATTAATGCATTTGATCTAATGGGGCTGTGATGTCAAGAAAACAGTATAAGATCCTTGATCCTTAAAATGCAAAAATTAATTTTTAATTTGCGAGAGCCAATTGTGCCATTTGTGTCTAGGTTTGTAGCAAATGGCAGCTGTGTGAGTGAGAGGCATGATGACAAAATGGTTTTCTCTCTTTTGGATGTTGTTTATGATTTAATAACATCCACATAGTAAAAAAAAAATGTAAAGATAAAAAGTAGGCATCTTTCTGCCTAATTCTGTTTTCATCTCTACATAGATATTGCACTATGTGAAGAATGCCCTCATGAGGAGCTCAGCTGGAAACGAGGCCTTCTTCGATGCCAATGGAGACTCCCCGCCTTTCCTCGATGTGTTGTACTGGCACATGACATCCAGCAACACCAGCAGTTTTGTCAAAGTGGGCACCTATGATGGAAGGGCTCCAGCTGGCAACCAACTTGCTATCAACATCAGCGCCATTCACTGGGGCGGAAAGTCTACAGAGGTGAGAACATCTCTAGAGTTCACCTTAAAAGTTAGCTTATTGTGGACGTTCTAATTAGATTGCTGCATGTATTGTGACCATCTTCTCATTAGCTCAGTTTAAGACTGTAAGGAGTGAGATGGATACATGTGTATACACAAAGTCAGTCTTGCAGCAAAAGGAATAGGAGGGAAAGTCATGAATTGGTCAGTCAGGCCAGTGCATTGCCCTGCAGATGGTTCTGCAGAGGGGTTGGGTTCTACCATCTTCTCCAACTGCATCGCAGATTTATAAATCATATTTCAACAATAATAACAATTCATACGTTGTGAAATTGAGAGTGCTGCATTCTGTGATTTGTTTAGAACTATATCTCTATACATTTTTTCAGCCTGGTTAATTGGTATTAGCTGAGAAACTAAATTTACTTCTCCTCATGATTGAACAGATTTTCTATAAAAGACCAATTGTAGTCATAACTCCTACCACTTTCTATGTGAGTCTGTAAAAAGACAAATTGGGTTTGTTTTCAGAAATTGTCGGTGGTACTCCTTCCCCTTGACGCAAAGAGAAATGTATCTTTAGTAGCTCAGCAAAATGATCACTATCACGCACTACTTTGTGGACTTTAGGATAGAGCAAAACATCTTACATTTAATATGTTTCTTGCCCGGACTGGACATTTACAAGCTAATTTTTATTTTAAGTGTGGCATACTTCAGGGCTACAGTCATTTTCAAAATATATCTCCCTGTTTGGTGGTGTGTCATGGTTTACGACAGGAATTCTTTAGATCCTGTATTTCAATGAAGCGTTGAACCCCTGGAAAACAATATCTCTCTGGCCACTGTCTCTTGGCCTTCACAATTCTGCATAGTGTGAGAACTGAAATATTTCTTTTCAACTGAAACTATTAATGATAGAACCTCAATTCCTATGAGGACACTGTGTTCCTAGTGAAAGAATTAGGCAAGGCAATTTTACAACTATTTCTAACACTAAGGGGGTGATTACGATGGCGTAACGCCATCGTAACGTGATTTACCCACCGCCATATTACGATGGCGGTGGGTATCGCGGTGGATGGAAAGTCCGTCCGCCGCTTTTCCGCCGGTCGTCAATTGTTACGATTGTCGACCGGGCGGAGCTGGGGCAAAATATGGTGGCGGTGCCTAGCAGGCACGGCCATCCATATTATGATGTGTGCTTTACAAGGCCTTTCCATGGCGGCGATGCCGCCATGAAAAGGCTGGTGGGGATTTGCTTTGGGGGCCCATTGCGGGCCCCCGGGGGGGGTGGGAGGGTGCACTTGGGGGGACCCATGGTACCCCCCTACATGTCCATACACAAGGTGGCAGGCACCGCGCGGTGCCTGCCACGTTGTGCATGGACATGCACATCATGGCATTTTCCTATTGTGGCGGGTGCTGCAGCCAGCAGCAACCGCCGCAATGTTAAAATGCCAGATGCGACCGCTGCGGTGGCGGTCACATCATAATTTGGGTGGCGGGACCGCCGCATGGCAGGCGGGCGGTCCCGTTACCACTAGGATGGCGGGCGGACTAAAGTTTGCGTGCCATCCTAATCAGCCCCTTAGATGGGAAAAAACAATTCTTATATTCCTTTATGTCACTCAACCATCATAATATTGTGTGACAAACTGTCGACCACAAAAATATTATGATGCACAAATATTGTGGTAAAACCAGCAACAAAAATATGAACTTTACATACTTATAATTTAAAATACAAAAATGTTGTGGTAAAAAGTATTGTGGTTCAAAACATCAGTATTATAATGGTAAGTGCATGTTATTGAGTATAATTAACTTTATTACATTTTAAAATACAAATTACGTTATTAAAAATAACAATATATGCAATATGTATACGTTTATGTTATAAAAATAGCATATAATCATAGAAAAATTAACTTCAATATTTTACAAATACGTGCAACTTTAGAAGAACATAAATAACTAATGAATTAATTTTAATATTAATATAGGAATTACAAAACAGTATTATTCACATAAAAATTATTCATAAATAAATATTCACAATCATTTCTAAAACAATGCAAACATATTTTATTTAAAACATATACATAATCTTTAAAATATATTAAAATAATTAACATGAAAATGCTGAAATATATAAAGTAAAAACCTTTTTATAATTCTAGAACACAAAAGAAAATTAACACGTAAATTAAATATGCTCAAACTATTTTCAAAAGATTAAGTAATCTTTGGTAACCTTCAATACAAAATTATTTACAAAATATCAACAAATATCTAACAATTTTAATACATTAACTTCGTACAAAATTGCAGAAAATGCATACATTGGGGGATAAATCTACTATTTGTATTCCATCCCAACAAACAATGGAAAAAGTGCATACACTGGGTGGGGTGTAAGGGGTGGTTGGATAGATTTACAGTCTAACAAACATAAGGGAAAGTTCATACATCTGGAGTGGCAGATTTACTATTGTAATTCTTTCTGATAAACAATGGGGGAAGTGCATACATGGGTAACTCCAGAGTACCAAATATTGGGGAAAATGCATACATTAAGCTGGTCAGATTTACCATTCCAACTCCTGTCTACCACACAACTACTTTTGCCCCTTTCTCTTTTTTATCTTGCTTTCCAATTCAATTTTAAGTCCTACTTGAAAAGTGCAGGGTGGAAGAATAGGAATATCCATATATCTCACAATTACAGGCAGACAGCGAGTTATCCCTCAGGTTAGACCACTTTTACAGGCTCATGCTGATGTAACAGAAAAGGTCCAGTTTTAGAAATCGGAATATGCCTTATGTTAAGGTATTCCTGCAGGCCTATAGATGCCAAAATACCTCCACATGAGAAAGTGTCATCAGGGTGCCTGTCTTGGTAGAGAACGGGGCAGCATCCCTCGCATGAGGTAAACAGGAAATCAGCTGGGCTGGAATTCCGGTATGGGTGACCTTTCAGTGCCAGCGAAATGCTCCTCTACCTAAACAAGGAAGTGATGCTTTTTATATAATTAACATTACCATGCTGCCATACCGAAGCTCCAGTCAGGCTGCTATTGTTTATTCTATTGGGATAGCACTGTCGCCGAGTGGACAAAAGTAAATGACAACATTTGCCTAATGAACTTAGCCCTAGTACAGAATGTTGAAAATATGCTCATGAAGTGGATATGTAAGCAAAAGCTGTTTCAGAGAATGTTATCCTGCACAGGCACGCAATGAAATGTGTGTCAAATGTCAATGTTCAGTGTTCAAGAAAAGATGGAAAGTTTAAACGTGAATATGCAAAATGGTGGTGTTCTTGCTTGATCTGAATGCGACCACATGATACCCACTACTTGGACATGAGATGACTAAAAAGCTTCCTAAAAACAGTGCTAACAATATAGGTAAAAGGCTTAAAACCCTAAAATTATAAAAGGAATTTTTCTATTTTGAAAACAAATATATCAACATCAGCAATTCAACTTTTCAATTCAGCATAAAAGCACTCAAATAGCAGCTTTAAATATAGTTTGAAAATTCAACGAATATATCCCCAAAAATAAGCTTGATGGATTCCTTAAACTGGCACACATTTTGCTATCCAATGCAAGTTTTTCCTTTCGAATGAATAAGGGATTCAACAATACATAAGTATGTAATTTTCTGACAAGCGCTAATGTTGTACTGAAATATCAATGATTCATTATTAGTAAATAGAGTTTTGCTCTCCAAACATCATCTTCTTCCTCAGATATCCATGTATCACCATTATATGCCTGGGTTGATATGGCAAGGATTACCACCACAGTAATGACAGTAATGCCCACAAAAGACCATCATTGTGCCAGGTCCAGGAAGACATACTATTCAAAGGATGCCAAAAATGCGCCAATGATGGCTAGCATTATATAAAGGGTGGCAATCATTATTCCAAGGTTCATACAATATTCCAGTTGTAGAAACTCTTAACCCAAGTTCTCCATTAGAACGGGTACCCTAATGTCAAGGATGCTTCCAGGATGTAATGGATGTGTCACAGTATGTCTGGGGTGTCCACCATTATTTAATAAATATTCACAATAAGCAGATGAAGTCTAAAAAAATGCTCAGTCCGCATTATGTCAGAAATAGGCTGTATGATGTCATGGATGCCCACTGTAGACTATACTAACGATGTCCATCATTATTCCTGTGTCCTCATTTTTCCAACAAGAGGCTATATTATGTGACTAATGGTTTGTGTAAGTAAAGGAGGGCCATCAAATACCCTATGATGATCCATATGCCAAGGAGGAGCACCTGGAAAACACATACACTGGCAGATTGGCACATCCAGCTTGCTTCATTTTCTCCCAATTGGCTCCATTCCAATCTTCTACAGTGAGCATCTCAGATCTCACCTCAGTTCCATGGCTGCATGCTCTCTAGGAATCACACGTTGATCTTTTTCACAATATCTCAGGATCACACAGGCAGGTCCTGAAAAAGAATCAAACCCCATCTGACAGAGGTGCAAGGTAAGTACTTGTGTTGCAACACCGGTGACGTCACTGACACTGCACAAACATTGGATTGCACCTCATTCCTCTTATTACACTTCCCTTTCCTGCTCACAATTAGGAGTGGCATTTTCTTTACTTTAATACCAATTGTGCCATTTCAAAGTCCAAGGGCCCAATTTCTTGTGAGGCCGGATTCCTGCAACAGTATTACTGCAATTTGAATGGTGGCCCACACTTTTCCAAAATATGTACAATTCAGCCTAGCTATGTCACACACTTGCACAAGCCAAAGGGGCTCAGCAGGCTAGTGCATCAGCTGCATCAATCTGTCAGTACTCTGATGCTCACAGATTATCATTCCAGTTTGTTGAATCAACCTTTCCTCTCTCTGGTTCAATATGTTAAGAAGCCATTGTGTTGTATGTTCCATGTGCTAGAACTGTGCTGCTGCCACAATCTAACTTGGTCACAAAGTTACAAAAAATACATGATATCTACTTAGTTCCTAGGGCACTATGGGTAGAATGATACACCTGTACCCCAAAATATAATCCATTCAGAATTAATAGCAATATTACCAACATATTTAGCTCTTTTGTACTTGTAGAAAAGAGGAATATGCTTCAGCGCACTGACAATAGACAACTTATATACATCAATGATGTGAATATATTTAATCAATTCTTCTACCTTCTCTCTCTCTCTCTCTCTCTCTCTCTCTCTTTCTCTCTCTCTCCCTCTCTCTCTCCCTCTCTCTCTCTCTCTTGCTCTCTCTCTCTTTCTCTCTCTCTCTCTCTATCTCAGGTACCTAAGTCGGTCTGCAGTAAAAGCTGCCCCCCAGGAGAGAGGATATCGGCCATTGCTGGGCGCCCTACCTGTTGTTTCCAGTGCTTGCCTTGTGCTGAAGGTACTATCACCAACCATTCAGGTGAGTTTAAACACTATATCACAAACATAAATAAAGCAGTGGGAAAATAGTTCCTAAATTATTATTGAAGTGATTCACTTCACTAGGATGAAGTTAAAATGCAACTTCAATCTTGCATCATAGATTCCAACATATGAGAATGTATAGGCCTCTGAATATGTACCAAACAAGGTAACCAATAACAAGACAGACTCATCCTTCAACAGCAAGCACAGGGACACAAGCCTAATTGCATCAGTAGCACTGGGATCACAGTTTTTGGTAAAATATAAACATCCTGTGGTCTTGACTTTAGGAAATTAGTCATTCTTGGCTTCACAGACCCTTCAACTGGTAAATATGTTTTGACAGTTATTGGTCAGACTTTTTGCCTTCTGATACTGACCTTGTTTTTGTTGGCACTGGGACTCTGTGCACTTTACCACTGCTACCCTTTGCTAAAGTGCTTGTGCTTTCTCCCTAAAACATGGTAAAATTGGCCTACACCTAATTGACTCATTTAATTACTTATAAGTCCCTGGTAAATAGTACAACATGTACTCAGGGCCTGTAAAGTAAATGCTATTAGTCGACCTGCATCACTGATTGTGCTACCCACAAAAGTGGTACTTTAAAACATGTCTCAGGCCTGCCACTGCAGCATGTAGTGCAGTTTAGTGCAGTTTGAAACTGCCTTTTCCACCTGGCAAAATAAAATAACAACATAACTTAAAATAACATAACATAACGTGTATTTGTAACGTGGATGTTCATCCAATGGTATCTTGGCACTGAAAAACAGATGTTATTGTAAATAAACTTTTTGCCAGTCCTAAGCCTTCCTTTTAAATACTATGGGGCCGATTCTGATGCGGGTTGGAAAAGCTTCCCGACCGAATCGGTTGGGAAATGGTGTCCGACCCACTCGGATCGGGAAAGTCCGACCGGCGGAGTAGGATGCATCCGGATGCTTCCCGATACGATTTGGTTGAACTCCCATTGACTTCAATGGGAACATTTGTTCCTAACCGCACCAGAATTGGGCCCTCGGTCGGGAAGACACGTTCCCGATCCGATTTGGAAGGAGCAAATGCCGTTAGGAGGCCTTCCTAACCGCATCAGAATTGGGCCCTATATGTCCTCCGAGGGCAGGGTATATTGTAATTAAAAAGTAGGACAAGTGGGTTTAACATTTACATGTCCTGATAGTGAAAAACCCTTAACATTAATTTTCCCGATTGTGAGGCCCATCTCTTCTGCAGACTAATACTGTTTTATCTTATTACACTTAATAAGTGATAACTTAAGTTTGGGAGCAGATATGAAAATGATGTTCACACTTAAATGAATTGAATTGTAAATCCTTTTTAATGGGGGATGTGTATTCCTCCCAGACATGGGGTCAAAGGGGACTTATGTGTGACAGAATGGACCATCCTGGCATGATGACTTGGGTGGAATTGTACGCAGCTCTGAATTACACTTCAAAAGACCTTGGTTGCAACAGACTCAAAGAAACCTGACACTAGCCTTTTGTCACCCCAGTCATTTGGGAGCAAAACCCAGGAATGACAAGGGAGTGGGCCAGGGATTGCTCCCCAGACAAAGGCTGGCACTGGGGATACAAGGTAGCACTCTCAGACCTCAAATCAGATCACCTCTGGGCCTGTGGAAGACTCAGAAGAAGGACCGCCCCTCTATCAGCTGCTGAAAGGACTGCTCTGCTGCCTGAGGAAGGAAGACTGGACCTGCTCCTCGAACTCAGGAACACCAGAGTGACTCTAAGGGTTATCTGGCTGGTCTCCAGTGTGATCTTCAGGGATACACCAATTTTCAGAGACAATCCAACCTGGCTGCCTGCTGCTGCTGGAGCCAATTGGCAATGCCCCACTCTTTCTGTGTGGAGTGGAGCTGGTCCCTTCAAAGTGGGCTGGAGGAGCACATTGGCACTGCAGCCATGGGTGATGTGGGGCATGCCTGCTCAATTCAGAGCTCCCTCTGGAAGGATTCTCACTGAACACATCGGAGCATGTGTGCACTTACAATTGCCACCACAAGACTCTCGCGGATCCTGCAGGAGCTGGTTTCGGTTACTTACCCATAATCTTTATTACTCCAAATCTTAGTCTTCCTCATCACATTCCTAACTGAACAAGGTTTACCTTAGTTATAATTCTGAAGTACAAGAGAAATATAGTGAAAACTACACAACTTTCTCTGGTTCCCAACGCAGGCTCCTGCTGCCCTTCAGGACAGCGCAGAAGGAGGACTCAACTTAAACACTTCCTGTAATATATAAGTTAGAAAAAGAGAAAACAACCTCCATGGATGCTCCATTCTCATGTGTAGGAGGGGTGGGAGAGGTGGGAACTTGGAACGTGGGACAAGGAAAAGTAGTGCCCATAGGAAGGATGATTATTGCCAAGTAATAGGGTTATTACATCCTTCTCCATTGTCCTTGCTCCAGTGCTATCTAAATGAGAATGTATCCAAGCCCAATTATGAGGCAGCCACTAGAACTAAGAAAACAAAAAATGCCATCACACACTCTGCTGCTGCACCCAGTGTAATATTTAATCCTATATAGTGAAGTTACAAGCACTAAGAATGTGCAATTAACAGTACTTGAGTTTTAAGAACTTTAAAAATCCATTTGTAGCTTTCAGTGAATCTAAATACATTCAGGAAAGACCAAGATTGCAGCATACAAATTTCCTTATTTAAACCACCCTCGAAATCTCCCCAAGATGTGGCTACTTTCCTGATAGATTGAACCTGTATATGACCTACCAAAATCTCCCATGCCAAAGAATTAGTCAAAAGGATCAGAACGTGGATAAATTGACTCTGTGTAGCTAATGCTGGGCAGTGTCCATGAGTCACTGAGCAAACTGTGACAGATAAAGGATCAGCTTTCATGAAATGGGTTATACAGTCCGAAAAATAAGGAAGAGTGCTATGCAAAACGTTTTTTAAATTGCTGCTACTGTGCCTGTCAACTTAATTAACACTTTGCAAGATGTAATGGTTCACCTCTAAGAATTCGATTGCTTTATAAGCTTACCTAAAGACATAGGTCTTTAGAAGAATGGGTGTTGGGTGGGGGTGCTGCAGTATACCCAAATTAACCATGCTGAAGCTCCGAAGTAAACAAACAATTAAGATGTCTTTACATTTTCTTTTTATCTTGTCGCATTTGCTATCTGTCCTAAGACAGAGGTCTAATGTCATGCTGTGTCTTCTGACAAATTGCTGCTTATTCTTTTAACATGGAGAATGGTGTTTACATTTGTTTCTCTGACTTGAAATTGAGAGGATTTGGTAAAGTGAACTATGTGAACTATTTGACCATCTTGCTGGAATGCAGGGAATATACAAGGATAAGGTTGTTTTTGGTTTGCGTTAAAAAAGCAACGCAACCTGACAGAAAGTGTCTGTAAATCTGGGCTTTAGCACCTCTGGACTTTATTTACAGGAGTGCCCTCTGTGCATCCCTGGTTCATTAGAGATGGTGGAATGCTGCTTTCCTAATGGTAAAACCTTAACTGGCTCTGCCACCAAGTCTGCCATTGCACGGTGGTGAAGCTACCATAAAGGGTGGCTGACAGGATGCCCATTTTAGAGTGACCTGCCTGCAACCATTTTTGGAAGATTGCCGTCAATGACAGTTTGCTATATGAACCATATTGGTCTATGAATGAGTTTAAGAGTTTAGGAGAAGTGTCAAGGATGCTTCTAATACAGGTCATGAAAAGTTACTTCTTAAAATGTTAATTTCTGGAACCCTAAACCAGTCTCAGGAGACACGATTTGTAGTCATGGCTCAGTGAAGAAAGATGGCATAGTCACAGCGGGAAGGGCAGTCATACGCCAACAAGGCACAGGTGCAAGAGTCATTGGGCACAAGGGTGGGGCAACAGTTGTGCCACTGGACAGGGCACCGGGGTGGAAGAGAGGGTAAACAATCAGCCAAGAGGATTTTTATTCCCCAATTTGGCTCCTGGAAAAATGCAGTGATGATGAGTTATAAATTGGATAAATATCCAATATGTATTAAATCAGAGATGCTGAAGCACTTTCATCTGAAACTATGATTTATCAAATAACAATATATTAAGTTGATTGTTGTAAATCGAATCACTGATTTCATTCAGGACTGCACATCTTTCAGGCACATGTAATCTCTGGTCACATTGTTGGAATTTATTTGACTGGGTATCTTAGATACCTTGAGTAGGTTTTTCAACTTGGTCCCTGAAATCAGGATGAAAGGGAAATGAGTAACTAAGACTTTGCTTAAAGTGCCATATCACAAACCTGTAGCCTCATACTACTAAACATTGTTAGATGTATATTTGGAAGAACGTTGCATGATGTCAGCAATTCAGAGGTACTAGGAACTTAAAGCGAATGCTGGAGGTGTATGTTTCCCACCCTGTGCCTCATCTTGACATGGATAGGAGCAGGCACCCAATTCATCCATTCATTTTCTCTGATATGACTAATATAGAAGTCTTGGTCTTGGCCAGACATATAGGAAGAAGGGAATTTAACATCTCATTGCATGTCTTTTGGAGAGTGAAAAACATTGTTTGTTTTCTTTTGTTGGGCATTGTTTTCTCACCTAATACACAATGCCAATTATTTTACAAGTGTTCCTATCGCATAGCCAACTATGAGAAAAAATAGTCTTTGACAACATAAATATGGTTTAGTCACTCCCAGACTCAGACGTTCCATATCAGCACAATGTTAAATTAGTTCCCTATATTTATTTTTAATGATTTCACACGCTTTGTAAATGAAAATAGTTAATTATTTGGTAGGAAGAAATCAATCAAAATTGTATCTTTGACTTAATTAATATAGTGAATGAATACAAGCTAAGGCACATTAGGAAAAATGGTTGACATATTATTGAGAAAAGTGTACCATTTTCTGACTATTAAGGTGTGATAACAGCATGACGCTCTGTAGGGAGCATGATTTTGCTTAAGATTCTACATAAAGAATGTGTATTACATTTAAAATTCGGTGAAATCAATAGAATTAGACATTATTCTATGACGGTGCTTCCTAGTAAGAACATGTTAAGTTTAATCGAAGAAAATATCAATCTGCATAACCCAGGGGACATTTGTATTAAATCGCTTTAAAAATAGCAATAGATTTGCTTGAGTGATAACTTTAGAATTAGAATATAATTTAATGGATACATGTTCCCCTAAACTACTTTAATATAATCAATGTCATTAAGCTCATCTTTTAGCTGAAACAAAACTATTTTTTTATCTTCCTCAGATTCCTTAGATTGTATGAAGTGCCCAAATGACCAGTGGTCGAACAGGAGGAGAGATGCTTGTATCCCAAGGACGATTGAATTCCTGTCCTTTGAGGAACCACTGGGATTCATCTTAGTTTTGATATCTGTCTTATTTTTCCTTAATACCACCTGGGTCTTGTGGGTCTTCAGATGGTATCATCAGACAGCAGTGGTTCGAGCCAACAACCTCCAACTTAGCTATATTTTACTTGTTGGCCTCATGATGTGCTTTCTCTGTTCCCTACTGTTTATTGGACAGCCTAGGAAGGTGACATGCATGCTCCGGCAGGTGATCTTTGGTATGTCATTCTCCCTCTGTGTTTCCTGTCTCTTGGCCAAAACATCCATAGTGGTCATCGCTTTTAGGGCCACAAAACCCAATAGCACCTTAAAGAAATGGATTGGCCCCAAGACGTCCTACTCGATTGTCCTTATCTCTTCTTTGACGCAGTCTACCATTGGAACCATCTGGCTGTGGACCTCCCCTTCCTTCCCTGAGCTTAACACTAATGATATCTATGGGAAGATGATAGCAGAATGCAATGAGGGGTCCATTGTGCTGTTCTATTGCATGTTGACTTTTATGGGCCTATTGGCTTGTATATGTTTCGTGGTTGCTTTCTTAGCTCGGAATTTGCCTGACACCTTTAATGAAGCTAAGTTCATCACCTTCAGCATGCTGGTGTTCGTCAGTGTCTGGCTTTCTTTTATCCCAGCCTATCTCAGCACAAAAGGAAAGTACCTGGTAGCTGTTGAGATTTTTGCAATTTTGTCTTCTGGTGCTGGCCTTCTGTATGGCATCTTTGCTCCCAAAATATACATCATCTTCCTGAGACCTGAAATGAACACAAGAGAATACTTAATGTCAAAATCAACATTATCTGATAAAATTAAATAGGATGCATTTTATATGTCTGTCTTAGCATTAAACATAGGATTTGTTTAATCAATCTCTCTTGACCACCTATGTACTATTCAATTTTGTGTACATAAATTACAAATTAATTTTGGACTCGTTTTTCCAGTTTCTAATCAGATACCTTGTTGGTTAGATTAAGTGCTGTCTAGTACAGAGAATGCAAACTAACAATTAAAAAATATGTTTCAGAGTTTTCTAAACCTAAGCCCCAGGGCTAGCTCTCCTGTGCTGCAACACCGCTCTGCTTCTTCCCTATTTTTCTGAATGCCTTTCCTGCCTTTGCCTCATTTTTACTGCTTTCTCCGTCCTTTCCCCTAATTTTTCTGAGTACTTTGAACTGCTTTTCCCTCGTTTTTCACTGCTTCTTCTTGTTTTTCCCTCATTTGCCTCTCCCACATGCCACCAGTTTTCCCGCTTCCGGCCTAGCCTCGCTCACCACCTCCCAGTGCCCCTCCCTCCTCCCAGGACCTACTTAATAGAGGCTGCAGCGCGACCCCATTGAGCAGGCCCCAGGCCTAGCTCTCCCTTGCTGCTGCACCGCCCTGCTTTCTGTCTGTTTTTCTGAGTGCTTTCTCCTGCTTTTGCCTTGTTTTTTCCTGCTTTCTCCTTCCTGTCCCCCGTTTTTCTGAGTCTTTCTCCTGCTTTTGCCTTCTTTTATACTGCTTTCTCCTTCCTTCCCCCCTTTTTCTGAGTGCTTTTCCTGCTTTTGTCTCATTTATTTGCTGCTTTATCCTTCCTTTCTTCCCCCCTGTTTTTCTGAGTGCTTTTCCTGCTTTTGCCTAGCTTTTTACTGCTTTCTCTGTCCTTTCCCCCTGTTTTTCTGAGTGCTTTTACCTGCTTTGCCTCGTTTAAACTGCATTCTCCTTCCTCTCCCCTGTTTTTCTGAGTGCTTTCTCCTGCTTTTGCCTTGTTTTTTCCTGCTTTCTCCTTCCTTTACCCCATTTTTCTAAGTCTTTCTCCTGCTTTTGCCTTCTTTTATACTGCTTTCTCCTTCCTTCACCCTTTTTCTGAGTGCTTTCTCCTGCTTTTGCCTTGTTTTTTCCTGCTTTCTCCTTCCTTTCCCCCGTTTTTCTGAGTCTTTCTCCTGCTTTTGCCTTCTTTTATACTGCTTTCTCCTTCCTTCCCCCCTTTTTCTGAGTGCTTTTCCTGCTTTTGTCTCAATTTTTTGCTGCTTTATCCTTCCTTTCTTCCCCCCTGTTTTTCTGAGTGCTTTTCCTGCTTTTGCCTAGCTTTTTACTGCTTTCTCCGTCCTTTCCCCCTGCTTTTCTGAGTGCGTTTACCTGCTTTGCCTCGTTTAAACTGCATTCTCCTTCCTCTCCCCTGTTTTTTTGAGTGCTTTCTCCTACTATTGCCTAGTTTTTTACTGCTTTTTCTTTCCTCTCCCCCTTTTTCTTAGTGCTTTCTCTTGCTTTTGCCCCATTTTCACTACTTTCTCCTTCCTCTCCTCCAATTTTCTGAGTGCTTTCTCCTGCTTTTGCCTTGATCTTCACTGCTTTCTCCACGAAGTGGGCATCCATGAGGAACAATTCAACTATGAAGAGGATCAGGAGAAGAGAATCTGACATTCTTTGTCAGTTATTAGAAATCGGGTAGGTAGATTGCATGGGAGGAGTTCCGGTTGATTAAAAATAATAAGGAAAGACTTTAATCTCTGCCAATGTTACACTGCATTATGCCACTTTCAGCCCAAAAAGTAATTTGAAGAGCAAATTCCCCATTCACAAACAAAATCTGAATTCATAAATAGGGACAGCTTTGCCCTCAAGACTATGCGAGTGTCAACAGGCACTAATCTTTCAAACAAGATCCAACGGGATTGATGTAACCTTCCACACTTCGCCATACCTACTGCCAACCTACACCATCAATACGTAGGTTAGAAGTAGACTGTGGAAAGCTGAATGTGACAAGAAGAGAAACAGAGATCCTTGACGGCGTCACAGTGCGTGATTGCACAGTTGGGCTCCATCTGCTTTGCAGAATTATTGATATCTTAGGCCCTTTAGTATAGCTTTGGTATTGACTTTGGAATCTTACCTCTGATATTGTATTTGATATACCTGCTAAAACTCTCTGTATTTCCAACTCGCAAATCAGGAATGAAGCTCAATATTTGAATTATTATACACTGTTGCTAAAGAAATGTACTGTCAATGTTATTGGATAACCTTCCTTGGCTTTCATTACATTAAATGCAATGGGTTGATACTGTATTATGCAAAAGAATGCATTAATATCAAGTACGTTAACTGCACTCTCATTATTCAAATACGCGTTCTTATGAATACCTTAATACTGTATTTATTTTATGAACAAAAATGTCTGTAGAATCACTATTTTTCTGACTTCTCTTATAGAAGCAAATGCAATGTAGAATAACAGGTTTTGAGGATTCCAAACTTCTAATCAGTGTGTCTCAGCTGTAATAAATATGTATCGCTATTGCCTAGAAGTAACACTATAGAGCACAAGGAACTTACACTCATGTCATTCAATATGGCGCCATCATTTGAAAGCCTCATGAGAGTCCATTGGCTCCATGAGACATGCAGTTCTTAGTGCCTTTACTCGTGTGTTTAGTATAGTCCATCCCTCTGAGAAGGGAGGCCACTGTTGAAATGGTTTCCAGACTTTGTGAATCACTCCATCCTCTTCTGCTCCAGGATATTCGAGAAGTGCATTGAGTGGGTCCACCGCACGGAGGTAAGAGCATCCTGTGTCACATCCTGCCAGTGAGGTGATTCAAAGTGATACCAAAGGGGATGATGGACGGAGCGTTAGAGCAAATCAAACACTCACCCCCAGTCAACTGATCTGGGTTTAATCCATCATCATTCTTTAGCTCACTCCACCACCCCAGTTCAGACATGGCCATATGCAAATCAGTCTGACCCTGTGCCTCATGGGAACAGTCCAGCCCGAACTGCCAAGCCATGTCTTCCCTGGACCGGAAACAAGCATCCTGGGACCGGTTTCGGGTTCAAAACCCTCATCAGCCAGGCTATCTTGAATCCAGTGGCAAAGTGAGCAAGGGACCCATGTCTGGGCATACCCTACCAACTTAGGGCGAACAAAGTGATACCAAAGGGGATGATGGACGGAGCGTTAGAGCAAATCAAACACTCACCCCCAGTCAACTGATCTGGGTTTAATCCATCATCATTCTTTAGCTCACTCCACCACCCCAGTTCAGACATGGCCATATGCAAATCAGTCTGACCCTGTGCCTCATGGGAACAGTCCAGCCCGAACTGCCAAGCCATGTCTTCCCTGGACCGGAAACAAGCATCCTGGGACCGGTTTTGGGTTCAAAACCCTCATCAGCCAGGCTATCTTGAATCCAGTGGCAAAGTGAGCAAGGGACCCATGTCTGGGCATACACTGCCAACTTAGGGCGAACAAAGTGATACCAAAGGGGATGATGGACGGAGCGTTAGAGCAAATCAAACACTCACCCCCAGTCAACTGATCTGGGTTTAATCCATCATCATTCTTTAGCTCACTCCACCACCCCAGTTCAGACATGGCCATATGCAAATCAGTCTGACCCTGTGCCTCATGGGAACAGTCCAGCCCGAACTGCCAAGCCATGTCTTCCCTGGACCGGAAACAAGCATCCTGGGACCGGTTTCGGGTTCAAAACCCTCATCAGCCAGGCTATCTTGAATCCAGTGGCAAAGTGAGCAAGGGACCCACGTCTGGGCATACCCTGCCAACTTAGGGCGAACAAAGTGATACCAAAGGGGATGATGGACGGAGCGTTAGAGCAAATCAAACACTCACCCCCAGTCAACTGATCTGGGTTTAATCCATCATCATTCTTTAGCTCACTCCACCACCCCAGTTCAGACATGGCCATATGCAAATCAGTCTGACCCTGTGCCTCATGGGAACAGTCAAGCCCGAACTGCCAAGCCATGTCTTCCCTGGACCGGAAACAAGCATCCTGGGACCGGTTTCGGGTTCAAAACCCTCATCAGCCAGGCTATCTTGAATCCAGTGGCAAAGTGAGCAAGGGACCCACGTCTGGGCATACCCTGCCAACTTAGGGCGAACAAAGTGATACCAAAGGGGATGATGGACGGAGCGTTAGAGCAAATCAAACACTCACCCCCCAGTCAACTGATCTGGGTTTAATCCATCATCATTCTTTAACTCACTCCACCACCCCAGTTCAGACATGGCCATATGCAAATCAGCCTGACCCTGTGCCTCATGGGAACAGTCCAGCCCGAACTGCCAAGCCATGTCTTCCCTGGACCGGAAACAAGCATCCTGGGACCGGTTTCGGGTTCAAAACCCTCATCAGCCAGGCTATCTTGAATCCAGTGGCAAAGTGAGCAAGGGACCCACGTCTGGGCATACCCTGCCAACTTAGGGCGAACAAAGTGATACCAAAGGGGATGATGGACGGAGCATTAGACCAAATCAAACACTCACCCCCAGTCAACTGATCTGGGTTTAATCCATCATCATTCTTTAGCTCACTCCACCACCCCAGTTCAGACATGGCCATATGCAAATCAGTCTGACCCTGTGCCTCCTGGGAACAGTCCAGCCCAAACTGCCAAGCCATGTCTTCCCTGGACCGGAAATAAGCATCTTGGGACCGGTTTCGGGTTCAAAACCCTCATCAGCCAGGCTATCTTGAATCCAGTGGCAAAGTGAGCAAGGGACCCACGTCTGGGCATACCCTGCCAACTTAGGGCGAACAAAGTGATACCAAAGGGGATGATGGATGGAGCGTTAGAGCAAATCAAACACTCACCCCCAGTCAACTGATCTGGGTTTAATCCATCATCATTCTTTAGCTCACTCCACCACCCCAGTTCAGACATGGCCATATGCAAATCAGTCTGACCCTGTGCCTCATGGGAACAGTCCAGCCCTGAGGTTAAGGGTGTGAAGAAGCAGTCCATGTTACATCAAAAACAAATCCCAGCAGACTCTGGGTAACCTACGCCTCTTGGTATCTGTTGTCTGGGCAGACAATAAAGCGCCTTAACAACAATGCTGAACGTTTGTGCTGAAGTAAGGTATACTGTCTATACTAGCATCACTGTTACAAAGTAAACCTTAACACTCATGTAGGTGGCAAAAAGTCAACACTGGATTTGCATAAAAGGGTGTCAAGAAGAAAGTGCATGAAATTTAACTGGTAGCCCAAAAAATGTGGAAATAATTCTTGAAGATAATCTGTGTTAACATACTGGCCTTCAAATCAGAGAAGGAGTGGCCAAACAGAGCGGGCAAAAGTAAAAATGCAATTGGCTCAGGCACTAATCTTTTCTGTAGTCACAGTGTGTGTTCCATAGATGTATCCATACATATGATATTGGTAATAGTGCCTGTTCCCTGATGTACTAACAGAGTCAGGGGAGACTTATAACACAGTATAAAAAGAAAAACTCGTAAATAGGGAAGACTCATACTATTATGTGATACAACTGAATACCAAGGAAGGCACCACAAGTGGTAAGTGTAGTCATTCTGGCCTGATATGTAAATGGCAATATGGCTATAGAACCGTATTCAATAATCCTGATGGATAGACTCAAGACATAAATTGTCAATAGTGTGGGCATGTTATAAGTAACCCTGGGCGGAGTTGGCGTAGTGCCACTACGCGGAGTTCCACGGAGTTATGAAAAAAATCAGTGGAACAGGAGCCCACGTCCTGCAGCCAGCCGTGGGTCCGTGTGCCCGGGACAGGGGTCCCTCATGCCCAGGAAGGCTCCTAGATCCCCCTGGCCTGGCTAGGTTGAGAAGCAGGGACCGGGACCAGGGCATGGACCTGGGTTTCGGGCAGGGCCTGGGGTGTGGGAGCCCTTGTCCTGCGGCCTGCCAAGGGTCCGTCTGCCCGAGACAGCGATCCCTGGTGCCCGGGGAGGCTCCCCCCTCCCCGGCCTGGCTGGGTTCAGAAGCGGGGACCGGTTCCGGGGCCTGGGCTCTGGCAGGCACTGGGGTGCGGGAGCCCATGTCCTGTGGCCAGCCAAGGGTCTGGGTGCCCGTCAAAGGGGTCCATTGGGCCAGGGCAGGCCTCCACCGCTTTGCCTGTGTGTCAAGGTGCCTGCGGGCCCCGGGTCAGAGTTCCGTCGGGGACCCCCCCTTGCAGCCCTGTGCCCGAGACTCAGCTAAGGGCTCTGATGAGCCCACGGGACGCAAAGCCCCCGAGCCCAGCATGGGCAGGCGGGAGCCCTCCGGTGAAGGCTCAGGGCGGGCAGATTGGAGTCCTTCTGACCCGGCCATCTGGTCGCGCCTTTCCCCTCGGCCATCTGGTCGCACGCAATGCTTTCCAATAGGGCGACCAGATGGCCGGGCCAGCCTGGAAGTCCCGATGAGGGCTCGCCCGCCTCTCCGATCCCAGCCAGGGCTCCAGGAGGTCAGGCGCCCCAAGCCCTGAGTCCCCTCCGTCACTCGGTGCGCACGGGTTACCAGAACGAAGGGTAGCTTTCCTCCAGATTACTAGGGGCTGGGTATGCCGGAACCGCTCCCGGGCTGGCAGTTCTCAGCCGGGAACCAGATGAGCTGGGATCGGGCACCACCTTCCCCCCTGTCTGGGGCTCCGTCCTCCGGCCTGCCGGGTGGCAAAGTGCCCGGGACGGGCTCCATCGGGCCCGGGCAGTCCTCCCTTGGGCGTCCGGGCCCGAGAGCTCTGGCCGGGCACTCCCTACACTGGGCTCTGTCCTCCGCTCTGCCATGGGCCTAGGAGCTCTGGCAGGGGCCCTTGGTGGCCCTGGAGTGGAGGGTGCCCTCCCCACCCCGGGCTCCGTCCTCGGGCCTGCCACATGGCAGGGCACCCAGGAAGCGGGCCTTGAGGAGGCCACCCCTGCGCGTGCAGGCCTGAGACCTCCGGCCAGGCTTAGGGGACTGGGCTCTGTCCCCCTGCTCAGCCATGGTCCCAGGACGGGGGTCCGTTGGGCCCGGGCAGGCCTCCCTCCTGCTTTGCCCGCCTGTCAAGGTGCCTGGGGACCCTGGGTTGGAGGTCTGTTGGGGACCACCGTCCGTAGCCCCGGGCCCGAGGCCCAGCTTGTGTCTCCGAGCCCCCGGCCGTGCCCGAGGCCCAGCCAGGGTCTCCGAGCCCCTGGGACGCAGAGCCCCCGAGCCCTCCAAAGGGCAGGCGGGAGCCCTCCCATGAAGGCTCGGGGCGGGCAGATTGGCGTCCTTCGGGCCTGGCCATCTGGTCGCGCCTTCCCCGTCGGCCATCAGGTCATGCGCAATGCTTTCCAATGGGGCGACCAGATGGCCGTGCTGCCCTGGAAGTCCTGATGAGGGCTCATTTGCCTCCCCAATCCCAGCCAGGGCTCCAGGAGGTCGGGCATGTCTGTGCTTTGGGTCCCCTCAATCTTGCGGTGCACACGGGTTACCAGAAAGGGGGGTACCCTTCCTCCGGATTACTAGGGACAGGGTACTCCAAAACCCCTCTCGGCCTAGCGGCCCTCAGCCAGCAGCCGGACAGGCCAGGACCCCCCCCAGCCTGGGGCTCCGTCCCCCAGCTGAACATGTGGCGTGGTACCCAGGATGGGGGCCCATGGGCCCGGGGAGGCCTCACCTCTGCCTGGGAGCCCCGACGGGGTCCAGGGGCCCCAGGCTCAGTCTCCTGGCCTGCTGCTCTACCAGGGGCCCAAGATGGTGTTCCGCCTGGCCCAGGGAGCCTCCCCCTGCTTGGCTCGGTTCAGGAGCTCCAGCCGGAGCCCTGGGGAGGGCGGCCTCCCCACCCCGGGCTCCGTCCTCGGGCCTGCCGCGTGGCAGGGTGCTCGGGACGGGGTCCCGCGGGCCCGGCGAGGCTTCCCCTGCGCCTCTGGGCTAGGGAGCCCTGATGGGGTCCAGGGGCCCTGCCGGGCCCTGGGTCGGGCACTCTAGCCCTGGGCCCCATCCTCCGGGCTGCCGCTCCGCCAAAGGCCTGAGATGGGATTCTGTAGTGCCCGGGGAGCCCAGCTCACTTGGCTGGGTTCAGGAGCTCCGTCCGGGGCCCCTGAGGGCCCCAGGGAGGGCGGCCTCCCCACCCTGGGCTCCATCCTCGGGCCTGCCGAGTGGCAGGGTGCCTGGGACGGGGTCCCGCGGGCCCGGGGAGGCTTCCCCTGCGCCTCTGGGCCTGGG